>CAVLGL010000057.1:30991542-32191542 GCA_963668995.1 Parnassius mnemosyne | reverse complement strand
GTTTTTCTTGAATCACCGTTTG
This sequence comes from Parnassius mnemosyne, assembly GCA_963668995.1. NCBI lineage: Eukaryota > Metazoa > Arthropoda > Insecta > Lepidoptera > Papilionidae > Parnassius > Parnassius mnemosyne. The sequence goes on along the minus strand of CAVLGL010000057.1, from coordinate 32,191,520 downwards.
TAACAACTTTTTACTTGCCTGATTTAAGATCTTAGCGCTTCCTCCATGTCCTTTTTTGTTGATATTTTGACACACGTAGGAATGAGATTATGGTCTCTGCATCTCTTCAAGAAATTTAAAGATGTTATATATCTTGCGCGCTTAGTCTTGAGATCTTCTAATTGGCGAATTTTATTTGGTATTACCAGTCCATACTGGTTTACATAATGAGCCCACTGTTGAACATAGGCCTCCTCCATAGATTAAAAATTAGTCCCGCGTGGTTTCTTGCTGATTGTTCCCTGGAAAGAGGTTCTTTTCCGAGCCTGTGGTAAAAGCACAAATGACTTTAAATTGATAATGTTGTAATTTATTTTGATTAAAACTTATTCCATTCTGTTTTAAAGTAATAAACTCAACCTACATCTCACTGAAACTGAAATGGTTTAGGGCAGGAATACATCCCCCGCGCTGACCCAATGACCAAATTTTAACAGTGGTAGAGCCACGCGGCAGCTTTTGCTGCCGCACGGATGGGCCGGCTCAAACCGGGGTAGTACCACGACCTCACAGAAAACCAGCGTGAAGTAGAGGTTTACCTCTGCGTTTCGCTTGGTGAGTGCAGGTGGCCGGAGGCCCTTTTTACTGGAAATGAGGCATTCCATCTTAGTCCTCACGGGTGACAACGCATCTACATTTTGAGTTGTAATAGAGGATAGATGTAGATGTCTATGGGCCGCAGTAACCACTTACCATCAGGTGGACTGTGTGCTCGTTTGTCACCCTTATGCTATAAATAAAATGAAGACACACTTCACATATCTTTGAAACATTTTAATTTAATGTCTCATTTATACAATTTTTTTCACAATAGCGTAACAGCCTAATCAGTAGTTCTAATCAATTAAAAAAAAACACGGGCAAGCAGAGTTTAACTCCCGCCATTGCTAGTAAATTAATCTTGCCATAAACTCAACTGTAAAGTAAAACTATATTTACGGATTTGATTGCGTTTAAATTACTTGTCCTAATTCCCGACGTGTCGGGTGCTTAACAGCAGACATAGTCACGGGGGGTGACTGAGCTGTTAGACGTCCCGATGTCACAGTTAGTCCGGCTACCTTTCGTTTTTGAATATTATTTTTTTGGTCCGATCTACGCAGAATGAGCTTGTAGTATCTTGAAGTCTTGCAGTGGTATGCTTGGGTTTGGATTTAATTTTATTAATTATAGGATCCCAAGCAGATGGGCAGCACCCATCCATCTTCACCATTGAAATTGGGGTGTTTTTTTTTTATTTCAATAGCCTCGTGAATCATCCTTGGTAGGAATCGGTGTTCTTTTGCGAGGATTTGTGGTCTATCAAATCTAATGTAATGGCGGGGAAGATTTTGAACATGTTCACAGACTGCAGACTTCCCGGAACGTCGATGCTTTAAGTCAGCTATATGTTCTTTTACTTGAGTTTTTATAGATATTTTTATTTGTCTTATGTAAGAGCGACCACATTCACAATCCAGCTTGTACACTCCTGCATCTCGTAGAGCGATACGACACTTGACGAATGGTAAAAATCTACTTATCTTCTTCGGCGGCTTGAAGAATGTTTTAATGGAAGCTCGCTTCAAGATGAAATATAGCGTTATTCGCGTAAATATAAGAAATCGTTATCTCAACTGTTAAAGTTCTAGAGTGTCACTACATTGTACTTCTATGCGAAGTGTGAGGCGGTCCCACACTTGATGGAGTAACGACCTGCTAAGAGATAGGTGGGTCAGGGCCGCGCTTTATGTCATTCCTTAGGGTGTGGCGTATATCAGTAGTAGACTTGTAAAGGGCAGTAATGATGATGATAATCTTGTAAAGAAACTAATCATTTACCGAAGCTTTTCTTTTTTTTTTGAAACTAAGTTTCTTATCGCACGGTACGACTAGTGGATGGAGACTAGTGGAGAAAAGTGTAAGATTTCTCCGTCATGAACCTCTTTCTATAGATAATTAATAGAATCAGCGTTACTTTGCGGAAGTCCATTATATTAAATTTGGTTATACGTGGTAGAGCCATGCTGCAGCTATATTAGTAGTATAGTTGTAGCACGAATGGGTCGGCTCAACCGGAAAAGGACCACGCTCTCATAGAATACCAGCGTAAAATGGCTTGGCAGCTTGACACTGCTGTGTGTCATATGGTGGGTGTAGAGAACCGAAGACCCATTTTACTGGAAAAGAGGCATTCGACCTTAGTCCTCACGGGTGACGACGCATCTGTATTTTGATTCTTTATTGAAGATAAATATAGGTGTCTATGGGTCACAGCAACCACTTACCATCAGGTGGACTGTGTGCTCGTTTGTCACCCTTATGCTATAAATAAAATGAAGACACACTTCACATATCTTTGAAACATTTTAATTTAATGTCTCATTTATACAATTTTTTTCACAATAGCGTAACAGCCTAATCAGTAGTTCTAATCAATTAAAAAAAAACACGGGCAAGCAGAGTTTAACTCCCGCCATTGCTAGTAAATTAATCTTGCCATAAACTCAACTGTAAAGTAAAACTATATTTACGGATTTGATTGCGTTTAAATTACTTGTCCTAATTCCCGACGTGTCGGGTGCTTAACAGCAGACATAGTCACGGGGGGTGACTGAGCTGTTAGACGTCCCGATGTCACAGTTAGTCCGGCTACCTTTCGTTTTTGAATATTATTTTTTTGGTCCGATCTACGCAGAATGAGCTTGTAGTATCTTGAAGTCTTGCAGTGGTATGCTTGGGTTTGGATTTAATTTTATTAATTATAGGATCCCAAGCAGATGGGCAGCACCCATCCATCTTCACCATTGAAATTGGGGTGTTTTTTTTTTTATTTCAATAGCCTCGTGAATCATCCTTGGTAGGAATCGGTGTTCTTTTGCGAGGATTTGTGGTCTATCAAATCTAATGTAATGGCGGGGAAGATTTTGAACATGTTCACAGACTGCAGACTTCCCGGAACGTCGATGCTTTAAGTCAGCTATATGTTCTTTTACTTGAGTTTTTATAGATATTTTTATTTGTCTTATGTAAGAGCGACCACATTCACAATCCAGCTTGTACACTCCTGCATCTCGTAGAGCGATACGACACTTGACGAATGGTAAAAATCTACTTATCTTCTTCGGCGGCTTGAAGAATGTTTTAATGGAAGCTCGCTTCAAGATGAAATATAGCGTTATTCGCGTAAATATAAGAAATCGTTATCTCAACTGTTAAAGTTCTAGAGTGTCACTACATTGTACTTCTATGCGAAGTGTGAGGCGGTCCCACACTTGATGGAGTAACGACCTGCTAAGAGATAGGTGGGTCAGGGCCGCGCTTTATGTCATTCCTTAGGGTGTGGCGTATATCAGTAGTAGACTTGTAAAGGGCAGTAATGATGATGATACTCTTGTAAAGAAACTAATCATTTACCGAAGCTTTTCTTTTTTTTTTGAAACTAAGTTTCTTATCGCACGGTACGACTAGTGGATGGAGACTAGTGGAGAAAAGTGTAAGATTTCTCCGTCATGAACCTCTTTCTATAGATAATTAATAGAATCAGCGTTACTTTGCGGAAGTCCATTATATTAAATTTGGTTATACGTGGTAGAGCCATGCTGCAGCTATATTAGTAGTATAGTTGTAGCACGAATGGGTCGGCTCAACCGGAAAAGGACCACGCTCTCATAGAATACCAGCGTAAAATGGCTTGGCAGCTTGACACTGCTGTGTGTCATATGGTGGGTGTAGAGAACCGAAGACCCATTTTACTGGAAAAGAGGCATTCGACCTTAGTCCTCACGGGTGACGACGCATCTGTATTTTGATTCTTTATTGAAGATAAATATAGGTGTCTATGGGTCACAGCAACCACTTACCATCAGGTGGACTGTGTGCTCGTTTGTCACCCTATCCTATAAAAATATCTTCGCGTACATCCGCTCGATAAAATAAAATGATGATAAAATGAGCTTACCTAGTTTGAAGAGCACCTCCTGCCCTCACTCAATTGCGTGCACTATCACCGTCACCACTAATCCCAGCACCCCTATTCCCAACACCACTACACTAGAAAAGACACACCACTGACGACAATACGACACGTGTTTTGCCTCTACACGAGGCATCTTCAGGTAATCTAAACTCTGCGGTGGCTGACCGCTAAGTGGGCGGCCAGCTTTTATTTCTTGCGCCTAGAAGCAATTGAAAGGGCTACCCTCCGGAAAATAAGGAAGGGAGGTGGTGAATGCTCTAAGCACACCACGACAGCCGACAGTCTTTTGCGAGAGGGAGAGCTGAACACCTTTCGACGGGATGGGAATGTTGTTGGTAAACAGGATATATAGGAGTGGCTCAAGCACTGAGCGCTGAGGGATATCGGCTTTGATGGGGCGCTGAGAGGAGAGCGTGCCTTCGTGTCTAAAACGAAAGGTACGATCCTTCAAGTAGGAGGCCACGAGACGAACAAAACGATCAGGGAGGCCTTTTCTATACAGTTTGTAGATAAGGCCTTCGTGCCACTCTGTCAAACGCTTTTGAAATGTCGAAAAAGACCGCGATGGTCTTATGACGACGAGGATAGAAACCGCTGATTATATACTCCACAATACGGTGAACTTATTGGGAGCAAGACTGTTTCGCTCGGAAACCGAATTGGTGGGGGATGACAAGAGGTAGCGGCGAGCCAAAACAACTCCTATTTATACAGACCGCTGACGCAACCGCTCCCTACTTAAGGAGCGAGCGACTGCGTCATGCGATAAAACATGCGACCAATCACCGCTGTACTTACGCAGCCGACCCCCTTTTTTCCCTTTTTATAGTGCGAGCGAGATGGAATAATATCCATTTCCCTCGCACTTTTTCTTATCTTGACATGAAATAAATATTATTTGATAATAAATATTTAAATAACGTTTCATTTTAAAAGATGCTAGTAAATAATTTATTTGTATTTGTTAATCAATAATATAATGCGTTTAGCAAAGAGTATGTGAGAGAATGTTCCACGACACTCACGCATGTATTTTTTCTTGACTGTGCATCGTCTGCATTTTAAACTACAATTAACTATTGCACTTCAATGGTAATGAGAGTGCTTACAAGCGCTTTAAAATAAGCATCAATTAAAAGATCCTTAAAAACCCGCGTTAAATAACACATAGCTGATGTGAAGAATCGACGCTCCGGGAAGTTTGCAGTCTGTGAACACGTACAGGATCGCCCCCGTCACTACATTAGATTTAATAGACTATAAATCCTCACTAAAGAACACCGAGTCCTTCCAAGGATGATTCGCAAGGTTATTAAAATCAAAACACATCCTAATTTCAATAGAGAAGATGGCTGGGTGCTACCATCTGCTTGGGATCCCATAATTAATAAAATTAAATCCCAACCCAAGCATAGAACTGCAAGACTTCAAGATACTGTAAGTTAGTTAATTGCGTTCACCATGAGACATTAATCAGAAAACTACAGTACTACGAGCATGGTGTCGACAACACAGCGCTTAAACTTATTATTTCACATTTAAGTAATAGAATGCAGAAAGTTATTATCAATGGTAAAACTTCTTCCGGGTCACCTGTACTAATGGGTGTCCCTCAGGGCTAGGTTCTCGACCCATTCCTATTTCTAGTGCATATTAATTACTTACCTTCGGGGATAATCATGATATAGTATTATTTGCTGATGATACTTCCTTGATGTTTAAACTTAAACGTCAATCATTTAAATGTGACTAAGTGAATAATAATATATCAAAATAAGTGCATTGGTTTAACGTTAATAATCTACATTTAAAAGGAAATAAAAATGTATTAAATTTACAACAACGAATGTTAAAAATCTAAGTACCAGTGTATTTTTAAATGGGGAAGAACTGAGACCTGTTGAATCCACTGTTTTTCATGGCATCACTCTCGACACAAAGCTTCAGTGGGGCCCTCATATGTCCAAACTAGCAAGCAGACTAAGTTCTGCAGCCTATGCTGGGAAAAAAATTAGAAGTCTTACTAGTGTCGGGACAGCTGGATTAGTTTATTTCAGTTATTTCCATGCCATAATATCTTATGGGATTTTGCTGTGGGAAATGCAGCTGATTCAGAAACTATTTTTGTTTTACAGAAGAGGGCCATTACAGCTATTTACAACCTAAAACCGAGAAAGTCTCTTACAGATAAATTTCAAGGAATAAATATATTAACTTTGGCCTCTCAGTATATTTAAGAAAATTTAATGTATGTTCACTAAAACAATAGTAGTTTTAGTAAAAAAAGTGATATATTCTGTAAACAATTTCTGCAAATGCAGGGGACTTCACTCGAACCTAAACGCCATCCACTACCATCTCGAGACGGCGAAGCCGGCCTTGCTCTTTCTGACCGAGACGCAGGTGTCTTCTTCGGCTGATACTTCGTATCTCTCCTACCCGGGGAACAAATTGGAGCACTCCTTTGTGCCTCGGGCTGGAGTTTGCGTATACGTCAGAGAGGACATCTGTTCTCGACGCCTCGGCAGTCTTGAATGTTCGGACCTGTCCATCCTTTGGCTACGCGTAGACAGCGACGACCATCCGCGCGTCTACGGGTGCCTCTATAGGTCCCATAGCGGTAATGCCGAAACAGACTGACTCATCGACCACGTCCAAAAGGCTACAGATTCCTTGCTACAACAGGTCCCATCCGCAGAGATCGTGATTCTTGGCGATTATAACGCCTACCACGCCGAATGTCTCGGTTCACGTTTAACCGATCATGCGGGGAAATCTGTTCATGACTTTGCTTTGGCATATGATCTGACACAACTGGTTACATCGCCTACGCGGATTCCAGATGGTGAGGATCATACATCTTCCCTGTTGGACCTTCTGCTGACCTATCATCCGGACGGATATCAGGTTTCCGTCGATGCCCCTCTCGGCTCTTCGGACCATTGTCTGATCCGGAATGTGGTGCCACTCACGCTCCCCTCGCGGTTGCGTTCTGCAGGTTGCCGCCGTTTTTGTCATTATATGTCGGCGGATTGGGACGGAATGCGGTCTTTTTTTGCTTCCTACCCATGGGGGCGGGTTTGCTTCTCGCTGAATGATCCCATGCACATTCTGTTTTAAAACTCCCTCTAAATCTAGCCCTGGAAGAATCTGCAACTTTAGCAAAAATAGTGCACGAGTTATAATGCTACGACAATGCCAACTTTTAGTGTGGGACGAAAGTACAATGTCGCATAAAAAAGCTGTAGAAGCACTAAATCGAACGCTCCAGGTTTTACGCAGCAATATCGATGTAATGGGAGGAATGGTGGTTTTACTGGCTGGTCACTTTCGCCAAACTTTACCTTCATTCAAAAGGGCACACCTGCAGATGAAATTAAAGCATGCCTCAAGTCGTCTATTTTATGAAACAAGGTGACAAAATTCAGTTTAACTACGAATATGAGAGTGCATTTGTATAATTATATCAATGCTGGAAACTATGCTGACACACTATTAAAAATTGGCGATGGGGGGTTGGAAAGGGATACTGAGGGCTGCGTTAAATTAACGAGAGGTTTTTGTAATTTAGTACAGAGTCATTCCTAATTAATTGCGAGCGTTTATTCAGATTTAACGAACAACATGCATGAAGACAAATGGTTATGTGAAAGGACGATTCTTGCACCAAAAAATGAGAGCGTTAACAAAATAAATTCAGATATATTAAGCGACGTAGCAGGAGAGATAACAGAGTATTTGTCAGTAGACACAGTTATGGACACAGAACAGAGCACTTCATATCCCGTAGAGTTTCTAAATTCTCTAGAGTTATCAGGTGTGCCTTCACATAAGCTTCAATTAAAATTAGGCGCTCCAGTCATGCTAATGCGAAATTTAGATGCTCCTCGGTTATGTAACGGGACAAGGCTGCGTGTGACACATCTTGGACGGAACATAATCGGTGCTACAATTTTGACAGGCGTAGGAAAAATATCCCTATAATTCCCACATATCTTCCTTTTCAATTCAAAAGGTTGCAGTTCCCTATTAAGCTCAGTTTTGCAATGACAATTAATAAAGCGCAAGGGCAAACGTTACAGGTAGCGGGATTCAACTTAGAAAAACCGTGCTTCTCTTATGATCAGATGTATGTAGCATGTTCGCGTGTGTCAAATGCCCAGAATCTCCACATCCTTTCCCCGAATGGAAAAACATATAACATTGTGTACAGTAGCGTCTTAAAACAGTGTTCAGTTAGTTTTTTTTCCAAAATTCCTACAATCAATTAATCAGAATTCCCACAGATCTTCCCTTTCCATTCAAAATTTCCTATTTAGCTTAGTTTCTTTTCAATTCCAAATGCTGCATCTCTGACGGACCTATTAAGCTCAGTTTCCTTTCAACTCAAAAGGCTGCATCTCTGACGGATCTTTCATTTGGCTCAGTTTCCTTTCAATTCAGAAAACTGCATCTCTGACGAATCAATTTAGCTTAGTTTCTTTTCAAAAGTCTGCATCCCTGACGGATAATTATGCTCAGTTTCCTTTAATTAAAAAAATATCTCATTTCCATTTGGAATAAACAGGCTATTTTCATGCTTTCCTATACGCTGCGTTTCAAATCATTTAAATAGGCTGACGAATCAATTTTGCTCAATTTCCTTTTAATGGCTGCATCTCTGACAAATCTATAAAACTCAGTTTTCTTTCAATTCAAAAAGCAATGGATAGTTCATTTCGCAGTGACCATGCAGGCGAAGCCGCGGGTAACAGCTAGTTTATTATAATTTAACTTTTTCAACTCTAACTTTATATTAGTACTCTAAAATATATTAGTACAAAGCTGCTTAAAAAACCGAAAATTTCTCCATTTCTTAGCCGAAAAAAATTAATTATAACTAAACAAAACAAAATTTAACTGCCATTTACATTCCATGACTTTCCACATGATAGATGAAGAGTTTTAAAAATAGATTGAGTTGAACAATTGATATTTTCAAAAGTTATCGTGTTTTCGACACCATGTGGACTTAAATAACCTACACTACTAAAGAGCTGTGCGTAAGTGCTCACTGCCCTGATACAATTAACCGTCCCAAAGCATGCGCGTTTCGACAATGCCAACGTATTTAATTTTTTTTGAATATTAAATTAAACTGATCAAATATTTATATAAGCTGACCAATTATTATCAACGAATGCTTCTCGATCGCGTATAGGTGGAATTTTTTATTTTTTTCGCTAATGAGGTGCTAAAATTTCTCAATAACCTTGAAAAACTTTAACCCTTAATAAAAATGTTTCTAACGCTGACCAATTAATAAGATCAACTGACCTTTTATGACCAATTTCTGACCTTTCAGATGGTATAATTGGTAAATCGAAATTCCGCACATGAGGTGCTAACATCGCGAAGCTATAGAATAGTCTTCAGAATTTAAAGTTGAATTTAGTATGTCCAGAAAAATATTGTTATAAATAAATCTGGAGAAGAAAATTTATATTACTAGATATTACTTGATTTATAGTTAAAATTTTAATTAAAACACTCATTTAACGTAGTTATCTAGGTGTATACACAAGCGTGTAGTATTATTAAAAAATAGCATAATTTTTTATTCAACATACTCGTAAATGACACAATTCTTGTTGAAAGTCATTTTTTACTTTACCACTGGTTCGGAAAAAAAACCTCTGTCCTGGGAAAAACCAGCCAGAAACCCAACGGGACATTTTACATATATTATGAGGGCAAGCGTTTAAAATCTGTAGCCAATACTTACTACAGCTTACGAGTTAAAAACAGGAACCTTTAGGCAACTCCCACGTCATCAAATATTAGTTTTACCGTTATGTAATCTATATTGCATGCCGTAAGCGCTCTAAGTGCGTCGGCATGTTCTACTAGAGCCTAAAAATTAAGATTCCAACGTTTTGTCGCATGAAATCGTATCTAGCAATCATATTGTACATATAAGTGATATGAAAAGCACATTGTCAGAAATATAAATGATTGTTTAACTTATTAACTTTTTTAAATCGATTAATTGCTATTTTTAAATAAAAAAGGGGTTTTAGTGGCGTATGGTGTGGATTTATCAAGTCCGCAAGGCTTGTAAACGCATGATAGATGAAAAGTTTTAAAAATATATTCAGTTGAACAATTGATATTTTCAAAAGTTATCGTGTTTACAAAAATAGTAATTAATCGATTTAAAAAAATTTGGGAAGCCATTGAATATAAATGGCAGTTTAATTTCGTTTAGTTAAATAATAGTAAAATTTTCGGTGTATTTGGCAGCCTTGTATGAATAAATTATTACTAAATAGGAGACTACTTCGCTCAGTTCGGCGTTAGTCGCCGTCGTGAGTGGGCATTGTTTTGGTTGTTTGCAGCGGCTCGAAAAAATCGCTGTACAAATACACAATATTCGAAAAACCAAATTTCTTAAATACTTGATTATAATAATAATGAGAGATTTTTTTTATTACAATATTAAAAGCACAGAATAAATAATGTTAGTACGTACTAAAAGTAAGTTGTATCAATTTTTTCGTCATGAGTGTCATTTTCATGGTTTTCGAGGGTGTTTAAACCGATAGGGTTGTCGAAATGTAAATCCTAGATGGCGGCTGCAATAGGTATCACTTTTTTCATCATGGGTGTCATTTTCATGGTTTTCAAGGGTGTTGAAGCCGATAGGGTTGTCAAAATGTAAATCCAAGATGGCGGCTGCAATAGGTATCAATTTTTTCATCATGGGTGTGATTTTCATGGTTTTCGAGGGGGCTGAAGCCGATAGGGTTGTCGAAAATTAAATCCAAGATTGCGGCTGAGTAGGTATCAATTCTTTAATCATGGGTGTCATTTTCATGGTTTTCGAGGGTGTTGAAGCCGATACTGCCGTGTAGTGGCGGTTAAGAATATCCACTACCCCATATCTTACCGTGGGTGTCATAAAAGGCGACAAAGGGAAACAGGCAGGGGATGGACAGCAGCATCTTCCTGATAACAACTAACTTACAATTAAAAAAAACTGCGCTTGCCAATCCGCTCGCTAAGCGTGGCAACTATGGCAAATACCCCCCCCCCTAAGACGAGAGTAACAAAGTGACGGCCCCCAGTCGCCGGCGGCCCCGCTATTTCTGGCTACGGTGGCGACCATGGTAACGGCGGGGCAGGGGTGCTAAAAATCTCCGGTGGCCATAGAGAAGAGCCAGGTTCGGTTGCCACCTAAGACGACTCGACCTGGCAACATACAACGCACGCACCCTGAGGACTGACGAGAAGATCGTGGAGCTGGAAGAAGAGATAGACAAGTTACGCTGGCATATTATAGGATTATACGAATTCGGAAGAGAGGGGGAGGACACGGTAATCCTCGAATCCGGCACCTTGCTCTATCACCGGGAGGGCGACAAGTCTCTCGTTAACAACGTTGTAAAGATTGAGTGTGTCGACGAGTGTTGCGTACCTTATACTCAGAATCACCAAACGATATTCGCTGAAGGTCATACAGGCTTACGCACCAACCTCGGCACAACCCGATGAGGATATATCTAGAGCCATGCATTCCTCCAAAACCCACTATACGGTGTTAATAGGAGACTTCAACGCAAAACTAGGCACAAGAGAGAACGGTGAGCTGAAAGTAGGGAAATTTAGAATAGGGTAACGAAACCCAAGGGACCAGCAGCTGGCTGACTTCATGAAGAAAGAGGGACTCTTTATGATGACCTCATTCTTCCAGAAGCGGCCACACAGAAAGTGAACCTGGTCGAGCCCCGACGGTTCCACAAAAAATGAGATTGACTTCATTATGACGACCAGACGACAACTGTTTAGTGATGTCTCTGCGATCGCGAGGTTGAAAACTGGTAGCGATTACCAAATGGTTAAAGGCACACTGAACCATTTAGTTGTAGGTAACGTTAAGTTGGAGAGGTCTCGTCTAATGAAGTCAACGCTCCGTCCCCCTCGTGCTCTGTTCCAAAGTCCCGAAACTTTTCAGCTCGAGTTACAAAACCGTTCTCAGTGCCTAGAAGACTGCAATGAAGTGGACGATATGAATGACAAACTCGTGGAAACTGTCCACGCGGTCTGAGCTAAGTTCTGCAAGACCCACAGAAGAACACAAAAACTCTCCGATCACACTCTCAATCTCATGGCTGTTAGACTGTTAGAAATGAAGCTACATTCTTCAACAGATTTGACAGCATACAGGCAACTGAACAGACAGATCTCCAAATGCATGCGGTGGGACTTACGCAATTTCAATACAGCTTGTATAGAAGAATCGATCGAGCGGAACCAAGGCTCCAAGGTCTTTGCCAGAGATCTGTCTGCCAGAAAGAGCCAACTGTCAAAGCTGAAGACCGAGTGTGGCAGCATTGTTTCCGGGGCACCTGAGATTTTGAGTGAGATTGGGAGGTTCTATGGGCAGCTGTACACGTCATCGTGTGAGTAACGATCCAAGAGCAAGTCTTATCCGAAACTATTCCGAAGATATCCCGGACGTCAGTCTGAGCGAGATTAGAATGGCTCTCCAGCACCTTGAAAACGGCAAGGCCCCAGGCGGGGATGGAATTACAGCGGAGCTTCTGAAAGCGGGTGGAAAACCGGTACTTGAAGAACTACAGACCTATTTCCCTTCTGATCCGCGTCTACGTGCTGTTTTCGAGATTCATTACGAATCGTCTCGCGCGCAGACTTGATGAATTCCAGCCTTCCGAACAAGCCGGTTTCTGAAAGGGCTTTAGCACCATAGACCACATACATACCCTTCGGCAAATTGTACAGAAGTCCGAGGAGTACAATTTGCCACTATGTCTGGCGTATGTGGACTATGAGAAAGCCTTTGATTCCGTCGAAATTTGGGCGGTGCTGCAGTCCCTTCAGCGGTGCGAAGTTGTCTGTCGGTATATCGAAGTGCTGAAGTGCTTGTACAGTAGGACTACGATGGCTATCCTAGTACAGAACTAGAGTACGAAACCTATCCAATTGCAGAGAGGTGTAAGACAGGGTGATGTTATATCCCCGAAACTCTTCACCGCTGCATTGGAAGACTTTTTTAAGCTTCTGGACTGGAAAAGATACGGTATTAACATGAATGGCGAGTATATCACTCACCTTCGATTTGCCGACGACATAGTACTTATGGCAGAATCGCTGGAGGACCTAAGCACCATGCTCAACGACCTCAATAGTGTCTCCCAACGAATAGGTATTAGGATGAACATGGACAAAACAAAGATCATGTTTAATGTCCATGTCACACCTATGCCGGTAGTTGTTGGGAGCACTAAGCTTGAAGTTGTTGTCGAGTATGTTTACCTGGGACAAATAGTCTGACTAGGTAAGTCCAACTTCGACCGAGAGGTCAATCGACGGATACAACTCGGGTGGGCAACGTTCGGGAAACTACGATACATCTTCTCGTCAGACATACCTCAAAACCTTAAAACGAAATTGTACAACCAGTGCGTGTTGCCAGTGATGACTTACGGATCTGAGACGTGGTCCTTCACTGCTGGCCGTATGAGGAAGTTGAAGGTCGCTCAGCGAGCTATGGAGAAGGCTATGCTCGGGGTTTCTCTGTGTGATAAACTTAGAAATAAGGATATCCACAGTATAACCAGAGTAACCGATATAGCCCAACGGATTAGTAAGCTGAAATGGCAGTGGACTGGCCATATAGCTCGAAGAACCGACAACCGATGGGGAAGAAAGGTTCTTGAGTGGCAGCCTCGTACCGGTAGGCGAAGTGTAGGGCGACCCACCACGAGATGGAGTGACTACCTGGTAAGACATGCAGGAAGTTTATGGATGCAGGTAGCTCAGAACCGTGCTTTGTGGCATTCCTTCGGGGAGGCCTATGTTCAGCAGTGGACTTATGAAAGGCTGTAATGATGAAGCCGACGGGGCTGTCGAAATGAACTGAAGCCGATAGGGTTGTCGAAATGTAAATCCAAGATAACGGCTGCAATAGGTATCAATTTTTTCATCATGGGTGTCATTTTAATAGTTTTCAAGGGTGCTAAAGCCGATAGTATAATAGGTATAAATTTTTTGTCATGGGTGTCATTTTCACGGCTTTCGGGGGTGTTGAAGCCGATAGTGCTGTCTAAATGTAAATCCAAGGTGGCGGCTGAAATAGGTATCAATTTTTTCATCATGGGTGTCATTTTCATAGTTTTCGAGGGTGTTGAAGCCGATAGTGCTGTCGAAATGTAAATCCAAGGAGGCGGCTGCAATAGGTATTCATTTTTTTCATCATGGGTGTCATTTCCATGGTTTTAGATGGTGTTGAAGCCGACAGTGCTGTCGAAATGTAAATCCAAGATAGCGGCTGAAATAGTTATCAAGTTTTTCATCATGGGTGTCATTTTCATGGTTTTCGAGGGTGTTGAAGCCGATAGTGCTGTCGAAATGTAAATCCAAGGTGGCGGCTGCAATAGGTATTCATTTTTTTCATCATGGGCGTTATTTTTATGGTTTTCGATGGTGTTCGAGCCGATAGTGCTGTCGAAATGTAAATCCAAGATAGCGGCTGAAATAGGTATCAATTTTTTCATCATGGGTGTCATTTTCATGGTTTTCGAGGGTATTGAAGCCGATGGGGCTATCGAAATTCTACTTTTAAAAAATCTGGATAGTCATGTTATACGTAATGTTTTTAATGTGTTTAGTGCATTCCCAATTGGATTTACCAATTTTTTTTTTGTAATGTTTAAATTCCATGCTACAATTTTTTACTGGAACTTTTTTATTTCGTAGATATGTAGTTATTCTAGCGATATATTCCTTCACCGCAGAGCACGTGATACTACGTAGTGCTTACGGGTACCGGGAATTGAACCCGGTTCTCGTCATATTCACAGTAAGCGCTTGGCCTCTGAGGTAAGTACCATGGCTATACCTACATAACCCCCTCAGAAATAAAAGAAAGCGTGTGCCTAGTAATAGGGCTTATAAACACTACTAATTACATTACATTACATTGCATAGTTTTAGAATTATAAAAATGAACTAACATATTCGCTTTCATTTTCTCAAATAAATAATGGAAGTTTAAAAAATTTTGCGAGCTTATACTCGTAGTGTGAATTGGCAAATCGGTGATAATTGATATTTGCCGTTAATAGTTCAGTAATTGTATTCCACAATGCCTTTGATTAGTATCACTTTTCTCCATTTTCTTTGAATTATTGTCTAGTCATTTTGGATAACAGAACAAAGGTGCGTATAAATAAAGAATGCTTATAATACTGTAATTTTAACTTTAACTTTATTGTAGCACGAATTAATTGGCTCGACCGGGTAAGGAGCACACTCTCAGAGATAATACCTTAAAATAGCAGCGTAATGCTGTTCAAACAGAGCGGTAAACGCAATTTGCCGTTAAAAATTCAGTAGTTTTGGGCTTCGCAAATATGACCATTTCTCAGAATACTGCATCTTATTTAATATATCAAGTCCTTCCTATCTAACAGAATGTTTTGAATTTTTCAGCTCCTGTCATAATTTTTCCTTACGATCCAAAGAAAATCTTTCCCCTCCAATGTCCTGTGCACTCCTTTACTTATTATGATAAATCATTCGCTGTTCTTGGAGTAAGACTTTGGAACTCATTACCCCAGTCAATTATAAGTGCTCAATCCTTAAATGTGTTCCAGAAACAGATTAAAGAATTCTATTTGTCTCTCTAACCCCTCTCACTTCCTCCGCTTAATTATGGTCATTGATCTACCAGAAGAATGTTGTCTTTTTAATGCATAAATTTGTATCTTTATTTTTTTTATTTTAGTGCACCCTACCCATTTTTCTTTTGCTTATTTTTATTTATTTCTTCTTCTGTTTTGTCCGGAAGAGATTGTAAACAAATGTGATAAGGCAGTTTGACATAGATTTCGGCAACAACGCAATAAAGCAACGTTATATTTTTATTCTAATATTAGCTTTTAAACGCTTATATACTAGACCGAGTAAAAGTTATTAAAGAGTTCTCAAAAATACCAGCGTTAGTAACATAGTTTATATGTGTTATATGTATTGTATTATAAATTATTAAAAAGTGAAGACCGGAATATATATGGTAGTGAGACACTGCATCCAAATCCTTAAAAACGATATTTGAAATGATTCATAAAGCTGTAAATAAAATGATCCACTATCCATCCATTACAGCCAATAAAACTTCACTGCTGAACGTAAGCATTTCTCATTAATTGCATGCATAGAGAGAATTGTAATATAGTTGGCACGCTTGGCAGACGCGTTGACAACCACAGGTTTAAATATTTTGATTTGTTATCAAGAGATTGCGGCTCGACCGTAGAAGGACCACGCTCTCACAGAATACCAGCG
Organism: Parnassius mnemosyne; assembly: GCA_963668995.1. Lineage (NCBI taxonomy): Eukaryota > Metazoa > Arthropoda > Insecta > Lepidoptera > Papilionidae > Parnassius > Parnassius mnemosyne. The sequence continues at coordinate 32,175,175 of CAVLGL010000057.1, read as the reverse complement.
TAAAATAGCAACTTAACGCTGCTGTGTTTCGTATAGTGAGTGTAGAGAACCGGAGACTCTTTTTACTGGAAACGAGGCATTCCATCTTAGTCCTCACGGCTGACAAGGCATCTGCATTTTGATTCTTTATTGAGGATAGATGTGGATGTCTTCTCACGGGTGACAACGCAACTGTATTTTGTTTCGTAATCGAAGATAGATGTAGATGTCTATCGGCCACAGCAACCACTTACCATCAGGTGGGCTATGTGCTCGTTTGTCACCCTTATCCTATAAAAAAGTATGATGTAACTATGTCCTGTTTAAATTTCCCTCTGTCGTGACGTGTATGTCGTGTCTGGTAGTGGATATTGTTACACCACCACATCACGGTTCACAAGATGGATGATCTTAAAGGTTCACTCCATCGCTTCAAAACGTTAGCTATTCTTTGCTGCTTCACATTGTAAGTACGCCGTCTCCGATAGAGAATAAAAAATTTGGAAAACCCATAAGTGCACGCCTCATGAGCGATTCATTTAATTTTGATGATAAAAATAAAAATGGTGACAATAATATTTACAAGAAAAAAAAACAGAATGTGAACCTTCAATAACAAAAATCAATATGAATCCTCCTTAGTATATATGGAATCTTATTTAATACTAGCTGTTCCCCGCGACTTCGCTCCTGTGTTAGGTTTTTATGTTTTTGCGCGGAACCCTAATGCTTTTTCTAAAATAAAAGTAGCCTAAGTTACTCCTTATGAAATCAGCTACCTGCCAGTGAAAGTCCCGTTAAAATCGGTCCAGCCGTTTCGGAGATTAGCCAGAACAAACAGACAGACAGATAAAAATTTAAAAAATTGTATTTTAGTTATAAGTACCGTATTTGCTTTCATATGCATTTAGTAAAAAACTGTAATTTTGACATTACAAACAGACCCTTCAATTTTATTTATTTGTATAGACTATATATCTCAATCTATTGCTTACGACGCACAGACCAACGGACGGCAGTCCACATATTTTTTTCAATTACATTTTCTGTTATGCAATCCAAAGTGAATCTATTACAAAATAAACTAATCTTATAATCCAATGTCTGTATTTATTGTAACGTTAATAATAATATGGATTTGATGTCTAGCTTAAAGTATAAAAACGATTTTATGTAGCGAAATTGATGTATGACCACATATCAAGAGTAGAGCACTCCCTTACGTTGTGAGACGTGCAATTACAATATCTTTATACTGCCGTTATTTCAAATCCCCTTCTCAAAGAAAAAATCTCATTAGTAAGTTTCTACAAGCAACAATTATTGAGTGAGGGTTCGTACAACAAGGCAGCATATAAGAAATTCGATATTGATTGTGTAAAGATAAGTCCTCGCGTTTTATATAAAAATAATACTATACTAGCAGTGCTGTTATTACTACTAATATTCCCGTTAACCATTGCGTTTAAGCTTAAAATGCTTGTGAAAATAGTGGTTTACGACAGTGCTTGTACACTTAACATTTAGACTACTGTATTTTATTACTTATTTCTTACTATTATATATATTAATTACATATTACTATTTTTAAACGCAACGTTCAAACATTTATTGTTGACCGTGTAGTATCGGTGTAATAATATCCACTACCCCATATCATTCCGAGGGTATCGTAAGAGGCGACAGAGGAAAAACGAAACAGGAGCTGGGCAGCAGCATCTTCCTGATAATAACTCAGAATAATAAAAACTGCGGTTTCTGCGGTTATAAAAAACCCGCTTGCCAAGCATGGCAACTATGGCAAAATCGCCCCCCCCCCCCTCCTGTGGTAATCTATGTGGAGACCTATGATCAGCAGTGGACTTTTGTAGTCTGTAATGTATGGATTTATTGTTTGTTTTAATACGTAAACATCCAAAAGTATTAAAATAAGCTATAATGTTATCAAGACGTAAAGTGTAAGCTGTATGCTATATCCTTCTATTTCTCAAAACTAGTACTCCTACACTGTTCACTTAATTTAGCAATTTGTATTACAACTATCTGAATGAACTAGGATAAATGAGAAGATCTGTGGTCGAATAAATTATATACATTCGGGTATAGCATCCATGGTTGTAATAAGATTTTGAACCTATTGTTAGTTAATTCATTTTCTAATTATTTGGGTTCAGTTTATCGTAATCCAAATATCTTCAGATAGATAAGATATATAACGTTCATTTTATTAACAATATAAGAGAATCACTAAAAAATATTTCACTTCTTATATATCACACTTCTACTTCGTCCAATGTTATCCTTCGTTTTATGCATTTTAATTTTAGCCATAACTGTAAACATCTTTAGGGTAAGTACATAGTACGAGCTTAATTAATGCTACGAGTACGTGGCTTTCACTGTAAGTTAACTATAGGAAACGAAGAAAATGGAATGGGCAATGGTAGGAATCCATGAGAGTAGACACAGGTTATATACCTTTACAATAAAATATAATTGTAGTGTTATTTTGAGACTCGAGAGAATACTTAAAAGAGTGTGCTCAACAACCAAGTATTTACATTTTAAAAACAAAATTAAGACTGATCTAAAAAAATTCAAATGGATGGATTGGAAATACAACAATATATAACCCAGAATTATAATTAAATTTTAACAATAACAATAACGTAATATAATTACTAATCTTCATCATCATCATCATTACAGCCTTTCATAAGTCCACTGCTGAACATAGACCTCCCCCAAGGAATGCCACAAAGCACGGTCCTGAGCCACCTGCATCCATCGACTTCCTGCATATCTTACCAGGTCGTCACTCCATCTCGTGGGGGGTCGCCCTACACTTCGCCTACCGGTACGAGGCTGCTACTCAAGAACCTTTCTTCCCCATCCGTTGTCGATTCTTCGAGCTATATGGCCGGCCCACTGCCACTTCAGCTTACTAATCCGTTGCGCTATGTCGGTTACTCTGGTTCTACTGCAGATATACTCATTTCTAAGTTTATCACGCAGAAAAACCCGGAGCATAGCCCTCTCCATAGCTCGCTGAGCAACCTTCAGCTTCCTCATACGGCCAGCAGTGAAGGATCACGTTTCAGATCCGTAAGTCATCACTGTCAACACGCACTGGTTGTACAATTTCGTTTTAAGGTTTTGAGGTATGTCTAACGAGAAGATGTGTCGTAGTTTCCCAAACGTTGCCCAACCGAGTTGAATCCGTCGATTGACCTCTCGGTCAAAGTTGGACTTAACTAGTCGTACTATTTGCCCAGGTAAATATACTCGTTGACAACTTCAAGCTTAGTGCTCCCAACAATTACCCGCACAAGTGTGACATGGACATTAAACATGATCTTTGTTTATTCCATGTTCTTCCTAAGACCTATTCGTTGGGAGACATTATTGAGGTCACTGAGCATGGTACTCAGGTCCTCCAGTGATTCTGCCATAAGAACTATATCGTCGTCAAATTAAAGGTGAGTGATGTACTCGCCATTGATGTTAATACCGTATCCTTTCCAGTCCAGAAGCTTCAAACCGTCTTCCAATGCAGCGATGCAGAGTTTCGGGGATATAACGTCACCCTGTCTTACACGTCTGTGCAATTGGATAGGTTTCGTACTTTGGTTCTGTACTCGGATAGTCATCGTAGCTCTACTGTACAAACACTTCAGCACTTCGATATACCGACAGTCAACTGGGCACTGCTGAAGGGACTGCAGCACCGCCCAAATTTCGACGGAATCAAAGGCTTTCTCATAGTCCACATACGCCAGACATAGTAGCAAATTGTACTCCTCAGACTTCTGTACAATTTGCCGAAGGGTATGTATGTGGTCTATGTTGCTAAAGCCCTTTCGGAAACCGGCTTGTTCAGGAGGCTGGAAGTCGTCAAGTCTGCGCGCGAGACGATTTGTAATGACTCTCGAAAACATCACGTAGACGCGCCTCAGAAGATAAATCGGTCTGTAGTTCTTCAAGAGAGCGTTGTCACCTTTCTTGAAGAACAAGACCACCGCACTTCTGCTGCACGCCTCCGGTGTAATGCCACCATGGAGGACAGAATTAAAAAGCTTCTGAAGGACTTCAAGTACCGGTCTTCCACCCGCTTTCAGAATCTCCACTGTTGCCTTGACGTTTTTAAGATGCTGGAGAGCCATTCTAATCTCGCTCAGACTGACGTTGGGATATCTTCGGAATAGTATCGGATAAGACTCGCTTTTGGATCGTTACTCACACTTGCGTGTGGCTCCAACGATGACATGTACAGATGCCCATAGAACCTCTCAATCTCACTGAAAATCTCAGGTGCCCCGGAAACGATGCTGCCACACTCAGTCTTCAGCTTTGACAGTTGGCTCTTTCTGGCAGACAGATCTCTGGCAAAGACTTTGGAGCCTTGGTTCCACTCGATCGCTTCTTCAATGCAAGCTGTATTGAAGTTGCATAAGTCCCGCCGCATGCATTTGGAGATCTGTCTGTTGAGTTGCCTGTATGCTGTCAAATCTATTGAAGAATGTAGTTTCATCTAGATTGAGAGTGTGATCGGTGAGTTTTTGTGTTCGTCTGCGACGGGTCTTGCAGAACTTAGCTCCGACCGCATGGACAGTTTCCACGAGCTTTTCATTCATATCGTCCACTTTATTGCAGTCTTCTAGGCACTGAAAACGGTTTTGTAACTTGAGCTGAAAGGTTTCGGGACTTTGGAACAGAGCACGAGGGGGACGGAACGTTGACTTCATTAGACGAGACCTCTCCAACTTAACGTTACCTACAACTAAACGGTTCAGTGTGCCTCTAACCATTCGGTGATCGCTACCAGTTTTCACCCTCGCAATCACAGAGACATCACTAAACAGTTGTCGTCTAGTCGTCATAATTAAGTCAATCTCATTTTTGTGGAACCGTCGGGGCTCGACCAGGTCCACTACCTGTGGGGCCGCTTCTGGAAGAAAGAGTTCATCATAAATAGTCCCTCTTTCTCCATGAAGTCGGCCAGCTGCTGGCCCCTTGGGTTCCGTTAAGCTATTCCGAATTTCCCTACTTTCAGCTCACCGTTGTCTCTTGTGCCTAGTTTTGCGTTGAAGTCTCCCATTCATACCGTATAGCGGGTTTTGGAGGAATGCATGGCTCTAGAGATATCCTCATACATTTCCTCCACCTCGTCATCAGGGTGTGTTGAGGTTGGTGCGTAAGCCTGTATGACTTTCAGCGAATACCGTTTGGTGATTCTGAGTATAAGGTACGCAACCATCGTCGACACACTCTCAATCTTTACAACGTTGTTAACGAGAGACTTGTGGACGATAAATCCGACACTTCCTTGGGACAGATGGTCGCCCTCCCGGTGATAGAGCAAGTTGCCAGATTCGAGGATTACCGTGTCCTCCCCCTCTCTTCGGACTTCGGATAATCCTATAATATGCCAGCGTAACTTGTCTATCTCTTCTTCCAGCTCCACGATCTTCTCGTCAGTCCTCAGGGTGCGTGCGTTGTATGTTGCCAGGTCGAGTCGTCTAAGGTGGCAACCGAACCTCCACCGGAGACTCTTAGCACCCCCTGCCCCGCCGTTACCATGGCCGCCACCGTGGCCAGGAATAGCGGGACCGCCAGGGACTGGCGGCCGTTTCTTTGTTACTCTCATCATAGGGGGGTATTTGCCATAGTTGCCACGCTTGGCGAGCGGGTCGGCAACCGCAGTATTTTTATTGTAAGTTTGTTGTTGTCACGAAGATGCTGCTGCCCATTTCCTGCCTGTTTTCCCTTTGTCGCCTTTTACGACACCCACGGGAAGATATGGGGTAGTGGATATTCTTAACCGCCAATACACGGCACTTTATTCATTTAGCAATTACTAATCTTAAATTTATTAATTTAAGGTAATAGCGATAGCTAATCCTCGATATCAAAAATATTCACTCCGTATAGGAGACTTGCCACACGTGGCAACTATGGAAATGTGGAGATATTCCCAAAAATATCTTAGATGTTTCAAAGCTATTACATAACAGTGCGATTTAAAATACCACAGCGACATCTATTGACACTATTGTTAAATATCATGTTACCGTTACCGTTACAGCCTACTTAATTCCACTGCTGAACATAGGCCATGATTGCCCCATAGGGAGATATTTGCCAAAGTTTCCACGCTTGGCAAGCGGATTGGCAACCGCAGTTTTTTTTATTTTTAACCCTTTTTACTGAATACGAGGCATTCGATTTTAGTTCTCAGGGGTGGCAACACATCTTCATTTCGATTCTTAATCAACGATAGATGTACATGGTTATCGGCTACAGCATCCACTTACCATCAGTTGTGTGCTTGTTTATTACCCTTTTTCTATAAAAAAGCGCTTGACTGGATGCTTTAAGCCAATATTTCTCAGGCTTTAAAATAAGCACCAATTGAATCAACAGCATTCATTCTGTAGTATATTCTGTACCTTACTAAATGCGTAGTACGCTTTCTATTAATGTATGGAAAAGATTTCTTCATCTAAGATGTACTACTAGGTGGTACGACTTCTTTTCTAGGTAGGAGTCCATCTGGGTAGGTACCACCCTTTCTCCTTCCTATCTCTGTCGCATAATAGCAGTGCTGGTAGTTTTTTAGTAAGGTTTAAGAAAATAGTGTTCAACAGGGTTTTGCCCTCGCATCATTATTGAGTTTAGATTTTGAGCGACTATCACTCAAAGTACTGTTATTGTATTAGAGCGTATGCTTGATATGCCCACCACACGCTCCTCACGATTTTTGCTTTATATAGATATGCTAACTGTAAAATCTGTATGATGTTTCAACTCAATCGGCTAAGGTTGAACCAGTGGCTTGATCGGGTCAAAACTACAGTTTATTTATATCGTTAGAAAAAATAGTGCATAATAAGCATCATATAAATATATTATGTCATACTTATCGGTCATAATAAGTATCATGTCATATATGTATTTATCCAAAATTAATATAAAAGAAATGCCACTATATTGAAGTACGAAGATTTTCATTTCGACATCAGTCCTATCACTTAGCACAATATGTTACCGAAAGGAACTTATATTTCGTTGTCCAGCGCTGGCACAGAGTATTATAGATAAACGAACAAATCCTTTTCTTTTCGTATAATGTAGAGTTTTCGATAAAATAAGTATCTCTGATGAATATTTCACACAAAATTATATAAAGATGGACCCTTCTCCAGTCAGAAGATTTATTTTATGATACTCTTACAGAGCTATAAAATACTTTGTGTACTTTAAATTTATCGAATAATATCTACGCGTGATAAAATTTGAGAAAAACATTTCAATATTTAAAATAAATTCGTATTCGTATCAAATACGTGTTACAAGATTGCATTAATGTTTCTTTTTTATTTAATGCAAGTACTTTTTATTGTATTGTACAATATCCAAACTATTCTTAATTACCATATTTTCTTGGGTGTCGCCAATGGATGAGGCTAGAAAAACCCTACGGACTATGTTAGATGACTGTATACCATTCTGTACATGATATACAGATGTAAAATTTCCAGTTTTTATATTATAATTTATTTTTCTTTTGTGCCGGACGGGCGTAACTCTCCGGAGTAAATGTTGTCGGAGATACCCCGCGAGTCGCTCACGTCCTACACCTGTAGGTTCCAGACTCCTCCAACTGCCGTCTTTCACTGCCGTCTCTTTGGTTGCTGCGGATAAACTGTGGACTGAGGTTCAAAATTAAAATGCACGATTTGTAAATTAAAATAGCAAGGGAGTGGCCAGCGGATCGACTAATTAATTTGTCGCGAGATTTTACACTGTTATTTATTTATCACTATTTTTCAACTATGATTGTTCACTATATATTTTAAAACACAGATTTAATTAAACACACAGTAATATTAAAATTTCTATTGGTTTTCTAAAATTTCTATTCGTATTTTTAAAATATCTGTTGGTAATATCAAATTTCTATTGGCAGTAACAAGTTTCTATTGGTATTCTCTACAATTTCTATTGGTAATTTTAAATATCTATTGAAAGTAACAAATTTCTATTGGTAGTATCCAAAATTTCTATTGGTAGCAGCTGGTTTTCTAACACTACTGACTAGCAGCTATTAATCAACTAAAATTAGTTGAATTTAAACACTTTTATAACTGCGAATATCAGTTACCACTTTTTCCGTCTAGCTAACGCTTTTCACGAAATGTAACGGCGAAATTTCCGTTACCACTTTTTTCAGCTAGCCAACACTTTTTCACTATATGTAACTGCGAATATCAGTTACCACTATTTTTGGCTAGCTGACACTATTTTTCTATGTGCAACTGAGAATTTTCAGTTGCCACTCTTTTCGACTATGTGTAACTGCGATTTTTCAGTTACGACCTTTTTCGGCTAGCTAAACTTTTCTATTTCACTTTAACTTTTCACTGTGTTCTGCTACTAGTCACTTCAGCTACTACCGGATACTGCTGCTTGTTACTGGTAGTTCTTCCTACTACCATGTTACTATGATTTGCCCCCATAAGGTAGACTTCGGCTATACTCTATAGAGAGCCGCTTGCCAATTCCCATTTGCCTCTTTATTTTCAATAATTTTTCTTTATGCAAATGGCACAAATTGCAACTTTTCTATATAATACAAATCTTAACTCTAACATGCTATACATCATTAAATAGACATTTTTGTTCTACATTAGTATGCGATAAAGGATAATTAATATATTTACATTTAACAAAGTTATTCATTGAAATGTCCTAAACTTTTACACTAATTGGTCATATTAATTCTTTAATTATCCTATAACTTTTAAATCGTGCTTAATTATACAAAATATTTCTTTATTATAACGATCTATACATCATATGCTAACTAAATACCATATTTACAACTCTTTTCAGACATAAAATTATTCTCATTAATTTTTTGCTTAAAACTATTACGCAGTTAATTTAAATTTCCAGAAAGTTCTATAGCGCGGCGCGCTGTGATTGGTCGATATTTTCTTAAACAAAATAAAGTTGTTTATATTAACTATTGTCAAATCGACCTTCTATACAAACATATTGAGAGTTGTAAATACATGGTAAAACTATATTTAATACATTATTTAGTCAATTTTTCCGTATTTTCATTTTTTAAACAAATAAATATTCCTTAATTACTTTCTCGTTTAAAGTCATTTTTGCCGTTGTGAACAGTCATTTTGGCCGTCTCGAACATTTCTCCCGCCGTGCAGCGTCGCGAAGACCCGTCGCAGCGGCGCTGCATAATTTCGGTGAGAGACGTTGCCTCTACTTCGGCAGCGGCACGAGTTTTCTGGTTGGCCTCTTGATTAGTCCATTCGCTGTGCGTACCTCCACAGTGCGGATCTGCCCGTCCGCCCCGGGGTATATGTTTTCAATCCTTCCTCGTGGCCAGGTGTTACGAGGTAACTGGCTGTCAGCTATGAGGACTGGATCGCCCACCTGGAGATCGGGGCCTTGACCGTGGGCCTCCCGCCGGTTTTGAAGTTCCGGCAGATATTCTTTGACCCAACGCTGCCAGAACATGTCAGCGAGTATCTGGGAGCGTCGCCAGTGTTTTTTGCTGTTCGCATCTTTTTCACTAAAAACTCCAGGTGTTGGCAGTCTCGCAGATCCTCCCAATAGGAAGTGATTTGGAGTGATGGACTCGTTGTCTTTGCTGTCTACTGAGATGTGAGTCAATGGTCTGCTGTTTACTGTATATTCCACCTCGCAGAGCAGCGTGGTCAAGACATCTTCGTGCGGATGTCTCTCATGAAGGACGGTGTATAGTGCCGTCTTCACGCATCGAACAAGCCGTTCCCATACCCCTCCCATGAAAGGCGCGGAGGGGGTTATAAATCGCCAGACTATGCCTCGTCGGCTGGCTTCTTCTCGGAAGGCCTCTCGAAGCTCCTTGTCGGCACCGTGCATATTGGTGCCGTTGTCCGAGTAAATCTCGGTGGGACATCCTCGGCGCGCTGCGAATCTTCTTAATGCCAGTATGGCAGAGTCTGCGCTGAGATCTTTCACAATTTCCAAATGTACAGCTCGTGATGTAAGGCAGGTGAAGAGCGCCACGTATCTCTTCTGATGCTGACGTCCCACTGTTACGGAGAGTGGCCCAAAATAATCCAGGCCGGTGAACGTGAACGGTCTCTGGTGATGTGCGAGACGCGTGCTGGGATGATCACCGGTGGCTGGCATGGATGGTTGTGCCTTTCTTATGCGGCACTGAACGCATTGGCTTACTATTCTTTTAGTAGTGGGTCTTAGTCTGATTACCCAGTAATTCTGTCGAACCTCGTTGATGGTTGGTTCGGTCCCGCAATGATGCAGGCTACGATGCGTCCAATCAATATACAATTGGGTGATGTGATGATCACCATCCAATATAGCTGGCCCTTTCATATCTTCAGAGACTCCTTTTACAGCGGCTATTCGACTTCGTAGCGCAATGATCCCGTCTTTCAATTGTATCTGTAGTGGTCGTAGGCGGCTATCATGGGCGACCCTCTTATCGTTACGGAGATCGGCTATCTCTTGTGTGAAGGAGTCTTCCTGGATGACATGTACCAGGAGCTTTTCGGCCTTTCTTATATATTCGGCCTCCAGTGTGATGTATTTGTTTACATCTTTGCTTTTCACCTGACTGGGAGGCTGCGCGAGACGTCGCGGATTGCACTTCGATCTCCTCCAGTCGGGGTCTTCCTCTCTATTTTTCTTTGTCCTTTTATAAAAGGTCCTGTCGGTTGTTTTGCGGCAGAGTGTTATGAATTGAAGCACTCTGGCCGTAGCTCGCACTAAGCGTTCCCATTTCGAAAATTTCGTCGGATCGGGAATGGCCTCTTTATATAGCGGAGCTCTATATCTTTCTGTGATGGTGAGAGATCTTTCTTCACCAGTAGGTTCGGATGACGTGGGTCGTTCTGTTGGCCATGCTGACGGTTCTTTGTATAGAAATGATGGGCCACTGTACCACTCGTGGTTAGAGTCGAAATTGGGTGGTACGTCCCTCGTAGCGGTGTCAGCTATATTCAATTTTGTGGGTACCCAGCGCCAGTCGTCCACTTTACTATTGTCCTCTATTGCTGCTATTCGATGTGCTACAAAAGGTTTGTAGCTCCTGGAACCTTTCTTTATCCAGGTGAGGACAGTTTTGCTGTCAGTCCAATAAGTGACAGCTTCGGGCTTTACGTGATGCTCCTGGATGACAGCCGCAGCTACGCGACTTCCCATCACGGCGGCTTGTAACTCAAGGCGAGGTATGGATGTTACCTTGAGCGGAGCTACCTTCGCTTTGGCCATGACGAGGCTCACGTACACTTGCCCATCGGGTGTCGTTGCTCTCCAGTAAACTGCCGTTGCGTAGGCGCTTTCACTGGCATCTGAAAATACGTGCACTTGGAGGGAGCGTGCGTCGCTGTATCCCGGGTAGCATCTTGGTATGCTTACTGTTTTGAGACGTTCCAGGTGTTGGATCCATGTGGACCAATGGTTACTCAGGTCCTCGTCCAACTCCTGGTCCCAGTCTGTTCCTCGTCTCCACGCTTCCTGCAGTATTTGCTTGGCGCGTATCGTAACTGGGGAGGCGAGGCCGAGAGGGTCATACAGCGACATCACTATTTTCAACGCTTCCCTCTTTGTTGGTTTTTTCTGCAGCAAATTGTCCGGAAGTCGAGCGAGCTTTAGGTTGAAGCTCAGCTGATCGGTACTCGGTTTCCAAATTAAACCGAGTATTTTTTCCTCGGTTCCCTTGTCGCCCAGTTTGACTGACTCGGTTGTTTCGTTGTCAGGTTCTAATTCTTTTATGATTTCTGGCGCATTGGAAACCCATTTTCTCAATGTGAAGTGCGCGTTTTTATGTATATCGCGTACTTCCTTCGATATCCGCATTGCATCTTCCAGGGACTGGAAACTATCCAGATAATCATCCATGTAGTGGTTTTGGATGATAGCTTCTACGGCTTCTGGATATTTTTTTATATACCTTTTGGCGTTCCAGTTTTTTGCGAATATCGCTGTGCAGGGTGAACTAGCTGCACCGAATATGATCGACGTCATTCTGTATTGTTGTGGAGCCTCATTGCGTCGATCTCCTCTCCAGAGATATCTCAAGGCATCTCTGTCTTCGGGTCTCACTTTGATTTGCATGAACATTTCCGCTATGTCCGCGGAGACAGCAACATTGTGTCGGCGAAAGCGCATCATGACTCCTGGTAATGACTGTAGTAAGTCTGGACCCGTGAGCAGGAAATCATTCAATGCCATTCCTTTTGTTTTGGCTGCGGCATCGTGTACTATGCGAAACTTTTCTGGTTTCATCGGATTATGGACATCGAAATGAGGTAGATACCATGTCTTTCCTGGTGTACTATTCTTTGGCGCTATTTCGGCGTATCCCTTTTGTATCAGGGAATTCATTTCTTCGTTGTACTTCTGCTTTAGCTCTTCGTTTCGATCTAGTTTTTTCTCGATAGAAACGAGCCTGTTTATCGCCGTTTCATAATTTCCAGGCATTTCGATGTTTTTCTTTTTCCATAGAAGCGCTGTTTCTATGTGCCCGTCTTCCAACTGACGGGTGCTGCTATTTAGTATTTCTTCGGCTTGCTTCTCTGGATCGGAATCTGGTTTTCTCGGATTTATCATTAAAGATTCCAGCGCGAAGTATTCGCGGAGTTGGTCATTTATATTCTCCTCGCTCGTGTACAGCTCGTTGGCCGTGTGGACGCGCTGATGCGGGGCTTTAGTGTGCGCCCCGTGTAGCACCCATCCCAGTTCTGTGAGCGAGGCTATTGGCTGGTGCGGTGGACCTCTGCGTACTTGTGTGGCTATTAAGAGTCTCCAGTTGTCTTGTCCTATCAGGATCCTAGGGTTGCCTGAATCATATGTCAATTGATCCTTTAAGCCTTTCAAATGCTTACAATTTTCTATGTCTGTTGCACGCACAGTCTGCGGCCCCAAGTTTAGGCTGGCGACCGTGCGTGCTCTGAATGGCACCCTTTTTCTATGGAGACTTTTTAGTAACACTTTGACTCTTTGGGAGTCCGGCGAATCGAGGGTAGTGTTCCCGATAGCTGTGATCTTGAATGGGTCCAACCGCCCTTTAGCTCCAATTTGATCGGCAATCTCTTGATCCATTAACGAGACTGTCGACCCATCATCCAGCAGAGCGTGTGTGTTTATTGCTCCCGCCGGTCCAATTACTCGAACTGGAATTATCTTCAAGTAAGCTTGATGCTTTGATACAGCGAATGAGTTTGCCACTGTCTCTTGAGGTTCTTTTAGTGGGCCCTCTGTCTTTTCCTTTCTATTATTATGAAGGAGTCGATTGTGTGTCGCGTTGCATCCTTTTATTCCACACTTCGTGGTTTTGCATCTGTGTGTCTGACTTCTATAACGCAGACACCGGAAACATAAATTCCTTTGCTTGGCGAGTTGCCATCTTTTATCAATATCTGCCTCTTTAAACTTGTTGCAGTCGGATCCGTAATGACCCTCTTTTTCGCACACACTGCATTTCGGAGACGGCTTAGTGGTAGCCGTGTGCGTCCTATGCACTGGACGATTATTTTGCGCTCCGCTTATGATCTCAGGAGGCGCAAATGCACTACAGTAGCGAGCTTGTTCGGTGATAAATTCACTGAAGGAACCGAGGTCTGGTCTCGAGTCATACTATTCTGTATAAATTCTATACCACTGCGCGCGTATAGAGTTTGGCAGTTTGTCTGTGAGGTGTCGTAGCAGCTCTGCGTTAACGAGGTAATGGTCTCGCTTGAGTGCTCGAAGTGTGACGACGCTTCCCCTCACTTTGCTCGCGAATGTACAAATATCTCTGGGTGCCTCTGTACAGCGTGGCAATCCCCGTAATTTATCGGTTTCTGCTTGCGCGATTGAATCTGGACGCCCAAATTGTAGCTCCAGTTCTCGCATAATCTCATCTGGTTTAGCATGCCCGATGAGTTCCGAACTAACTGTTTCCAAGGCTCTTCCTTGTAGACTTCTTCGTAGTCTAGCAGTATTTTCTATGTCATTGAAGTAGCCTTGGGTTGTTTCATAAATGGCACGGAACGAAAGCCATTCAGTATGTGCTCCGCTAAAGCTCGGCAGTGTCATTATCGCTTTTGATGCTGCGAAAGTATTTGACGATGCACTCTCTGGTTTTGGTTTATCAGCGAGTGCGGCTATAGCGGACGTGAGCTCCGATATGAATGGTCGGAGCACCCTGTCTTCATTGCTGACAGGTGCCTGGTTAGGTCTTTTTATTATGGGATTCTTGGTTGCTTCTTCCGGTTGGGGATCCTGGTAGGCGGGCTCTGATACAGCAGGTAGGAGCCCCCTGTCTTCATCAACCTTGGAGTTCTGGCAAGCCTTCTGAGGTACGGGACTCTTCGGTATATTTTCAGCATTGGGATCCCGGTAGGTGAGCTCTGATACAGCAGGTAGGAGCTCCCTTTCTTCATCAACCTTCGAATCCTTGTTTGTGAGCTTCATCGGCGGCTCACTGAGGTCGACAACCTCCGGGGGTGGCTTTGTGATGTTTTTATTAAGTGGGGCCTCCCCACCGGTGGTTGCGCCTTGCGTTGGCTTTTGTTTGGCTACAGAGTTTTCGAGCCAAGATCGGACATACTCACTTTTGGAGTGACCATCCTCATCATAGTCGTCCGATTCATCATCTTCTTCAGCCATTTGTAATGAGATCTGTGCGAGTTCCAATTTTATTCTCAGCACTTCCTCACGAGCCTTCAAAACCTTTTTATTGGGCCGAGTGGTCTTCTTTGACCTTGTACTTTTATCGGTGTGGCCCCTTGGTGGCTCTTCGGCGCGGGAATATACCCGGGCTGTTGGCGGTGATGCACAGCGAATGTCATCGTTGCCTTCTATTTGTTTCCTCTGCTTCGGTGTACCAGCTTTAACAACGGCTGGCACTGGCAGGTGTACCCCCCCATCGCAGGGGCAAGCTATCTGTTCTCTCTGCTTCGGTGTACCGGCTTTAACAACGGCTGGCACAGGCAGGAGTACCCCCCCATCGCGGGGGCAAGCTGGCGCCTCAGCGCCTTCTGTTGTGGATGGTGAGCGTGGTGGCATCTGGTGGCGGACGGTGTCGGTATTGTCCGACGGTCCATCATCCAGACCTACAGTCCACGCCATGGTTCCCCTTCCTTGCGAACGAGTGATCGGCATCTTGATTCTGAAATTTCAGCAACTTTAAAACGGTAGTGATTATTTACCCGGTTCCGAAATACTAACGGATTGACGAATCCCGTTCGAATGACCAGCGTATGTGGTCCGGTGTATACGGATGATTCGGCTCAAAGGACCATAAAATGGTCCGGCTGGCAGTTCAATCGGAAGGATCCGGCTCGAAGGACCATAAAATGTGGCCTCGGCTCGGAGTTTAAACGGAAGAATCCGGCTCGAAGGACCATAAAATGTGCCGGACGGGCGTAACTCTCCGGAGTAAATGTTGTCGGAGATACCCCGCGAGTCGCTCACGTCCTACACCTGTAGGTTCCAGACTCCTCCAACTGCCGTCTTTCACTGCCGTCTCTTTGGTTGCTGCGGATAAACTGTGGACTGAGGTTCAAAATTAAAATGCACGATTTGTAAATTAAAATAGCAAGGGAGTGGCCAGCGGATCGACTAATTAATTTGTCGCGAGATTTTACACTGTTATTTATTTATCACTATTTTTCAACTATGATTGTTCACTATATATTTTAAAACACAGATTTAATTAAACACACAGTAATATTAAAATTTCTATTGGTTTTCTAAAATTTCTATTCGTATTTTTAAAATATCTGTTGGTAATATCAAATTTCTATTGGCAGTAACAAGTTTCTATTGGTATTCTCTACAATTTCTATTGGTAATTTTAAATATCTATTGAAAGTAACAAATTTCTATTGGTAGTATCCAAAATTTCTATTGGTAGCAGCTGGTTTTCTAACACTACTGACTAGCAGCTATTAATCAACTAAAATTAGTTGAATTTAAACACTTTTGTAACTGCGAATATCAGTTACCACTTTTTCCGTCTAGCTAACGCTTTTCACGAAATGTAACGGCGAAATTTCCGTTACCACTTTTTTCAGCTAGCCAACACTTTTTCACTATATGTAACTGCGAATATCAGTTACCACTATTTTTGGCTAGCTGACACTCTTTTCGACTATGTGTAACTGCGATTTTTCAGTTACGACCTTTTTCGGCTAGCTAAACTTTTCTATTTCACTTTAACTTTTCACTGTGTTCTGCTACTAGTCACTTCAGCTACTACCGGATACTGCTGCTTGTTACTGGTAGTTCTTCCTACTACCATGTTACTATGATTTGCCCCCATAAGGTAGACTTCGGCTATACTCTATAGAGAGCCGCTTGCCAATTCCCATTTGCCTCTTTATTTTCAATCATTTTTCTTTATGCAAATGGCACAAATTGCAACTTTTCTATATAATACAAATCTTAACTCTAACATGCTATACATCATTAAATAGACATTTTTGTTCTACATTAGTATGCGATAAAGGATAATTAATATATTTACATTTAACAAAGTTATTCATTGAAATGTCCTAAACTTTTACACTAATTGGTCATATTAATTCTTTAATTATCCTATAACTTTTAAATCGTGCTTAATTATACAAAATATTTCTTTATTATAACGATCTATACATCATATGCTAACTAAATACCATATTTACAACTCTTTTCAGACATAAAATTATTCTCATTAATTTTTTGCTTAAAACTATTACGCAGTTAATTTAAATTTCCAGAAAGTTCTATAGCGCGGCGCGCTGTGATTGGTCGATATTTTCTTAAACAAAATAAAGTTGTTTATATTAACTATTGTCAAATCGACCTTCTATACAAACATATTGAGAGTTGTAAATACATGGTAAAACTATATTTAATACATTATTTAGTCAATTTTACCGTATTTTCATTTTTTAAACAAATAAATATTCCTTAATTACTTTCTCGTTTAAAGTCATTTTTGCCGTTGTGAACAGTCATTTTGGCCGTCTCGAACATCTTTATTTTATTATAAGGTATGATGCCGATGTTACTTCAGTACACTTTTTATTCATATGACATAAGAATATACAATATCTTTTGTAATCATAGATAAAACTTAAAATAATAATTTACAACCGACGCAAAATAACTACGAATAAAGGCGAGAAGAAGAAAAAAATTAAAGGCATAACGTTAAGGCCTTAACAGTGGTTGAAATGCCTAAATCTTGGATATTTAAGTAAAAAATCTAAATAACTGTTCATTTAAACCACAAAGAAAAAATACAAGGTTACAGAAGAGGATTTGGTTAATGTGTTTAATTGAACAAAATTGTATTTTTGTCAACCCCTTATTAGAAAAAAAATCCCCAAAGAGTACCTATCTTTGTCATATTTTGCAAAATTTCTCCAAAACGGCACAAGCTTTTTAAATAGTTCTTACACTAAAAAAAGGTCTTAAAAATATTAATATTTTTAATTGAGAGTTTTATTTTTAATTCCCCGTTTTATAAGAGAATATATCATTTTTCCCTGAAATTGAATATATTTACGCGAGCGCGCATGCTCCGTCGCCCTGTTAGTCCGTTTTCGGACATCGTCGAGGGTGGACCGCGCGTCGGTGTTGGAGCGACTTCGTTCAAATATATATTAGTTTTTTAAAAGTTTATACTCAATTATAAATATTTTTATGACTAGTAATACTTAATTTAGTAAATATCTGTACAATGGTAACTGTAAATATTATTTTCTAAATAAATGAATTTTTAAAGTGCCCAACGAAGAAGAAATTTTCGCGGCGACGTTGATTAGTGAAATTGAAAAATGCATTTTTATATAATTTAGATGTGGAACGACGAACATGCTCTCGTTACTTAGATTTCGATAGTTTTTAATACCTAATTTCTGCAAATGGTCTTATAGATAATAATAACTATTCCGCCATGTTAGGTGCAAGAGCTATTATTAGAAGGAGAAGAGGTAAAATTTTGTTTTAGAAATGCGCAATCAATATTGTTAGCCTGCAATTGAGCATAAAATAAAAATAACTTCAGCCAAAGAGCATAACTGGCATTATACTCAGGCCCATCAATTGGTATGGAAAAAAATAATTGTACCAGGTTTCAAATCTATCAAAATTCAAAAAATCATAAATATTAAAATCAAAAAATGTATATATGTATATCTATATATACATATAATGATTTATGGCCGATTAGTAACTGACGGTGACTCAGTATAACATCCTACAGTCCCGCCGAAACTAAGAGGAGAGAATCACTGTAGAAAAGGTAATGATTGATTGCGGAAATTTTGTGATAAAATTAAAGAAATTACAAACTTATCCAAGTTAATCTAACTTAATCTAACTTATCCTTATGCGTTACAAAAAAAAACAAATAATAAAATAGTGAGATGGCGTCAGTTTTTAAGAAGATATAACAAAAATAAACAAAAAAATACATTTCAAAAAAGTTCAGTATTTAATTTGATTATATTATTATTTTTTATTTGATTATAGATTATTATTTGATTATATACCGCTGACACTTAATCACGCTTTTCGAAACCACGCCAGTTGTAAACAATACTTGAGTGAAAAGACAAAATTTTCTTTTCAAATTTTCGCCGAGTTCTAAATAGAAGGCCAAATAGGTCATGTGTCAATTTTAATTAAATATATTTTATATGAAATGATCTTGACTACGTTTCGTCAATTAACCATTGGTAAAAATTTAAACAGGAATTTCACAATTGTGTTTACAAGAAACATTATTAGTTGAACCTTGCAGCTTGTTCATTATTTTTATTATAAATACCTATAAATGTATATATTATTAATAAATAGTTTCCATAATATTTTGGATTATTTTTTATTTTGCCCTATCTGCAATGTTCTACGCTCTATAGAAAATGCGTATGACATGACTGACAAACTCTCGAACGTTTTATCTAGATACAAAGATGTTTTACGTTTTCGTCGCCTCCACATGATATTTTTGTCAGCATAAGGTACCTTTCTGTATCTGAAACGAATAAGAATGTTGCTACAAAGTAAAGTAATAGGCTATACAAGTCCCTCTACTGGGCATAGGACTCTTTTTTATTTCTGAGAGGGTTTTAGGGCGAGAAAATGTCCGCCGCGCTGCCCCAATGCGTATTGACGAAAATTGCAATTACAAATTTCATTCGTGCTATTGGGGATCAAACCTGGGAAAAATTTACAGCGAACAATTAGACCCATATCTACTAATACGACACAAATAAATACGATTTAACATATATAATAAAAACTCTTACGTACTTGAAACTTGAACACTTGATAGCTCGTGACGCCTACCGAACAAATCTACAGCACAATGTAATTGAAGATGCATAACCGCGACATAATTCTCAGTGATGCGCAAGCATAATAGGCAGTATGTCACTTATATAATTGTCATTTCTGCAGTCTATTAATCTTTGCACTTTTATAAGTAATACAGAACGTAGTTGTTAGACGGTGTTGACGTCAGCTAAAATATCTGCGATCGCCGTTTCGTCAAGGTCATTCAGGCTAGTTAAAGCCTTAATAAAATACTGGCCAAGTGCGTATCGGGCCACGCACAATGTAGACGTAGGGTTCCGTAATTACCCGTCTCAATACGTGAGCTTTCTTTAAAATTAGCATAACAAGTGAGATTGACTATATATCTATATACTCCTGGCAGTAGTACTCCAAGATATAGATATGTGCGCTCGGCAGGACCTGATAGTATACCACCATTCATTTTTAGGGATTGTCGCTTAGCTCTGGTGGAACCGTTACTACATTTGTTTAATACCTGTATTGTGACCCCGACCTCTCCTGATATGTAGAAAATTACTCAAGTCGTTCCAGTGCCGAAAAGTCGAGTGGGTCCGGACCCTAGTGACTACAGACCTATAGCGATATTGTGCACACCAGGCAAGGTATTCGAATCGGCCATTCACTACTGCTTGTATATGCAGGAAAAGACTCTGTTGTCTGACGCAAACAATGGCTTCCGCTCTGATCGGAGTACAACTGGGAACTTGCTGCATTTAATGTCACTAGTAGTCCCAGCAGTTGATGCAGGGATACAGGTTGATGTGGCCTATTTCGATTTTCGGAAGGCATTTGATACGGTCGATAATGATATACTGATGGCGAAGTTGGCCGGAGTAGGTTGCACACCACATACGTTGAAGTTCTTCGCCAGCTACTTGCGAGACAGACGTCAGTACGTTTAGTATGACGGGTACTACTCTGAGCAGTACTTTACAAGGTAAAGGGTCAGTCAAGGAAGTAATTTGGGTCCTCTCCATTTTATCATTATGATAAACAACATTCCGGAGGTGATAAAGGAATCGACGTGTCTTTTATTTGCTGATGACCTAAAATTAGTTATCGAAATAAGAGACACCTTAGACCATGCTAGACTGCAGAAAGATATAAATGAGGTTATGACGTGGAGTCGAGACTATAAACTTTATTTTAACGTGGGCAAATGCTCTACGTTGTCATATAGCCGATCACGTGTTCCGTGCCATTACCCGTACAACATAGAGGGAGAGCAGCTGCAGCGCGTCATGAAAGTGAAAGATCGGTTAACGGTGGTAGAGCCCTGCAGCAGTTTTTTGCTGTTGCACGTATGGGCCGGCTCGAGCCGGGTTGGTACCACGACCTCACAGAATACCGGCGTGAAGTAGAGGCTCTGCTTCTGCGTTTCGTCTGGTGAGTGCAGGTGGCCGGAGGCCCAATTCCCCCCCCCCCCCCATCAACATGGTAGCGGAATTAGACAATAGACTACCCCAGGAGGGTACCAGTACCCCTGGAGAATCCCTCGCTGAGCATCCACGACCATGTTATTCCAATCCTGAGCGTGGGTGCTCAGGCTGCCCCGCGTATTCTGGGGGGGGCAAAATTCCGCTCAAAAACAAAACTGCTCGGGGCAAGCTGAGCAACAATACCAAGGCGACCCCTGCCACGCTATCCGTGAATTTCTGCAACATCAGGGGACTTCACTCTAACCTAAACGCCGTCCACTACCATCTCGAGACGGCGAAGCCGGCCTTGCTCTTTTTGACCGAGACGCAGGTTTCCTCTCCGACTGATATTTCGTATCTCTCCTACCCGGGGTACAAATTGGAGCACTCCTTTGTGCCTCGGGCTGGAGTTTGCGTGTATGTTAGAGAGGACATCTGTTCTCGACGCCTCGGCAGTCTTGAAGGTTCGGACCTGTCCATCCTTTGGCTACGCGTAGACAGCGACGACCATCCGCGCGTCTACGGGTGCCTCTATAGGTCCCATAGCGGTAATGCCGAAACAGACCGACTCATCGACCACGTCCAAATGGCTACAGATTCCTTGCTACAACAGGTCCCATCCGCAGAGATCGTGATCCTTGGCGATTTTAACGCCCACCATGCCGAATGGCTCGGTTCACGTTTAACCGATCATGCGGGGAGATCTGTTTATGACTTTGCCTTGGCATATGGTCTGACACAACTGGTTACTTCGCCTACGCGGATTCCAGATGTGGAGGATCATACACCTTCCCTGTTGGACCTTCTGCTGACCTCTCATCCGGACGGATATCAGGTTTCCGTCGATGCCCCTCTCGGCTCTTCGGACCATTGTCTGATCCGGAGTATGGTGCCACTCACGCTCCCTTCGCGGTTGCGTTCTGCAGGTTGCCGCCGTGTTTGGCATTACAGGTCGGCGGATTGGGACGGAATGCGGTCTTTCTTTGCATCCTACCCATGGGGGCGGGTTTGCTTCTCGCCGGATGATCCCAGTGCTGTTGCTGACTCTGTCACTGATGTGGTGCTACAGGGAATGGAACTATTTATTCCATCATCTGTGGTACCCATCGGAGGCAGATCTCAGCCTTGGTTTGGTCGCTCCTGTAAGACTGCATTGCGCAGTAAGCAGGAGTGTTATCAAGCCTGGGCTGCGGCTTCGGTGACTCGGGATGTAAACACCAGCACACTTAAAAAGAAGTATAACTTCGCCTCCAGGTCCTTCAAAAGAGTTATTGCCAAGGCAAAGTCAGAGCACATAGGCAGAATTGGCGAGAAACTAGTTCGCCTTCCTTCGGGAACCCGTGTATTCTGGTCTCTCGCCAAGGCTGTCCAAGGGAATTTCTGTAAGCCATCACTACCATCTCTGCACAGGGAGGACGACTCACTGGCCCAAGACGCAAAAGACAAAGCCGACCTTTTAGGCTCCCTTTTTGCGTCCAACTCGACTCTTGATGACGGGGGGAAAATACCGCCGACCATCCCGCGGTGTGAGTGCTCCATGCCGGATGTGCTATTCTCACAGCGCTCAGTTCGCAAAGCACTTCTCTCCCTGGACATCCAGAAGTCGAGTGGGCCTGACGGAATCCCCCCAATTGTGCTGAGGACGTGTGCTCCGGAGTTGGCACCGGTCCTAACGCGTCTTTTCCGGTACTCCTACTCCCAAGGCGTAGTCCCGAATTCATGGAAGACAGCTTTTGTCCACCCGATCCCTAAAAAAGGCGACCGCTCAGACCCGTCCAACTATAGGCCTATCGCGATCACCTCCTTGTTCTCCAAAATAATGGAATCCATTATTAACTGCCAGCTCATCCGGTACCTTGAGGATCACCAGCTGATTAGTGACCGCCAATACGGTTTTCGTCGGGGTCGATCAGCTGGTGATCTTCTGGTCTACCTGACCCATAGATGGGCGAAGGCAGTAGAGTCCAAGGGGGAGGCGTTGGCCGTTAGTCTGGACATTGCGAAGGCCTTTGATCGGGTTTGGCACAAAGCGCTTCTTTCGAAGCTGCCTTCCTATGGGCTTCCCGAGAAATTGTGCAATTGGATCACCAGCTTTCTTGCAGATCGGAGCATCAAGGTCGTTGTAGACGGTGCATGTTCTGACTACAAGCCTATTAACGCTGGTGTTCCACAAGGCTGTGTGCTATCACCAACGCTGTTTCTTCTGCATATCAATGATATGTTGCTAACTGGTAACATTCATTGCTATGCGGATGACAGCACTGGTGATGCTCTATACACCGGCCGGGCCAATATTTCTCGGGAAAACGTCGCCGAGTACCGGAACAAACTTGTGTCTGAAGTCGAGTCTTTGCTGGACAAAGTCTCGGATTGGGGGCGACTAAATCTAGTCCAGTTTAATCCTCAGAAGACACAAGTTTGCGCGTTTACCGCTAAAAAGAACCCCTTTGTCGTATCTCCTCAGTTTCAAGGCACTCCCCTTCTTGCCTCAGCCAGTATCGGTATCCTCGGAGTCGACATATCGAGTGACGTGCAGTTTCGTGGTCACTTGGAAGAGAAGGCCAAATTGGCCTCTAAAAAGCTTGGCGTGCTCAGCAGAGCGGGACAGTATTTCATGCCGGCACACCGCCTGCAACTTTACAAGGCGCAGGTTCGGCCTCACATGGAATACTGTTCCCATCTCTGGGCAGGGGCTCCCCAGTGCCAGCTCCTTCCACTTGACCGCATCCAGCGTAGAGCGGCTCGAATCGTCGACGACCGAGCCCTTTCCGATCGGCTCGATTCATTGGCACTGCGAAGAGATTTTGCATCTCTTTGCATTTTCTTTCGCATCTACCATGGGGAGTCCTCTGAGGAATTGTTCGGATTAATCCCATCCGCCAAATTTCACGAACGCACATCGCGGCAGAACTCCCGATACCATCCACACCATCAGGATGATTGGCGGTCCACCACTGTGCGATTTAGAAGATGTTTTCTTCCTCGCACAACTTCCTTGTGGAATAGTTTACCACCAGGGATTTTTCCGGACCGATACGACTTAGGGACCTTCAAGAAAAGAGCCTACTCCTTTTTAAAAGGCCGGCAACGCATCTGCAATTCCCCTGGTGTTGCGGTTGTTCATGGGCGGCGGTAGTCACTTACCATCAGGTGAGCCGCATGCTCGTTTGCCCCCTCTCCTATTAAAAAAAAAATCTGAAAAGAATGTTCATTTCACAAGTAATTTTAAAGTTTCTGGAACACATTACTGCAGTCTGCAAGAGGGCATACCGCAATCTTGGTTTTGTCCTGAAACAACCAAATGGGTTCACTAACATTAACGCAATAAGGGCCTTGTATGAAGCGATGGTGAAAAGTCATTTGGAGTGCAACTCTGTGATTTGGGCTCCAAATGAAGACATGTACCTACAAGTCAATGTTGGAAAGTTGTCAAAACAAGTTTGCTAGATTTTTATATCTCAAATTATATGGAGTGTATCCGGGTTATCTGTTACTTTATCCTACTCGGTTTGTCCTCTGTATGGTAGGATATAGTATACTGGAAGTAAGAACGGAAGTATTGCTGGCCACATATTGTTTAAGGTGTTACGGAGTGTAATTAACCACCCAGCTATCCTGCAGGAGATGAAGTCGTGCGTGCCAGATCGAGGTGCCGAACGGCGGCGTCGCGTGCGACTACTGGAATTGCCGCGCGCGAGAACCCGCGTATTACGCGAGGCACCACTCACCCGCGCGCTACGTATGTACGCTCAATGCGGTGGCTGAGTGGATTGATTTATTCGGATGTTATCTGAACGAGTTCAGAAAGGCTACCTTGTTATTACTGTTTTATATTATAGACTTACTATACCTAACATAACTAAAGTATGACTTATCTATTGTATTAGCGCAATCTTGTAATGACAGTAGTAAATGGATATATAATAAATAAATAAATAATAAATACCTTCATTATATATACATTATATATTCATTACATATACAACATCAGGACAATAGCAAAACCAAACTAAAACTAGAGGTCACTTACACAATTAGCCAAGTGCGGAATTTGCGGATAGAATATGAATTAGTAAAAAAAACGGTACACAAAATATGGTCTCTAAAAGAGGTAAAATATACTCGCTGTCTCTATTATAGAGGTTAATATGACAAATAAAATGTAAAGAAATATAGTCTTAAAATGTAGTCTCCTTAAAAGAGGTAAAATACATTAACTGTCTTAATTATAGAGGTAATTATGACGATAAAATCGAAAGAACTAATCCCAGATATAGAGGTTTGCTTTGTCCCACTAACAGAGGTAATTCAGTGCTAAAGTGTCGGGACCTAAGCATGAGTTATGGAGGTTTCTCACTTATCCAGGTCCCACTTAACCAAGTTTTACTGTACTATCTAGTAGATACTTTTCACATTTCTCTAATGAAAAGCTAAATATTTTGAAAATGGACCCCTGAATCGAAAAGAGTAGTCTGTAAAAAGTAGTCTTAATTTAATAACTGGAAAAGTTTAAAATAAAACTTCGATTGCCGTGCGGAGAGTTGTAATTTTTGAATAAACTATGCGTTTTTGATTATTGTAAAAAATTATATAATATTTGTCGAACTATACATTAGGTATAGAGCAATCACAGTTAGACCGTATCGTAATAATTATGTCCCTGTCACAATAACACAGTAGTTAAACATGAGGGACGTAGGTAATTACATGATAACACCAAAATATGCAAGCCAACAGCAACGCTAACCATCTCATTGTAACACTAGATGAATTACAATAGATAAAACAGAACAAAAAATTATTTATGCTCTACTAAATTTCTCATTCAATATTCGGTTTAAGAGTAATATTCTAAACTAGCCTTTTACCCGCGGCTTCGCTCGCGTAGTATTCTTTTTTAGAAACATTAATGTATTCCACACCAAATTTAGTAAAGTTCGATCACTTTTAGAGTCAAGTCGGTGTCTATGTATCTATGTCAGTTTTTCAAAAAATTTTTTGAATTCCCGAACACTATTGGACCTAGATGATTGAGGGACACGTGCAGAAATAAGTTTTTCAGAATTGCATTAATATCATATTATGTCTAGAAATATCTACAATTTTTTTATATTGGACCTGTCTTCCGATGTATCTATCCATAACAAAGATAAATAGTCTTGGAATCCAAATTTACTATTATTATTTACTCTTTACATTCATTCATAATTTATTTTTATCAAAATAATGATGAATTCATGGTCTTATATGCGATATTTAATTCATATCTTTGTCTCCATTTAATATTGATTGGCACCATAAAATAGATTCTGACTTTTTTTCTACGTTTGAGTAGACTTCAAAATTTCTGCAGTTCTGATAATGATGAATACTACACATATGATAAAACAAATTGTAATAAATCACGTTACATTTTAACTTCTATTTAGGCGGGTTGTACAAAACACATCTTCGGAAGAAAGTTCCATAAAAATTTGCGTAAAACAACGTATTGCTGATGTGAAGCACCGACGCTCCGAGAAGTCTGAAAGTGTGTCAACATGTTGAGTATCGTCCCAACCATTATATCAAATCTGATAGACAACAAATAAACCCCCGCCCCCCTCTCCATGGGTTCTGTATATTGCCCATATTAATATTAAACACGCTAAAATCCTTATGATTACTTTTATTGCAAATGATGTTCTATTCGCAATGAACGTAGGTAGAACTACACTCATGATCAAAAGCAGAAAAATATTCGCCTTGTTGTGGCGGCGAAAGAGAATCCGCCACATCATATCGTTCCGTGTGTGTCCTAAGAGGCGATAGAGGAAAACAAACAGGAGATGGGGAACATCATGTTCCTGACAACAGTTCAAAATTATAAATGCTGCGGATGCCAACCTGCCGCCCAAGCGTGGCAACTATAGCAAATATCCAGCCTATTTGACAAGTTATGGGGGAGACCTATGTTCAGTTCAGTGGACTTTTGATAGGTTGTAATGATAACGGTGATGAGTTCTATTCTTTCGAATCTTTGCTACCGTTAATATTTACGGTAGTGTGAAAACAAAAACGTATCATCTCCGAAAATACGAGTATAAATGATATAAAAACAGCACAACTGCCCCATTAAAACTAAAAAAGTAGCAACCTACATACATGTCACTACTGGGCACAGGCCACAGAGCTTTTGGCCAAAAAAAGTGCCAACGCTGGATCACCTCAGCTGGGGAACTTCTCAGATATTCAGGTTTTCTTTCACCGTCGAGAACGTGGTAAATGGACACTTCAAATTGCATTTAACATATATGTAAAAATATATAATAATGCTTATGTACTATGAAATTTACCTATGCCTTTGATATTTGACAAGTAAAATAAAATATATCTTTGTTTAAGTAAAATCTGCAATCTTCGATATTTCAAGTATTTTTTCGCAACAGCCTGTTCATTTCCATATCTAGTGTGAGCTATGAAAACACTACTGTCACAAAAATCTTGATTTGTCTAATAATATGAAAACTCAAAAATAGAAAAATCCAACAAACTGATTTATAAGTCTCATTAAAGATATAAAAACTAAAGTAGCAGCTTACATACGTCTCACTACTGTGCACACGGCTCCCCATTACCTATAGTGTTTGTGAGCAGAAAAGAGTATGCCGCAATCCTTCAACTACTACTCCGACATTTAGGTTTGCCCACGAAGTTTTTCTTCACCACTTCACTGGGTACCTATGTAGTAAGTCAGTGCGTAAAATTTCCCATAACAGATTCATTTGTCCTCAAAGGACTCGTAAACGTTTTGCTCTCTTGCCGTGATGAAATCTCACGGTGAGCTACACGGCTCTCGTATTTGTTTAAATAAAATTCAAAAACTGAAACAAAGCTTTTGTGCCATTGTTGACCATATCTACCGAGTAAGTAGAAACCCAACGATACCACGAACTATTCCATCAAATATAGATAAAATCACACAGTGCACTTAATTTTCAATTATTTACATCAGATAACGTGATAACATATGAAGTTGGTAAAATGAAACCTATGCCGACAGACAAACAATATATTGAACTAAAGAGCTTCTCTCCTAATCTCAGTTTTGTGTAGCCATTTTGCCAAACGTGGTTATGGTGTTAAATAATCCCGATAATGACCACCGGTCTAGATATTTTTAAGTGTGACAATTTTTGATGCTGCACGAATAAGAATTCGGTAGCATTCTAAAATTTTATTTTATCAGTTACTTATCATTAGTTTATTTAAAGAAAGTAGAGGGCGCTAAATTACATTTATACTATGAAAGTCAAAATTATACTATCTAGTAATATCGGCTATAGAAGAAAGAAGGCTCAAGAGCCACCCCAAAACCGGGAACATTTATTTATTATATAAAATAGGCAATAAGTGATGTTGATTCTGTTAAAAATCTGTTTCCGTTAAAAAACACGCTATCAGCGCCGCTAGCGCTGAAAAACTATTTGACGATTGAAGATGAAGATATTATCATGAAATAGCAATATTGTGATAAGTTAGTGAAATCATTAAACGATCTCTATTCTTTGTTTGGCTAAGCTATATTAAGACATGGTCAACAAACAGTGATAAATATCATGAAATGACACCATTTCACGAAATAATGATTTCATGAGAATTTTGCAATAATTGCAGGACGGACCAGTTTTAATCAGTTTACATACAGATATAGTATTAAACTTATGAAAATTGATATGTTTTTTAGTTCAAAATAATATAAATGTTCATACGTTTGATAGATGATGTCATGATGTTTTTAGATAATAGATGTCACTTTTATCTATTATTTTTTAAATTTTAATTATTGCACTTTTAAAATGAAATAACGATTAAATTAATACTTAGGATTTTAAAATAATTTTATTAATGTAATTATTTAAACATATAAATGTAAGTTATTTATATAATTTATTAGTTACTAAAGGCAAAATTTATTTATTTATTTCTACCTCTGTCTTTACAGGCGTACCTAATGCGACAGTGTAGGCACATAAACTATCTAATTTAACAAGGACAGAACACAACTTATCTACTATTATAACACAATATATATAATGTCACTTTTGTGAATTCACCCAAGGAACAACAAGACCCAAGCTACATCCTGAGCTACTTTATTTAGAGTGTGCAGCACTCGGGTCAGTGGGGCCTCCTTTAGAAGGTTGGTGCATGCGCGCGGTACCGCGAACAGCGGAGGCCGCTTCCGGCGCCACACGTACCTATCCAGCACACACAACTTAGTCATTCGCAATATCGCCTCGTTATACACTTTTCCACGCAGCAATTTAAACATATATGTTGCCAAACTTAACTCCCTCCTAACCTCCAGTTTGTTATACCCCACCATGCCTAGAACAAATAATGTTGGGTACATTAATGGGTAGAACGGATACACTCCATATAGTTTTAAATAAAGAAATCGAATAAACTTATTTTGTATCCGTTCCACCATCAATTTGTATTTATGCGGGCTCCATACAAATCCATTACACTCTAGGTGACTTTTCACTAGTGCTTCATATAAGGCCCATAAAATTATAATTTAAGAGCAATATTCTACACTAAATATCTATTTTTCCGTTTTCGGTATGGGACTCTAAAAAGAGAAAAAATGTTTGTCAAAATACAATAGCGTGTTATTATCTTATCGCTATTTCAATTGAAAGCGGTGATAAAGTGATAAAGAGCGTTATTTGATGTCATCAAAGAAAGCACATATAGAAACGTGATTGAAGAAAATGGAGAAACTAATAAAGAACTTTACAAATTACTTTCCAATAATAAGGAACAAAAGATTCCAGCAAAATATTTAGCTGTTCGATGAATAAAGGGAAATAAAATCAATATGATGCTCAGATTTGGTTATTTACGAGGTCAAAAAAGAAATCTTCAAAATATATTATTACGAATGTTTGGAAGAAAACATATGTGGCACAGAGTGAGATATGTAAATATTAGAAAAAAGAACAGTAAAATAGTCTTCAGAGTTTAAATTTGAATTTGGAAATTCCAGAAATACATATAAATCTGTAATAATATAAATCTGTGTCATATAATCACAAATAAATCTGGAGAAGAAAATTTTAAATTACTAGAATTAACTTCATTTAAAGATAAAATTTTAATTAATACACTCATTTAACGTAGATATCTAAGTGTATATACAAGCGTGTCGTGGGTGTTGTAACAGGTGACGCTCGGAAACTGAAACTGGAGATGGGTGGCAGCATTTTCTTGATAACAACCCAATAAAAATCCTGAGGAAATCTATAGGAGAGGACTGTGTTCAGCGGTGAGCAGCTTTTAAAGTATTGAATAAATAATATTTAATTTTTAAAGGAAAATTTTTGCTATTATTTTGTTTAGGCCTCCAGCCTCGATAACAGCCTCACACCATCGTCAGCCATTATTAAAATAGTAGTTGCATCTACTATAATTTAATAGAATTATAGAAATTTAAAAAAAAACAGGAGTTCTAAATTCTAAAATCTTGTAAATTTTTGGTAGGGCAAGGTAAACACGAAAAGTTACACAACATGTTTGTTCTTTTTCGCTGAATGTTTTGTTTTTCTATTGTCCACACTTAGTGGGATATACCAATCGTATATAAATTGGGATGGTGGGCGCTTTTTTTTATCATCTTGGGCGTACATACATTGAATCTTAAAGTGAATTTCCCAGCCGCGAAAATTAAGAAAATACGTCCGGATATTTTGCTTATTGTTATGATAATTTCACGAATAAATTAAGCCGTCTAGTCTAGTTTGGCTTAATGGACATACCATTGTAAAAGCAAAAGATTAATAAAGTTTTCATTACCGACTCATAATTAATTTACATACAACTTAAAATGTTCAGAAGACCATAAATATACGCCTGTGAACCCTTAAAATGTTTCCTAACTCTCACGTCGTCTTTGGCCGTAGTAAGAGTTATTTGACCAATCGTTGAATTAGATATTCAAAACTAGGGCCCAATTTTATGTTCCTTTTTTGAAGAGAATATTCACCTAGCTCATTTCGAATATGACAACAATATTTGAATAAAGTTTTTTTATAGGATCAGTGTTACAAGCGAGCACATAGCCTATCATATGGGCAATGTGCTCGCTTGTCTTGATGTATGAGCACATATACCATCAGGTAAGGAGCACACTTATATGATTACATATACCATCAGGTAAGTGGTCGCTGTGGCCCATAGACATCTACATCTATCCTCGTTTGTCAATCAAAATGCAGATGCGATGTCAGAAGTGAGGACTAAGATGGAATGGCTCCTCTCCAGTAAGAAGGGTCTCCGGTTCTCTACACTCACCATACGAAACACAGCAGCATTAAGCTGCTATTTTACGCTGGTATTCTGTGAGAGCGTGGTCCCTACCCTGTCGAGCCGACCCATTCGTGCTACAACTATACAAATAATATAGCTACAGCATGGCTCTACTACATAAATGTAGTAGCCCAGGGGCTTAGCCTTCAAGCGACGATTTACCAAATGCAGGTCGTAAAGGGAAACATCGTCAGGAAACTTCTGCATGTTTAAGGAGTATAATATTTAAAGGACATGTGAAGTCTGTCAACATGCACTGTGGCTGTTAGGCGAGCTAATTGCTTCATGACCATATAGAAGAGGCATTTGTGTGTCTTGGTAATACTTTTAACTTTTTTCAAGAAAACAGTATGGTGTTTACGAGTATAAGTTTTATCAATTTCAATTCTATTTAGGACGAAGTTAATTGTGATCATTGTTCAGCCAGTTTTATAAGAATGCCTACAAAAGTATATTTAGGAACTTAAAAACAAAAAGTAAACAACACCATATAAATATCCATTATCTCTTCATTCTACCGATGATCATAGGCTTTCACATATATATGGCATAGGGATGGGAGGGGGTGGGGGGGGGGGGGGTAATTTTCTAGATATTATTGACACTGCTGCCCATCTCTGGGTTCGTTTCCCTCTGCCGCCTCTTACGTCACCCACAGGACACGGGATATTCTTACACCGCCCCTACACAGTACCATGTAAAATTTAAAACTGCTAAGCTTTTATTTTAAACAGACCGCTTACTATAACCGTCACCTTGTTATAACAGAATATTTTTTTTATTGGATCACACAATCGAGCACACAGTCCACCTGGTGGGAAGTGGTTACTGTGACCCATAGACATCTACATCTATTCTCAATAAAGACTCAAGATGCAGATGCGTTGTCACCCGTGAGGACTAAGATACCTCTTTGCCAGTAAATAGGGTCTCCGGTTCTCTACACTCACCAAACGAAACACAGCAGCGTTAAGCTGCTATTTTACGCTGGTTTTCTGTGAGAGCGTGGTCCTTCCCCGTTCGAGCCGACCTATTCGTGCTACAACCATAATATAGCTGCAGTATGGCTCTACCACGTAGAGACTAACAGAATATCATCAAGAAATTTATGATTTTTAAGATTTATTTAAATAAGGACTTAGATCATCATCATCATCATTACAGCCTATAAAATGTCCACTGCTAAACATGGACCTACCATATAGATTACCTCGAAACTGGAATATTTAATTTAGTTGCCACGCTTGCCAGGCGTGTTGGCAACCACAGTTTTAATTTTATAAGTTGTTATCCGGAAGACGCTGCTGCCCAACTCCTGTTGCACTTCCCTCTGTCGCCTCTGTCGCCTGTGTGACGAGTGTTGTAACCCACGAGATAATATGGCTTAGTGGATATTCTAACACCGTCACTACGGATATAATTACATATCCAGAAATTTTAATACATAATTCCTTTTCCGCTGAGTAAATGATAAATCAATACTGTAAATTTCATGTCACTAATCAGGCGTTAAATTACCACGATTTTTTAGTTTTTGAACTTTTATAATCCGAATGTTCGCCGATGGAAAATAATAAAATGTGTACATAGACAATCGTAGCATGTCTGAGACTTTAAATATTTCGAGAATATGTGAATTCCGGAGAATTCGCATGGAGCACCGTAATTAAATTCTTCCTTGTTCCAATATCCTTTAAAAAACATGGGGAAGCCTGTGCCCAAACTTTTATACTGATTTTCAGTTCCTCTATATCGTGATAGATGACCAAGAATTAATTCTACTTGTAATTATCTAAAAGCTACATTTTCGTTGTATGGTAACGTACAATCCATTAACTACGTACTAGTTAGTAACGTCTTATAAGGAATAATTTACATAAAGTCGCAGCAAAAAGTATATTCTTTTAAAACTTTACACAAATTTTAAAAAGAAAGCATAACGTAATGCCGTGAAGATAAAAAGGAAAAACAAATTGCATCGTAGTTACAAGTCATTGAATATTCTTTGTTGAGAGCTATTACAGCATACTTTACCATAGATAAAATTGTAAAATCATCTCATGATTTGCTTGCATAGTGAAAAAGAATTTTGCCACCCTTTCAAACATTTCATTCGATGATAATGCTCGTTAATGAGACGTTATATAGCATCGCATCAAATCGATCATACTAGTACAATAACTGACACTTTTTCGCGAGGGTGCTTATCTAAAGAGCGTTTAAATTAAAAATTATTCAATAGAATACTGGCATTGTAAAAAGCATTATAGCATAAAAAAGTGTGCGTGTACTTATGTACGCATGTAGGAAATTATACTTCTTCTTCTTCTTCCTTTATGGCGGTTACGATGAATTCGCCAATGACATGTTACATGTGAGAAGGTTTAATTGGGACACAAACTCTGCTTAAAAAAGGAAATTGATAATACAAGAAATGGTAACAAACGAATATTATGTGAATGATTTTGGTCAACTTAACTGCTGAATCACCTAAAACAAAAGACAGACAATGTTGTTAGAACAATACAAATGTGTTATTATATGACAAACAAATTATAGTTTAATGTTGTTAGAGTTAATAAAATGTCATAAAATATATACAAAAGAGGTATTTGTGAAGATTAGAAGGGAGTTAAAGTCTATGGGACGAGGGATGTCAGGGGGCAGATAATCGTAAAGAGATGATGACAATTTGGTGCAGTTAAAAAAAATATGATTAGTGTTTCCCTCATCTAAACCACATTCGCACAGAGAACTATCCCTAATCCTGAGTTTAGCTAGGTGAACATAGGTACAGGCATGTCCAATTCTCAACCGGCAGACAATAGAGGTGGCACGTTTGTTTGCTTTATTAAATATGAAAAACCAAGGTCTTGATGGAATATTATCTTGTATAGCAGCAAAGTGCTTGCCTTTTAGTATTTGTGATGCTTTCCATATCTCATTCCACGTATTAACAAGCTTTTTCCTAGCAAGTGACAGCAAGTCATGGGAATAAGTAACATTTAGTGGGGTGCCATTTCCAGTAGCCTCTTTGGCACACAAATCTGCTTAATCATTTTCACAAAAAGCACTATGACTAGGTATACAGGCTAAACAGACAGAAATCCCTTTAAGATGACACCTATACAGAATGCTTTTTATATCAAGAATTAGGGGATACAATATTTCATAAAGAATAAACATTATTATCAGATTAGATTTATTGGATCCTTTCCACTTATCTATTCTTATGTAACTGTGTAATATTAAAATAACTGGCTTCTATTCAGGCACACGGGATTATTTGCATGCTACTAAGACACAAATAACTACTTCCAAAAATTTTGTCTGTCTGTCTGCTGTCAGGGCTAATCTTTAGAATAGCTGAACACAAACGAACAGATCTACTTAGAGCAATATCAGGAACGATATAGGCTATATTTTATTCGATACCTTGAAGTTTAAAAAAAAAAGGAAGTATTGATGAAATTAATGGTAATTGATTTTCTTAAATCGAAATAACGCTACATTTATAGATCCTACCTAGGCGAAACCGGGACGGGTTTTTAGTAGAAATGTACCGCCTAGTCGGAAACGCCAACTATCCGGCCATATTTGTAGTCGGAGACTAGTCGGCGAAAATCGCCGATCTGTCGGCCTATTAATTTATTCATATTTCAAATAAATTAATAAGTAATAGAAATGTAATCTTAACCTTCATTGTTAATTACTTTTATTTTAGAATAAATAGAAAATTGATAGAATCAGGCGTTACTTTGCGGAAATCCATTAAAATGGGGTTTTTATAAACTAATTTGCTTAATTCCGCGTGAAGAAAGAAAATGATGTGTCTTGCCTAGTTTTAAGGGGACCTCCCACCCTCCCTCAATCATGCGCACTATACCCGAAAATACGACACGTTGTCACAAGTCACTTAGCAACCAGCCTCCGCAGAGTCTACTTCACCTGAGGATGCCTCGTGTAGAGGCGAAAGACGTGTCGTATTTTCGAGAGTGGTGTGTCGTGCCTAGTGTGCTGATACTGGGGATGGTAGTGCTGGGATTGACGGCGACGGGTATAGTGCGCGCGATTGAGGGAGGGTGGGAGGTTTCAGTTACGGAAAGGAGGTACAAAATTGATTCGCCCTTTTCGAATGGAGCTGGGGGCAGATAAGTGTCCATATTAAGTCCTCCATATTGAAAGGGCAAGGGTTGCTCACTCTGAGGGCATAGACTTACTATGGCCATCAATTTAAGGACCCTTTCCGAAGCTGAAACATACCGATACCTGGGTATGTCACAGAACATCGGTATCAATGAGGCGGGTATGGAGCAGTCAGTTTGCAATGTGTTTTATGCACGCTTGACCAAAGTGATTTTAACAGCCTTTTGTCCTGTGTGAATAAAACACACGCATATAACGGTTGGGTCATGCCTGTTCTCAAATATACCTTTGGCATACTTAAGTGGACTGAAACTGAACTTAGTAGTACGGACTTTTCTATCCCGGGTGGATAGAAAAGTCCGTACTACTATGACGTCCCATAGGATGCATCACCCGAAACCGTCGATTATGAGGCTGTACTTGCCGCGGAAACATGGTGGACGTGGCTTTTTAAGCGCGCTTACCACGTATAATCGCGAAATGTTCAGCCTCTGTAATCCATGAAACCACCATGCACTTCTGCCTTTTGCAAGAAATCGATACTCAGATTATGTAACAACATAAACGAACAACAGCGGCAATATTTGTTTGAAACTTTCTGGAAGTACATGAACTGGGAGCAACAAAGATCATTTATAACTTCTCACGTTAATAAAGTACCAAAGAAAATTACAAAAAATCCAGAAACATCCAAAAGAACTGATAGTTGAACTTATGCTTTGACGACTTATAATGTACGCCACCAAGTCTGTAAAAAAATGTTCTTGGCCACTCTTGGCATTAAGGATTGTTTTGTCAGATATTGGGTGATCCAATTTCGTCGGAAAGTAATTAGTTAATTACTTTCCGATCCGATGATCCATTCTTTAGGGACTTCATCTCTTGTGATAAAGGGCTTACCCCTCTATCCTTATTCAACGAAAAATGGCAAGATCCGGCAGTACGGATCATTTTGGACCGGAAGATCGTATGGAAGGAGAAGGAGCTCCACGGGAGGTTCAGTAGATCATCAGTAGAATGGATAGATAATGGATATTTATAAGGTATTGTTTACTTCTTGCTTTTAAGTTCCTAAGTATACTTTTGTAGGCATGTTTATAAAACTGGCTAAACAAAGATCACAATTAACGATTGGAAACTGGAAAAGAGATATTCCATCTTAGTCCTAACGGCTGACAACACATCAGCATTTTGATTCGCAAACGAGGATAGATGTAGATGTCTATGGGCCGCAGCGACCACTTGCCATCAGGTGTTCACAGTTCACAGTGCTCGCTTGTCACCTTAATCCTATAAAAAAAACAATATTGTTTTTATATTCGAAATAAGCTAGGTGACAAAAAAGAAATATAAAGTAGGACCCTAGTTTTGAATATCTAATTTAACGCTTGGTCAAATAACTCTTACTACGGTCAAAGACGTCATGAGACTTATAAAACATTTTAAGAGTTCACAGGCGTATATTTATGGAACATCGTTCTCGAAATGTTCAATTTATGAAAAAGCAATTCGATTAAGTCTTCTGAACATTTTAAGTTCTATGTAAATTAATTATTAGTCGGTAATTAAAACTTTATTAAACTTTTGCTTTTACAATGTTATGCCCATTAAGCCAAACAATACTGTATTACGATGCCCTTTTATATAATTTCTAATATAGACGGGTCGGCTTAATTTGTTCACGAAATTATCATAACAATAAGCAAAATATCCGGACGAATTTTCTTAATTTTTGCGGCTAGGAAATTTACTTTAAAATTCAATGTAACGTGCGCCCAAGCTGATAAAATTAGCCATCCCAATTTATATGCGACTGGTATATCCCACTAAGTGTGGACATTAGAAAAACAAAACATTCAGTACAAAATACAAAACTAATAATTTAAAATTAAAAATTTTGTACAGCCGACTTCAATATAAGTTATTTAAGAATAACTTAAAAACTATTGGTCTGACCTTGATCAAATTCATATGGGACCACACGAGAAGTACCAGCTTTCAAATAAAAAAAGAATCATCGAAATCGGTTCACCCAGAAAAAAGTTCTGAGGTAACACACATAAAAAAAAAACGAAAAAAAAAACATACAGTCGAATTGAGTACCGGCTCCTTTTTGGAAGTCGGCAGAAAAAAAATTGTTTAGTTTCGAGTTTACCTTGCCCTACAAAAAATGAACAAGAATTTGGAATTTATCACCTAGATCACCTGTTTTTTTTTTTTAATTTATATAATTCTATAAAATTATAGAAGATGCAACAACTATTTTAATAATGAATGACGATGGTGGTATTAAAGCCTCCAAATGGCAAAAATGTTCCTTTTAAAATTAAATATTATTTATTCAATTAATTAAAAGCTGCTGACAAACACAGTCTTTCCTCATAGATTTCCTCAGGTTTTTATTGAGTTGTTATCAAGAAAATGCTGCCACCCATCTCCAGTTTCAGTTTCCGAGCGTCACCTGTTACCACACCCACGGTATATAATGAGTTAGTGGCTTCTCTTATACCACCACTACACGCTTGTATATACACTTAGATATCTACGTTAAATGAGTGTATTATTAAAATGTTATCTTTATAATTTTAACTTTAAGTTAAATCTAGTGAATTAAAATTTTCCTCTCCAGATTTATTTACAAAAATATTTTTGTGGTCTTTCTAAATTCAAATTTGAATTCTGAAGACTATTTTATTGCTTTATTTTCTGATATTTACATATCGCGCTCTGTGCTAGAAATGTTTTCTTCTATAGGTAATAATATATTTTGAAGATTTCTTGCTTGACCTTGTAAGTAATCAAATCTGAGCGGCATATTGGTTTTATTTCCCGTTATTCATCGAACAACAATACATTTTGCTGGAATCTTTTGTTCCTTTTTATTGGAACGTGATTTGTAAAGTTCTTTATTAGTTTCTCCATTTTCTTCAATCACGTTTCTATATGTGTTTCTAATGTATTTTGACAAATACTTTTTCTCTATTTAGGGTTTCATACCCAAAACGGAAAACTGGATATTTAGTGAAGAATATTGCTCATAAACCGAATATTGAATTATAAATTGAGTAGAGTATAAATATATTATTTTTCTGTTTTATCTATTGCAATTATTCTAAGTTACAATGATATGGGTAGTGCTGCTGTTGGTTTGCATACTTCGGTGTTACCATGTAATTACCGACGTCCCTCATATTTAACTTCTGTGTTATTGTGACGGGGACATAATTACAACGATACGGCCTAACTATAATTGCTCTATAACGAATGTATAGTGCAGTACGCGGCACTATACATTTGGTATAGAGCAATTACGTACGATAATGATTAATTTAAGTTATTATTTTTAACAATTAACATTATGATGTAATTCCGACAAATATTATATTATCATCATCATCATTACAGCCCTTTACAAGTCCACTGCTGAACATAGGCCTCCCCCAAGGAATGCCACAAAGTACGGTTCCGAGCCACCTGCATCTATCGACTTCTCGCATGTTTTATCAGGTCATCACTCCATCTAGTGGGGGATGCCCTACACTTCGTCCGCCGATACGAAGCCGCCACTCGAGAACCTTTTTACCCATCGGTTGTCGGTTCTTCGAGCTATATGGCCGGCCTATTGCCACTTCAGCTTACTAATCCATTGGGCTATGTTGGTCACTCTGGTTCTACTGCGGATATCCTCATTTCTTAGTTTATCACACAGAGAAACTCCGAGCGTAGTTCTCTCCATAGCTTGCTGAGCGCCCTTGAACTTCTTCATCCGGCCAGCAGTGAAGGACCATGTCTCAGTTCCATATATCATCACTGGCAACACGCACTGGTTGTACAGTCTCGTTTTCAAGTTTTGAGGTATACCTGACGAGAAGATGTGCCGTAATTTCCCGAAGTTGAATCCGTCGATTAACCTCTCGGTCGAAGTTGGACTTACCTAGTCGGACTATTTGTCCCAGGTAAACCTATCCGTTGGGAAACACTTTTGAGGTCATTGAGCATAGTGCTTAGGTTCTCCAGCAATTCTGCCATAAGGACTATATCGTCGGCAAATCGAAGGTGCGTGATGTACTCGCCGCTGATGTTAATAGCGTATCCTTTCCAGTCCAGAAGCTTAAAAACGTCTTCCAATGCAGCGGTGAAGAGTTTCGGAGATATGACGTCACCCTGTCTTCCACCTTTCTGCAGTTGGATAGGTTTAGTATTCTGGTTTTGTACTTGGATAGCCATCGTAGCCCTAATGTACAAACACTTCAGCACTTCGATATATCGAGAGCCAACTTGGCACCGCTGAAGGGACTGCAGCACCGCACAAATTTCGACGGAATCGAAGACTTTCTCATAGACCACATATGCCAAACATAGTGGCAAATTGAACTCTTCGGACTTTTTTACAATTTGAAGAAGGGTATGTGTGTGTTCTATGGTGCTAAAGCCTTTTCGAAAACCGGCTTGTTCGGGAGGCTGGAAGTCGTCAAATTTGCATGCGTGATGATTCATAATGACTCTCGAAAACAGCACGTAGACGCGGCTCAGAAGGGAAATCGGTCTCTATTTCTTCAAGAGAGCGTTGTCACCTGTCTTGATAAACAAGACCACCGCACTTCTGCTTCACGCCTCCGGTGTATTGCCACCATGGAGGATGGAATTAAAGAGCTTCTGAAGGACTTCAAGTACCGGTTTTCCACCCGCTTTCACAAGCTCCTCTGCAATTCCATCCTCGCCTGGGGTATTGCGTTTTTATAGTGTTGGAGATCCATTCTAATCTCGCTCAGACTGACGTCCGGAATATCATTGAAATAGTTTCGGATAAGACTCGCTTTTGGATCGTTACTCGATCGAGGATGCTACCTTGTGGCACGCCACAACTGATAGGAGAATCTATTTATTTATTTAACAAATAACCTTACAATATACATATTGTGACATTGTCAAAAAAGAATACAGAGTCGTGCAACTTAATTTAGGATTAATTTGGAGTAGGAAAAACATCCAACCAATGCTTTTCATTCATTCATTCGTCGCTTAGCGACTGTCAATTGTAGGTATGTTTTAATACCAAAATTTTTCAATTTTAGTTTTAAAGCTTTTATATTATTTACATTAATATACAAAGTAAAAGGCTAATTAAATGATAATATATAAGCGATAATATTTGACCTGCAACGAGCCCAAATCCCGTCGCTTCCAAGTGGAACGGTTCTGCTCGACGCAACGCTCAGTATGGCAACGGTGAAATGCAAAGAGATTTAAAATATATATTACTACTACTACCTAAATCTCTTTGGTGAATTGCAATCGTGCAACGTTGTAATCAATGAAGTTTTAGCCTCATCACGCAGTGGAGGCGAGTCGTATATGCACTGAACCATCAGCTTGTTAACGTTGTAGAGCCACACATCAGCTAAATTATGGCTGCAGCTCGAGTAGATCGGTTAGCCTGGAGAACGACCACGCTTTTAGAGAATACCAGCGTAAAACAGAACCTAATGCTTCCACGTTTTTTATAAGTGTAGAGAACCGGAGACCCTTTTTACTACTGATTTGGCATTCTGTCTTAGTCTTCAGAGGTTACAACGCATAATTAATTTTGATTCAAATCGAGAATAGATGTAGGTATCTATGGGCCAATGCGTCCACTTACCATCAGGACTGTCTGCTCGTTTGTTACCTTTATTCAATAAAAATAGCTCCAAATCACTTCTTTTAGGAATCGATTTTTCATGCTTTTATTAGCTTAACTATATATGTATGTTAATAAATATATGTAACTTTTTATGTCTGTATAAATATATTTATACATGTTATGTACGTATGTTATAAGTATGATCGTAATGATATTTTTAATTTAGTACCTATTCACCCACTTCCCGATAAGTTCCCGATCATCACAGCTCATGATAAATGATTTTTGTTTTAGTTTTTTTTAAATCCAATTTTAGTTTATAATAATTTAGGATTTAAGCAACATGATCAGTACAGCGGAGCTTTTATTTTAATGACGAGATTTTTAGGCGTTTTGTTAAATTGACAAAAAAGTTACAATAAACCTGACTCGCCTCTCTTGCGTCCGTTTTTAGGGATAATTTGATCTGAACAAAGGCCTCATTAGAAATGCTTTATTCATTTTAATAATTTATAAAAAGATTTAGCTCAGTAAATAAATTTGACGCGGAGGGGGACGAGATCTATATCAATTCGAATTTAACAAAATTTTCACATTATTTTTTTTTTAGTAATAAATGAAATCAAAAAATAAAGCAATAGCCACTTACTATCAATTAGATTACTTGACATTCAATGGATAACTGCAGCCAAAACATAAGAAACATAAACCCTCACGCCTGTCACCCAGAGGGATAGACAGAGACTACAAACTTCTATTTGGCACCATCTTGACACACCTCGCTCGCCTCCTTTACATCCATATATACCTACGCATACATGATCTTCGATTAAGCGTACTCTTAATCTGACCCATCATCAATATATCGTCAATTTTGTCCATAAACTTTCGTACAAGGTCCGTCCTTGCTGACTCTTCTGCAACATAAATTTGTTTTGTCATTCTTTCATGACTAAACCAACCAATTAACTTTAAATAAAAAGGCTACAGATGCCTGATCACCTCTAAGAAGGTGAGAACTAAGATAGAATGTCTCATAACCTGTGATTATACTAGCCTTTAATACCGTTTCTGAACAAAAATAGGCACTTGGCAGAAACACGTAAAGGGTGGTACCAACTCGGACTCCTAGGCAAAAAAGAAGTCCTACCACCTAGTTATATTACTAGCTACTAGTAGTACTAGTTAGGGTATTATTTATACGAACAATATGAATAAAGACAAGTCAAATCAGATCATGTAACAAATACTAATTTAAACTTCATCATTTATAACATTGTATGGTCATTACCAGACAATGTGATATATAATGAATATTGATACGTAACTGTTGGGCAATTTGATATAACCTAACCTTTTTTTTTACATGGGGAAATGCCTACACATACCCGCCTCGCGGGGGCAAAGACGGGTTATATCGGACTCGCACCGACTAAAACCCTATGGTGTTCCACCATCGTCGCATATTGGCAGGGCCACGGGAACGCTTTCGCATACATCCGCGGCCCCACCTACGCTGGCCGCCCCATGGCGGCCTCTCCTCAGGGGAGGACTACTCCTCCCCCATCTCCTTCTCAGGTAAGGCGCACCAGAACACATGGCACGCCCTCCTCCTCGGCCTCCAACTGAACATGCGTAACGGACGCCCCCGTGTCCGATGCGCGAAGGCCATGTGGCCAGGAAAAACTAACACTCAGAAGCACCAGCCTTCCCGACCCCAGCGGTGGATCTGGTCTATGGCTCCGCTGCCAACCAAGTTTCGGCCGCTGAGGGTAGGGAGAGCGGCGCCTCGCAATACTGACACTCCTCTCCCCCGCGGCCCCACCACCACCGCATCAACGGTGCAGTCCAGTCTGAGTCGCGGAGGATAGGGCGAGTGGCGCATCACCATACCAGCACTCGTCTTCCTCCGCTACTCCACCTCAGCTGCAGCGGCAGGGGGAGAGGACACCCCTCCCACCGCAGCCCACCGACACACATCCCGAAGCGGGCCCGCCAAGCCCACTCAGAGTGGCCACCTCGGGCCGGCCCTACACCACGGGCCAGCCTAGGAGTTCCTCTTTGTTCACCGCGGGTGACCAAGCCACGGCTACTAAGCCCCCCGCCACGACAAGGCGGGAACCCGTTCGGGGGGGGGGGGATATAACCTAACCTAACCTAACCAAACTTAACCATGTTAATCACTTTTAAAACAAAGAGTTAAATAATGTTAAATTTAATTTAAAAAAATATATTCTAATCATACGATAATCGTATGATTAAAAATTATTATTCATTGTATAATAGTAAAAAAAATTGAAATTTATAGATTACAATTCTTTCAATATTATATTTTAATTTACTTATAGTTAACAATCATATCATTATAATGTACGCGGCT
The DNA here is from genome assembly GCA_963668995.1 of Parnassius mnemosyne. Taxonomy (NCBI): domain Eukaryota; kingdom Metazoa; phylum Arthropoda; class Insecta; order Lepidoptera; family Papilionidae; genus Parnassius; species Parnassius mnemosyne. The sequence goes on along the minus strand of CAVLGL010000057.1, from coordinate 32,131,902 downwards.
TTAAGGTGGCCCAAAGGCCACCCCAGCCGAACCTTGACCTAATGTCACTGATATTGCAAGATTGGTGTACCTCTTTTTAACATGGCGAAATGCCTATGCGTACCCTCTTGCGGGGGCAAGGACGATTTATGTCGTAGACGCATCGACTAATACGATCACATGCCACGAGAATGATTTCGCGACCCCACCAGCGCCGGCCTCCCCATGGCGGCTCTCTCTCGGTAGAGGTCTACTCCTCCCTCATCGCCTTCTCAGGTAAGGCGCACCAGAACACATGGCGTGCCTTCCTCTACGGCCTCCAACTACACCTGCGCACACACGCCCCCGTATCCGATGCGCGAATGCCATGGGGCCAGAAAAAACGAAAACTCAGAAGCACTAACCTCCCTGAACCCAGTAGTGGAACTGGTCTATGGCTCCGCCGCCAACCAAGATTTGGCTGCGAAGAGTAGGGAGAGCGGCGACTCCCTACCCTTTGCAACCGAATAGGTGCACCTAATGCTTTATTAGACGCAAATAGCCTAATCATACGAGAAAGTATCAGAATATATAAATATATGTATATACTTTATATATTCAAATGTTTTATTATCTTATTTATTTTTTAAATTTTAAATATATCCAACGAATAAAAATAAATAAATCATACGCTAATCGTATAAGTAAATAAAAAATTATTCGTTCGATTATCGTATCAATAGACACAACCAACTACTTACTACTCAACCCAATAAGTAACGGGCTATATTCATAGTGCCCGGTCAATTTAAGTATTTCAATAGTTTTTATCATATTGCCTACTCATATTGGGCATTATGAATAATGCCCAATTTAATTACTTGGTCCATAACATTTAAAATAACGACATGTAGCGTCATAATTTATTATAAAAAAAATCGAATGTTTCGAATCGAATTTATTAAAAGTGTCACCGTACATAGCTCGAAAAAATGAAAACCAATGGGGAAGAAAGTTTTTCGAATTGCAGCCTCGTCTCGTACCGGTAAGCAAAGTTTAGGGCGGTACCCTTCTAGATGGTGTAGCGATCTGGTAAGACATGCACAAAGGTGATGAATGTAGATGATCCTAGAACCATGTTTTGTGAAATGTGAAAGGCTGTGATGATGATGATGAACTTTTATACACTTTTCCAACTCACAACATATTATTTATTTATTATTATTTTAGAAGCAACAAACTCTTGTAATAGTAACAATAAACACTACTTAAATGTTCTATAAACTTAATGCACAATTGAACAAAATCGTCTCATCTACCTCCACCGCTGACGTGTAGAACAAAAGATAAAAGTTAAGCGTTTCCATTCCATTCTCTAACTAACACAAAACAATAAACGAACCGTTTGTATACTTCCAAATGATTGAACTTTATACTCGCGCATGTTGGAAATAATAAAGAAGATTTCTGTACTTTCAAATGTGATTTAAAAGTCGGGAACCGTTTCGTATATTTTCTTTGTATGGAAAATGCCAAAAAATAACATTTGTATGTATATTTATTTATATATATCTTAACGATGGCTAGAATAACAATTATAAAAATTCCTCTTAAATGTTTCCATATCAAAGGCAAAAGGCCTTGTTTTTTACCCATTGATGATGATCCCACCAAAAAAATATGAATAACAATTGCTAAAATCATAAGGATCTACAAAAGTTCTACAAACCCGAACGTCGTTTGCACCGAACTGGCTCCATTTTGGTGGGATATCATTAATATTTGTATTTAATAAATACATGGCCTTCTATGTTTTTTCGGTTTACTCTTTTCTATTCTTTGATTAGAACTAAACAACTACACAAGAATTAAAAATACTATTGGTAAATCTAATTTTGCATGCCTTAACCGCATTAAAAAAATACGTATAACACGATTATGCTTCAATTTTTTACACACAAGTTTCCTCTAATAACCTTATAACTATACTTTCAATTTTCTGATATCTTTATGACAAACTTCAATTAAGAAAAAGTTTGGAAAATCCAAAAGTGCACGACTAACAATGCCCAATGATAGTGAAAAAATTAAAAAAACATTGTAAATTGTAGTTCTATTTGTCAATGAGTTCCAGTAGCAGACAACGAAGTACACCTTGGAGTCAGTCCGTCAAGAATGGAGGTAAGGTCTATTCTATATATCTATTATATTCTATGATATGCCGTGTAGTGACGGTTAAGAATATCCACAACCCCATATCTTCCCGTGGGTGTCGTAAAAGGCGACAAAGGGAAACAGGCAGGAGATAGACAAGCAGCATCTTCCTGATAACAGCAAAATTACAATAAAAAAACTGCGGTTGCCAACCCGCTCGCCAAGTGTGGCAACTATGGCAAATAACACCCTATGAGAGTAACAAAGAGACGGCCCCCAGTCCCCGGCGGCCCCGCTATTCCTGGCTACGATGGCGACCATTGTAACGGCGGGGCAGGGGGTGCTAAGAATCGCCGCTGGAGGTTCGGTTGCCACCTAAGACGACTCGACCTGGCAACATACAACGCACGCACCCTGAGGACTGACGAGAAGATCGTGGAGCTGGAAGAAGAGATAGACAAGTTACGCTGGCATATTATAAGATTATCCGAGGTCCGAAGAGAAGGGGAAGACACGGTAATCCTCGCATCCGGCAACTTGCTCTATCAATGGTCGCCATTTGTCCCAAGGAGGTGTCGGATTTATCGTCCACAACGTCTCTCGTTAACAAAGTTGTAAAGATTGAGAGTGTGTCGACGAGGGTTGCGTACCTTATACTCAGAATCACCAAACGGTATTCGCTGAAGGTCATACAGGTTTACGCATAGCGATCACCGAATGGTTAGAGGCACACTGAACCTAAACGTTAAGTTGGAGAGGTCTCATCTAATGAAGTCAACGCTTCGTCAACATTGTGCTCTAGTCCAAAGTCCCGAAACCTTTCAGCTCGAGTTACAAAACCGTTTTCAGTGCCTAGAAGACTGCAATGAAGTGGACGATATGAATGACAAGCTTGTGGAAACTGTCTATGCGGTTGGAGCTGAGTTCTGCAAGAACCGTCTACGTGCTGTTTTCGAAAGTCATTACGAATCGTCTCGCGTGCAGACTTGACGACTTCCAGCCTCCCGAATAAACCGGTTTCCGAAAAGGATTTAGTACCATAGGCCACATACATACCCTGCGGTAGATTATACAGAAGAGAGGAGTATAATCTGCCACTTTGCCTTGCGTATGTGGACTATGAGAAAGCGAAATTTGGGCGGTGCTGCAGTCCCTTCAGTCTATTTTGGCTACTGCAGTCCATGAAAACCTGCATCTGAATTTAAACAAATGCGTTGGTTACAGATGCGTTGTGACTTCTGAGAAGTAAAGTAGAACGCACCACGGCCTATAATAATACTGCTTTTCTATATCCTTTAGTTCAGGACACAGGAGTGCAAGCACTGCTATTTGGCGGCAGAAATAGGTAACAGTGTGATACCTAGCCAGATAAATCCCCAAGCAGAGAAGGAGTCCTACCACGTAATAAGCACAGAAACAACATTCCAATACGGTTTAGGCGACAACATTAAATGGTGACGTGAAATTATGAATAGCCTAATTATTAAGAAAAAAGGCAATAAATGACATTTTTCCATGTCGCATTTTATATAACATAATCCCGTGTTAGATAATAAATTATTGCGGTTAAAGGAAACGTAACTGTAATAAAATATATTTTAAGAGTACGGGTGTGCGTTTAAAGGATTTCAGTGCTGGAATATATATCATTCGGAAAGGGATTGAATACGCTGGCGGAATCCTTAAGTTACAACTTTTGCATACGTGAGTTTCATTATGTACTTTGAATTAGGTAGAAAATGTGATATTGATTGTGCGAAGTTAAAACAAAAGTGGACCTCAAGAACCTCTTGTTCTTCTTCATCAGCCTACTAAATTTCCCAGTTGAACATCGATCAGTCCTTTTGTAGGAGGGATTGGTTTTAATTGCCCCGTCGTGACTAGATAGATAGATTGACAGACATCTTGCATTTTTGACGTCGGCTCCCCGTTACCACTCTGAGTATTTTAAATCTTATATGAACGAGATAACTATACCGCCATCTATCGGAAACTATAAGATTATTCTGGCCTTTCTATATGCGTTTTAACGGCACCCATGAAACGAAATGAAGTAATGTATTCTCTGACGCTGCTGGCGGTGATCAAGGTTATATTACAATTTTTTTATAGGATAAGGGTGACAAACGAGCATAAAGATCGCACCTTATGATAAGTGGATGCTGTGGTCCATAGATTCCGATATTTATCCCTAATTAAAAATCCAAATGTAGATAAGTAGTCACCACTGAGGTCTAATTCTACATGATTTTAGTGGATGGTGACACCTGTAACCATAATACACTGCAGCGTGATTTTATCTCGTGTAATTAAGTTTTTATACATACCAACATAGAACTAGCTATTTTATAGTTTAATCAAATTTATCAAACCACAATAATTCAGTAGATATTCAGACCAACAAAGAGAGAGAAACGGAGCGCTGTGAGCATTTCACATGATGCTGAAACCATAGGTACTCAATTTCTTGACACCCACTCATGCACTCACAAGCACGCGCACACACACACACACACACACACACACACACACACACGCACATGCACACACACACACACACACACACACACACACACACACACACACACACACACACACACGCGCGCGCGCACGCACGCACGCACGCACGCACGCACGCACGCACGCACGCACGCACACACTTTTATTTTTATTTTTTTAATAGACCATTTAATTTAACTCCGTCGATAACAATTATCTTGATTTTAGATTTAAATGTGTGCGTGAATGTGCGTTCTTACAAGAAGACTAACATGGTTTGGCATGATTTCCGGGTCACTTAAATGTACGCAACGCTACATCCATCTTTCTTTGTTGGTCTTAGAATGGTTCATAGTGGTTTGCATTGTGGTTTGCAATACAATAGAATTCGTTGCTAACAACAATCTAATATTTAGTCAATCACCGTCACTCCGCTATTATATACCGGAAGAATTGTACAATAGACAACGATAAGTGCTTACGTTTTGTTTCCGCGTTGAAACAGTATAATGTAATGTCTTCCGTTTAAATGAGTACAAGAAACTTTTCTGGGATGTTTTGAGCAGTTCATTTTATGTTATATTCTAAACATTGGATATTCATTATGTTTTATAACCAAAAACATTTAAGTTACCCGTATCTCTAATCTCTAAATTATTTATAACAATTGCTATCCGCGTCTGCCCTCATCATTTCTGTTTCTTCGGTTACTTCTTCTAAACAACGTCTGTCGTTTAGATAATTTTTGATGGAAGGGAACGTATATAGAGATACGGAGGTATGTTTTCTAGTTAAATTTTCGTTTATCGTCTATTTTCTGGCCACAGATAGTAGTAGTAATAATAATAGGATAGTAGAGAAAATTCAATTTATTGTAATCAAGTCGTAAAAAAATTATTTTTCTGTCACTGCCTGAACTAATGTGTAACTAAAATAATGTGCTAAAGAATTGTAGTTCATCAAAAGCGTGTTTATATCTTTATAATATTAATTAAAATATTAAGTTAATTGCAAAGCTATTTTCTACAACTCAATATCAATACTTGGGCATTTGATGTAGATTAAATTATCCGTATCATTTGAATGAAAACTTTAGAAGATACAAGTATCACAGATTAAATATTACGCGCGACTAAAGATCACAGATAGTGAAACGGTTGGCCGACACGCTGCGCCGCCTCGGCCTCCCTCATTGCCTGCACATGTAAACCAAAATGCCGGTTTTGTTGTGTTCGTTTTGACGACGTTTGTACAAGAGTAATAAAACATGTTAGCTCTACAATAGCAAGACCTTTGAGCCATATCATAAAGGAGAATGCCAGATTCTCTATAGAAATTTGCCCCACCCAAAAGTGTGGTGTACACGAATGCCGTATGCAACATTTTTTTCTACTTTATTACTTCATCCAAATTATAATTTGAAGTCTCTAGAACTTGCGATTTTTTTTAAAACTGGACTTTAATTATTACATTTACCTTATTTTTTAGAACAGCATTCGTTGCAGTTCACGTTACTTCAGAATATAAATTGTCAGGCGCTAATGATAAATCATCATCATCATCATTACAGCCCTTCACAAGTCCACTGCGCAGTCCACATAGGCCTCCCCCAAAGAATGTCACAAAGCACGGTCCTGAGCCACCTGCATCCATCGACTTCCTGCATGTCTTACCAGGTCGTCACTCCATCTCGTGGGGGGACGCCCTACACTTCGCCTACCGGTACGAGGCCGCCGATAAATATAAATGAGAATTTAAGAATTTAAGGAGCATAATAATATAATGATCAGTAACATTGGAAAAAGTGTTCTCTTGTATAGGATCTAAAAGGTCCTTACACAATATAAGACTAGTACCATTTGTTTTTCATGAAATCTAATTAATATTATTTACAAAATAATTTTTCAAGATACATATTATTGTGCAAAGACCTTTAAGGAAGTGACACAACATTAATATTTAAAAATGTATTTACTGCTTTTTGAAGTATTCTCCGCGAAATTTGACACATTTTTCCATACGATGGAACCAATCATTGAAGCAACCATTCCATTCGGAAGTTGGGGTCTCCAAAATGGCCGTTTTTTAGGCGTCCACAGCTTCTTCAGGTGATGAAAATCTCTGTCCACGCAATTTATTCTTTATTTTAGGGAAAGTATAGAAATCATTAGGGCTTAGGTCGGGGCTGTACGGCGGATCGTCTAATAATTCTATGTTTTCTTGCTCTAAAAACGCTTTTGTTCTGTGTGCGGTGTGAGAACTCGTATTGTCGTGATGGAGGATGATGCGGCGGTTGCAGTTCTCTTTACGGAGTTCAGAAACGACCTGTGGCAAACAAATGCTTGCATACCATTCTGCATTAACCGTTCTTTGTCCCTCAAGAGGAATAGTCGTAATATGGCCGGTTTTGGAGACAAACGTGTCCACCATTTTTTTTACAACACTCCGTGAACGAACAATTTTTGTTGGCTTTAACTCATTTTCGAACACCCAAACTCGTGACTGGTTTTTTGTTTCTGGTTCGTACGCGTATATCCAGGATTCGTCACCTGATACGATTTTGCATACAGCATTTGAGGATCCTGCGTGGAACCTTTCGAGAGTTCTGACGCACCAAGTAATGCGAGCCGCTTTTTGCTCTTCATAGAGTGAATGCGGTATCCATCGGGAAAACAACTTTTTTACACCTAATTGTTCATGCAAGATTATTTGTATTTGACTCGTGCCAATGTCTAAAGTTGCCTGAATTTCGCGGTATGTCACATGTCGATCTTCGATCTTCCTCAATCAGCTTATGCACAGCATCAACGTTTTATTGGGTGACTGCAGTTTTTGGACGACCTTGACGGGGATCATCACTGAGCTTGGCACGTCCACGTTGAAATTCAGCAAATCAGCGATAAATTGTGGTTTTGGATGGGGCTTCATCATCAAATGCAGAAATCATCCGGTCAACACACTGTTTTTGTGTTAAACCACTTCGAAAGTCCTTAGACTATTGTGTTGTTAATTCTGCAAAAAGGGATATTATTTTGTAATCTACTATCAGATAGTTAATATAAAAATATTATCCTTTCCCTCTACATGAAGCCAGTGAAAATAAGAAGTCAGACAATTTTTACATAGTTAAATATTGTTAATGTAAATCCATAATTACTACTTGTGTACTTGGTCATCTGGAGCTGATTAATGGTGTATATTTTATAATGATTTCTTTATATTTTATAATAATACAGGCAGAGAACAAAATACTGACAGAAATATGGATTTGTAGTTTATTGACATTGAAGTATAGTATATACATAGTCTTATCTCATATCTCTTATGACTGAAAATGTCCTGATTTCTAACAATATCATATGTGGATGTACTTTTTTTTTTGCTTTATAGTGTTCGAAATGTAAATCAATACAAACATAAACATAGACCTCACATGCTATTTAGATTGCAATAAATAATATAGAAAAATATGGATTTGTAGTTTATTGACATTGAAGTATAGTATATGCATAGTCTTATCTCATATCTCTTATGACTGAAAATGTCCTGATTTCTAACAATATCATATGTGGATGTACTTTTTTTTTCTTTATAGTGTTCGAAATGTAAATCAATACAAACATAAACATAGACCTCACATGCTATTTAGATTGCAATAAATATAGAAAAAAATAATATATCGGGTGTCCGGTAATGAATGGATAACCTTGAAATGTCTTATAGTACAACTTATGGCCGTTTTGAAAAAAATACGAAACATAATATATCACAAGTAGTACCTTTGATATATTTTTATTAAAGAAAAGTTGATTTTTTTTCTCTTCTTCTTCAGATCTTACTTTACTGTCTTGAACACTATGACCAAACATGAATGATTTCTATTGGTTTTTTGTTGTTTTATTATTATACACCAACTGTGCTGATAGATAAAAAGTAAACAGTATGAATAGCTTTTGCAGTTTTTATTTAAAAAATTCGCAAATTAATTTATTTCTGAAAAACATGCATAAAATATTATTTAAGCGAAGTTCAAACCTCTTGGGTATGAAAAAATGTATGAATGTATGGCTGACCAATAATTTTACCATAATGTCGGTTTCATCTAGATTTTATAATGGTATAATTCATAAATGTGTCTTCCATAAATAGTGACTTATTGCCATTAATGTAGAGAAGGAGACACTTTACTATGTAACAAAATTTGTAATGTGGGAACATTTTTAAATTGAATTGTCTCTGTTCATTGGGAATTAATAAAAACACATCAGGAGTTGATCATACATGAAAACAGCTATTTTTAAATAAATTGAAACCAAATTTAGTATTAGAAATTAACTTATTTAAATGTAATAAAATAACCAATTTAAATGTTAAAATGGTTACTTTACTAGCGTGAAATGGGTCGTGTGACCTTCATATTTACTACCTGTTGTCTTTTGTGTTATATTAGACAAAGAGGGGTCTGAATTGGGTAAGTGGGAGAGAGAAGAGCTAAATGTAAAGAGAACTTAGTGCGTCACTCGACTTGCTCGACTTCGCATGTATTTATTTTGTCTCCGTTTGCAATTATTTTTTAAATAAAACTGCAAAAGCTATTTATACTGTTTACTTTTTATCTATCAGCACAGTTAGTGTATAATAATAAAACAACAAAAAATCAATAGAAATCATTCGTTTTTGATCATAGTGTTCAAGGCATTAAAATAAGAAAAATATCGACTTTTCTTTAAAAAAAATATATCAAAGGTACTACTTGTGATATATTATGTTTATGTATATTGTGTATTATGTTTCGTATTTTTTTCAGAACGGCCATAAGTTGTACTATAAGACATTTCAAGGTTATCCATTCATTACTGGACACCTGTATTCATTAACTTTTTCAGATGTGTATGTCTTGTAGGCTGAAATCTTGCAGAGCTACTCGTAGGCAGCGACAAAAAAGTATTTGGATATTGAATACAACAACAACAGTCTTATATCAGATCTCATAACATTAAAAATATCCTTGTTGTGTTATTATCAAGTTATTTTGAAATGATAATGACTGACAATAATAACATTTAAAATACAATTTTTGATAGCGAGAGATATAGATTTGTTTTTTGTTCCCTGAGTGAGTTCACCAGGATATCATTATACATTATTTGTTATATACCTAATTTTAAAAGATTAATACGTATAATATAGCACAGTGTATACCAAATGGGGACCTCGGTACGCGTCCGGACCACCGACCTGTTTTGTGCGGACTTAGAAGAACCTAAGAATATCAATGTACAAATTTGTGGTAATTCAATTTTCTTCTGTTATAAAAACGAAAATTCGGAAAATCTTTGCCAAGAATTTTGTATAAAATTAGCCCAGAACTAAAACAGACTTCATACAATGTTTCGATCAACATATATTTGTGTAGCAGAGTTTTGCAAGATGAACTTCATTAAAAAATAAATTTCGGTCTCATCTTACCGAAGACCATTTCCAAGATTAAATGGCAATAGCTTGCACCAACTTAATTACAAACTTCATACAGATTGTTCAGATTAAGGAACGCCACTCTTCGCCTTACTATTGGGTATTAACTTGGTTATATTTTAATTAGACGTATCCTTAAAAAAATATTCTGATTTATTTTCGTTTTATTTGTTAATGGACATTTCAAATCTCGGTTGCTAGTCATCATCTAGTAAACAGACCGCGACTGATTTATAGTTTTTAAACGGACCCGCAATTAAACTAATTGGTAAACCACTTGGGGGTCATTGTAGAAGCGTGCTCGTCGCGACCCCTGCAAGCCCTTTTCAGGGCTGCAATTCTACTCAGCTGCGCACCCATGTCAACGAGGGTTAGGGCGTCCTCCCAAGGCGACGCACACCAGCTCGTCCCCGTTGGTGTGGAATGCAGCGCGCAAAGCGGCGATGGGGACCGCCACCCGTCACGCACAGCCCGACACGGCGGAAGGTGGAGGACGGAGTGCAGAGTTGGCACGTGGAATGTTAGAGGAGGCATGAGAGATAAGACGAATGAGTTGATCGAAATAATGAAAGAAAGAGAATTAGATGTCGTGTATATGTCGGAGACCAAACGGAAGGGCAGTGGTACTGAAGAGCTCCCTGGCGGGGCGTTTGCTCTATGGTCCGGAGTCCCGGAGAGCGAGAACGCCTGCCAGGGAGTGGGGGTGCTGCTGTCTTCTCGGTTGGTCGATGTTATGACTGAATATAAGTTTGTGAACTCAAGACTTCTCTGGGTTCGCTTTAAATTGGGACTGACGAAGTTATTCCTTTTGGCTGTTTATGCGCCGGTGGCTTCGTCGTCCAGGGCTGAGCTGGAGGAGTTTTGGGAGAATGTAAGAGAAGTTCTAGATTTGGCTAGGGGAAACGAAAGGATTGTTGTATGTGGTGATTTGAATGGATGGGTTGGTACCGCTCGACCAGGGTACGAGTCGGTACTTGGAAAGTTTGGCGATAAAAGGGTTAATGATGCTGGCAAGCTTATACTGGCGGTATGCAAGGAAAAGGGTCTTCTTGTGACAAACACTATGTTTAATCACAAGAAAATCCATATGTATACTAGAGAAAGAAAGAATGAGAGAAGTATGATCGATTTGTTCCTGGTGGATGACCGACTGCGAAAACAGGTTATGGATACGCGAGTGTTCAGGGGTGCTGACCTGGGAACGGATCACTATCTAGTGATTACTAGATTTAGGGGTCTGTTCGCGGGTTGGCGCTACCGGACGACAGTGACAGAACCACAGTCGGTCTGTCGCATCCGAAGCTGGAAGCTTCAGGAAGCGGATACTAGGGACAAATATCATGCGAGGGTAGCCGAAAAGCTTGACACCATCGATGGCAGAAACGAATGTGTAGAAAGAACATGGCAGAACCTTAGGGATGGAATGGTAAGTGCAGCGGAAGAAGTGTGTGGAACAATAAAAAGAGGCAGTAGTAAAAGAAGAGATGCATGGTGGAATGATGAAGTGAAAGAAGCTGTAAAGAAGAAGAAGAAAGCATGGTTAGACTACTTGGCCTCTAGTAATGATAAGGATATGAGAGAGAAGATGAAAGAAAGATATAAGCTGCAGAAAGTTCACACGAAAGCATTGATTGAGGAAGTGCGTGAAAGGTGTAGAATGGAAGCGGATGAAAGGTTGTCGCACAACTTTAAGGAGAACTCCAAACTCTTCTGGAAAGAGGTTGGAAGGACCCGAAGTGGTGCGACGGCCTTAAGAATGAACAAAGTGCTTTCGAGAACTAATGACGTCCTCTCAGAAAAATCGGACGTCATGCAGCGATGGAGCGAATTTTATAGAGAAATGTATGCGTGTGATGATCTTAGTGAGGGATCCGGGGATGACGCCGTGACTGGCACGCCAGACCCGGACCTCGATGACACTGAGGTCATCAGTATGAAAGAGATTGAACGTGCGATTCGAAGTTTGAAATGTGGTAAGGCTGCGGGACTAGACAGAGTTACTGCTGAAATGGTCAAGTATGGTGGGCCTCGCGTCTGGGACAGCTTTCATCTGCTGTGCAATTTGTGCTGGCGGACGGGGGATGTCCCGGATGATTGGCGATCCGCAGTCATTGTGCCTTTATATAAAGGTAAAGGTTCACATTTTGACTGCGGGTGCTATCGGGCGATCAGCTTGACCAGTTTAGCAAGTAAAGTTTACTCGAAGGTTTTGACACGTAGGATGCAAGAGAAATCGGAAAGATTTCTATGGGAGGCACAATGCGGATTTAGACCTGGAAGAGGATGCACGGATCAAATGTTTTCTCTCCGTATGATCACGGAAAAGCTTCTGGCTGTTAACCAGAAGATTTTCTGTGCTTTTGTGGATCTTGAGAAAGCATTTGATAAGGTTGTAAGGAAGAAAATGTGGGAACTGTTGCCGGGGTATGGTGTGGATGGCCGATTGCTAAGGGCTGTGCAGTCTCTTTACTGTGACTGTAAAGCCTGTGTGCGGGTAGGGCATGACCTGTCACCCATGTTTAGCGTCCAAACGGGCGTAAAACAGGGTTGTGTCATGTCTTCCTGGCTGTTCATACTGTATCTCGACAGCTGTTTACAAAAGCTGAAAGATAGCTGTTTGGGTGTGAAATTGGGTGACATAAAAGTAAATTGTCTGCTGTATGCTGATGATGCAGTGCTTATTGCACCATCAGAGGCAGAACTGCAGGCATTAGTCACGTGTATGAAAGAGGAATGTGAAATTAAAGGTCTCCGTTTGAATGCTAATAAAACTAAAGTTCTGGTATTTGAAAGGGACGAAGAGAGAACGAAGTGTGAAATATGGGTAAATCAGGAATGTCTAGAACAGGTAAATGAAATTGTATACTTGGGGAGTGCTTTTAGCCGGGATGGAAGATGTGATTTAGATGTGGACAGGCGTGTCGCTGCCGGGAACAAAGTCAATGGTGCCCTGACTGCGTTAGTCAAAAGGCAAGGCGTAACGAAGAGTGCACGCCTTGCAATACATAACGCAGTGTTGGTACCGACTTTGTTATATGGCAGCGAAACCTGGGTATGCCAGAAGAAGCATAAAAGTAAGTTGAATGCAGTGGAGATGCGATCTCTTCGTAAAAAGTGCGGCGTTACTATGGCCGACCGAAAGCGAAACGAAGAGATTCGCAATATGGCAGGTTTGAAAGATGACCTTATCACAAAAATTGATAAGGGCGTGCTTCGGTGGTTTGGGCACGTTGAGCGAATGAGTGAAGACCGAATGGTGAAGAAAATATATAGCGCGAAAGTTAATATTAAAAGGTGTCGAGGTAGACCGAGACTAACTTTCGAAGACCATGTGAGCAAATTGCTCGAAGAGGGTAGGGTCAAGAGTACTCGGATACCTAGACGTGCATGTATGAAGAAGATAATGAATCTGAAAGAAGCGAAAGAGATATGTAAGGATCGTGACACTTGGCGATCTGTTCTCTCTGGCTACCCCGTCAGGGATTGTGCGTGAAGATAAGTTAAGTTAAGTTAAGTTAAGGTGAACCACGATATGGCATATAAAATAGTTACACTATCGTATTAGGATAACCTGTACAGATAGATGTAAGTATTAAAATAAATATAAATTTGTGTTTATTACACAAATTTATATTTATTTCAACTATATATTTTCTTTCGACTAAAATTGCTTGTTAAAAGTGCCATCTACTACATTCTATAGGTAAAGTCATTTTATCGAACAAAAATTGATTGATTCTCAAAGTGGTTTTTTTTTTTTCTCCCCAGTGCCAGCTCCTTCCACTTGACCGCATCCAACGCAGAGCGGCTCGAATTGTCGACGACCGAGCCCTTTCCGATCGGCTCGATTCATTGGCACTGCGAAGAGATGTTGCATGCCTTTGTATTTTCTTTCGCATCTACCATGGGGAGTGCTCTGAGGAATTGTTCGGATTAATCCCAGCCGCCAAATTTCACGAACGCACATCGCGGCAGAACTCCCGATACCATCCACACCATCTGGATGATTGGCGGTCCACCACTGTGCGATTTAGAAGATGTTTTCTTCCTCGCACGACCTGCTTGTGGAATCGATTACCATCAGCGATTTTTCCGGACCGATACGACTTAGGGACCTTCAAGAAAAGAGCGTACTCCTTTTTAAAAGGCCGGCAACGCATCTGCGATTCCCCTGGTGTTGCAGTTGTTCATGGGCGGCGGTAGTCACTTACCATCAGGTGAGCCGCATGCTCGTTTGCCCCCTCTCCTATAAAAAAAAAAAAACATAGGCGCTAGATGGCATAAACATGAATAATTTAATACAAATCAGTAATATGACATCGTGTATTGTTACGAATGAATTGGCTATGATAATTTTATTTATTTTAAGCGTTAAAATTTTAATCTTTAAAGCACCGCACAAAAGAGCGAAATAATAGGAAACACATTTTTTTTAATACTAGCAATACTTAATGATTTCTTATATTTACGCGTACACTACACATTAAATGAATCTACCCTTACATTTTATCGCGTTTAAGTTAGTTAATGTTAATTCACAACGTTTCGGGTGCTTTCCAACACACATGTTAACGGGGGACTGGGGTTAACCCGGAGTAGTTGCAGCTTTTAATTGTTACTTTTAGTCCGATCTACGCAGAATGAACTTACTATGTCTTGAAGTCTTGCAGCGGTATGCTTGGGTTTAGTTTTAATTTTATTAATTACAGGATCCCAAACAGGTGGTAGTAGTACCCGGCTGGGATTTTTCGGAAACGCGATAAAATTCGTAAGAGTTGTTTTATTCAAAGAATGCCACAAAGCACGGTCCTGAGCCACCTGCATCCATCGACTTCCTGCATATCTTACCAGGTCGTCACTCCATCTCGTGGGGGGACGCCCTACACTTCGCCTACCGGTACGAGGCTGCCACTGGAGAACCTTTCTTCCCCATCGGTTATCGGTTCTTCGAGCTATATGGCCGGCCCATTGCCACTTCAGCTTACTAATCCGTTGGGCTATGTCGGTTACTCTGGTTCTACTGCGGATATCCTCATTCCTAAGTTTATCACGCAGAGAAACTCCGAGCATAGCCCTCTCCATAGCTCGCTGAGCGACCTTGAGCTTCCTCATCCGGCCAGCAGTGAAGGAGCACGTCTCAGTTCCGTATGTCATCACTGGCAACACGCACTGGGTGTATAGTCTCGTATTCAAGGTTTGAGGTATACCTGACGAGAAGATGTGCCGTAATTTCCCGAACGCTGCCCAACCGAGTTGAATCCGTCGATTGACCTCTCGGTCGAAGTTGGACTTACCTAGTCGGACTATTTGTCCCAGGTAAACATACTCGTCAACAACTTCGAGCTTAGTGTTCCCAACAACTACCGGCATAGGTGTGACATGGACATTAAACATGATCTTAGTTTTGTCCATGTTCATCTTAAGACCTATCCGTTGGGAAACACTATTGAGGTCATTGAGCATAGTGCTTAGGTCCTCCAGCGATTCTGCCATAAGGACTATATCGTCGGCAAATCGAAGGTGAGTGATGTACTCGCCATTGATGTTGATACCGTATCCTTTCCAGTCCAGAAGCTTGAAAACGTCTTCCAATGCAGCTGTGAAGAGTTTCGGGGATATGACGTCACCCTGTCTTACACCTCTCTGCAATTGGATAGGTTTCGTACTCTGGTTCTGTACTCGGATAGTCATCGTAGCCCTAGCTTCTGAGCGGGATCGGGAGAGGGCGGATCCCGCACGGAGACGACGTCGCCAAGGCGTTCGTCACGGCCCTCCTATTGAAAACGGTGTTCCCCTACCAGAAATGGGGCCTCCGGGGTTGCAGACGCTCGGGGCGGGGGCCTCGAGCGTCTAGCTATGTAACCCCTGAGGAGGACGATGACTCGGAAGTGGTCTCGAGACATCGTGATAGCACTGCGAGGGTGCTGGGGGCAGCAATTACTGTCCCCGGGACGTGCTATAGGTGTAGCAAAGCGACGGAGGGGCCCCGGTTGCGTTCCGAACGGAGATCCCGGGACCCCTCGTATACGCTGATGGTGACCACCGTGGGGTTTTAGCCGGTATGAGTCCGGCATAACCTTTTCGTTGCCCCCGTAGCGGAAGGTATCCATGAGGATTTCCCCACGTAAAAAAAAAAAAAAAAAAAAAAAAAAAAAAAAAAAAAAAAAAGCCCTATTGTACAAGTTCTTCAACACTTCGATATACCGACAGTCAACTTGGCACCGCTGAAGGGACTGCAGCACCGCCCAAATTTCGACGGAATCAAAGGCTTTCTCATAGTCCACATACGCCTTTGTGGCATTCTTTGGGGGAGGCCTATGTTCAGCAGTGGACTTATGAAGGGCTGTAATGATGATGACGATGATGATGTTTTATTCAATACTAGCAATGCATTAACATATCTAAAATTCTCTTTAACCAGTATTGGTAAGAGTAAAAATAAAAATGCATGTGATTCGAACTCACAATCTTTTGAGTTCGCGGTTCGCACTCTGCCATTAGGCTACTGTCGCATACTACTCTGTATTTTATCTCATTCTCTCGCAGACTTAATCCTATAGATGTATACGTTTGTCTTTTTTTAGTATCGCTATTTCGTTTCACCTAATTTGAAGTCCATAGATTAATGACAAGTCATCGCGCGCGCGATGACTTATCATTAATCTATATTGA
Source organism: Parnassius mnemosyne (assembly GCA_963668995.1). Taxonomy (NCBI): domain Eukaryota; kingdom Metazoa; phylum Arthropoda; class Insecta; order Lepidoptera; family Papilionidae; genus Parnassius; species Parnassius mnemosyne. The sequence continues at coordinate 32,115,144 of CAVLGL010000057.1, read as the reverse complement.
AATCATAACGATTCTAAAGAAGGGTTTAGGGTTTTGGCGAGAACTTGACCGGCGGCGGTTTGCTGCTCCTGTATTATTGTTTAAATAATGGTTTGAAGCGGACTTTGATATGTAAAAGTGGTGCGATTTTGTGTATTAAGTGTCTGCGCATGTGAACTATTAGTGGAAACTGTGAAACAAGTGCTCTGATGGTGATGTGATTCTCAAAATAAGGTGTCTGTCTTCTTACGCGCCTTGAGATACCATCGCCAACCGTCAGCTGTCTGCTGGCTCAAGTTGCCGTCAAAATCTCCTAAGGACTGCACAATGTGATGCATCAACATATTGCGAAGCAGTATAGTATGAAGGATAATTATAATATATTGTAACTTCAGGCTCAGAAGGGCTAGATCACAGAGCCGTAAAGCCAGTTATTAAAAAAAAAGATTCTAAAGAAGTTTTCACTTCAAAAAACGTTGGGTTGGCGCGTAGAGGATAGTTCATTCTCTCTCTACGGGTTGCCGGAAACGACCGAGGATTTCGCGAAGAGTGACTTAAAGAGCCACGATTTCTATCTTTTTAGGAGTATGATTCAGTATACCATAAACAATGATAAATTTGGAAAAGTTAAAAATTAGGGAACATGAATGACGCCTGAATGATTGAATAGTTACTCGAATAATTTAATATTTACATTTACATTAATAACAAAAAGCATAAATATTATTAAAAAAATATATTTTAAAAAATCAGTCATAATCAATTTAAAACAAAATTAGCACGTTTTTTTTTTTCAATAGAAAGGCTGTCCCGGACTTTGCTCTGTCGTTCCCGGTGTTGTGGATGAGTTCCATAATGTTAAAATTTGTGGGTTTTTTAACGAAGTAGATGTATTAGACGCAGTAGATGTAGCAGCAGCGGTAGATATAGAAGACGCAGAAGATGTAATATTGCTTGGAGTAAACGATTCAAACAATTTTAACATTTGCGTAGATGTAATTTCTGTAATCGGTACTTCAGTTTTAGTTATATTTAACAAAACGACTGTTCTCGCATTGCGTGTTGTAATATTTACGTTTCCATTATCTTTGAGCTTCATTACTATTGGAGACGTAATAATTTGGTTCTGAGCCATCGTAGTATCATTCTTAAAAATTATATCCTTCGGATAGATTTCAGCGGCACTTACAATATCTTTGTCATTGATAATCGATGTAGTTGATTTGTTTGGCTTTGTTTCACTGTTGACAGTTAATTTTACTGGAGTCTTATCTTTAGTTTCTATAAAGCTAATTTGCGTAGATTGTAAACTTTGATGAATGGCTTTTTTATTTTCTGTAGTAAAATTTTTGGTTAATTTTAACAAAACGACTGTGCTCGCATTATGTGATGTAACATTTACATTTCCCTTATCTTTAAGGTTCATTACTATTGTAGACGTAGTAGTTTGGTCCTGAACCGTCGGAGTAATATTCTTAGAAATTCTACCCTTCGGATAGCTTTCAGCGGCACTTACAATATCTTTGTCATTGATAATCGATGTAGTTGATTTGTTTGGCTTTGTTTCATCGTTGACAGTTAATTTTACTGGAGTCGTATCTTTAGTTTCTATAAAGCTAATTTGTGTAGATTGTAAACCTTGATGAATGGCTTTTTTATCTTCTTTAGTAAAATTTTTGATCAATTTTAACAAAACGATGTGTGTTGTAACATTTACGTTTCCATTATCTTTGAGATTCATTACTATTGTAGACGCAATAGTTTGGTCGTGAACCGTTGGAGGAACATTCTTAGAAGTTCTTTCCTTCTGATAGCTTTCGGTGACACTTACAGTATCTTTGTCATTGACGATAGAAGTAGTGGATTTGTTTGGCTTTGTTTCTCTTTTGACAGTTAATTTTACAGGCGGCCTATATTTAGTTTTTATAAGGCTAATTTGTGTAGATTGCAAACCTTGATGAATGGCTTTTTTATCTTCTTTAATAAAATTTAACTTTTTTAGAGAGGGTTTTATAGCTTGAGTGGCGAATAATTGTGTGTTTCCTGATGTAATGTACAATTTATCTTTTATATTTAAGTGGCTCTTAATCCGTGAGTTTTTGTTTTGTTTAGTAGTGACTTTAGTTTTTATTACACGTTTCTTAAAAACATTTGGTTTCTTCATTTTATGTGTGACTTTATTTCTCACGTTTATTAGTGGGAACGAAACCGTTGGCTTTACACGCATTTCTATAATTCTCTTGATGACGCTTAGAGGCATCCAGTGACCAGGAAACCCTGCTTCAATAGGATTATTTATATAGACAACTTCGTCTTTTAAAGGATCAGGCCACATAGCATACGTTACAAGATTAGTAATGATTAGTATTTGTAGTATAAACAAAAACATGCGCACTGCAAAATATTTATAAAATATTAAAATGCAACCGAATAAAATATATAACCGTCTTTAGTTATTACTTACTTTCTAGTTACTACGTCATATATCATTTTCATGGATTGCATACGACATATTTACGCAAGCTACATTTGTATAAAATAATAAAACGGTTTTCACTAGTGAACAAAATGTATGTGTAAGTATTTTTGTGTCTAATCAAGCATGAAAATCAATTTCACTGTCGAATGGCTTTATGATCAAATCTTACAGTAAAGATAATAATAATGATCAGGCACATGTTAAGCTTGTTGCAGATGAACTTAATAAAATTGATTGAATTACTTCTTACGAAGAGATTTAGTCGTGTATAATACAATACTATGATGTGTGGTACATAAATTTATACTTACTTACTTATCTTCACGCACAATCCCTGACGGGGTAGCCAGAGAGAACAGATCGCCAAGTGTCACGATCCTTACATACCTCTTTCGCTTCTTTCAGATTCATTATCTTCTTCATACATGCACGTCTAGGTATCCGAGTACTCTTGACCCTACCCTCTTCGAGCAATTTGCTCACATGGTCTTCGAAAGTTAGTCTCGGTCTACCTCGACACCTTTTAATATTAACTTTCGCGCTATATATTTTCTTCACCATTCGGTCTTCACTCATTCGCTCAACGTGCCCAAACCACCGAAGCACGCCCTTATCAATTTTTGTGATAAGGTCATCTTTCAAACCTGCCATATTGCGAATCTCTTCGTTTCGCTTTCGGTCGGCCATGGTAACGCCGCACATTTTACGAAGAGATCACATCTCCACTGCATTCAACTTGCTTTTATGCTTCTTCTGGCATACCCAGGTTTCGCTGCCATATAACAAAGTCGGTACCAACACTGCGTTATGTATTGCAAGGCATGCACTCTTCACTACGCCTTGCCTTTTGACTAACGCAGTCAGGGCACAATTGACTTTGTTCCCGGCAGCGACACGCCTGTCCACATCTAAATCACATCTTCCATCCCGGCTAAAAGCACTCCCCAAGTATACAATTTCATTTACTTGTTCTAGACATTCCTGATTTACCCATATTTCACACTTCGTTCTCTCTTCGTCCCTTTCAAATTTTTTTCAAATCTTTTGAAAGGGACATAAATTTATTATTTTATTAAAAATGTAATTCCCGTTTGAACATACTTTGAACTTGTGATATTCCTTAATTCTCTCAAAAGGGTAAAAAATAAAGCGTGTAATTGTATACACACGTACGAAGTAAAACTTCTTTACGACATTCTCCTTTTATTTTATACTAGCTATCCGCCCCGGCTTCCCACAGGTGATTTCTGGATCTCGATATCAGCGCCACCTATCGGGTCCAAATGTGACTCTAAACCATCTATGAACCCATTAAAACACACAAAAAAATTTTAAGATTGATTTTTTGAGTTTTAGTGAGACCTAACGGACAGCAATTGACTTTTATATATTTTAGAGATTTTACATAATTAAGTTAAAATAATAGTATACACATTAGTTTGGAGTAAAAATGTATGGAGATTAATTTATTTTAGTTAATTTGTAATAGCATTGTGGTAAAAAGCTGCATATGGATTAGACAATGAAGTATGTTAAATATCTTTTATGTATTACAAATTATAGTTGTTTGAGGTGCTCCAGCGTTATGGAATTTAAAAAAAATACATATAACTACCTAAGTTCGTACATTTTTTACAACCCCATTCCGATATGTATAACTCTTAAAAATTTATTGGAATACTGTTTTGTATATCGTTGAAGCCTATATTTTATGTAATAATACAAAAAGGTATAAAAATTGGAATTCCATGGTGCCCCAGAACCTCTAAAATAAAAAAAATACATGAATTTAGCAATAATAATGCAATTTATATTCAAGAAAAAAAAATGGTGAAAAAAAATCGCGTTTTATATTTGAAAAACTGACTGACTACTATACTAACTGACTTTGAATCTGACATGATGACAGCCTGGCCTTGATAAAACCCTTTGGATTTTCCTCTCCAATTGCAATACCAGAAGCTTCAGTTACGTACTTTATGTAACGCCCCACGGCTGGAGTAAGAGGAAAGAATGTATGCGCGTGTGTCTGTGTGTGGATGGAATTACTAACTCTTGGGAGCCGAGTACATTGCACAAATGGAACCTAGTATTTATAGAATATAATAACTATTTTTGCTTTTGTGTACATACATTACATTTTCGTGACTACACCCAGGACCGGTCCTAACGATCTGAACACCCCGGGCGAGTAATTCTTTTGGCGTCCTTTTATATCCTACTATATTTTTTTTTTAATGTTATAAACGTGAAAGTTTGTAAGGTATGATAAAGCACAGTCAAACTACTACTAACAGTCGGTCTTCGAAGTTGGCATGTCGATATGAAATCGATTATTTAGAGTAGAATAATCGATTTTACATCGATTTGGAACACTATATCGATCCGATAAATAGATTCAAAAATCGGACTGATTCAAGAACTAGTGATAAAGTTCCTAAACTGGCTGCGGTATCTTACCTTTTCAATTTTTTTGCTGTTGTCGGACGCAAAAATAACCGGTCGTACTTGGTTCATAATTTGAACGCAACAAATAAATATTTATTAATGTATCCAAAGATGCCGTTACTTACGTTTTTTTTTTTTATAGAATAAAGGTGACGACTAACGAGCACAGTCCACCTGATGGTAAGTGGATGTTGTGGCTCATAGACATCTTAATTTATCCTCGTTTAATAATCAACATGCAGATAGGTTGCAAACCCTGAGGACTAAGATAGAATGCCTCGTTTCCAGTAAAAAGGTTTTCCGGATCTCAACACTCACCATAAAACGTGGTCCCGCCTCGGGTGGGCCGACTAATACACGCTACAGCTAATATAGCTGCAACGTTGATCTACCACGATAATAAATGTTACTTAGTAATAAAAAAAGTTGTCACTTGTCATTGACATTTCTAATCTTACCCGTGGATTCCGGTGTCTAACCTAAGCTTATAAAATTATATTTCTATCAATATCATTTTCGTAAGATAATATTTGCATGATAGACAAACTAAAAGCCGCAATAAGCTCGCGACTCCCTCGCTCCGCCTCTAAAAGGTCCGAAGGTCATTCGTGAGAATGAGCGTGCTCTTCTATAATAAAATCGGGAATACAGTTAATTATGGCAATAATATTATATATAATAATAGTTTAATAATATTATATATAATAATAATAGCTTTTCCGGACCGATTCGACTTAGGGACCTTCAAGAAAAGAGAAAATATTTTTAAAAAAGCCACGCAACGCACCTGAAATTTCCCTGGTGTTGCAGTAGTTCATAGGCGGTCTTAGTCACTTACTATCAGGTGAGCCGTATGCTCATAGCCCCCTTATATACAAAAAAGTTCAAGTTTATATTTTTGTCACAGTCACAGCTGCGAAGTGATTTTAACCTGTAAACGATTTTCACCCAAGTTACAGAATGACAGTGCTGGAAAAATGATGACATCTCACACATATTATAAGTAGTTTTTTAGTACCACGCAATAATCACTTTATTCAACAGTAAGAAATTCCGGATGTGAGTGTCGCTAGTGATAGAAATGAAAGAAACGGTTAAAATGTACAATTTATATTTTAATGACGATCTAATATTCTGCTTATTAAATAATACTAAACTAATTATCCCACTTTTTGGACACGTCCACGTATTCGCCGTCTGGTGAGTCGTAATTCTTGATAGGAGGTGTGGCAACGGGTCCGCTTATCGTGTACGGAATCAACTGCAAATCGGGCTGTGAACAATAAAATTTGAAGTAAGTATTTATAGCCGAATAACCATAATGAGTGTACGACACGCTGTATAGTAGCGGCGTACGAAATATGGGGCTTGATCCCGTGGGAGTGGTAAGAGGCAACAGAGAGAAATTGAAACAGGAGATGAGCGGCAGCATTTTCCTAATAACAACTGAAAATAAAAAAACTGCGGTTACCGACCTGCCTGCCAAGCGTGGCAACTATGGCAAAATACTATAAAAGGCAATCTATTTTTTCAAATCGATTGATTGCGGCATAACAACCACCTCGATTACGTTTAACGGAAAATACGGCAGCAGGGTCAAAAGTGCGAGACGTCTGGTACTGTGGTCGTCTATTCAGCTGCCCAGCATTAAAGACGATCCTCCTTACAACAGGGCAGGCCCATGTCCAGCAGTGTACTTTTACGGAATGATGATGAAGCAGATTTTTACAAAATGTGTATTTCTGTTGCCGCTATAACAAATAATAAATATTAAAAATTAAAGAGGGCTCTCTTACTAGGAACGTACTTTACGATGATACGGAACCCTTCATGCGCGAGCCCGACTCGCACTTATCCGGTTGTTTAATAGTTAATTCCAGCTTAATACTGAATTACAGTGTAGTGGCGGAGTAAGAATATCCACTATCCCATATCATCCCTAAGGTATCGTAAGAAGCGACAGAGGGAAACAAATCAGGAGATGGGCACCAGAGTCTCCCTAATAACGACTAAAATAAATTAAATGCGGTTGCCAACCCGCCTGCCAAGCGTGGCAACTATGACAAATATTCCCCCTATGAGGCAATCTACGGGGGAGGACTATGTTCAGCAGTGGACTTTGATAGGCTGTAACAGTAACGGTACTGAAGTTAACAAATAAAACTGAAGTTAAATAAATAACCAACCTATACAAGACCACTGCGGCTAATTATCGCTCAATTAAACTTTCACTTAAACACAGGAGACGGCCAATTATTAATATTAATTTGTTTTCTAAATTAGACTTTAATACCACTTAATAAAGTCCAAATTCATAAGCTTCTTTTCTAGCTAGGAGTTAGCCTGGATTCGTACCAACCTATATTACTGCTACTAAGCAGCAAAACACTTGTATTTACATTTGAAGGGTAAATGAGTTTATAAAATAACTGAATTTGAGGCATTTCACCATAGAGTTCGCGTGTAAAAACGCATTTGTGGTAAAAATAAAGAACTATATGATAAATTATTAAAGCGAGATATGCTATTTCGAGAGTGGAAAGCATCGCCTAACAATATGACCAAAAGGTTAGAGTACACTTAATTTAGGAATAAGGTGAACAAATTGATTAATAGTGCTAAAAATAGGTATAGGCAAAAGGAAATAAATAATTGTAACGGGGATTTTAGAAAAATATGGGAAAATATCAATACGGGGATAGGACGCCCTAAGCCTAATCTAGATAGCGTTATCTTGAAATATCTCGGTAAAAGGGATAATATATACAATATATATAGTGAATTTTCAAAAACCTTCACTAAAGAAATAGACTGTATAAAACATAGATGTAGCACTAATTTCCTAAATAGAAATAGTTATGTTAAATCGAGCGAAGTATCTTTCAGGTTTGTAAAAGTAAACTCGTCAGAAATAAAAGAAATTATAAATAAATTGTCAGAACGAAAGTCACCAGGGGTAGATAAAATTAGAGTTAAAGATTTAAAGTATATAAAAAATGAAATAAGTCCAATTTTAGCAAATTTTATCAATTTGTGTTTAAAAAAAAGTATTTATCCAGATGAATTAAAGAAATCCATAATAAGACCTATTTATAAAGGTGGCAGCCATTATGAATAGACAAATTACAGACCAATTGCTATTCTTCCAGTAATAAATAAAATTGTAGAAAAGGTAGTCATACAAGAGTGAATAGATTCTTAGAGAAATTTAACATTATTACTGATTGTCAACATGGTTTTTGGGAGACGACGGAGTACTAGTACTGCGTTAACTAAGTTTTCGGAAGCAATTAACTGCAGTCTTATTAATGGTAAACAGGTTGTGGCTCTTTTCATAGACTATAAGAAGGCATTTGATACTCTGGACCATGAGGTACTTCTGGGGGCTATGGGGGAATGTGGAATTCGGGGCCCAGTAAATGAATGGTTCCGTAATTATCAATCAAATCGGACTATTCGCACTATGGTGAGTGGGACGACTGGCGCTGAAGAAGATATCGCTCTCGGTGTACCAACCGGTTCTGAGTACGGCCCCGTAGGGTACGTTATACTGGTGAATAGTGTGGTAAATGTAGTGCATCACTGCGATACCTACATGTACGCCGATGACATGTGCCTATTGTATGCTTCCAAAAACATACATGAACCTTGTGGTAAAATACAGGAAGACTTTGATCGGATTACCCAATGGGCACATGATAACTGCATAATACTGAATTTGAAAAAAACAAAGTGTATGCATATACATTCTCCATACAACAGGCTAGCTAAGAATGTACGCTATGAAGAAATAGGTCTTGTAGGGCATGACTATGAGTGCTTGCATAGGAGAAAATTACCATGTCAATGTGCCAAAATAGAGTTTGTTAATAGTTACAAATATTTAGGATTGTTGGTAGATAGCAGTTTTAATTGGAAATTACACATTGAAGAAGTATGTTCAAAATTACAGTCCATTTTAGGTAAATTCTATCAAATTCGAAAAGTAGTAAGTAAACATGTTCTATTAGTGGTTTACTATGCATTAGTTGAGTCTTTAATTAACTATGGTATTATTATTTATGGCCGTACATTTAGTACCTATATAAAACAAGTGAAAAGCCTACAAATACGTATTATAAAATTTTTAATTAATTCAAAAGATAAGAGTTGTAAAAAACAATATGAAAAATTATATCCCATGTGTAAAATACTCCCTGTTGATACACGGCTAAAATATTTAATAGCAATTGAACATTACTATACTGACGACTATAAAGTACCAATTATTAACACTTGCAACACGCGTAAGGTAAGGGAAAAAAAACTTGAAGAGCCTAGTGCAAATAACTATTGCGGACAACGCTTGAATAAATACATTGTACCCAGAATCTATAACAAAATAAAATGGTTAAGAGAAACGCCTCCAAATAAAAATAAATTAAGCAAAAACTTATTAAAATCCTCTCTGAAAAGGACATTATTAACAGAGCTATAACACATTACATATTGTTGCATACTTTTATTAATCGCTTTTTATATTTAATTGATTTGCTTATTGTTTGTGTTGTATATTTTTTCATTATTTTTTTTTAGTTTTATAATTTCTAAATATTATGAAATTGTAGTAGGTAACTTTGATATAACTATCTTTTATTTTCTTTTGTTTATTATAATTAATTGTATTTGTATGGGTGATAGTGCATAATAATGATGGATGATTGGCGGTCCACCACTGTGCGATTTAGAAGATGTTTTCTTCCTCGCACAACTTCCTTGTGGAATAGTTTACCACCAGCGATTTTTCCGGACCGATACGACTTAGGGACCTTCAAGAAAAGAGCCTACTCCTTTTTAAAAGGCCGGCAACGCATCTGCAATTCCCCTGGTGTTGCGGTTGTTCATGGGCGGCGGTAGTCACTTACCATCAGATGAGCCGCATGCTCGTTTGCCCCCTCTCCTATAAAAAAAAAAAAGTTTTAAGAGCGTGTACTCGCCGACAAACTGATTGCAGTTGGGCGAGAGAATAGTAAAAATAATGTACTTACCTTTGTATGAATAAATAAATTGAAAAAAAAAACTTAAATTACGTATATTAAATTATCTACCACTACGTTTTTTCTTTCGTGTATTTATCACGTACTTTCTTTTTATAGAATAAGGGTGACGAACGAGCACACAGTCCACCTGATGGTAAGTGGTTGCTGTGGTCGATAGACATCTACATCTATCTTCGTTTGCGAATTAAAATGCAGATGCGTTGTCAGCCGTGAGGACTCAGATAGAATGCCTCTTTTCCAGTAAAATGGGTCTCCGGTTCTCTACACTCACCATACGAAACACAGCAGCATTAAGCTGCTATTTTACGCTGGTATTCTATGAGAGCGTGGTCCTTTCTCAAAGTCCTTTTCAAGCTGACCCATTTGTGCTACAACTATACTATTAATATAGCTTCAGCATGGCTCTACCACGTAAAAATGCATACGATTAGGTATAACGCCACTTTATGCCAACTAAATCGCTGATATATGGCCTATTTTCATATACACCATTAAATATATTTTAGTGTATTTTCATACCCGCCTCCTCTAATGTATTCTAATTTGGGCGAAGCACAATGGATTATTCCGGTAATATAAAAGTAAAACAAAAAACTTAAAACACTGCCACAGATTATTTTGATCATGTAGGTACCAAATTATTGGTAAATAACTAAAAATGAAATGATGTAATAAAAAGAATGTATTAATTGAATAAAGAAAAAAAACAAAATGAATCAAATGAATAAATGTGATGATAAGTCTAACATTATCTAAAACTGCAGGTCATGCGATGGAGTCACTGGTGTATACGCTAGTATCGAATTTATAGATTAGATTGGAGGTAGGTCTAGATTCAATGTCAAAAACACGAAGACAATCACAACTGATATTTATGTGATGTTACAATACGGTATAATTGTTACAGTATACGATAAATGTATTTCAATATGCATTGCATGTGTATTGAATACTTTAACTGGGAACAAGACATTCCATCTTAATACTCAGGAGTAACAACGCATTTGCAACTTGATTCATAATCGATGATAGATATTCTTGCCCATGTGCCACAGTGTTCACTCACCATCATGTGGACTAATATGTAAATTATTTAGTACAAAATTATGGCTTTATAATGTTGGCCATGTGGTGGCGACGTATAAGATTCACATACCCGATCTGCCCTGTGGGTATTACAGAAGAAACAAATTACTAAAAATCTTATAGCTTTTGACAAATGGTGACATAATAACCACCTCATTCACTATATTCAATTGACATTAGAATTGGACTCTACAAGTTGTGGAGATATGTTATAGGGGTTATATATAGCTATCGGGAAGTTAATAACATTTTTAGAAAATACTGTTCCCAATCTAACCATTATAGCCTCATCGTACAACTCTTCAGATTCTTCATAAAGCATGTCAAGTGCACGCCTTTGCGCTGCCATGATTCTGTCAATCTGTGCAACATTCGCCATATACTCCTCCCGCTTGTAACGAGCCCAGTCCTTTTGCAATAATGCTCGAGCCTCCACTTCTTCTGGAGAAAGCTGAACAGGAGTTCTTTTTCTTTTTCTGGAATAAAATTTGCGTATTATTAATTTACCTTATAATAATATTATGTAGACAACAAACCTTATGTGCATGTGCTTTGCTTTTTCAAAATGCCAGGCTCTGACAAATGACTGAATGAAGAAAATGCATTACCAGTACAAGGGGTATCCAACTTGGCATCTCAGCAAATTAAGTTATGGACTATATCCACAGTAATGTGAATCTAACGCAGTCTTACAAATCTTTATACATACATAGTTGTGGACTTACAAATGCTGATGATGATATTATAAATTAAATATATGTAGGTACACTCATTGTTAGAATGGCTGAACTATACTGATTAATAACTCTAAAAAAATTAAAATCTATGTTCATTTTAATATATTATTTGCTTAGAAGTCATGCTCAAATAATTAACAAAAGCATAAATTGTAAAAAAAATCCTGTAAACATCTCTACAGTATTAAACATATAAGCCCTAGTTTTATTTCTAAACGAATAAATAAAAAAGGTACAAGTAGATTATGATTTAATTAAGTTATAAACAAAAAATTATAAGAAAGTATATTATTAAAAAAAGTATCTAACAACAACTGAATGTAGGTTGTGGCTTGTAAACAATGAATAGATTAGAATGCTAAACAAGGCATTCTATTTAAGTCTTTGCGGTAACAATATTCTCCTATTTTGATTTATTGGTTTCAGTCCTCAGATATATCAAGGGATAAATTTTTTTTTTACAACCAACTTCAATATAAATTAAGGATAACTCAAAAACAACTGGTCAGCGATTGAGCAAATTTATATAGGACCACATTTTCAAATAAAAAAAGAATAATCAAAATCGGTTCACCTAGAAAAAATTTATGAGGTAACTAACACACATAAATAAATACAGTCGAATTAAGTCCTCCTCCTTTTTGAAATCGGTTAAAAATTAATCTGTAACCTCTATTTGAAGTTTGCAAATGTCCAGTTGGCACTTACCCAAAAAAATTACTATGAATGTGAAGGTCAAATGTGATCCACAATGTTCTATATACAAAAAAGGGATTTGATTATCAAATTTTTTTATTTATTTACACATCTTTGTTTAGCCTATATTAAAAGATTTTTTAATTTGTCTATCTGTCTGTTTATTCCGGCTGAACTCCAAAAAAATACATCTAGCTATTCCCAGAAGTTAGGAGAATTTTTAAAATGTTAATATCAAATGATATTGCTCATAAATTGTTACCTGTAAAATGTAGCCCAGAAACTTACATGTGCAAATTTACTACTTTTTACAAGAAAGGATAGTCATTTCCTCTAGTGGAGGCATAGATCCATTTTCACTTAAATATGAATTTAAAACTAACATAACGTTACCCCATCTGATCAATGAGGTGCAATGGGGCCTCTACTTCATCAATTGGCTTAAGCTGCCTTGCATTCTTTTCAAGTCTTCTTATTTGTTTTTCTAATTTCTTGCGACGTCTGTCCTCACGAGCTTTGATAATAGCTGGATCCATTTTCTTCTTTTTCTTCAGTGGCTCAGCCCTAACAACCAATAAATAAATTTTTGAATACAATTACTACAGGCCCATTTAAATTAAATACAAGTAAATTTATAAAACCGTATAGTAGCGGTGAAAGAATATACACTACCCCATACTGTCCCGTGGTTGTCGTAATACGCGACAGAGGGAAACTGAAATAGGAGATGGACAGCAGCATCTTCCTGATAACAACTCAAAATAATAAAAAATGTAGTTGCCAACCCGCATGCCGAGCGTGGCAACTATGGCTAAATCCCCTCTATGAGGTAATCTACAGGACAGGCCTACGTTCGCCAGTGTACTTTTATAGGTTGTAATGGATGGAAATTTATAATAAAACATTTTACCATAAATATTCATATCTGTCCAAACTATCTTACCATAGTTGATCGGTTATTCTAAATTGCAAAGCTGCAGCAGTAAAAATATTTCTGGAGTTTATCCCGATCGTAGATGAAGAAGATATTGCTAATCTGAAAATTACCACTTATTAGGAAAAAAATTAAAAAAAAAATCACACCTGAGAGGTTATGTATGTGATTTTTAAAATATGCAAACCTTGAAAACTGTTTCACAACAGACAAACTAAACATTTTATTAGATATATTGGTAATTTACTGTATTAAATTTATATTTGTAATTTTTATTCTTTATTATATTTACATTTATTTCAAGAAACCCTCACAAATGATAAATGACATAAGAGGTGACATTGACAGCAAAGTGACAGTGAGAGTTAATTATAGTTGATTCTCCAATTATGGAACGCAAAGGTCATAGACCATACCGTCTATGCGCCGTGTATTTTGTTTATTTTATTATTATAATGTTGGGTCAAATTGTGAAGTCCTTGAAAGATTTTGTCGATGGCTGAACTGGGTAGTTTATTCAAGGCATCAAAGCGAATAAAAAACTTAAGATTTTTATTCGCTTTCGAAGTACTTATTACATTGTTTCCAATATCCAATAATAGTGCACATGCGTAAAGAGCAACAGACAAGCGCCAAAATATCTCAAAGATCTGATGACAAACTTTGACAAAGGTGTTTAAGGGTGAATCAACTTTTAACCTCCCATAGTGAACTTGGAAATAATGACGACGATTCATTTAAAATCAAGAATTTCTAAACCTTATTATAAAATTTGACATATTTTACTTCTACTAAAGTAATTTACTTTGGTAGATAAAATAAACAAAAATACTTTTTTATAGTAACGCTGTAGACAAAAACCGTCGCCCATACAAAACGTGTTTGTCCCTAAACGTAGGTTACTCTATAAATTCTTAAAGTGATTAATTTTTTTTGTAAGAGAACACTGTTTAATTTGTACATGTTTTTAACTACAATTAATTAAACTTCACTATAACAATATAATTACGATTTCATTATAAATAATGTAATTTATAAAAATATTGTAATCTTTGTCCAAAAAACTATTTCACATTACCGTTCTTCTAAGTTACTAGTCTAAGTAGTTCATACTCGATCTGAGCGATGGCGCACAACTCTCCACAGCTATTGTTTTGTGTCTAAGAATTCGTTGGTAACATCGATAGAGGGGAACTTTTCTCGAGCCGCCGGTCAGTACGCGGAAAGCGCTTGGAGAGGGTGTGTGGGTTTATTGTGTTTCTGCTACGTTACCACATGATTCTGCGTAAGTATAACAGATATTTTGATTTAATTTACTTGTCACCATTGAGTTTCGATCTAAATTCAAGGTCAAAACACAAGTTTGTAGACTTGTTGATATTTGAGTCGTTAATTTCATCTTTTCTTAATTTTTTTTCCCTTGCGTTACCGGTAACATCAGAGAATATTACTAGTAACGCAAGAGAATATTTCTGATGCGTTACCGTAATACACGTGGCGCATCTAATCAATACCGAAAATGTGTTAAAATTGTTATCGGATAGATAGAATTACAACTGTTTAATATGGAAACTTTGATTATTTATAGTTTATTACTTCATTTAATTCAAAAAATCAATTTAAGAAAAGTATACTTGAGTACAGTTTAATTTATTTTATTCAGGTGCCGTTAAAACTAGAAATGGGTCTCACATCGATAGAAAAACAAAAAAGATATAGGTAGAGATTAAAGAATAATCCAGAAAAGTATGAGTTAGCAAAAAAAAAAAACAAAGTAGAAGATATCATTACACCAAAAGAGTGGTAGAAGATCTGACACCAAAAGAAAAATATAACGCTAGAATTGTTTGGAAATGAAGGTAAAGGCAGACAAAAGAACGTAAGAAAAAGTCAGAAACAGCTATACAAGCTATCCAAACGCCTTCAGATTCACCACGACCTGATTCTAGCCTAGAAAATTTTGCTCTTCAAGACAAAGACATTCCACGAATCACACCTCCACTACTGCCTAATATACCACCAGCTATCGATGCATTAGAAATTCCACGAACAACATCTCTCCTACCGCCAAATACACCATCAGCTATCGTTGCATTAGAAACGACTCCGTGTGTTACACCAAAATCACAATCTGCAAAAGCACGTGGAAGACGGAAAGTGAAAAATGATAGGACCAAAGTTTACAGGGTAAATAAGAAACTAAAAGAAGAAACCGAAAAGCTGAAAAACTGGAAAGAAAATACGAGAAGTACAAGAAATAATACAATACAAGTACAAAGTTTTAGTAAGCTTAGCTATTCTAAAAACATTCAACACAACCAGATGAAGAAAAGAAAGAGAAATATTAAAAAAAATATTTTCTACAGCTGAAGTCGAGAACTCAAGAATGAATAAGAAATTACTAATGGAAAATCCAGGCATTGATAAACTGATGAAAAAAAACTGTAACAACAAAGAAACAAGCTTAAAAAAGAAATTAAAATAATTATTTTTAAGAGATGATGATTATTACTTTAATAGTATCGTAGTAGAATGAAAATGATATTTTTTAATATTTTTAGTTATTTTTCATCATTCATCATCATCATTACAGCCTTTCATAAGTCCACTGCTGAACATAGGCCTCCCCCAAGGAATGCCACAAAGCACGGTCCTGAGCCACCTGCATCCATTAACTTCCTGCATGTCTTACCAGGTCGTCACTCCATCTCGTGGGGGGTCGCCCTACACTTCACCTACCGGTACGAGGCTGCCACTCAAGAACCTTTCTTCCCCATCGGTTTTCGGTTCTTCGAGCTATATGGCCGGTCCATTGCCACTTCAGCTTACTAATCCGTTGGGCTATGTCGGTTACTCTGGTTCTACTGCAGATATACTCATTTCTAAGTTTATCACGCAGAGTAACCCCGAGCATAGCCCTCTCCATAGCTCGCTGAGCGACCTTGAGCTTCCTCATACGACTGGCAGTGAAGGACCACGTCTCAGTTCCGTAAGTCATCACTGGCAACACGCACTGGTTGTACAATTTCGTTTTAAGGTTTTGAGGTATGTCTGACGAGAAGATGTGTCGTAGTTACCCGAACGCTGCCCAGCCGAGTTGAATCCGTCGATTGACCTCTCGGTCGAAGTTGGACTTACCTAGTCGGACTATTTGTCCCAGGTAAACATACTCGTCAACAACTTCGAGCTTAGTGCTCCCAACATCTACCGGCATAGGTGTGACATGGACATTAAACATGATCTTCGTTTTGTCCATGTTCATCCTAAGACCTATTCGTTGGGAGACACTATTGAGGTCATTGAGCATGGTGCTTAGGTCCTCCAGCGATTCTGCCATAAGGACTATATCGTCGGCAAATCGAAGGTGAGTGATGTACTCGCCATTGATGTTAATACCGTATTCTTTCCAGTCCAGAAGCTTCAAAATGTCTTCCAATGCAGCGGTGCAGAGTTTCGGGGATATAACATCAGCCTGTCTTACACGTCTCTGCAATTGGATAGGTTTCGTACTCTGGTTCTGTACTCGGATAGTCATCGTAGCTCTACTGTACAAACACTTCAGCACTTCGATATACCGACAGTCAACTTGGCACCGCTGAAGGAACTGCAGCACCACCCAAATTTCGAAGGAATCAAAGGCTTTCTCATAGTCCACATACGCCAGATATAGTAGCAAATTGTACTCCTCAGACTTCTGTACAATTTGCCGAAGGGTATGTATGTGGTCTATGGTGCTAAAGCCCTTTCGGAAACCGGCTTGTTCGGGAGGCTGGAAGTCGTCAAGTTTGCGCGCGAGACGATTTGTAATTACTCTCGAAAACAGCACGTAGACGCGCCTCAGAGGGTAAATCGGTGTGTAGTTCTTCAAGAGAGCGTTGTCACCTTTCTTGAAGAACAAGACCACCGCACTTCTGCTCCACGCCTCCGGTGTAATGCCACCATGGAGGACGGAATTAAAGAGCTTCTGAAGGACTTCAAGTACCGGTTTTCCACCCGCTTTCAGAAGCTCCGCTGTAATTCCATCCTCGCCTGGGGCCTTACCGTTTTTAAGATGCTGGAGAGCCATTCTAATCTCGCTCAGACTGACGTCCGGGATATCTTCGGAATAGTGTCGGATAAGACTCGCTCTTGGATCGTTACTCACACTTGCGTGTGGCTCCAACGATGACGTGTACAGCTGCCCAGAGAACCTCTCAATCTCACTCAAAATCTCAGGTGCCCTGGAAACGGTGCTGCCACACTCGGTCTTCAGCTTCGACAGTTGGCTCTTTCTGGCAGACAGATCTCTGGCAAAGACTTTGGAGCCTTGGTTCCGCTCGATCGCTTCTTCAATACGAGCTGTATTGAAGTTGCGTAAGTCCCGCCGCATGCATTTGGAGATCTGTCTGTTCAGTCGCCTGTATGCTGTCGAATCTGTTGAAGAATGTAGATTCATCTCCCATCTAACAGCCATGAGATTAAGAGTGTGATTGGAGAGTTTTTGTGTTCTTCTGCGGCAGGTCTTGCAGAACTTAGCTCCGACCGCATGGACAGTTTCCACGAGCTTGTCATTCATATCGTCCACTTCATTTCAGTCTTCTGGGCACTGGAAACGGTTTTGTAGCTCGAGCTGAAAGTTTCGGGACTTTCGAACAGAGCACGACGACTTTGGACGGAGCGTTGACTTCATATAGACGAGACCTCTCCAACTTAACGTTTCGGTTCAGTGTGCCTGTACACGCATCTAGTTGCCCAGACTAAGGTCGACTATACAGGGGCCCATACAGCTGTAGATTCGACGGACAACTAAGTGTGGGGCTTAAATGCCTATGGATATTTAATATATATGGATTAAGTACTTAATGCGACTTACCTGGTTCAGAAGCGAAGACGGACCACCAGGCTCGTTCAAGCGTTAGGTGTAGTGAATGTAAGTAGTGTGTGAGAAGTGTATACATGTTTAACCTGAATTAGCCCTTTTTAATCAGCAGCAACCCTGGCTCCAGCACCGCCACCATATGTGGTATCACTACAGCGGCGTCACTCGGTGTCACTCAAAGTCTAGCGTTGCTTAGTACAAATCTATAATCTAATATGAACGCTGGTTCTCGCGGGTCACAAAGTTTAGCGGTTTTAACCGACACTGGAAAATATCTCCGAGTTAAATCAAATGGCACAAAGCAACACGTCAACGCGAATTAATATTGTCAGAATGCACTTATGCATGCAAACACTATACCACTCGACGCTAATTAATTGTACGACGTTAATTAATCGCTCAAACTCAAAATTCAGCCTCGTTGACACGTAAACAAACAAAAAAAAAACAACGCAAAAATGAGAGGCACTTAAATCGACAGTATAATTCCACACGCGTCCTTTACAACCGGTACTTCCTCACAATGATTCTCTCTTCAATTCACTATGTCAGTCTAGCTAAATCCCGTTCATTATAATCAAAAACGTAACACGCGGCACGACTGATGAACGGTGGGTCAAAGTTCACTTCCGTTCACTCAGCAACAAATTATTTCGAGAATCGAACGCGACCTTCTAAGGCAGTGATCACGCGGCCCGAGTAGACTCACTGCAATACTTAGACAACCTAAACCGAGGCAGTCTTCACGAAACACAATTTAAGTAGCGAAGTAACGCGCACAAATACTGAAAATCTAGACCATAAAACCAAAACTGGTCGCACGAAATCGCTGCCACGGTCACCACAAATACGTTACGTTACGACGGCGTCGCTGCACTCAAGTTACTGTTTTCGCCCACCAGCGTCAAACGCTGGGAAGCTGCATACCGATGCCCCCTCCCCGCGATACGCGTGATACCTAACACCATCGGGCGATTCGTTAAGTCGAAGGCGATTGGATGCCGTCCCAAATGACCATTTTTGGGCCTAAACAGTGCCTCTAACCATTCGGTGATCGCTACCAGTTTTCACCCTCGCGATCACCGACGCGATGATCACGGAGAGATCACTGAACAGTTGTCGTCTGGTCGTCATAATGAAGTCAATCTAATTTTTTGTGGAACCGTCGGGGCTCGACCAGGTCCACTTCCTGTGGGACCGCTTCTGGAAGAAAGAGTTCATCATAAAGAGTCCCTCTTTCTCCATGAAGTCGGCCAGCTGCTGGCCCCTTGGGTTCCGTTGCCCTATTCCAAATTTCCCTACTTTCAGCTCACCGTTTTCTCTTGTGCCTAGTTTTGCATTGAAGTCTCCCATTAACACCGTATATTGGGTTTTGAAGGAATGCATGGCTCTAGAGATATCCTCATACATTTCCTCCACCTCCTCATCAAGGTGTACCGAGGTTGGTGCGTAAACCTGTGTGACCTTCAGTGAATACCGTTTGGTGATTCTGAGTATAAGGTACGTAACCCTCGTCGATACACTCTCAATCTTTACAACGTTTTTAACGAGAGACTTGTGGACGATAAATCCGACACCTCCTTGGGACAGATGGTCGCCCTCCAGGTAATAGAGCAAGTTGCCGGACTCGAGGATTACCGTGTCCTCCCCCTCTCTTCGGACTTCGGATAATCCTATAATATGCCAGCGTAACTTGTCTATCTCTCCTTCCAGCTCCACAATCTTCTCGTCAGTCCTCAGCGTGCGTGCGTTGTATATTGCCAGGTCGAGTCGTCGTAGGTGGCTACCGAACCTCCACCGGAGATTCTTAGCACCCCCTGCCCCGCCGTTACCATGGTCGCCACCTTAGCCAGGAATAGCGGGGCCGCTGGGGACTGGGGGCCGTTTCTTTGTTACTGTCATTTCATAGGGGGGGTATTGCCATATTTGCCACGCTTGGCAAGCGGGTTGGCAACCGCAGTTTTTTTATTGTAAGTTTGTTGTTATCAGGAAGATGCTGCTGCCCATCTCCTGCCTGCCACCCTTTGTCGCCTTTTACGACACCCACGGGAAGATATGGGGTAGTGGATATTCTTGACCGCTACTACACGGCTATTATTTATTTTTAGTGCAAGAAAATTGCTTTGGTTTTATTAACGTTTAAAAATAACTAAGTATATTTTGCAGGGCAAAATGTTAACATATTTTCCCATACGTTACCAATAACTTCTCATGCGTTACCAAATGTCCCTTAATTTTAGCTTGAGTTTTTGTAGAATTGTTCTTATTGTTATTTATTTTTTCTATAAATGAATGCTGATCCCGTTGCATTTAATACTGAGATAATTTAAGTAAATTGTTACAAATGTCTAATAGGTGTAGAAAAAAAGATATCAAAAACTTTTTATTTTTATTTTGACAATAACGCAGTAGAATAAAAAACGTTAAATATTGCTTATATTTTTCAATTAACTTTTATGTTTTTTGTGCAAGAAGGTTGCTTTTATGTTTCAATAAACGATTTTAGTTGCAATACTCCAATTGATTTTTATTTATTAAGAAAAATTATTTCTATTTACGTAACGCAAGAGAAAAATTTCAAGCCCGGCTCGCGAAATTAACTTAATAACTTAAAAAATAGAAGTTTAATATCGTGGCCAATGACAGAAATGAAAACTACGATATATTAAAGTTCATCTTATATAGGATTCCTTTTAATTTCAGTCCAAAAAATATATAAGTTGGTTCTTACAAAACGTCGATAAAGGAGGTTCTTAAAGGTTGATTCACCCTTAAGGCAATTTGAAAACAATGTAAAATGCAATATTTATTTTTACTACTTATGAAAATAAAATTTCGTTTATGTAATTTTTTTTAATCTACTCAATCAGAAAAGAAATGGTATCCTCTTTTTCATTAAAGGAATATTACCAGCAAACCCAAACTGATCAGCTTCCACAAGCAGCACTTCTTCACAAATATGATGCATGTGGCAGCCATCTTTGTAATTTAGCACTCTGCAAAGGGCTAAATTAGTATAATATAATTAAAGTAGGTAAGAAACAAGAACGTGCCATTAATGGACCCCTGTGGCACACCTGTTTTTATGATAGAACCTACAGAATTTATATAATTTATCTGAACATTCTGAATCCTCTGCTTATTATTTTACATAAAAAATATACTTGAGGCACTCACTAATAATTTAAAATTTTAATTTTAGCATTTATAGATCAATTCAATCAAAAGCATATATAGGCTAGACTGTTACGAATTTGTTTTATTAATATGCGCTAAAATATAGGTACTTTATAATTAAATATAGGACAGAATTTCCAAAATTTTCAAAGCAGATTTATTTTGTTAATATTGGAAATATGTGTCTATTAAATATTTAATATTAAATTTATTCAGTTAAATTTTTTCAGTTGTTCAAATTCAGTTAAATTTCATTTTATTTCAGTTAAATATTAAATATTTAACTGAAATAAAATGAACTCTTTAAATAAATGCGACAAAAATTCTTATCAGTAAACATTAGTAGGTACAATAAAGATAAGAGTCTATTGGTACCTACCTGTCGGCTGCTGGGACTTTGGCTCACTGGACAGTATTCGTTGTACTCGTATATCAGGAGTCATCTAATACAACGCGATTACGAGATCATCGCACATAAGCGATGCGGCCATCGCGTGCTCGCGCGTTATTAAAAACTGGTGTCCTAATAGAACGCGAATACGCGATCGGAAATAAATAAAAATCGCAAGGTGTCAGGTCGGGGCTATAGGCCGTGTGACCCAGTAATGCCACTTCTGGGGTCACCAAGTAGTCGATTGTTTGCTTGGCGGTGTACGACGAGGCGTTGTAGTGGTGAAGGAGGATCCTACTGCGAGGTCATTTCTGCCGAACTTTTTCCAAGACAAGTGGCAAACAATTGTTAAGTGTACCACTCTGCAGTAACTGTTTTTCGATCCTCTAAAACAATTGTTGCGGCATAAACTGTCCTTCCGAAGAACGAGGCCACCATCTTTTTTCCCACGCTTCGACCTATCTTCACTTTAGTTGGCAACTCCTCGGAAGGAAACACCTAGACAGCACACTGTCTCTTAGTTACAAGGACCATAACAATAAATCCAGCTTTCGTCACCCATAAATATGTTGAACACAGCATTTGAGTCACCTCCGTTAAATCTTTGAACCATTTCACGACACCAATCAACATGACAGAGTTTTTGGGCCTCTGTCAAATTATGAGGTATTCATCGGGCAGAAAGCTTCCTGACCGCTAAATGTTCATGGAGGATTTTGTGCACTTGACTCATACCGATGCTTAAGCTTGTCCGAATCTGCTGATAAGCCACTCTTTTATCAGTCTCCACCATACGCCGCACAACACTGATGTTATCTTCAGTCGTCGCACTAGAAGGCAGTCTCTCACGCAGATCATATGTGAAATTAGTGCGACCACGTTTAAAGGAATTAAACCAGTTGTAAGCAATGGCACGAGATGGGGCTTCATCGTGAAAGACCAATCGAAGTCTATCATAACTTTCTTGTTCACCTAAATGACATCGAAAGTCATAAAATCATTGTACGAAAAATTTCTCGCGTTAAATTCATGCTGACGTGACGTAGACAATTTTCAATTCACCGCCAAATCGTAAACAAAATGTGACAAATTAATAAAATACATACACAATATATTGACAAAGAGTTCCATTTTCAAAATTTGAACTTATTTTTGTGGCGCGTTTTGTGATTGTTTTTGCGCATTTCAACTACCTGTTAGAAGAAATTATGAAATAAGTGCTCCGACTGTGATATAAATATCAAGATATTTTACGGTAATTAAACAAAAGAGTGACTTTCAATAAATATTATTTATAATCTATAATGAATAAAAAAGTTTCTGTTTCTCTTTCAATTCCTACGCACACTCTCTAAAATGTATCCTGTAGAAAACGGTAACACTGGTTACTTTACGCCTGTATTCGAGTCTGGTAAGATTGGTTTTAACCGCACCTAGCAGCTGCTTTAACATGTTGCCCAAAGTTCAGGCTTGAGATAATCTAAACCTCCAACAACTCGAGGCAATCAGTATATTTTAGTCATACATTTCGGAAAGATGGAACTAACGTGAGATGGCTCATTTTTGCAGTGAAGACTCACGCTTGCGTTTTGAACGATCCCGAGTCGCTGTGTCTCTATATGTTAAATATTTGTTCCACTCTGGGGCTCATTGGCTATATGGGCTACCTTTCATTTTTGAGAGGCCAAATAAATTTCCGCCGCGCTGCTGCAATGCTGTTTAGCATACTTCACATACCTTTGCGAGCACGTGCTAAATCAACTCTTAAAATTGCAATTAATAATTTCATTGGTACAGAGATCGTACCCAGGTTGCTCGTTTTCTATTAAATTTACAGCTAGCGCTTAGCTCCAATGCTACCACGGCTCTTACCATGTAAACAATATCATTTTCTAAAAAGGGAACATTTTAATGTTTTTATACCATAAACTGTACTGTAATAGGGATCATTTGCTACATAACACTGAAGTATTTTTCCTTTTGTATTTTTTATATCACTACAAACGAAGCGACAAAAAATTTGTATTCAAATCGAGACACTAAACCCATATTGTCAAAGTAATTGGCAATAAGTCACTCGCTATGCACACTAAAGCTAATATGACAGCGTTTTAATAAATATTCTGTCTGTGCGAGAGTTCCGCACATATTTTTTTATGATTACTTAAATATTATTACTAGATATCTTGTGGAACTCTTTAGATACAAAAATAGTAAAATGAAGTAACTGTCTACATCCTACATGGAGGCCTTCCTTTTTGAGCTCAATGCAATACGCATTAGGAGGAGGTATAAATGAACTTCACATATCGTCGAAATATTTCAAGATATTTAATTTTACATAAATGTTTGATTTTGATGAAATAATAATATTTTATTATTTAAATAAATAATCGTTACAATAATAAGCTTATTTCAATTATTATTTCGTATATTTTCACGAACACTACACATTGAATAAAATTATTTTTACGAATTTTATCGCGTTTAATTTACTTATTTTTAATTCCCGACGTTTTGGATGCTTTGCACCTGTATCTCAAATTGTCACCGACATATTCATGGAGGAATTTGAAGAGAAAACTTCTTACTTCAGCTGTAAACTCACTTGAGTATTACAAGATGCAAGAGTATACAAGATAAATTGTAAACGTGGTCTCTCTTATATAGGGCAAACAAAAAGATCAATAGAAACACTGACGTGATATACCAACGCTTCGGGAAGTATGCAATTTTTGATCATATCCTAGACGGTCCCCGCCACGCCATTACATTAGATTTGACAGACCACAAATCCTCACGAAATAACATCGATTCCTACCAATGATGATACGTGTGGCTATTAAAATGAAAAGACATCCTAATTTCAATAAAGAAGGAGGTGGGGTACTACCAACTGTTGGGATCCTGTAATGAATAACACTAAAAGTAAACCCAAGCATACAACTGTTAAACCTCAAGACACAGTAAGCTCATTCTGTGTAAATCGGCCCACAAATAATAGTTAAAAAGCTGAAGGTACTGCGGGTTAACTTTGACATTGGGACGTCATCGTCAATAATCTCAGTCCTCGCCGTGATTATGGGCGTGATTATGGGTACTACATAGCAGTTGAAACATCGGGAATTAAATATAAGTAAATTAAAGGCAATAAAATCCGTAAAAATAGTTTTATTCAAAGCTTATTTCAAATTGATAACGTAAGAAGTTATTCAGTTTAGTGTATAGCTCGTATCATCTATTGAAAGGAGAATATTTTTCATTTATAAAACAAAAACACATCTAATGCGTTCATATAAAAGCTTTAGTACATCTTTAAACTTTGGAAATTTGCATTACGCAAATAGACTAAACCCTTTTAGGGTCGAACATAAATATTTAAGCAACTGTTTAAAATCCAAAACAAGACATTCATCCTGAAATAAATTACTCTCGGACCTCGTTATGACGGGAGTTTTATTTTAACTCTAATTCACATTAATTGAAAACCATTTATAACCATTTTAATGGCAAATTTTTATTTTGTTTTCCTTGGAATTTTTAAATAACAATCGAGAATTGTTGTAACGATAAAATAGAATATGAAAACTTCTTTAAAAATTATATATATATAGGACAGTAATCCGATACGACCGGAGAGAGACCAGGCGCAAGACCAACGGTTTTATATGTTTTCCAAAGCACGGGGTCGAACTCCGCTTACACCGCCAACCTCTGACTCCCGGCACCTACTTAAATTTTTTTGACAGACGACCAAAACTAAGTTTTGGCCGACCCGAGATTTGAACCCAGGACGATTACGACGACTCCGGGAACGCAGCCGGCTGCGTGGTTATGTGCGACACACTATGCCTAAGTGCCTACCCCCTAAACACCACCTGGGACTGGCTTTTGCCTGTAGGGCCTTTCTGCCGTATCGGAAGCGACTGCCCTTGGGGAAAGGGGGCGGACATTTACGATGTAGTAGACTTCTTTTATATAGTAGACGCGTGGGTAGGTCATCCCCACTTACACTGGCTCAAATAGCAGTTCCAGCAGTTCTGTGTTCCAGACCGAAGAGTATAGAGAGCCAGTATAATTAGAGGCTGTATAATTAGAGGCTGTGAGGTATTCCATCTTAGACCTCAGCGTTAATAATGCATCTGTAGCCTCCCTTCTTTCAAGATGTCTTTCTGATGAAAAAAGCTAGTAATCGGGGAAGTCGGCAGAAAATGTAATTGAAAAAATATATGGACTGCCGTCCTTTGATCTGTGCGTCGGTGAAGTAGAAATGTAACGAATAGATTGACATTTATATAGTATTAAATAAGATTCCATACATTCTAGGGAGGATCCCTATTGATTTTTGTTGTTGAACTCAACACCGTTTAAAAGTTATTTATTTTTTATAAAAAATAAAAGCGCTCATTAGGCGTACACTTTTGTATTTTCCAAACTATTTGTGATGTTATTAAATACTTTTAAAATTAAACAGTGTGAAGTTAAGTTTGAAAAGAAAAACAGTAATCGTAGTGTAGGGCAGCACCCCTACTAGATAGAGCGACAACCTGGTAAGAGACAGAAAGAGAGGTAGAAAGTCGATAGATTCAGGTGGACCATACTTTGTGACATTCTTTAGGGAAGTCCTATGTTAAGCACTGGGTTTGTGATGGGCTGTATGTATGATGATGGTAATGAAAAGAAAAATTGACGGTTCCGTGGCGCAGTGGCGTAGCTATGAGTTGCAGCGCTGAGGTACGCGGGTTGTAATCCCGTACGGAACAATATTTGTATGCCCTACAAATAATTGTACCGGATTTGATGTTTGTCCTTGTGGAATTTGTGTATGTAAACTGCCCAAACGATATAGGAGCAAATCCTAGTGTTAAGGAAGTAACGCTTTTGATTTAAAAAGAAAAGGAAAAAAATGTAAACTGTCAAAATTGAAACTCAATAAATTATGGATTTTCAATTAAATACCACGCTTACAAAATGGTTGTTTGGGTCAAGCGTCACGTTTATACAATTTATCACATAAATTAACATAAAATATTGCACATTGGATTTTGGTTATCTTGATGTACAATATTTTATGGAAAAAAATAATGTCTTTATAAAATATTTTTGTACAAGGGTAACAAACCAGCATAACTCCCACCGGACCGTAAGTGGACGCTATAACCGTGTAGAGTTCTTCCTACACGCTTGAAAATAAAAATACAGATGTGTTCACTGTATGTTCATATTTACTGTATGGTTATCAACTAGACCGCCTCGTTAATCCTCTGATAAATGATCCTCTCGTAAACGCATTCCCGATCATACCGATATACGTGGTAGCCATGCTGTAGCTATATTAATGATATAATTGTAGCATGAATGGGTCGGCTCGACCGGGGAAGGACCACACTCTCACAGAATACCATCGTAAAGTAGCAAACGCTTCTGTGTTTCGTATGGTGAGTGTAGAGAACCGGAGACCCTTTTTACTGGAAACGAGGCATTCCATCTTAGTCCTCAGGGGTGACAACCCATCTACATTATGATACGTAATTGAGGATAGATGTAGATGTCTATACAGCAACCGCTTACCATCAGGTGGTCTGTGTGCTCGTTTGTCAAATTCTATTAAAAAAAAATCATAAGGTCCTAGGTTCGTAGCCCAGGTCGGGCCAAAATCTGTTGTTGGATTTTCTGTCTAGCAATTATCAGTAGCAGGCCGCAGTCAGGAAGTTGACGGTGATTCAGTCCTTAGCCTCAGAAAGCACGTAAAGCCGCTGGTCTTGCGCCTTATGTCCCATTAGACTATAAGAATGAGGTAATAGTCTTGGGCACAAGTCACTTGGACACAATAATCTTGTTCTGTGCATATGCATATGTGCATAATATAGTCTACGTTGAGACTAGAAGCCGTGGCCGGAATTCGGTATGAAGGATATTATATGGTTATAAATAAAGATTATGAATAGATACATGTATATCTATAATATAAAAATGAATCGCTGAATGTGTTGCTAAGCGCAAATCTCGAGAGCAGCTGAACCGATTTCGCTAATTCTTTTTTTATAATATTCCTTGAAGTACGAAGTTGATGGTTCATACGGAGAGAAAAATTTAAAAAATTGCCTGAAAGTCTGAAAACAACACTTTTCTATATTCCCATACAAAAGATTCGTAATAATACTTAAAAGTCAATTTGAACTTTAATACCATACCATAAAGTTTAAGTGTTAGTGGAGGGGTTCCGGGAAGGCAAAACAATTGAGTGACTTTAGTATCGTAAAAATATTATATCATATCGTATAAATATTTGTCAATATTTATACGATAGAAACTTAATTTAGAATAAGTAAAACTAAAATGAAATATAATAAGTAGGTATCATAATAAGAAATCAGAAATTGTAATTTTCATTGTGATTTTTAGTGACTATTAAAAGAATTTTAAGTGTTTTATAACTTTTATTTTTTGACATAATGTAACTGTTGACTGATCCACTTTCTTTTTTCGTTGTTTATCTTACTAGCTGACACGGAGTACCGAATAGCAGAATTAGTATTAAAAAAAATTAGACTGTAAGGAGGTATGAAGTTCGCCGGGTCAGCTAGTTATAAATAAAATCGAAGTGTCTGTCAGTAATAGCAAAATAACAGCCTTTTATAAGATCAACAGGTTATTTGCATTTTTTTTATAGGATAAGAGTGACAAACGAGCACACAGTCCACCTGATGGTAAGTTGTTGCTGCGGCCCATAGACATTTACATCTATCCTTTATTACAAATCAAAAACCTGCATAAAAACTTGCATAGCATTAAGAAATGAATAAATATTGTCTGTCTGCCTGTCCGTCTGTCTGTCTATCAGTATACTGTAATCTACTTATACTGTATAAATTCAAAATCCATACAGTATAAGTATGTATAATTGGAACTGTCTATGAATCATTTATAACTCAAATAGATTTGATGAACAATGCCAACAGTCTTGTGTCAGTTTGATTCCGATAGTTATCCAAGGAACTATAAAATGTAAATCACCTCATTATAAACAACAAAACCGACCATTTAACTTTATCCTCAAGATGCGCAATGTTTGGCATCCTCTCATTCTTTGCTAAGAGCCGTCGGTATTGACATGCGCCATACGAGAGGTGCGTCAGCTTGTGATGATTTGCACAAACGTTTTAAAACTTGAATATACGATCGATTTAATGTAACAGTGACATAAAGACAATGAGTTACTACCGCTCAGACTCACAAACGGATCACATTTTGACCAATTTAGTGACAAATGTTATTAGTGCCAATACATCAAATTTTACGAATCATAGTGAAGTGACACAGACGCATGTGTTTGATTTGTATGAAGCGTTCAGAACCAAGGAGAGCGAGCAACTGAGTGCATACAGATCCGTCGCCTACGTGTTCGGAGCTATTATATTTCTAAGCAATTTGACTGTGGTGGTTTCTAGCGGTCTTATACTTAGAAAAGGTATTGAATTAATTACTATAACACAAATACATATACAAATATCAACAGACAATTAATTAGCAAAAATGAAACCTTTAAATCAACTTCAAGGAACAAAAGAGAAGAATCTATTTTTTACGTAATAGCTTCTGAAGCCGGTCCACCGGTATAAGACATAGTGTATAGAAGAGTGAGCTCCAATTTCAAAAAAATATTTTGTTGAAATTCTCTCTTCATCTCTAAAATTAATCTGACTTTTAATTTGGGAGTGGACTAATCACATGAGTAAGGTACAAACTAGAATGTCGTTTGTATACAAAATGTATGTCGAATATAACCTATTTAATTATCGATAATAAATAGCATCAGGCATTACTTTGTGGAAATTCATTATATTAAAAATGTCAAAATTAATTAGCTAACTTAGTCTTACCCATACGCTCTCCCTCACATGGGATAGTGCACGCACTTGAAGGCGGGCGGGAAGTGCTCTCCAAACTAGGTAAGATACTTCATTTTTATTTATACACGGATGTTAGATAATTAATTTTAACATCTTTAATATTAACTATTGGCTTTCGTGTCTCGTGTTATTGTGAATGTTTAATGTTTGTATCTTACCGATCTTTAAACTTATCATTATTTATTTTTGACTTACTACTAATTATATTATTATATATTTTTTTAAAGTAAGTCTGACGTACAATCACACTGATCGGTGGTTAGTGGATGTTGTAGCCCATAGACACGTTCATCTGATTAAAAATCTAGAACTAAGATGAAATGCCTATGAAATGATAACCAGTTCTTTTACTGGTTCTCTTCACTCACTCTCTATTTCTCTTTTAAACTGGTATCCTGTTAGCTGAAACGATAATACAGCTGCAGCGTGACTCCAACAAAATTTAAATTACTAAAGACGAATAATTATAAATGTCAATATTTGTGAAACGTGGCCAGTTGATATTTATCCATAGTATTCGGATGATGTCACCGTGGGTACAAAGCATGTATGTAATAACCACCTTAAGTTCATTGTACTTTGTACTATGTACATAACAATATAATTTATCACTTTCGTACACTCGGTGTAAAATTAACGGCAGAGAAAATATGCTATCCTCAAGGATTGTCCACACTTAGTGTTATTTTTTTTTAATGAATAAGGGTAACAAACGAGCACAGACTCCACCTGATGTTAAGTGGTTGCTGCGGCCCATAGACATCTACATCTATCCTCTATTACTATCTACTGACTAAGATGGAATGCCTCATTTCCAGTAAAAAGGGTCTCGAGTTCTCTACACTCACCATACGACACACAGTAGCGATAAGCTGCTATTTTACGCTGGTATTCTGTGAAAGCGTGGTCCTTCCCCGGTCGAGCCGACCCATTCGCCCATTCGTGGTACAACTATACTAGTAATATAGCTGCAGCATTACTCTATCACGTATATTTGTTACATCTAGCAAAACACACACTAAGTGTTTTAACTAACGCCCACAAAGCAAGAGTCCTTTTTTTCCTGGGTAAGTATCACCCGCTTACCCGGCCCCAAATAGCATTGTTTGTACTGCTATGTTGCGGTCTGAAGAATGTAGAGAGCCAGGATAGTTACAGACTGTGAGGCATTCCATCTTAGATCTTAGTCCTCATTTGACAACGCATCTGTAGCCTTTGTATGAAGTTGGGTGCAGATTTCCATTGACTATCCGGTGGACTGTAATTTCATTTATTGCATCAGTTTTATAAAATAAAACACGGGCATTGCCATGCTCGATACGCAGTCTAGCTAGAACAGCGCAGTGCAGCATGTTGAACTGGACACTAGGTTGCATGCTTATCTTACGACCATTTAGAAACTTGGTGCGCTGGTGTTCTTGAAATGCAATATTTAAATTTTAAATTTTCCTTTTTATTGTGTGCATGAGATAATTAATTTAAGTGGAAGTATATTACGTGTACACAATACGATATAATGCGTCCCGTATCTTATTTACACTTTTTAAGTGAATATTTGACAAGAATCGCAGCGCCAGGCGTGAATAGTTAATTTTGTAACCTTTTATTTTAGATTACAGTCAATCGGTAATACAAATCGCTAAATACTTTTTTATTTTTTACATGCTCAACATTTAGTGCATTGTTAGTAACAAGAAAGTTCTCAAACTCTTTTTACAACATTTTTTATTTTACTTTTTAAAACAATCTTTCATTAGTCATCAAAAAAATATAATACGCACTTTACTAAATATCATATTAGTTATGGATCAAAATGGTTGGCTTTAGTAACCACTCTACATCAGGTGAACTGTGTGTCGTTTGTCACCCTTGTACTTCTATTAAAAATTTAAACAGGCAAGTATGATGGAGGCAGGATAATATCTAATCAAATTACGATCGTGCCAATGTTATTTTCAATATAGCTACTAACTACTAATGGCATGTATCATCGGACAATTTGGTTCCAAATATCCATACGTTTGCCGTAAACATAATATCTGAGTACCATTAGGTAAATAACAAAATTGTTGGATTTATTTAAATTTTCATATAGCAATTCTAGCAAAAATAACCGGCAAAGTGCGAGTCGGCTCACACATGAAGGGTTCCATACCATCGTAATACACGATTCTAGTAGGGGAGCCCCTTTTAATTTTTTTTTATTTTTTTTTATTATTTGTTGTTATAGCGGCAATAGAAATACACATTCTGTGAAAATTTCAACTGTCTACCTATTACGGATCATGAGATACAGCCCGCTGACAGACAGACGGATGAACGGACGGACAGACGGACGGACAGTGGAGGCTTAGTAGCAGGGTCCCGTTGGTTACTTTTCGGATATGGAATCTAAAAAAAAGAAGGGCTTTATAAAGTATAGGTTTCCTGTTCTTGTAGAACGTGTAAGGCAGAATACGAATTTATAGATAATTTAATTTTATATACGTGTGTATATAATATTTTCTTTTCGCAATCGCTTTGTTTCGTAGAAATCGCTAAAGCGCTATGAGCACAGTAATTTTTAGTTTATAACTTTATAAGTTTCCGTTACTGTAACTATTTTAAGTTTGAAACAGAAACAGAAACAGAAACTTTTTTATTCAATATAGATTATAAATAATACTTATTGAAAGTCACTCTTTTGTATAATTACCACTGGTTCGAAAAAAAACCTCTGTCCTGGGAAGAACCAGCAAGAAACCTAACGGGACTTTTTTTTAAATAACAGCTTACAATCATGTATGTTACACAAATTAACAACACAACAAATTAGAAATAGCTTCGTAGCGATCACCTCATTTCCAGGGGTTATTATCATCTATAAATTCTTTAATATTATAATAACCCTTTTTATACAAACTTAGTTTAATAAAGTTTTTTTAACTTTGAGCAAGTCAAATTTTGTATATTTTCTGGAATTTTGTTGTAAAAGCGTATACATCGCCCCAAGAATGAATTACTGACTCGATGGAGTCGAGTAACTTGTACTCGTACTACTAGCTTGTGTCTGTTCCTAGTATTTACAGAATGAATATCACTTATTTTTGTAAAACTACTTTTAATTTTGTGTACGTACATTACATTTTCATAAATGTATTGAGATGCCAAAGTTAATATATTAATTTCCTTAAATTTTTGTCGCAGCGACTATCATGAATTGCTCTTATGGCCCTCTTCTAGAAAACAAATATAATTTCAGTGTCAGCTGCGTGTTCCCATAGCAAAATACCATACGACATTATGCTATGGAAATAGCTAAAGTAAACTAGTCTAGCTGTTTCAATCCAATAAAGTGTTATTTACCTATCTACGATGGTGTTTTCCATATTAGGCTAGGTTTTTGTTATAAGTTATGTGTTTTTGTGACCGCTATGTGTGTGTGTCTAACTATGGCACCGTAGCTCTTAAACGGGTGAACCGATATGGATGCGGCTTATTTTATTTAAAAGCAGATTTTCTGGCGGTGGTTCATAGACATGCTTTATGGAAATCGGTTCAGCCGTTTTAAGGTCATCAGTTGTTTCGTTAGCTGCGTTAAGGTTCTTTACGGAGGTTTTAAAATTTTCAATTTAACACATATTATAAAGCTGAAGTGCCATGTGCACTGCCTGATGGTGCAGCTTCTATAGTTCGTTAATACCTGCAAATATATTCAAACAAAGATGCGTCGTCACCTGTGAGGACGGAGATGGAATGCCTCATAGTTTTAATTATACTGGCTCCCTATAGCGTTCAGACTAGAACAAAGCAGTGGAAGTACTGCTATTTGGCTGCACAAATGTAACAGACTAGTTGTTCCCCATGACTTCGCCCGCGTGTTATTTAGGGTTTTAATTATATTGCTCAGAACCCTAATTATTTTTCTCAAATATAAGTAGCCTAAGTTACTCCTTAGAACATCAGCTATCTGCCAGTGAAAGTCCCGTCGAAATCCGTCCAGTCGTTTCGAAGATTAGCCGGAACAAACAGACAGACAAAAATTTAAAAAAAATGTGTTTTTGTTGTAAGTACCGTATATGCATTTAGTAAAAAGCTGTTATTTTAACATTACAAACAGACACTTCAATTTTATTTATATGTATAGATAAGCGGGCGGTGCCAACCCAGGTGGACCCCTAGGCAGAAAATGAGTCCTTCCACCTAGTAAATACGTTTCGAAAACTTTTGTAAATAATATTTTTAATTATGTTGATTTTCTTATATAACAGAAAATTATATGACACAAAATACATTCAAACCAAAAATAATCAAACTACTAAACACCAATAAAGGAATAGAAATAAAGGAATCCCTTTACTGGGCCTGGTCTCCTCCCATCTAAGATGGTTTTTGACTTCAGATAACCATCTGTGAACATTATTTTATTCTTTTAATGCCTCTTTTCAAGTAAAATAGGTCTCCGGTTCTCTACACTCAGTATACATTATATTTTACGCTGGTATTCTGTGAGAACGTGGTCCTTCCCCGGTCGAGGCGACCCATTCGTGCTACAACTATACTATTAATAAAGCTGCAGCATGGCTCTACCACGTTTTTATGTTTTAGATAATTTATAATTTTACGAGCATGAAGGTTTTTCACGATTTCCTTCTCAGGTGAGTACGCTGTAAATCATCAATTAAAGTAACAATTAATTTCTTTGGTGCCGCTGCCAGTTTGAGTATAAGCGCTTATTCCTTGAGCTATCAAGTTATACATTTTATAAATTCTTAAATGCTCGTCGTTTAATTGTACTCTTAATTTGGCATCCTAATAAATCTTCAATTTTGTCAGTAAACATCCGCTTAGGACGTTTATCGACCTTGCCGACGCTGCCATTCACATATGAAGCATAAAGATTTATCACTCTTTCCTCATTCATTCTTTCTTTTTACGTGTCCAAACTACTAACTACTAATTACACAATCCTATCATTCAGGATCACACCCGACGTACTTATTAACAACCGCATATATACAGCATTAATTTTAGTCTTATCTTTTGCCATATCTAACTTTACCATACATTAAGGTAGAGACTAACACGTCTTTGTGAATAGCCATACGCACCTTTTTGACACATTCCAACTCTTCATATTATAATAGTGAAGTGCCCCATTCACTCTTCGAGCTATATCCTTGTCATGTCCCGTATCCCTTTTTAAAACGCTTTTATTAGCTTGGTATGTATCTATGTAACGAAATTTTTGAATGTGATTTTCATCCCCTTTTAAACGTCGGATTGATTTGAAACTTCGCACACTTATGAAGGATCGATGACAACGCAATAATTTAAATAGTTTACCCTTATACTTATCCTCAAGATTTACGAATAATTTATAAAACAACTACAATTTCTACCAGTACAACATACTGTAAGCTGCGTAAAAGAACTTCGTTCCAAAAAAAAACACAGTTTTGTAAATAACCGACCTAAAAAGTAAAAAATTATTTTCAATAAGGTCAATATAAGAAAAAAGCTGTGCTTGATGTCATTTGTTTGAAAAAGCACCCCGTTCTTATTACAGTAAAATTATTTTTCATATTAATCACTATTTTCTTATTTAAAACTTATTGGAAATTATTTTCTTCTTTTTAGTTCGGTTATCTACAAAAGTAGGTATGTTCTTTTTTTCTAATATAATATGAAACATAAATAAAATAATTTATACGAGTGTCTGGAAGAGTCAATTCGACAAGAGCATTCCGGTTATTTGGTATGAATAATGAGGAATTTGTTTGTTCGGTATTCACTTAAACTCGCTAATGGAATAAGTAATCTAACCATGCCTCACACGCTCAAAGCGATTACATAATGAGTAAGCGAATTACAAACAAAGTAATAAAACATTTTCAAATACTGATTCGCGTTAACCATGTACTGACGGTGTTAACCATGTAGTCGTGGTGTGAGAATAACTAACTAAACTAATCCACAACCGCATAACGTCAGAGATGGGAATCAGTAACCACGCGATGTGGTGTTCGCCAAATTGTACACAAGACCGAAGAGTACAATCTGCCTTTTGTATTGCGTATGTGGACTATGAGAAAGCCTTTGATTCCGTCGAAATTTGGGCGGTGCTGCAGTCCCTTCAGCGGTGCCAAGTTGACTGTCGGTATATCGAAGTGCTGAAGTATTTGTACAGTAGGGCTACGATGGCTATCCGAGTACAGAACTATGTTACGAAACCTATCCAACTGCAGAGAGGTGTAAGACAGGGTGACGTATTATCTCCAAAACTCTTCACCGCTGCATTGGAAGACGTTTTCAAGCTACTGGACTGGAAAGGATACGGTTTCAACATCGATGGCGAGTACATCACTCACCTTCGATTTGCCGACAATATAGTCCTTATGGCAGAATCGCTGGAGGACCGAAGCACTATGCTCAATGACCTCGATAGTGTCTCCCGACGGATAGGTCTTAAGATGAACATGGACAAAACAAAAATCACCTATGCCGGTAGTTGTTGGGAGCACTAAGATCGAAGTTGTTGACGAATATGTTTACCTGGGACAAATAGTCCGACTAGGTAAGTCCAACTTCAACCGAGACGTCAATCGACGGATTCAACTCGGCTGGCCAGCGTTCGGGAGATTACGACATATCTTCTCGTTAGATATACCTCAAAACTAGATTGTTCAACAAGTGCGTGTTGCCAGTGATGACTTACGGATCTGAGACGTGGTCCTTCACTGCTGGCAGTATGAGGAAGCTCAAAGTCGCTCAGCGAGCTATGGGAAGGGCAATGCTCGGCGTTTTTCTGCGTGATAGACTTAAAAACGAACATATTCGCAGTAGAACCACATACCCAAACCGACATAGCCCAAAGAATTAGTATGCTGAAGTGGCAATTGGCCGGCCATATAGCTCTAAGAACCGACAACCGATGGGGAAGAAAGGTTCTCGAGTGGCAGCCTCGTACCGGTAGGCGAAGTGTAGGGCGACCCCCCACGAGATGGAGTGACGACCCGGTAAGACATGCAGGAAGTCGATGGATGCAGGTGGCTCAGGGTCGTGCTTTGCGGCATTCCTTGGGGGAGGCCTATGTTCAGCAGTGGACTTGTGAAGGGCTGTAATGATGATGATAATGATTTCCATAGCATAATGTCGAATGGTAATTTGTTATGGGGACACGCAGCTGACACTGAAATTATATTTGTTTTACAGAAGACGGCCATAAGAGCAATTTATGATTTAAAGCCTAAAGAGTCGCTGCGACAAAAATTTAAGGAAATGAATATATTAACTTTGGCCTCTTAATACATTTATGATAATGTAGAAAATATACAAAATTTGACCTGCTCAAAGTTCAAAAACTTTATTAAACTAAGTTTGTACAAAAATAGTTATTGTAATATTAAAGAATTCATGGATGATAATAACCCCTGGAAATGAGGTGATCGCTACCAAGCTATTTCTAATTTGTTGTGTTGTTAATTGTGTAACATACATGATAGTAAGCTGTTATTTAAAAAAAAATCCCGCTGGGTTTCTTGCTGGCTCTTCCCAGGACAGAGGGTTTTTTTTCGAACCAGTGGTAATTAAACAAAAGAGTGACTTTCAATAACTATTATTTATAATCTATATTGAATAAAAAAGTTTCTGTTTCTGTTTCGTGTATATCTTAAAGATGCACTGCCGACAACTAACTAACTAGGTGGATAGGGAACTGTGACTTTTTTATACGGACTTGGAATGTTAATGATTTCATGTAAATTGTATTATTTTTAAAACCGGAACGCTTTTAGTATTTTATGAATACCACTCCCTATAGGTCTGCTTGGAAAATAAGTCCTTCAGTTACCATTCTCATAATATTTGGGCCCATTTTTAATAGTTATAGCGGTCTAACAACAGACTCACTTAATATGGCCATAATATCAAAAATACCCCATCTAAATTATTTTATTGTGTTGGCATCTACGGAATTCTACTTATCCGATTTTATTATTTACTAGCTGTGCCCGCGGCGTAGCTCGCGAATATAGGTTTTACTTAAAGAATTTGACGTTTAGGGTAAGAGAATATTAAACGATTTATATCAATACTGTATGAATAAGTGGTAACAAAATAAATCGATACGCTCAAAGTTCTAAGTCGTTTATGATAGAGCTTCCGTGTAAACGACGATAGAAGTAGACTTAGCCGAGGCGTACAGAAAAAGGTTGGCATAGAGTTGGCCATGTGCAAAACAATCAGTACTGGGGTCCACTCCTACAACGCGTAAAGTTTGACCTTGCGCTTTATTTACGATCGTCGCATAACACACGCTGAGTGGGAAACACACTTAAAATAAGGATGTTAGATGATCATCGATGTTAAAAATTAAAACTTCGATGTTTTAACATCGATGTTGACACATGTCAAACATCGAAACATCGACGTCAATGAACCCATAATCGATAATTGGGAACTTGCAAACAATGCGAACTCGCGAAATCAATATCAACTAAATCTTGCATCTGCTCTGAAGATTAAAAATTTTGAATAATTCAGAATTCCTGAACGCATCGTTAACCTAAAAAAATGTCAGTATGGTGAGTCAAACTTAATTGTCAAGTGTCACCTGTGATGTCACAATGGTCACTGCTTTCGCTTTATTTTGTAGTGTCGTCGTCGGTTGTCGCATAATAACTATTCTACGTAAATTGATATTCAAGTTAATAGTTACTTTTCCCTTGATGTGTATACCCACATAATTTTGAAACAATGTGTAAGTATCTACACATATACAAAAACCATCGATAATGGTCATCATCGATGTTTTGAGTAGCCTAAACATCGAACATCGATGTTGAGCTATCGATGCCAACATCGATGTCATCATCGATGTTATTATCCCTATCTTAAAACTGTAAGGAAAGTTATTTGGTATTAGAGGTTTAGAGGGATTCTGGGTATAAAACAATATCACGACATTTATTGCAAATTTACTACTTTTAGTCGAGTTTTCGAGATTTGTTGAATAATTTCGACGTACGCGGTACGTCTCTTTTTTCTGTTTCTGTCTGTGTTTGTGCTTTGTGTTGTTAGCCTACACGGCTCTAACAGTCTTGCAGCTTCGTCGAACTCATGAAGATAAATTTTTACAGTGAGTGTCAATACGATTCACCTGCGAAAAATCTTAACACCGCAATTCAGAAAAGGTTGTAATTTGTACAACGCCATCTATTACGTTCTTTGTGAGAAAACATCCTTTTTTAATTTAAGGAAAACATATTTTTTTTTACTGTGTTTTAAGTATAAATATATTATAATAGAACGTTTTTTTTTTACACACGTATCTTTTTATTACTATTTCTGAGATTTTGTGGCGCCATTAAACAAATTCGAACCTACATTTCAAAATAATAATCATAACTTTCGATAGAATTAACCAATTTTAATAAAACAAAGATTAAATGTAACTCGAAGAAACGCTTTATGATTTTCTTAACGATTTCTTTGAAAAAAAAAGATGTTTACTTTAGACGTGATGCTTTCATATAAAAACAGACAAAGAGACAGAAAGACAATTCTAAAAATTATAAAAATGTACTTATTTAATTATTTTTAGTTCCCCATAATGATTTTAGTCACCATAATATATATATACAATGTACAGAAAGAGACACATGTTATCATCATTTTT
This sequence comes from Parnassius mnemosyne, assembly GCA_963668995.1. Classification (NCBI taxonomy): domain Eukaryota; kingdom Metazoa; phylum Arthropoda; class Insecta; order Lepidoptera; family Papilionidae; genus Parnassius; species Parnassius mnemosyne. The sequence goes on along the minus strand of CAVLGL010000057.1, from coordinate 32,075,749 downwards.
ATTATATGTATATATTTAAAGAGAGATGGCGCTGCTAACATCCTCAAGAGAACAACTCAAACAAAGCCACCGTTGAGCAAATTCCCTACCCATACTTGAGAATATTTATCATAACTTTTGATGGAATGAACCGATTTTAATGAAATAAAGACTAAATGTAACCCGAAGGTTTACTTTATAATTTCCTTAACAATTCTTATGATATAAATTAGTACTTTAAACGTGATACGTTAACAAACAAACAGACAGACAGACAGACAGACAGACAGACAGAAAATTCTAAAAATGGTAGAAATGTATTTAATTACTTATTTTTAGTACCCCTCAATCACTTTTATTACAAAAATATAAAATGTACAGACATCTGCTATTTACAATTTTATTATATGTATAGATTTTGGACACCTGTCGTCTTTGGATTTTTTTTATTGCCGTAACAGTTCTCAATAATTAAAGATAAATAATTTTATATTCGTTTTGCAGGTCAACAACCAAAGAGCACATACCTCTTGCTCGGGAATGTCTCACTCGCCGATACCATCATCGGTATCTCCATCATATTTGGGGCTAGTGTAGAAAACACTACGAGCTCTAATCCACTATGTATATTTCAAATAGGTGAGTTTTTCAGTTTGTGTTATTATAAAGAACATTTTTACAATTATACACAAACCAGTGCTTGACATGAAATGGTGGTGTAGTCTTGAGTGGCAAAACGCAAATTAATGAAGTGAAGACGTTAAAAAAATTGTTGCAAGTTTACAACTTACGCAATTTAACTAACGACGAAGTTAAGCCTACCTACGACATGACTGTGCTGTAACTTCGACCGCGCACACTTGCAGATCTATAATAGTGGTCAAGTAGTAGCTATCGAAAAACAACTATAAACTTAGTTTTTTGCTATTATCTCGAAATCTATGTGTTATATTATGGAAAAATGGTTATAATAGAAAACAAATGTCTATTAATTTTACGTAAAAAAGTCTTATCATTTTATCTTTTCATCCTTATAGTTAAATTGTAAAGTGGCACTGAAGTAAAATAATGTTGAAAATCGATTTTGTCTCAAAACTCTAAAAAAAAGAAAATAAATTACGGACCTTTTTTGTATAAAATTACAAAACAAAAATATTTTATTTGAAAGTGTGGTATATCATCGTACCTATAGTACCTAATGCCCGTGCAGCAGACATCATTAATATTATGATAATAAAAATTATATAAATATTAATATTCATTCGTCTACCCTAATATAATACAATATCAGCGTGGCCGAATGAATGCCCTTTAGCGTGACTAAACATATACATTACAATATTACTAAGGTCATTGTTGAAGTTATACCTCTTTTGGCGCGTTTGATAAAAATTATGAGAATGATTTTTTTACACCGACACCTCAAAATGAGACCATGAAGTTGTTATGATGCACGCGCACACCGAAACCTAAAAGCGACATCAACTTCATTTGGCAATTCTGTGAACTAAGTTTTCGCGAAAACTGATAACTATATTCAAGGTAGTTATTTTTTAATTATTTTTGTTTAGTACGCTAAAGAAGTATAACTTCTTACGTGCGTACGTACATAAGTACACCTACACATTTTTTTAATTTTTTTTTATTAACTGTCAGCTGTTATTACCATTATGTTAAAATAAATAAATGCTGAAACAATCTCCGCAGGTATGCTTGTTTGCCCAGCGATGGTGTCAATCTTCAGCGTGGGAATGATTGCTGTGGACCGTTATATCTACATATTACACGGACTCTATTATCAAAGATGGTTCAATACCACTAAAGTGAGGATAGGCATACTTTGCATATGGATGATCGGTAAGTGATACTTTGCACCCACTAACTTAAATGTTAAATGTCTAACACGCTTTTTGTTACTTGTGTGTAACCCATGTGCACCTTATAATTGTATTGCAGGAGTGACCCTTGGATTTATGCCCGCTAGCGGATGGGTGAACAAGGAGATGATGATTGATTCTAAATGCTCCTACGTTTCTTTATTCCCTGGAATGCTCATTCTACTGAATTCTCTCTTAAGTATAGTACCTATTATACTCGTCGCTGTGTTGTATTCCATAATCCTCGCGCAGGCTTTGAAAAACGTAAATCAAATTAATACAACTAAGAAAACTGTTAGAACAAAATCGCCCAACGATGATCCAGAAATAAGAATATACCGCGGTAACAAAACTGCAGTTCATTCAGTAAAATTCGTACCAAAAGAAAATAAAACAACAATCAAAAGAAGCGCTTCGTTTGACACAATTGATGTTTTTAATAAATCGTATAAATTAAAAGCGCCAAAAAATATATCGAAAAGTATACATAACTTAAGCTCTAACAAGGAAGACAAGGAAAAAACTAAAAACGATAAGGACTACGCGATCTCTACAAATGGACACTTGTTAAATTTAAGTACTTGCACAATTAGTTCTTCTACTATTCTAAACGAATCCATATCTGACATAAAACCATACACAATCGCTAAAGCTATAACGAACTGCAAATTGCGTTGTATAGAAAAAGTGAAGGAGCCGAACAAATGGAGAGCCGTTATTATAGTAATGCTGACAACGGGTAGCTTTGTATTTACGTGGATTCCATTTTTTATTACAGTTATATTTTATGTATTCTGCGAAGAGAAATTGATAAATCCCAAATGCATGGACTTAAGAATAATGCTTGGAGGTCCGATAGCTGTTTTAGCATTTTGTAACAGTATACTAAATCCTTTAATATACGCCTGGTGGCATAAAGGATTCCAACGGACTATAAAGATGTATTTTCAAAAGTATTTGAAAAGTATTATTAAGAAATCTTAACTCGTATGGATTTTGTATAAATAAAATATTTCTTACATTAATATGAGGTATTGGTAAATTGAGTGGAATTTCATTATATACTTGGGTAGAAAATGTTTAACGCACTTGAGTGCTTCACAAGGTTAAATCATAAATTAAGTTGAGACACTTTTCCGAGATTCGTCTGAATTTTAATTGATTTTAGATTAAAGTGAATGTTTGTGACATAATTTGAGATAAAATATGTTTAAATACCTAATTTTAACTGATTTAGAAAAAACCTGTTCCACCATAACATTTAATCATATCATTTTAGATGCACACAAGCAAAATTTATTGAAGTTTTGTAAACATATAGTATTTGTTTTATGTTGCAAAAAGGCTCCGTGAATAAAATATATATTATTTTATATATTTTATTCACGGAGCCTTTTAAGTAGCTAACGCACAAGATCGACTAACAGCACTTTCACGATTTTGCAAGCTAGCACGGCAAATTTACTAAGAATCACTAAGTGTTCGTAGAACATAATTATGGTATGTATGCAAAATTATAATTTAGTATTACAGTCTTTGAAAAGACCACTGCTGAACCTAGGCCTCCTATACTCTGCCTTATAAGTGGATAATTGCCAGAGTTGCTACGCTTGGCAACCGCACATTTACATTTAAATTTACATTTAAATGTAATGTTTTTTGCTGTAATTTTGACATTATAAACAGACACTTCAGTTTTATTTATTTGTAGAGATTAAGAAGAAGCTGAATTCTATTTCTTGGTTTGTTTCCCTCTGCCGCCTCTTGCGACACCCACGAAACAATATGGGGTATTTAAAATATTAACAAGTTACATTCCTGGTAAAAAGTACTATTATATTATCGTAAATATAAAATATAGCGTGTTGTAGCGGTGTAAGGATATCTTTACACCGCTACAACACACTATATTTTATAATTACGATAATATAATAGTACTTTTTACCAGGATTGTTACCTGTTAATATTTTAACGCCACCCTATTTTTTATCCTTTGAGAATAATATATATATATATATATATATATATATATATATATATATATATATATATATTTATATATAATTATTTTATATTTATGAGAATACCACTCTTTATCTTAATCAACCCGTAAATGTCTACAGCTGAACATCTCTCCGTTGTAGTACCTAAGGGTTTGCCATAATTGCCGCGGATTGGAAATTGCAGTTCTAACTAAATGTTTCCCATTTTTGACTCTGATCTTCGCCACCGAAATATATACTAATATTACGTATAGTGAAAATTAGATAGTTACAAGATCGTTTACGGAAAATAAAACATAACTCTTTTTGGAATTTCCCACAGTCATGTCTTACGACACCCGCAGTACAAAACAGGGCGATAGATTCTCTTTCGCTGCCACTACACGACTTTGCCTTTTGTCTTACAACTGATGGAAAAGCCGGCCAAGTGCGAGTAGAACTCGCGCATGAAAGGTTCCGTACGACCGTAAAACACGTTTGTATTAGGGGAGCTTCCTTTAAGTTTTAATTTATTTTTATTTTTATTATTTTATAGTTATAGCGGCAATAGAATTACACATTCTGTGAAAATTTCAGCTGTCTATCTATTACGGATCATGAGATACAGCCCGTTGACAGCGAAGGCTTAGTAATAAGGTCCCGTTGGTTACCAATTGGGTACGGAATCCTAAAAAGGTTCTCTAGTGACAGCTTTGTACTGGTAAGCGCAGTTTTGGGTGACCTCCCACTAGATGGAGTAACATCCTCATGAAACTCTACTTAGGTAATCGATAGATGCAGGTGACTCAGTACCTTACTTTATGGCAATCTATGGGAGATGCCTATCTTGAACTGTGAACTTGTGATGGATGTATTGAGAGTGATAGAGATGGAGTTTAAACTCAGTTATCGCCAATTACGTAAAGTAACCTTGTGAAATTTTATTTCGACAAACTTTTTGCAGGTTTATTTATTGCGAGTTTGCCAGCTATGGGGTGGACAGGGAGCACCTTCAGAGACTACAGATGTTGGTACATTGCAGTTTTTCCACCGTCCCTTCTCATTATCATCTCGCTTATGGTATTATCAGTGATCATAATAGTGTGCGTTTTGTACATTATTATTCTACACAGCGCTGTTCAAACTGTCGACAGAATCAGAGAGTTTCAAGAATGTCATACAATATCATACATTAATGAAGCGTTCAATTACAACGACCATGTCGATACACCCATTCACGAGAGGTCAACAACGACAATAACAATTAAGATTTCATCGCAAACAATTATGGAATTACCGGAGAAACCCGTAGAAATACAGGAATTAAATGAAACCGGCAGTGAAAAGAAGCACGTCAGTAAAAAAATAAGAAAGAACTTCTTCAAAATATCCCGCTACTTCTGCAAGTCAAGTACAGTCAACACACTACCGCGGAAAATTAAAGCTGTGAAAACTGTACTTCTAATATTACTATGTTTCGTTGGTACTTGGACACCGTATTACGTCGCAATAATATTATACGTAAAATGTGACATAATTAAAAATGGTTATGACTGTATACCTTTAGAAGTTTTAACCTTAGGACCACTCTACATACTAGGTGTCAGTAACAGTTTATGCGACCCCGTTATTTACGCTTGGAGACATTCAGGCTTTAAACGAACTATAAGAAAAATTTCCGGAAAGTTTGGCATTAAATGTTAAAATATGAAATTTAGTTTTAATGTGTAACAAAAAGTAACTAAACAAACAGCATGATAAATGGGTATGTGCTTTGTGTCCTCACGACAAGATAATATTATCAGATTTCTTTTAAACTCGAAAAATGGAAACGAAATGTTATTGGTTTATTCATAATTATTCTTATATAAATGTATAAAGTTATAGATTTTATAGGTAGTTTTAAAATAAAAACTATATCACTGTTTTAAAGTTTTGTATAATTAATGTGGTCAAGTTATTAGTATTTTCCTCGTTAAGGGTAAAGTGTTTATCACTTATTTTAAAATAAAAACTGTATCATTTCTGAAACATAGTATCATTATTTTTTTTTAAACTTTGTAATGTGTTGTAGGCCTCTCTCCGCAAACACAATAAAAATTTATCCGAAAAATAGCCCTAAACATACACAAACTATTGGCAATAAATTGGAAAGAATGTTAGACTATGAGGTTTGTATGCTCGAAGGGTTGGGATACAGAGCTATTGAGAAGACGCGCACCTGCCGTTATCGTGATAAAAGGTGGCAGGTGGTGACTTGTCGCTTACTTAACTGACTGCGATGTGCAACATTGGTGTAAACGGATAACAGTGTAGAAAGATGAATCTACTGACTGAAGATTGAAGATTTTAGTACACGCTCTCACAGAATACCAGCGTAAAATAGAAGTTTAATGCCGTGTTTCGTTTGGTGAGTGCAGAGAACCGGAGACCCTTTTTACTGGTTAAGAGGCATTCCACTGTATTTTGATTCTTTATTGAGGATAGATATAGATGTCTATGGGCCACACTTACCATCAGACTGTACAAAGACCTTTTTTTATAGGATAAGGGTGACAAACGACTACACAGTCCAACTAATGGTAAGTGCATACTGTAGCCCATAGACATCTACATTTATTCTCGACAAAGATTCAAAATGCAGATGCGTTATCACTCCTGAAAACTAAGATGGAATGCATCGTTTACAGTATAAAGTAGAGAACCTTCTTCCGAGGTTCTATACACTCAGAATATGAAACACAGCGACTTTAAGCTGCTATTTTATGCTGACATTCTGTGAGATCGCGGTCCTTCCCCGGTTGAGACGAGCCATTCTTAACTGACGATAGTTATTAACTGAGGATGGACCATAGAATCCAAATGGATTCTATGGTAAGTACCATCAGGTGCTCGTTTGTCACCCGTTTTATACATATGTTTAAAAAAAAACACGTTTCCCATGAGGCTGGTTACTTTATTTTCAGACTCAATCATACAGACAATATATAATTATTATATATTTATATCATCATATAGAAAATATAATTTACGTTTTTTTTTCTATTTACAGAGCAATAGCAGGCAATAGCGTTTTAGGGCTTATCAATAAGAGATCTGAAATAACAATTTTAATCCGTAGTAGAGCCATGCTGCTGCTATATTAGTAGTGTAGTTGTAGTACGAATGGGTCAGCAGACTGGGGTAGGACCACGCTCTCACAAAATACCAGCGTAAAATAGCAGCTTAACACTGCTGTGTTTCGTATGGTGAGTGTAGAAAACCGGAGACCCTTTTTACTGGAAAAGAGGAATTCCATCATAGTCCTCACGGGTGACAACGCATCTGCATTTTGATTCGCAAACAAGGATGTATGTAGATGTCTATGTGTCACAGCAACCACTTACCATCAGGTGGACTGTATGCTCGTTAGTCACCTTATCCTATAAAAAAAACAAATAAATTAAAATAAAAAAATAAGCCTGCATTAACTGTTACGAAATTTGCCTCAATAATTCATAAGAATTACAAATGGTTGCCGAAAGTAAAATTATATAAACAAGAAAATGTCTTCGGTTGCTCAAATGATTATAAAGTACTGTTATTACTTATCGCGACATCTTTTACGTACCAGATACCTCGCTAATGTAACGCATCGCATTTTACGCCTGCTATAAAACTGAAAATATTGCTATTTACAACATTACAAAATAAATTGCGTCATAGCATAAGTACATTATCTTCTAATAAACTGAATAATTCGTAATAAAGTTTAGATTGTTCATATTAATCTGCATTTTTTTTCTACCCTCTTGCGATAACATGTACAAGGGGGTTAAAAAAATTTTTTATTTAATGGGCTGCTGCAGACTGATGATGATAATGAAACGCGGAATAAAAAATAGTTTTATGTCATAAAATGAAATCCAATGAGAATGGATAAAATTGAATTATTTAACAAAAAGAATTAAACTGTTATTAACCAAGTAAGTTGTTCTTTGTCGGTCAATGTTTTTCGCGATGACTTATCATTAATCTATGGTTTTTAGAGTTCGTTGCCCACAGTCCGTCTGATGATAAGTAAATGCTATGGTCCATATGAGTCTACATATACCCTCAATTGACAATGCACCTGCATTTTCACACCTGAAAATTATTGGAATTACCTTGTAATCAGTAAAAAGGAGTTACGATTCTCTTCATATACTGATACGATACACAGCAGCTTTGTGCACTCATATTCAGTGTACAGAGCTGTGGTAGCCTAGGTCTTAATTATTTACTGCAAATTTTACGGTTGCGAGCGGGGAACACATATACTTATTGCAATTTAAAGTGCTGAATTATTACGTGGGTAAAAAACTGACTTACATGTCGGAGAAATTTAAAAAACACGCATTGGGGCAGCGTGGCGGACATTTGCTTGCCCCAAAACCAGAAATGAGAAGATGTCTGTGCTTAGCAGTGTGACGTAAATTGCCTGTAACTTTACTTATTCTGTTTGAGCCTGTTATACATCAACAGAGTGCCACTACCCCATAAAAAGTTTTATATCCTAAAAAGAAAAAGATTTAAATCTAAAAACTAATGTCAATTATTTATCCGGTTGTGAAATGTACCTATTTTCACTAAGCATAGTATCATATTTTATTAGGTACTTATCTATTTTTTATTGCAGAGCTTTATTATCATCGGATCTCAAATACGATATTATATCTTAAGGATTAATCAACGAATATTTACACTGTAAATATGGCAATGGTACAATAACGATGGTTCTGGCCGATTCCAGTGTGGCTGATGCCATATCAGATACGTTAAATACACTGGGAAGTGAAAAAAACCGATATTCACCCAGAAAACAAGAGAAATATTTTAAATTTTAAATTTCCATGTGTATGTGTATGTGTATGTATGTATGTATGTGTATGTGTGTGTGCGTGGAGAATCTGAAGAGTTGTACGATGAGGCTATAATGGTTAGATTGGGAATAGTATTTTCTAACAATGGTATTAACTTCCCGATGTTTCTACATAATATCTCCACAACATGTAGAGTCCAATTCTAATATTTTCAAAAAGATGTGTGTGTGCTTGTGCGTGTGTGTGTGCGTGTGCGTGTGCGTGTACGGGTGCGGGTGCGTGTGCGTGTGCGTGTGCGTGAGCGTGTGCGTGTGCGTGTGCGTGTGCGTGTGCGTTTGCGTGTGCGTGTGGGTGTGCGTATGCGTGCGTGCGTGCGTGCGTGTGTGTGTGTGTGTGTGTGTGTGTGTGTGTGTGTGTGTGCGTGCGTGCGTATGTGCGTTCGTGCGTGCGTATGTATGTGTATGTGTGTGTGAGTGTGTACGATATCTTTGGAACGAATCAACCGATCGATATGGGCGACACGGCGTTCGAAAGTGTTCATTGAGATTTGAACTGATTAGATTTTCAAGTCAATGGGTGGAGCAGTTTCAAAAGATTTTCAAAAAATTAAAACAAAAAAAAAACAAAAATTAAATGGATTTTCGATCGCTGCGCACGAAAATAATCGGGAAGTTCCAGGGACGGCCTGCGGGGTCAACCGTTTTTCAGATTTTTTTTATTATTTTTAGTTATTATATACCACAGTCTTGAATTGGACAGTTGGAGAGATAAAGAGTCACCATTGCGGATATTCTCATTTTTAAGTCTATCACGCTGAAAAACCCTGATAGTTTTTATACTCGATATCATTACTTCAGTTCTCACTCACATCATCAATTTTTCACTTTCTACTGGTGTTTTCCCCAAGTTATAGCAAGTTTTTGTCTTATCCGTTGCTAATGTACCAAATCCATCGCTTTCTTTCCATTTTAGACCTATTTCTATACTGCCGTTTCTTTCCAAAGCCCTTGAATCATTGGTCCACACACAAAACAAGTCACCTCTTTCATTTCAAAATGCAACTTAACATATCAGTCTGGCTTCACAACCACAACTAAACCACAACATTACTTCAAGTCACAGAAGACTTTACAAAAGAATCATCGAAATCGGTTGACGTAGAACAAAGTTATGAGGTAACACATATAAAAAAAAACATACAGTCAAATTGAGTACCGTCTCCTTTATGAAGCCAGTGGAAAAAGGGCAAATGCGACTCGAGCCGCGAAAAAAAATTGTTACGTTTATGGACCTAATGCAGTGGCAGTAAAAGTAGCACAAAGTTGGTTCAACCGTTTTCACTCGAGAATTTTGATGTCAAAGATGCAGCTCGCTCTGGTTTCCCTCATACAGGTAAAGACGATGCCTTTTTTTAAAAAGTAGAGCAAGACCGACATATTAGTAGTTACGACATAGCCGAGGAATTGAGGGTTGACCACAATACAGTTTTGATTCATTTGAACAAGTCTGCCTTTACAAAAAAGCTCAATATTCAAGGTACCACACGAGCTCACTGAAAGAAAGCTAATGAATCGTGTAGCTACTCATTTGCTTTTCTATATTAAACCATTTTTGAAAAGATTGAGCACCTCTGGCGATGAAAAGTGGATCACCTACGACAAGAAAGTGAGAAAAAGATCATGGGTTGGTCAAAGGGTAGTCAAGCTCCACTGGCTGTAGTGAAACCTGGATTAACACGCAATAAGGTAATGCTGTGTGTATGGTGGGATTGGTAAGGCATCGTTTATTATGAGCTTATACCGCCGGGCAAAACCATCGATTCGAATTTCTACTGGCAACAATTAATGACACTCAAACAAGAAATTAAGAAAATACGTCCGGAATTGATCAACAGAAAAGGAGTGGTTTTTCATCATGATAACGCCAGACCACACACGTTTCTCCACTCAGCAAAAATTGAGAGAGCTTGGTTGCGAAATGTTATGCATCCACTATATAGTCCTGACCTTGCACCCTCAGATTTTGACCTGTTTCGGTCTCTTCAGAATTCTTTGGGTAGTGTATCAAGAGAGGACTGTCAAAACTGCTTGTCTCATTTCTTTGATCAAAAATCTTAAGATTTCTACAGTAACAGAATTATGTCACTAACTACATATGTAACTACAAGATGGCAACAAGTTATCGAACAAAACGGCACATATGTGTTATAATTAAATGTAATTAAAGTTTGAAAAAATGTCTTGTATTTGTAAATAAAATGCGAAGAAACATTTTCCCCGACCCGAAACATTATTGTATTTAAATCCAGGCTTTTTAATGAATCAGATTTCTTTATTCAAAACAAAATTGGCTACAGTGGTCATGGCTCACTCAAGCTTGTGCGGTACGCGGCAAGGCGGAAATCGCGGATACGACGGTTGCAAAAACCGGACAAGCCAAACACCGTCTAATTTGATCGAACACCCATCCAAAAAGTCTAACCTTATCCCGTTTTATTCGGACGCATGTCAACCCTACCGTACAATACGATAACCCCATCGTATAATACGGGCATCGTCCTTTCCCGGTCTAGCCGACCAATTCGCGCTGCAACCGTAATATAACTGCAGCCTGGCTAAACCACGTATGAAGATTTTATTTGTGTAAGAGTAATGATATCATATTTTCATGTAATAGTGATTACAGCAACCACATCCAATGATACCTCTATATATTATATCAAAAATGCACTGTTTTACATTTTATCGTGCCACCGCTGGTTTGTAGATTAACTTGTAATAAAGATAATAAAAGAATTACTTGTCATTTTTGAGAACTGGTAATAAATAAGAGCGGATTAACCACAGAATTTAGTTCGAAAAATGGCGCGATCGGTGGTAGCTCTACTCCTAATCGCGGCCTCTCTTGTCTCCGGTGACCGGCATGATAAATATGAAGGGTACGTATTTTCTACCGACTTCAAAAAGGAGACTGTACTCAATTCGACTGTATATTTTTTTCTTTTTTATGTGTGTTACCTCATAACTTTTTTCTGGGTGAACCGATTTCGATTATTCTTTTTTTATTTGAAATCGTGTGCTTCTCATGTGTTCCCATATAAATTTGATCAAGGTCTGACCAATTGTTATAAGTTATTCTTAATAATTTATGTTGAAGTGGGTTGTACAAAATTTTTAATTTTAAAGAAGTTCCTAAAGGAACTCCATCCGCGGCTGGTCGTTGCTGCTGGTGATAAGAGGGCTGGTTCTTTTCTCGCTCAAAGGCTAAGTATAGCTATTCAGCGGGGAAACGCAGCCAGCGTTCTTGGCACGATACCGCGGGGAGTAGGACTATATGATAAAGTTTCTAGTTTTAGTTTTTTTTTTATTATTATAATTTTTAATATTGTATATAATAAAATATTGTATATTATGTTATGTATTAAAAAAATTATTGTATTGTGACTCTTATATTCTTATTTCTTATATTTCATCAGATTTCACAAAAATTATAACTACGAATACCTCCAGAAGTAATACAGAAAAAATTGTAGTGTTCAAACTTACTAGGTATACCTACAACAGCTACTGAAGATCTTACAGTATAAGCATTTAGGCTATGTTGGAATGGTTAAAAAAATAATTTGAATCTTTGATATGTAACATTCTTATATACGCTGCAGAATACTTGCGTGAAATATCACCATAATGTAGATGTTTCTATGTATTTCTAATTAGTCTGTGATGTTGAGTGAGAGTTTTAGCGGACTTAAAATGAAGGATATTACGCAGATTTATTCTTTATTGTTCTTTTCCTGCATATTAGAAAATGAAATTTTGTTTAAGCCACTATTTGCCTTGTTTTTGTCCATTTATGTTTTTCTTCTTGTGTCCTACTGAGCTGTTACATACATGCCAGTAGGAACACTTTCATGCGTGCATGTCAGTCTTAGTTTGCAGGATGAATATTAAATGAATTGTCTATCGTATGTAACGAGTTAACGTGGGTCACGTTCTATTTACAAATGATTTTGTACTAGATAGTATCGATAAATTAAATTAGAATGCAGGAATAATGCCTGCACAGTCGTATTCCCGTTTTTTTGACCTAACCCCCAACAACTAGGAATATCCTCGTCCCCCTATAGATTGCCTCTAATGAGGAATTTTGCCATAGCAGTCAAGCTTGGCAGGCGGGTTTGCAACCGCAGTTTATAACCGACTTCAAAAAGGAGGAAGTACTAAATTCGATTGTATTTTTTTTTTTAATGTATTTATTTTACCTCATAACTTTTTTCTATGTGCACCGATTTCAATGATTGCTTTTTATTTAAAAGCTGGTGCTTTTCATGTTTGTAATCAGTTTAATTTAATCAGTAGTTTTTGAATTATCCTTAATAACTTATATTGAAGTCGATTGTACAAAATTTTTAATTTTACCACTTGTACTTTAAAATTATTTTAAAAGTACTGTCAAATTAACAGCCACAACAAGGTAATACATGGTAATACGAGAGCCGTATAATATACATAAACTAACTATTTTCCCTGCGGTGTTACCCATGTCGAAGTTATAAAGTCCAGGCAGTCATGACCAACGTTTATTATGAGGTCGCATAATACTGACAGCTCCGCTTGAACTCTCAGTATTATATCACGTAGAAACTTTCCCAGATTTCGGAATGATAATGTTCGCAGGTTTTAAGTAAATCTAATGCTTTTGGTGTTATCAAAGATACAAATAAAATATGGCGAAATATCGAATGTTTCATCCTTGATTTCACCCCCTTATGGATAGAATTGTTAAAAATACAGAAACACGTATCTTTATTTGAACACCCTCAGCTACGTAAGTGAATTATTTTTAAAAAAAATCGACAAATATGTACCCTTTTATTATATTTATCGATTACTTTCAGTAACTTTCGAGTTGATCGTCCCGTAAAACATTCATACAAACTGTAACACCCTAACAATCCTTTCTGAGTGGATGCCTACATAATAAAAGGAACCTATTCTTCCAATTTCACACTTCTACGTCCAGCGGCTTCGGCTGTGATTCTTTTCATAAAAACTTCGCAACCTCGTTTGCAGGTTGCATTTATGAAAAAAAAATATTTATATTTTATTATTTCCAAAAAAAAATATTTATATTTTATATTCAAGATAGTTTCTTCATAGATTTTTTTAATTTGTTTAATTTATACAGTACTTTCAGTGAGTTTCAAGTGATTGACTTGAAACTCATAAAATAAAATGATTTATACAAACTGTGACACCGTATTTCATCCTCTTAGAGGTTGCATTTTCAAAAATCCTTTCCTAGCGGATGCCTTTTTATTAGAAAGGGGCTCACTCTTGACCTCCATCTAACCCGGGGGCAAAGATGAGATCTTGGATGCAGCGAGTTTGTCCAGGAGAAGCCTGTTCACACGCACCTTAAAGAGTTGCAGGTTACACGCACCTGAAAAAACAGACGCTGGCAGGACATTCTACTCGTTGGCTATGCGCATTATAAAAGATACTTAAAGCGCTTATTGCGAATGTTCATAAAACCCGCAATACTTCATAAAAAGAAGCTACTGTCCAAATTTCAGATTTCTCCGTCTAGTGGTTTGCGCTATGCATCTAGAAATAATTCAGACACTCAGGATATCCTCTTTTATTTATATATACATATATAAATAGATTGCAAGAACAAACATCAACAATTAGGAACGCACGGCATAACCTCTCGTTTGTAAGAATTATAAGTAGTAGGTAAGAACGTGAACATAATTCAACATAGCCACCAAACTAAATAATGAGACACGTCTTCGCCTTGGCCCAGTTAAGGGCTTCTAATAAGCGATAGCTACCAACATTTAATTACTGTATGCATAACGAGTTCTTCCGGAAATATTGGAATTTCCTTCTGTAATCAGATCTGTTTTCCTCCTCAGACACCCCTCAAGCATAGATAATGTCATGACATTTTAGATCTACAATAGGGTATATGAATATTCTAATTTCCGTCGTCATAGATGATTACAGACTATTTTGGTCCACACAACACATACAGCTTATTACAACATGATATGTTTCATTTTGAACCAAAATTATAAACATATATTTTATTGTATTATAGATATTTTTAGATTATATATTTATATCTGTACATTGCATAATACATTTAGTTAGCTTGGGCTGTAAAATAAAGGTAATAATATTAAATACAACATAAATAACTGCCCAGATTATATTTCATACTGAGATAACACCAAATCCACCCAGCTTAAAAAGAGCTTATGTCCAGCAATTATATATATATGATATATAATATATGACGTAAGCTAACTAATATTTTGACAATATTCTTACTGTCGAAAAAACAACTAACACAATTCCTAACGTACACGTTATAGCATTAACGTACTTTATCATTATTGTCCAGTCACCAACTGTACCGTGTAGCGGGACCTTCACAAGAAATTGGAGTATTAGAAGCCCATCTAGACATCATATCGCTAACACCAGCAGCTCGTTCATCGTCTGGACAACTTGAGGCCTTGGTCAGGCTATCTCCAGAGGATAAACAAAAATGGCTGCAACACTTCAATAAAAAGCAAATATCGTACACTAAGATGGTCGATAATGTAGCAGAGTAAGTAAATTAAGGCATTTTAATATTTTCCGTGATAATTAAAAAAGTGATGTTCACCTTATTGTTCTTAAGAAATATTTTCTAATTGATCATCATCATCATTATAAATTATCAAAAATCCATTGTTGGACATAGGATGGATATTTGCCATAGTTACCACGCAGAGTTTTTATTATTTTTAGTTGTAATCACGAAAATGCTGCTGTCCATCTCCTGTTTCATATGCCTCTACCTCTTGATCCCCACGGAATAATATGGGGTAGTGGACTGGAGTGGAGTCCTGTCAACAACCTTCAACACAACAATTTCAAACTTCTTCATCGGGCGGCCATGGGACTAATTTTTAATGTCAAATTTTCTCAAACAAAAGCTGTTGAACCAATAACAATAATACAGCTCGTTGTTTAGTAGTGCTAGGTTCATATAAGTATTTAATATAACGTGCCGTTAGAGACGCGTTGTTTCCATGTTTCAAACACGATTTTTTAAATTCATAATTATAAATATAGCTATATGGCAGAAAAACTATAGAAAGAAATAACAGCTAATTTTGAAAAAGAATAACATACAAAACTTGAATTAAAATTATTTGAATTTAGAGTTTAAAAGCTAGCTAACTAACTAACCTAACTAACCGCTTTAAGTAGCTACAGCTACTCAAAGCGGTTAGTTAGGTTATATGCTCTAAGTGGTCATTTTAACTGCAATTTCCTAGTAATGACTAAGACATAAATTCATTAATGATGAAAATGTTATTTAAATTGAATTAAGTCTTCAATAGGTTTTTCATTCTTAATCTAATCACTTTTCTAGTATTCTACGCGATGAAGAAGCAAAAAATATAAGAGCAAAGTATGACTCGAAACAAAATGGCAGCTCAATCTGGAACGCATACCATGGACATGAAGAGGTATGACAACGGAAGGAATCATTTTTTATTTGTGCATAAGGCATCCAAATTTTAGACCCTTAAATATCTTACAGATAAACAATTACCTGGACGATCTAGCCAAGCAATATCCGGACCTAGTAACAGTTGTAAACGCAGCGCTGACTTACGAAGGTCGTCAGATCAAATACGCGAGGATATCTACAACACGATTCGAAGACCCCAGGAAACGCGTAGTTGTCATTGATGCTGGCATGCATGCTCGTGAATGGCTCCCAATACCCGTGGCTCTAAACGTTATCCATCGGTTGGTGGTCGATATAGTGAATAACCCCCAGATACAGCTATTGGACTGGGTGGTCATTCCATTAGTAAACCCCGATGGCTACGAATATTCAATTGCAGAGGTAAAAAAAAATCACATTTTTTTTAGTATTTTAGCCGACTGCAAAAAAGGAAGAAGTATTTGCCTGTATTTTTTTCTCATATTTGTATGCATGTTACACGATATCTTTGTCAATTGTTTACCGTATTTAGTTTTTAATGAGTCTTTTTTTTCAATAGTTTTCTTCAGGAGTGGTCCCATTTTTGTAATTGGGAATGAATTGTTAGAAATGTAGTATTTTGGTACGTGGTAGAGCCATGCTTCAGCTATATTAGTAGTATAGTTGTAGCACGATTGGGTCGGCTCGACCGGAAAAGGACCACGCTCTCACAGAAAACCAGCGTAAAATAGCAGCTTAACGCTGCTGTGTTTCGTATGGTGAGTGTAGAGAACCGGAGACCCCTTTTACTGGCAAAGAGGCATTCCAACTTAGTTCTCACGGGTGACCACGCATCTGCATCTTGAGTCTTTATTGAGGATAGATGTAGATGTCTATGGGTCACAGTAACCACTTACCATCAGGTGGACTGTGTGCTCGTTTGTCACCCTATACTATAAAAAAAATTATATGTATTATATGAAGTAATGTAGTAATTTTTAATTTAACTACTTATTCTAGTTATTTCCTTCAGCTTTTTATTTTCCTTGGTCCACTGAAAATGTTCAAAAATTAAACTTTTATTAAAAGTAAAACCCTACTTAAAATAACTTAAAAAATATTTATACAGTGGTAGAGCCACGTGGCGGCTTTTGCTGTCGCACGGATGCGCCGGCTCGAACCGGGGTGGTACCACGACCTCACAGAATACCAGCGTGAAGTAGAGGTTTACCTCTGCGTTTCGCTTGGTGAGTGCAGGTGGCCGGAGGCCCTTTTTACTGGAAATGAGGCATTCCATCTTAGTCCTCACGGGTGACAACGCATCTGCATTTTGATTTGTAATAGAGGATAGATGTAGATGTCTATGGGCCGCAGCAACCACTTACCATCAGGTGGACTGTGTGCTCGTTTGTCACCCTTATCCTATTAAAAAAAATTAAATCTATTATCTTTATCACCCTTCTTATGTAGTCTTAAAGTACTTTATATCTACTCTAACATCGTATTTTCAGGATCGCTTGTGGAGGAAAACACGCTCCAAGGCACGACCAAATAACGACACGTGTCCAGGTGTCGATGTTAATCGCAACTTCGATCACTATTGGGGCACCAAACTTGACAATGTTATGCCGTGTTCTCTTACTTACGAGGGACCGTCTTCCTTCTCCGAACCAGAAACTCGCGTAATAAGAGACGTGATTAAGTCAAATTTAAACCGAGCCGTACTATACATTTCGTTGCATAGTTATGGAAGTTTAATAACTTATCCCTGGCGAAACAATGGTAAGTTATATGGCACTATACTTCTTTGCAAAGTGTAAAATGTATATTTAAATACAGATTGTATAAGACAATGTTTTATTATATTCAAAAAACACACAGCTTCAAGGCTCATTGGCCAAACGCGTATTCCGAACGAATGATGCCCGCACCAGATCTCGCTTCAGCAATTCCTCGCAGCATGACGAGGGCATAATATGAATCATGTTCTTCATTTTAAAACGTTGAAGAAAACCTGGAGTATAAGTTAAACTTTGATAGCCGAAATGCTAAAATGATAAAAAAGTTCAATTGTAAAATGAGCTTTGCTAGCAATTTGTCATTGCAATTTGTTTTCATGTCACTATGAAGACATCAGATTGAGATATTTGCAGTCTGATTTCTAATATATAAAAAGTTTGCTTGAAAAACAAAACCTTTGGTAGAAATTTTAAATACACGTGGGTTCGATTCCCGAGTATATTTGATGAGACACACGATTACATTTTATTGCGGATCCTATAAATTTGTTTGACGGGTCTTTCGTAAAATCCGTTCTTAGTGAGCGTCTACATTGCAAAAAGAGTAAATATACTTAATTTCAAGTCAATCGGGTGTATAGTTTTAAAGATCTCATGACGAGTCAGTCAGCCAATGATATTTCGCTTATTTTAGCATTAGCATATAGATTAGCGCAAACATTTTGAATCCTTACAACGAATAAAATATTCTTACTAACCAGGAACTCGATTCCAGTGATCTATAATTAACAAAATAACACGTGGTATTCATTTATTGCAATTTGATTTGTTTGATAAAAAAATCACTCAAAGATAATTCACAAGTAGATTTTTTTAATTGAACCAAGTAAAAAGGCACCATATGGGATTGAACCAACTTTATTGTAAAATTATAAAGTAAATAAAGTTCATTCTATTTTCTTCAGGTACTCTTCCTCCGAACGGTCTCCTCCTTAATGTTGCCGCATTAAAAATGGCGACAGCAATGGACGAACTTATGAGTGTCACAAGAGAACCTTACACAATTGGCAACGCCGCTTATATCCAGTACTTCACTACTGGAACTTCTACTGATTGGACTCGGGCTGTTGGTGTTCCTTTCACTTTTAATATTGTACTGCCTGTTGACGGATATGTTTTCCCGCCAGAAAATATCGAACCTATATGTGACGAAGTTTGGGAAGCTATTATCGACGGAACCGAATACATTTTGTCTCTTTACTAATTTCTTTGTAAAAAATATATAATTTAATTATACTAAGCAGCGTGTCATTTAATTTCTGCATTAGCTAATATAGTTCATATTATGTAGCCTTGTAGAGCGCATGAACAGTGTGCATACCAATTAACCACTGATGACTAAAATAGTAGTGACAGTACAAATATTTTTAAAAATCGTAAAATTATTTATTAGAAGTAATTCCAAAACACAATTTAATTTAAAATAAAAATAAATAGCTAAAGCAAGTGTAAATTTAACAATCAAATTGTGAACAAAACAATTTGTGACGATAATTAACTTACAAGTTTGCATGCGTGCGTGCGTGCATGCACATTGAGAAATGAATATCATATAAATCCTATAAAAAGAAGAAAATAAAGTTTAAATTAGGTCAAACCCATCAATTTATTAGATTACACAATTTATAAGATATTAAAGCTTTTCGCGAGATCTACCTATTTTTACGACATCAAACTAACCCTAACATTTGCCGAGTTATAACTTTTTTAAATTGGTATGGCGGCCATGTTTTTCGCTTTTTTTACCACCGCTAGAATTTGCCCAGGGCATAGGTCGATATTAGTTAAGACACGTCTCCGCAAAGTCTTACTATTTACTCGGGTAGATAGTACACCATCACCTCGAAGAGCTGAACGCGGACGTCATTTTATTCATATTCTTCTCAGCGAATCCTTTCATTTGATTTCTATATCATGGGGCTAAATAAAACTACATAGTACGCCATCTTTGGGAGTCCACTATATTGGTTTTAGAGTGACTTCGTTTTATTTTTGTATTCTTCTCGTCACACCCTTACATTTGATATTCATATCATGAGGTTGAATAAAAAAGGCGGCCAAGTGCGAGTCGGACTCGCGCATGTAGGTTTCCGTACCATCGTAAAACACGTTTCTAGGAGGGGAGCCCCCATTAATTTTTAATTTATTTCATTTTTATTATTTTGTTGTTTTTTTTATAGGATAAGGGTGACAAACGAGCACACAGTCCACCTGATGGTAAGTGGTTGCTGTGGACCGTAGACATCGACATCAAACAAAATGCAGATGCGTTGTCACAGTGAGGACTAAGATGGAATGCCTCATTTCCAGTAAAAGGGTCTCCGGTTCTCTACACTCACCATACGAAACACAGCAGCATTAAGCTGCTATTTTACGCTGGCATTCTGTGAGAGCGTGGATCCTTCCCCGGTCGTGCCGACCCATTCGTGCTACAACTATACTACTAACATAGCTGCAGCATGGCTCTACCACATGTTGTTATAGCGGCAGTTGATATTTTCAAAGAAATATACATTCTGTGAAAAAATTCCCATTGCGTCCAACTCGACTCTTGATGACGGGGGAAAAACACCGCCGACCATCCCGCGATGTGAGTGTTCCATGCCGGATGTGCGATTCTCACAGCGCTTGGTTCGCATAGTACTCCTCTCCCTGGACATACACAAGTAAGTAAGTAATGGTCAAATATTAATACATGGTTAGGGAGAAATAAGGCAGATGTGGATTTAGTAATTAAGAAGTACTTGGGTAGAAATTATAGTTTATATAACATTTGCACAAAATTTTCTAAAACATTTACTAATGAAATATTAGACATTAAGCATACTTGTAATTTAAAATTTTTAGATAGAAATATGTACGTTACACAGAGCGAAGTGTCTTTTAGGTTTAAGAAAGTGAAATCATGTGACATAGAAAAAGTAATTGATAAATTGCACCATAAAAAAGCACCAGGTTTGGATGGGATTAGGGTGAAAGATTTAAAGTTAGTAAAGAAAAAAATAAGTCCAATACTAGCCCATTTTGTTAATATGTGCTTGTCAAAAGGTGTTTATCCTGACTTATTAAAGAAAGCAATTGTTCGTCCCATATTTAAACACGGAAGTCATTTAGACTTCAGTAATTACCGGCCAATAGCCATCTTATCATCGGTCAATAAGATTGTTGAAAAAGTGGTTGTTGGCCAAATAACGGACTTTTTGGAAAAGCATAGTATATTATCAGAGGCACAACATGGATTTCGAAAAAATCGTAGCACAACTTCTGCACTTACACTATTTTCAGATACAATTAATGAATATTTAAATGATGGAAAACAGGTTATGGTTTTGTTTATTGATTATAAAAAAGCCTTTGACACTTTGGACCATAATATATTATTGCAAGCGATGGAGGAGTGTGGAATCAGGGGCCCTACAAATAACTTTTTTCGTAGTTATCTATCTAATAGGACGCTCCGTACTGTAGTTGATGGTGTTGTGGGAGAGGAGGCCCGTATTAGCTTGGGTGTACCGACTGGTTCTGTTTACGGTCCTGTCGGTTATATTATGCATGTAAATAGTGTATCTAATGTAATAAAAAATTGTCAAGTGTATATGTATGCAGATGACATGTGCTTGCTATTTGCCTCTAAAGAAACAAAAGAATTGCAAAATAATATACAGAGTGACTTTGAGAATATAACAAAGTGGGCCCATGATAATGGCATAATCCTTAATTTTAATAAAACAAAATGCATGCATATACACTCTCCATATAATGCTGCAGCGAAAAACATAACATTAAATGAGATGGCTGTTGTGGGCCACTGTTTTGAGTGCTTACATAATAATAAAATGAATTGTAATTGTAAAGAAATTGAATTTGTTGATAAGATTAAGTATTTAGGACTGGTAATTGATCAAAACTTTAATTGGAAACCTCAAATATCTGATGTATGTACAAGGCTGTCAGTGATATTAGGTAAATTCTATTTTTTAAATTACATTTTGAACAAAAAATCTATGTACCTTCTATACTATGCTTTGGTGGATTGCCTCATAGGTTATGGACTTGGTGTTTACGGTCGCACTTTTGCTTCTTATATAAAGAACATTAAAAATTTACAGACTAGATTTCTAAAATATCTTGTAAATGAAAAAGTTAAAGAAAATTGTAAGAAAGATTATAATAAGTTATTCTATATTTGTAAAATTTTACCGGTAGAACACAAAGTTAACATGCTATTAGTTTTGGAAAACATTAATAAAAATCATTATAAAGAAAAAGTGGATAATAAATATAGAACCAGGAAAGTTAGAGAAGGGAAATTAGTTGAGCCTAGTGTTAAAAACTACTATGGTAAAAGATGTACAAAATACTTAATACCAAAGCTTTTTAATGAAATAGATTGGATAAGGCAAGGTAGACCTGAGTGTAAAAATACAAATAAAAAAAAGCTTAAGAAGTATTTTTTAGAGAAAATAGAAAATACATGATAGCGTATTTATACGACAATTTGTAAAAGTTATAATATTAGAATTACTAGAATACAAAAATAATAGTGTTTATACTTAGGATTTATTTGCTATATTATGTGGGTGGGGTACTTAATTATGTAATAGATGGATGCAAGAGTGCAATTATTCGCCAACAAACTGTCTTTACAGTTTGGCGAAGTTTTAAAATAATGTTATGTTTTTGTAAATGTTGGTAAATAAATAAAAAAAAAAGTGTGCCTGACGGAATCCTCCCAATTGTGCTGAGGACGTGTGCGCCAGAATTGGCACCGGTACTAACACGTCTTTTCCGGTACTCTTACTCATAGTTACACGATTTCGGGACTATAGGCATAGTCCCGAAATCGTGGAAGACAGCTTTTGTCCACCCGATCCCTAAAAAAGGCGACCGCTCAGACCCGTCCAACTACAGGCCTATCGCCATCACCTCCTTGTTCTCCAAAATAATGGAATCCATTATAAACTGCCAGCTCATGCGGTACCTTGACGATCACCAGTTGATTAGTGACCACCAATAAGTTTTTCGTCAAGGTCGATCAGCTGGTGATCTTCTGGTCTACCTGACTCATAGATGGGCGGAGGCAGTGGAGTCCAAGGGGTAGGCATTGGCCATTAGTTTGGACATTGCGAAGGCTTTCGATCGGATTTGGCACAAAGCGCTTCTTTCGGAGTTCCCTACCTATGAGCTTCCCGAGAAATTGTGCAATTGGATCACCAGCTTTCTTGCAGATCGGAGCATCAAGATCGTTGTAGACGGTGCATGCTCCGACTACAAGCCTATTAACGCTGGTGTTCCACAAGGCTGCGTGCTATCACCAACGCTGTTTCTTCTGCATATCAATGATATGTTACAAACCGGTAACATTCATTGCTATGCGTATGACAGCACTAGTGATGCTCTATACACCGGCCGTGCCAGTATTTGTCGGGAAAACGTCACCGAGTATCGGAACAAACTTATGTCTGAAGTCGAGTCTTTGCTGAACAAAGTTTCGAATTGGGAGCGACTAAATCTAGTCCAGTTTAATCCTCAGAAGGCACAAGTTTACTCGTTTACCTCTAAAAAGAACCCTTTTGTAGTACTTCCTCAGTTTCAAGGCACTCCCCTTGTTGCCTCAGCTAGTATCGGAATCCTCGGCGTTGAGATATCGCGTGACGTGCAGTTTCGTGGTCACTTGGAAGAGGAGGCCAAATTGACCTCTAAAAAGCTTGGCGTGTTTAGCAGAGCGGGACAGTATTTCACGCCGGCACACCGCCTGCAACTTTACAAGGCGCAGATTCGGCCTCACATGGAATACTGTTTCCATCTCTGGGCTGGGGCTCCCCAGTGCGAGCTCCTTCCACTTGACCGCATCCAGCGCAGAGCGGCTCAAATCGTTGACGACCGAGTCCTTTCCGATCGGCTCAATTCATTGGCGCTGCGAAGAGATGTTGCATCCCTTTGCATTTTCTTTCGCATTTACCACAGGGAGTGCTCCGAGGAATTGTTCGGATTAATCCCAGCCGCCAAATTTCACGAACACACATCGCGGCAAAACTCCCGATATGGTATCGGGAGTTTTGCCGCGATGTGTGTTCGTGAAATTTCCGATCGGCTCAATTCATTGGCGCTGCGAAGAGATGTTGCATCCCTTTGCATTTTCTTTCGCATTTACCACAGGGAGTGCTCCGAGGAATTGTTCGGACTAATTCCAGCCGCTCAATTTCACCGTCGCACATCGCGACAAAACTCGCGTTACCATCCATACCATTTAGATGATTGGCGGTCCACCACTGTAGGATTTAGAATATGTTTTCGTCCTCGCATAACTTCTTTGTGGAATCGATTACCACCAGCGATTTTTCCGATACGACTTAGGGACTTTCAAGAAAAGAGCCTACTCCTTTTTAAAAGGCCGACAACGCACTGCAATTCCCCTGGTTTCCGTGGTGTTGCAGTTGTTCATAGGCGGCGGTAGTCACGTACCACCAGGTGACCCGCATGCTCGTTTGCCCTCTATTCTATAAAAAAAAATGCAGCGATGTATTGATGTAAATGGACACAATTTTGAAAAGGTATAATAAAACTAATAACTTGCTAGTTTGTTCAGTGTTTGATTGTCTAAGAACTTTCAGTGTCACCCTCGTATGCTGTAATTACACGCTAATATTCTGTGCCATTAGGGTTACCTAAACTACAAATCCGAACAGATCAACCAACTAAGCCGGACTTCTGGGTAATTTTTTTATAGGATAGGGTGACAAACGAGCACACAGTCCACCTGATGGTAAGTGGTTGCTGTGGCCTACATCTACATCTATCCTCGCTTGCAAATCAAAATGCAGATGCGTTGTCACACGTGAGGATTGAGATGGAATGCCTCTTTTCCAGTAAAATGGGTCTCCGGTTCTCTACACTCACCATACGAAACACAGCAGTTTAAGCTGCTATTTTACGCTGGTATTCTGTGAGA
The DNA here is from genome assembly GCA_963668995.1 of Parnassius mnemosyne. Lineage (NCBI taxonomy): Eukaryota > Metazoa > Arthropoda > Insecta > Lepidoptera > Papilionidae > Parnassius > Parnassius mnemosyne. Next base: position 32,050,825 of record CAVLGL010000057.1, on the reverse strand, counting down.
GCGTGGTCCTTCCCGGTCGTGACGACCCATTCGTGCTACAACTATACTACTAATATAGCTGCAGCATGGCTCTACCACGGCAAAAAAATTTGAATACCTTAACTATTTAGTGTTTTATTTCTTAGTTTTAAAATTAGAAACAATATTACGTAAGTATTTAAATCCAGGCATTTTTATGAATCAGTCTTCTTTATCCAAAACTAAATTCTCGCTCATTCACTCACTCAAAAGGCTCACTCGAGCTTGTGCGATGCGGGGTAAGGCGGGAATCGGGGGATAACAGCGGTGGCTATCGGCCGCATGACCTGTAAAATCTAGAAAGTCTAACAAAAGCCTGACTGGCTCTTGTTAGACTAATTATTTTAATCGAACACGCATCCAAAAAGCCTAACTATATCCGGCTTTATCCGGGCTCATGGCAACCCTATATACGAGCATGGTCCTTCCCCGGTCAAGCCGACCAAGTCGTGCTGCAACCATAATATAACTGCAGCGTGGCTTAGCGACGTATAGATAATTTATTTGTGCCAGAGTAATGATATTGTATTCGCATGTAACAGCGATTGCAGTTACTACATCCAATGATAATCGTATATCAAAAACGGACCGATTTACTCTTTATCGTACCACCGTTTGATGGCAAATTAACTTGCAATAAAGATAATATAAGAATTACTTGTCATTTTGAGAAATGAAAATAAATAAGAGCGGATTAGCTGCAGAATTTAGTTTGAAAAATGGCGCGGTCGGTGATAGCTCTTCTCCTAATCGCGGCCTCTTTTGTTTCCGGTGGCTGGCATGAAAAATATTAAGGGTACGATTTTTTCTTTCTGACTCATAATCTTATACTTCGTCAGATTTAACATTAGTATAACTACGAATACCTCCAAAAGTAATACAAAACAATTGTATTGTTGTGTTAAAACTCACTTATACAACAGCTACTAGAACATCTTACAACATAAGCAGGCTCTGTTGGAATGGTTAAAGAAAATAATATGAATCTTTGGTATGTAATATCTTTTACACGTGGTAGAGCCATGAATATTACGCTGCAGAATACTTGCGTGAAATATCACCATAATGCAACTTTATCTAATGTATTCCTAGTTACTCTGTGATGTTGAGTGACTTGAACTCTTTTTGGAGTTTTGGCGGGAACTTGACCGGCGGCGGTTTGCTGCTCCTGTATTATTGTTTAAATAATGGTTTAAAGTGGATTTTGAAATGTAAAAGTGATGCGATTTTGTGTATTAAGTGTCTGCACATGTGAACTATTAGTGGAAACGGTGAAACAAGTGCTCTGGTGGTGATGTGATTCTCAAGATAAGGTGTCTGCCTGCTTAGGCGCCTTGAGATAACCGCCAACTGTCAGCTGTCTGCTGGCTCAAGTTGCCATCAAAATCTCCCAAGTTCTGCACAATGTGACGCATGAACATATTGTGAAGCCATGTACTAAGAAAGATAATTATACATTGTAACTTCATTAAAAAAATGAACTCTTTTGAATGAAAAATTTAAATGAAAAAAAAATGACTTAAAAAAGAAGGCGTTCTCAATTTGAATTTATGTTCCGATTTTATCTTTTTATATTTATTTTACGCAGATTTATTATTTTTTGTTCTTTTCCTGTGCATTAAAAACAAAATTTTGTTTAAGTAACTATTTCTCTTGTGTATTTTTTATGTTTTTCTTCTTGTTCAGTGTTGTTCAGTAGGGTACTGAGCTGTTGCATACATCACAATCCGAAGATTATCATGCGGGTATGTCAGTCTTAGCCCACAAAATGAAAATTAAATGAATTATCTATTAACCTTTTTTCTATCAACCACGTTGTTTGCTTGTCAATACAAATTAACGATCAGTTATATGTAACGTCTAAGTCTAGCGCTTAAAGAACTGTGAGAGTCTATGTCCATGCAAGTGTGGAAGAATAATCCCCAAAAGACACAAGTTTGCGCGTTTACCGCTAAAAAGAACCCCTTTGTCGTATCGCCTCAGTTTCAAGGCACTCCTCTTGTTGCCTCAACTAGCATCGGAATCCTAGGCGTTGACATATCGAATAGGGTGCAGTTTCGTGTTCACTTAGAAGGGAAGGCCCAATTGGCCTCTAAAAAGCTTGGCGTGCTCAGCAGAGTGAGACAGTATTTCATGCCGGCACATCGCTTACAACTTTACAAAGCACAAGTTTGGCCTCACATGGAATACTGTTCTCATCTCTGGGCCGGGGCACCTCAGTGCCAGCTCCTACCACTTGACCACATCCAATGCAGAGCGGTTCGAATCGTTGACGACCGAGTTCTTTCTGATCGGCTCGATTCACTGGCTCTGGGGAATTTTTCGGATTAATTCCAGCCGCCAAATTTCATGAACGCACATCGTGTCAAAATTCACGATACCATCCTCACCATCTGGATGCTTGACGGTCCACAACTGTGCGTTTTACTAGGAGTTTTCTTCCTCGTACAACTTCTCTGAGGAATTGTTTACCACCAGCAATTTTTCCGGACCGATACGACTTAGGGACCTTCAAGAAAAGAGCTTACACCTTTTTTAAAGGCCGGCAACGCATATGCAATTCCCCTGCTGTTGCGGTTGTTCATGGGCGGCGGTAGTCACGCGGGTAAGCCGCATGCTCGTTTGCCCCCTATTCAATAAAAAAAAATAATTATAACTTTTAACAAAAAGTAAAAACCGACTTCTTATTGCAAAAAAGAAGTTATTTTTTGCTACCCTCGGAATATTTTTCCTTTTTATGGGACCACCCTTGAATAATAAACTATTTAATAAAACAAGAATCATTAAAACTGGTTCAAAATCTGCGAAGATATCGCGGTAGCATACCTACAAAAAAACATAGACTGAAATTGAGAACCTCCTCCTTTTTGGAGTCGGTTAAAATGTCCATAGTAACCTAAGTATTTTCAGAATAAATGTAACGAGTTAACGTGGGCCACGTCCTATTTACAAATGATTTTGTACTATATATGTGTTGCTGTGTAAATCTCAACCGCAAAAGATTTTTAAACCACATAAAAGTGTGAACTATACAGTTTTTTATTTTTTACAAGACAGTATCGACAAATTAAATTAGATTGCAGGAATAATGCCTACACAGTCGTATTCTTTTTTTTTTTTTGGCCTAACCACTTGCTGTGTATTTCCTAATATCGTATTCCAATATCGTGGCCATTCCATTGGTATAATATGTTAAGGCTAAAATCCGAAGTGCCGTTACACCTAGGTTTTGCCGGCTACAACTTGGTGCAGCCAATTGCGGATGATTAAACTTAGGTGCATCCAACAAAATTTAAATATTAGATAAAGCGACCCACTGTTTAACCTACTGTCGCTAAATTACTTGATCCATGCTTTCGTGTTTCTGGCAAATTTATATTTCAAGCAACTACAATCGGCTGCTTTAGTTGTTGCCAGCTATGCTTCAATGTATCCGCTCTTCGGATTTCAGCCGTATCCAACCATCCATTCATCTCAGCCTATAAAATTCACCGTTGACATTGGCCTCCTACTATAGATTGTCTCTAAGAGGGGATTTCGCCATAAATGCAAAGCTTGGCAGGCAGTTTAGTAAATGCAGTTTTTTACAATTTTAAGTTGTTATCATGAAGATGCTACTGCCCATCTCCTGTTTCAGTTTTCCTATATGGGGCATTCATATATACTTATGGGCTAGTGGATATACTTATACCGCGACTACATGGTAATACGGTAGCCGTATAGTATACATAAACTAGCTGTTTGCCTCACAATGTTACCCGCGTTGAAGCCATAAAGTTATGTAACCTACGCTTATCATGAGATCGCAGAATACGGAGAGCTACTAAAGAGTACATTATTGATAATAACCTCTGGGAATGAGGTTACCAAATTACGCTACCATGCTTTTTTTAAATGTTTTCATAACAATTGTATAAAATATTACATTGTAAATTGTGCATTTAAAAAAAAATTCCCGCGTGGTTTCATGCTGGTTCTTACCAGGACAGAGGCTTTTTCCGAGCCAATGTTAAAAGTAAAAAAATACTTTCAATAAGTATTACTGTAATCTATATCGAATAAAAATTATTTTATTCTATTCTATTATGAAGCTACCAGGTATTCCCAAATTTCGGAATGATAATGATCGCAGATTTCAAGAAAGACTAATCGTTATCAAACGTTATCAAAGATACAATTAAAGCATAGCGGAATTTGAAACAATTATCATCCTTGATTTTAACCCCTTCTAGGTAGAATTGTCAAAAATACTGAAACACGTGTCTCCGTTTGAACATCCTTTGCCCCGTAAGGGGTTTAAAACATTGCCTACGTCATAAAAGGAGGCTACTGTCCAAATTTCGGATTTCTACATCTAATGATTTGTGTCGTGCGTTAATAAATGAGTCAGTCACTCAGAACATCTATAACGTAATAATTAGAGATGGGCCGACTATGGTATTTGCCGACTAGCCGAATAGCCGACTAATCGGATTTTAAATTGCCGATCAGTCGGCCGACTAGTCGGCGATGTCGATCATTTTATATCGGAGGTATTCGGGCTATGTCGTCATCACTCGGCACCCTCGCGAATGCGTAGTGCGTACGAGCCATCGTGCGGCCACGCTGAGCGTGTTGCTATTTATTTTAAAATTTTAAACCAAATCTTTCGCGCCCTCTTCTCCCAAAAGAGGGTCGCTTCCGATTCGGCAGAGACGCCTCAAAAAAGGCCACTGCCCATCCCCCATAGGTGGATTTAGTGGGTATCACTTAGGGTCCTGTTTAGGATAGTCACAGTGAGTCCCACATAACCACGACAGACCGGCTGTCGTGGTATGCATAAAGCATTTACCACCTACTCGCGTAACGGGGTAGCCCTTTCCAATTGCTTCTGGACGCAAAAAAAATCCCTCAACATAATTCCATTCCTAACTTCTCTGTAGTGTCTGCTAGGATTTTCTCTGCTTTATCGTGGAGGCAGTTTACAAACATAAATTGCACAAGGACAAACATCCAGACCCGGAACAATTATTTGTAGGCCATACAAATACTTGTTCCGTGCGGGATTCGAACCCGCGGCCCCCAGCGCAACAACTAAATAACTAAAATAACTGTGTGTGAGGTCGTAAAATGTCGGAAACAAATCGCGAGTGTGGACATTCTTCGATGATGTTGAAGGAGAACCGACAAAAGTGAAATGTAACCAGTGCCAGGGAATCATTTCACGCAGTGGTCAAGGTAGAAAAGCGAATACGACAAGTATGACAAATCACATAAAATATAAGCACAACGAGTTGATGCCTCAATTGGTAGGTTCTATTAAAAGTAGTTCGAATAAAGTCCATTTGTCTTCACCTTCTCAATCGTAAACTGAGCCCTTGTCACCGACGCCAGTTCCATCAACTTCAGCGAGAGGCGAAGTATACATACAACAAACTATTCAAGATAGTGTAATGGTCGCTTCAGGACTCCCGATCAAGAGAAATAAGTGTTGCTATATGAGAGATTGCAGTGGATAACCAACCTCTATCAATTCTAGAAAACAGTAGTTTATCAGTCTAATAAAGAAGCTTAAACTAAAATATGTACTACCTAGTAGAAAGTATTTGTCAGAAAATATCATTCCCAACATTTATGAGAAAACTAAAACTGAAATACGATACGGAGTGGTCAACACTGTTGCGCTATCCGTAACTACAGATTTGTGGACAAATATAAATTATAAGGAAAGTTTTTTAAGCTTGTAAGCACACTGTTTGTATAACGATATGAAATTTCGTCATGCAGTACTCCAAATGAAACATTTTCCTATGTCTCACGACGCACATAATATAAAAGTGTGTCTCGAAGAAATTCCTGCCTCATGGAATATAAGTGCAGCCAAAATACAGGCTGTTGTGCGACATAATGGGAAGAACATTGCAAAGGCTATCGATGAATCGATTTTCAAAGCAGTTTCATGTTTTATTCATATTATGCAATTGGCAATCCACGACCCACTTAAAATTGACTATATAGGACAGCTTCTTCAAAAATCGAGGCATATCGTTACTCATTTCAATCATTCAGCACCAGCTCAAGAAAAACTAAGTGCTATTCAAAAAGAACTTAATATACCTTCTCTTCTTCTTGTTCAAGATGTTTCCACAAGGTGGAACTCTTCTTATTACATGATGTTTCGCCTCTTAGAGCAAAAACGATCCGTTTCTTTGTACGTGACAGAAAATACAGTTAATTTTGAGAATTTATCGACCGAGGAGTGGAACTTACTCGAAAAATGCATTACGCTACTAAAACCGTTTGAAGAGGTGACGAAGATAATTATTAGTTTCAGTTGCTCCTCGATACCTGAAATTATTCCTCACCTAAAAATATTGTAAAAATATCTGGAAAACTATACAGACGAAGACGGAAATGAGCAATTAATGGAAATGAAAACTGTATTGCAAAAGAGCTTGAAAACTAGATTTAGAAATTTGGAACAGAATAAATTATTTTCACTTGCAACTTTGCTCGATCCAAGGTACCTACAATCTACAATTTTTGATAATGAAAATATAGTATCAGTAAGATCACAGTTTTTCGGGAAGCCTTAAAGAACAGTATGACTGATGATGATGAGAGCAACCTAAATAACGAGGAGAGCAATACCCAAAATCCTAACTCCTAGCTCATCGCAACTTTTGGGAGTTTACCAAGAAATGGTTACGCGAAAAGTGCACAATATTGACAACGAAACATCTAGTTCAGCTCTCGAACTTCATTCTTACTGCACATTGCTAGTCTTAAAGCGAACTGAAGATCCATTTAAGTGGTGGCATAATAACAGTTCTAGATATCCTGAAATGGCTCGTATAGCTAAAGTATATCTATGTTGTCCCGCCAGCACAGTTTATAGCGAGCGTCTCTTTTCGGAAGCTGGCAATGTATATGAGACAAAAAGGAACTGCTTACTTCCAGATCGCGCCGAAACATTGACATTTTTGCATCAGAAATTGCCACTAGTTAAAGAAAAGATATTTAAGTACTTTTTAAGCATTCATTAGCACTAAACATCTTGTTGCCAATTTATTATATTGTACAATGATTCCATCACACAATTTTTTATATTTTATTATTCTTAATAAAGACTAACTAAATTCAAAGTAATACTATGGCTCTATAATACCTTGAAAATGTTATTAAGGTACCTATATTATTTTGTTTTATTTGTTATGTATGTGTCATTGATTGATGATACTTAATTTCTGACTGATTCTTAAATTCCTTATTATATGGTAACAGATAAATCTATACAAATAAATAAAAGTGAAGTGTCTGTTTGTAATGTTAAAATTACGGCTTTTTACTAATTGTATATGAAAGTATATACGGTACTTATAACAAAAACACAATTTTTGAAATTTTTGTCTGTCTGTCTGTCTGTCTGTTTGTTCCGGCTAATCTCCGAAACGGCTGGACCGATTTTGACGGAACTTTCACTGGCAGGTAGCTGATTTCATAAGGAGTAACTTAGGCTACTTTTATTTTAGAAAAATAATTAGGGTTCCGCGCAAAAACATAAAAACCTTAACACGCGGGCGAAGTCGCGGGGAACAGCTAGTAATTAATATAATAAAGCGCAGCTACGTAATTATCATGAAAACAGCTAGCAGCTAGCACCGCAGATTAATGAAAAAGTATAATAAAAAAAACAATTATTAGGAATAAATGTTGGTTTAATTTTTTTGCTAACCACCGATTATAATCGGCATATTTTGCCGATTAGTCGCCGACTAGTCACCGACTGTAAAAGATGCCGAATAGTCGGCTATCCCGACTAGTCGGCGACTAGTCAGCCCATCTCTAATAATAATCGGTCCAACCGTTTAGGAGGAGTTCAGTCACATACACACGGACAGAAATTTTTTATATATAAAGATAGATTGCACGAATAAACATCGACCATCAGGAACACACAGCATACCCTATCTTTTGTTAGAATTATAAGTAGTAGGTAAGAACGTGAACATAATTCTACATAGCCACCAAACTAAATAATCAGACACGTCTTCACCTTGACCCAGTTAAGGGCTTCTAATAAGCGATACCTACCAACATTTATTTACTGTATGCATAACGAGGTCTTCCGGAAATATTGGAATTTCCTTCTGTAATCAGATCTGTTTTCCTCCTCAGACACCTCTCATGCATAGATAATGTCATGACATTTTAGATCTACAATAGGCTGTATGCATATTCTAATTTCCGTAGTCATCATCTACAGACTATTTTAGTCCACACATCACATAGCTTATTACAACATGTTATGCTTCATTTTGAAATAAAATTATATATATTTTGTTTTAGTATATATATTTTTAGATTATATTTATACTCGTATATGTACATTGCGTCGCATAATCATAGCGTCGAATTTAGGGAATATGTAAAAAAATATTCAAAAATATTTAAAAGAGTGTGCTCCATAGCCAAGTCTTTGCATTTGAGCAACTAAATTAGGACGGCTTCCAATAAAATTAAAATGACATGGAGTATAGTTAATAGCGAAACTGATAAATACACTTTCTAATAATAAACCTAATGTAAGCTGTGTTCCCCCAAATCTTAAAACGGATAACGGCCTAGTCATTAAAGATCCTGTAGCTGTTTGTGAGTTATTCAATAAGTTTTTCTCAAATATTGGTACGCAACTTGCAAACAAAATACCGTCCCATTATCATAACAATGAAACACACACATTGCCAAAACTAAAATCTGATACAATCCAATTCAAATTGTCAGTCTTCAAACAATGTGATAAAAATGAGATAGCTAATATTGTCGATGGTCTGGAAACTAACACTAGCACAGGGATTGACTCCATTAGTACAAAATCAATAAAGTGTGTAAAAAATCTAATTATTCCCAATCTCACTGGCTGTCTTAATAAATTACTGGTACAAGGTATATTCCCAGATAGTCTTAAAGTAGCTAAGGTCAATCCGATCTATAAATCTGGTATAAAGACGGATCCAGGAAACTATCAGCCTGTGTCAGTTTTGCCAGTGGTTTCAAAAATCCTGGAGAAAGTAATTTACAAACGACTGAATGACCACTTAACTGAAATAAATTTTTTGTGTGATCAACAATATGGCTTCCCTATGTAATAATATGGAAACCCGTACCGTCCGATAAAGGTCTTCGTTCCAATAGTTTCATATGCCATAAAAATCTAAATAAGATCACGTCTTCAAAGTTTTATGGACCTTGATTGGTTCAAATTGAAAATAGGATAAAATTTCCTTTTATGGAAGGCATTAAACACTCGGGAGCAAAGATGTTTTATAGGTCCAGATACCGTGTTGCTAACATACCGCAACGTTCATAGTGAAGACAGTCTTTGATTCATGTGTGCATGAGTACCACGTGACGCGCATATCTTACGCACCATGGCTGCATTAATGTGCGTGACTTCGGTAATAACAGTGCGAATCGATTACCCAAAAAATGTGGGAGATTTTATATTTCATTCCTATTGACGTACCTATTGATTCTAAGAGTATAAAATGTGTGTGCGTGGCGTGTGCATTTGTGTGTGTGTGTGTGTGTGTGTGTGTGTGTGTGTGTGTGTATGGGGATATGGTTGCTTATGTGTGTTTTATGTAGGTACGAACATCGCACTAAAATATTGAAGATATGTAATAAAACCTATAATTAATGTAACAGTTAAAATAAATAAAAAAGCACAGTAGATATTTATGTATGTAACATATATTTATAATCTATTATTACTAAATATATACAGAGTACTACACTGTTGTACTGTAGAACACAAAATATTGCCGCTTTTTACGAAGACATTAAATTATTTTTCAATTCTAAGCAAAATGACGAAAAAAGTAAGTTTGGTTAAGCGTAAACTTGAGCCAAGAGAGAGCAAAATGTTTAATTTTTTTAAATTGCTCCGTTCCGTTGCTGCGTGAAGGAAGGACAAAAACAAATAAACAAAAAAATCACACGTTCACATTTATAATATTATATTAGTATGGATTGTCAAGAATGATAGATAAGCTTTTGCAACCGGTTTACAATCGGCTTTTTGAGGGTGGAACTATACCGGTTACTACTATTACGGTTCTTAGTGACCAAAAAGGATAGAAGCACAGGAAAGTGCAATTTCATGCTGCCAGATGTAGTTCAACCCTAACCCTTAAAACGGTTTAACTCTATAGGTTGGATAAAATCTGTAAAATTAGACTGTTTAAAACCCCTATACAGATAACCTTTGTAGTTGATCTTGACATTAAAAAATGGTAAAAACATTTCATAGACTAGGCAACACTCGAATATTATTGCGCAGTATTATTACTTGTATTGACATTTAACTTTCGTATTCTTTTACAAAGAAATACACCATAAAATTATATAGTTACTTATGAAAAGTGATGTTCTTATCCTTAACTTTTTTCCAAGAGTAATTTTTAAATGATTTCACAGCACAAACAGTCATTTTGCGAAATTAAAAACACCGGTGCGTGACGTATGTTCACAGCGAACGTCGCTGGCGTAATGGCGGAACGATCGAACGAATACGCCAATATTGGCGCCTTTGAAATGGAAGCGTTTTAGGCGCGCGTACACGGTATCTGGACCTATAAAACATCTTTGCTCGGGAGAAACTTCCTTTGCCATCACGGTGCCAACACTTAAACCAAGCATATAGCCGTATTATCGTAGAATTAATTATAGATTAACTTATTAGTAGCAATAAAGATAAAAAATTATTACTTACAATTATCTGGAATTAAAATTAAAAGGAGCCGATTAACGAAATTGAAAATAGTAGTAAAAAATGGCGCGGTCGGTTCTGTGTCTACTTTTGCTTGCGGCCGCCCATGTCCAAGGTCGCCATGAAAAATATGAAGGGTAAGAATAACTTTATCATCGATTTCTTATTAAGTAGCTTTATGCAATTAAATTTTAAGTTTTAACGGCGTTTTTCTTTCGATAACGCCTGAAGTGTATAAATATTATGGGAAAAATATATACAAAATAAATACCTACAAAATTCGATTCTAAACTATAACTACATTATTGTAATAATACTGTAGCATTTCAACATTGAAGATATTCTGTGCATGTCCATCCATCACTAATAAAAAACTGGTGATCGATGTGTGCAGCAGAACCCTACCTTACGCATATCATACACGCATCTATGGGCGCGGCGTTATTTGTTTTACGTAAGTATTTTATTCTAATAATCTTAGATATTTTATTAATGACACTAATCTTACATTCTATATGTGATTACGTTATTTGTACAAATTTAACCAGAAAATGTATCTAACTGAAATACTAAGTAATTTTAAACCGACAATTAAGCATTAGTATGTAAACGTTTGATCATTTTAAAACCTTTGGTTTATTGATTTTTTTTATAGGATAGGGTGACAAGCGAGCACACAGTCCACCTGATGGTAAGTGGTTGCTGTGGCCCATAGACATTTACATTTATCCTCGTTTGCGAATCAAAATATAGATGCGTTGTCACCCGTGAGGACTAGGATGGAATGCCTCATTTCCAGTAAAAAGGGCCTCCGGCCACCTGAACTCACCAAGCGAAACGCAGAGGTAAACCTCTACTTCACGCTGGTATTCTGTGAGGTCGTGGTACCACCCCGGTTCGAGCCGGCCCATCCGTGCGACAGCAAAAGCTGCCGCGTGGCTCTACCACTGTTAAAATTGATTGTTAATTGTAAAAAATTAATGATAATCGCAAAGCGTTTTTTATAAACATAAATGCAAACTTTATTTGTATAACATTGTTCTATCATCATCATCATCAATACAGCCTTTCACAAGTCCACTGCTGAACATAGGCCTCCCCAAGGAATGCCACAAAGCACAGTCCTGAGCCACCTTGTATCCATCGACTTCCTGCATCTCTTACCAGGTCGTCACTCCATCTAGTGGAGGGTCGCCCTACACTTTGCCTACCAGTACGAGGCTGCCACTCGAGAACCTTTTTTCCAGATCGGTTGTCGGTTCTTCGAGCTATATGACCAGCCCATTGCCACTTCAGCTTACTAATCCCTTGGGCTATGTTATTTGTTGTTGTTCTATAAAGAAGATTAATTATAAGTTAAAATACGTTTATTAATGCTCATGTTTGCAATAACACTCTACAATACTACATGCGTAAAGAAACAATACCTCCTTTTCCTTATCTTATTACTTGTAAATAGCCACCAAACTAAATAATAAGTCACGTCTTCGCCTTGGCACTGCAAAGGGCTTCTAATAAGCTATACTAACGTTGTTTACTATGTGCGTAGCGAGATTTTCCCGAATTAATGTCCCTCTATTTATCAGTTTACTTCCATTTTCCTCCTCATACCTAAATACCTTAATGTAATATAATAATATAATATAAAATACCAATTTAGAACTTTATATATTCCCTGATCCTTTTACATTCTTTAAACGTAATATGTCCAAAGTATTGTTACTTAACTAAAATTATATGCTTCTTTATATTTTATAACCCAACTTGTATTTTCGGTCATGGAGGCCACTCTCCACGGAGACTAGCCAACTAGAAAAGTTTATAATGCACGAGTGTATGCGCAACCACAGGTGCACTCTCTATTCCCTCACTTTCATAGTCCGATGAGATGAGACGGCATTTCGACACGGCCGAAGAGATGGCGCATAACCAACGGATTTACGTGCTTTCGAGATACGGGGGTTAAACACCGTCAAATTCTTGACTCCGGACTCCTACTGTGATTGCTATATAATACCTGCTTCTACAAGCATTTCTTCATACTGAGAAACTTTAAAAGAGAGAGATATTCCTTCCCCAAAGGCAGGCACCTGTTAGATTTCTCAAATGTAACAGGTGTTTATTTGCCACCAGGAGAATCAAATGCTCGCTTGCCCTCTGGTATAAAAAAAATTGCTGGTATAGTTTTCCCCATTTGGAAAGACTTTTACTATCGTCAAGCTTGGTGGCTCGTTTGGCGATCGCAATACCAGACATCTCGTACCTTTAACACTGCTATACGACGCTGGTCTGATTTTTTACACTGCCATCTATGAGATGTTAAAAGATCATTCTGGCTTTTACTACGTGGGGCACACTAAAATGATCGGGATTAAGAAAAACCACATACACGGTATAGCTAAATTGTATTTTGTTGTTTTTCGAAGTATTCTCCGTTCAACTTAATGCACTTTTCTATTCGTGCAAACCAATCATTAAAACAGTAATTCCAGTCTGAAGTTGATGTTGACAAAATGGCTGATTTGTACGCTTCCACAGCTGCTTCGGGGTCTTCAAACCGTTGACCGCGTAATAAATCTTTCATTCTAGGGAATGTAAAGAAATCGTTTGGGTTCAAAGGGCAAAACTGTATGGAGGAGTCGTATCTTATGACAATCATAGGGACGATACGAGATAATGGATTTTCTTACGCCTCCACCACACGCCAAGAAACTCATACTTTATTGAGTCACAATGACATGAATATGGTCATGGCATAATTTATTTATAAACCTTGTTGAGAATTAAAGTCCGAATAAAGTTAAATTAGCAAATTATTTATCAAAAAGCAAAATTATCATATAATATTCACATCATGCGCCGAGTGAAATCTCCACATACAGTACAGAACCAGGATGACGCTGAAAGTTTTAGAGCAGGCCAAGGTAACAACGAAAAGATAATTTATTTTTGAATTTAAAACTTTTTGGTAACCTTACTAGGTCATACTCAGAGCATCTTAAGTTCTTAAGGACTACATTACCAAAACAAATTACCTTCATGATTTATTATGACTTTCATTGGGGTCGTGATCAACAAGGTTATGATAGTTTAAATTTCACTGTTGATATGCTGAGTTGATATCAAACAACATAAAGATTAAAACTTTGGGGTAGCCGAAATTTGTTTAACCGAAATATTATGTTATGCATTGAATATAAAAAATTTAAAATTCAGATTTCTTATGTGTACGCGAACACTACACATTTAAATAAAATTATTTTTTACAGATTTTATCGCGTACATTAACTTATTTTACATACCCAACGCTTCGAGCAATTTACAGCACCCACCTGTATTATCTATGGCACTCATGGCCTCGGGGGAACTGAGGTGTTCGATGTCCCAATGTCATATAGTTACCGACGGCTACCTTCAGTTTAAAATTTTTAATCTTTGATCCAATATGCGTAGTAAGGACTTATAGTATCTTGAAGTCTTACAGTTCTATGCGTGGGTTGGTAATTTTATTCATATTAGGATTCCAAGCAGATGGTAGTACCCAGCCATTTTCTCTATGGAAATTAGAAAGTTTTTCAATTTCAATGGCCTCGCGAATCATCCTTGGAAGGAATCGGTGATCTTTAGCGAGGATTTGTGTGAAAATCGTTTTTAATTAAATTTAAAATAATATACGTCCAAAAAATAAAATTATATTAATAATATATTGTAGAAGAAAAAATATAGTAGTGATCTGAAGCTAGGACTACGGAACATTAATTAAGTAAACTCAGCATCCAAACTTGGCACAGTGCCAAGACAAGGTCCTTGTTATAATGCTCACGCTGCACATGTAGTTAACACAGTGCTAGACCAAGTTTAACATTAGTTATGAAGGCAAACTGAATATAAATTATACTACACGGTAATACTGCAAAATAATGGCCACTTGCTTAGTCTCACTTTAGCTTCACTTAGTTGATATACTGACTTACGGAAAGGTTAACTGGAGTTCAGAAATTAAATTAATATAACTTGAGTTAAGAAAAAATGTAAAAACTTTGTTAAAACTCAGTTGGCAGTTTTTTACTAAAAAGTCCGACGTAACTTAACAATAACTTTAACTTTAACAAATGATTCGTCTAGGTTAAAATCTTCCTCGTTTTTGGTAAACATGCAATTCTTACAATGTTTTTAAATCGAGAGATTTTCTAATGAAGTCAATGACCACGTAAGGGAACGGTTCTATAACTCTCTTCCACACACATCAACGATCACCTAGATCTCGATATATTTGAGTATAAAGATGACGCAAAAGTCATGTAGAAGTATCTAACAATGCTCGGACAAGTCCAGATGAATTACAGTATTATTAATATATTTTATATTAACTAATTATTCTGGCAAACAATTCGTCGTTGACGCCGCAAAGGGGCGAACCTGAATTTTTCAAAAAATTACAACAGAGCAAGAAAACATTTATTATTCCCCGATTACTAGCTTTTTTTATCAGAAAATTAATCTTATTTGTAGTTTTGCATTAAGTCTAATGTATTTAATTTTCTGATGAAAAAAAGCTAGTAATTCGGGGAATAATAAATGTTTTCTTGCTCTGCTGTAATTTTTTAAAAATTACGAATTATTATTTTCCGAATATTAGACGAATTGCTCAATTTTAAAACCTACGTATTATAGGTTTTAAAATTGAGCCACGTTATACCTTTAAATGGCTCACAGAATATCAACATCAAACAGCAAAGTAATGCTAACGTGTTCCGTGTGGTGAGTGTAGAACACCGGACACCCTTTTTACTGGCACGAGGCATTCCATCTCAGTCCTCAGGGGTGACAACGCATCTGCATTTTGATCGACGATAGATGTAGATGTCTATGGTCCATAGCTTCCGCTTAGCGACAGGTGGACTATGTGCTCCCTTGTCACCCTTCTATAAAAGAAAAACAATGAAACCAATGAAGCTCACACATGTGCTTGATCTTTCTCTTTTGTTTTCGGTAACAGTCTAGGGCAGTCATTTCAGTTTTAAGCTTTTTCAACTTTTCTCTGGTCTCATTGTAAGTATACGAACTATTAAAAAAATTAAATGAAAAAATAACTACTATGATTTCAATTTACTCAGTAAATAAGTAATAATCAATCATGCAGTGGCAGTATAAAAATATCCACTACCCCATTACGAATAGATTAGAATAGAATGATTTTTTATTCAATACTAGCTGTTCATGGATTTTAATTTTTTTGCGCGGAACTCTTATTCTTTTTCTAAAATAGAAGTAGCCTAAGTTACTTCTTATAACATCAGCTATCTGTCAGTGAAAGTCTGGTCAAAATCGGTCCAGCCGTTTCGGAGATTAGCCGGAACAAACAGACAGAAAGACAGACAGACAAAAATTTAAAAAATCGTGTTTTTGTTATAAGTACCGTATATACTTTCATATGGATATAGTAAAAAGCTGTTATTTCGACATTACAAACAGACACTTCAATTTTATTTATTTGTTTAGATAGATCACATGTGTAATTCTTATTGAAATTAATTTTTTACTTTACCACTGGTTCGAAAAAAAAAACCTCTGTCCTGGGAAGAACCAGCTGGAAACCCAGCGAGACTTTTTTTTTAAAAGCAAATTTTACATTAATGGTTGTACAAACTATATAAGTACAAAATTTATTTTAAAAACAGCTTGGAAGCGACTACCTCATTCCCAGGGGCTATTATCAACCATGTATTCATCATTACAGCCTTTCATAAGTCCACTGCTGAACATAGGCCTCCCCCAAGGAATGCCACAAAGCACGGTCCTGAGCCACCTGCATCCATCGACTTCCTGCATGTCTTACCAGGTCGTCACTCAATCTCGTGGGGGGTCGCTCTACACTTCGCCTACCGGTCCGAGGCTGCCACTCAAGAACCTTTCTTCCCCATCGGTTGTCGGTTCTTCGAGCTATATGGCCGGCCCACTGCCACTTCAGCTTACTAATCCGTTGGGCTATGTCGGTCACTCTGGTTCTACTGCGGATATCCTCATTTCTAAGTTTATCGCGTAGAGAAACTGCGAGCATAGCCCTCTCCATAGCTCGCTGAGCGACCTTGAGTTCCTCATACGGCCAGCAGTGAAGGACCACGTCTCAGATCCGTAAGTCACACTGGCAACATGCACTGGTTGTACAATTTCGTTTTAAGGTTTTGAGGTATGTCTGACGAGAAGATGTGTCGTAGTTTCCCGAACGCTGCCCAGCCGAGTTGAATCCGTCGATTGACCTCTCGGTCGAAGTTGGACTTACCTAGTCGGACTATTTGCCCCAGGTAAACATACTCGTCAACAACTTCGAGCTTAGTCCTCCCCACAACTACCGGCATAGGTGTGAGTGTGACCCATGTCACACCTATGCCGGTAACAAAGATTATGTTTAATGTCCATACATTAAACATAATCTTTGTTTTGTCCATGTTCATCTTAAGACCTATCAGTTGGGTGACACTATTGAGGTCATTGAGAATGGTGCTTAGATCCTCCAGCGATTCTGCCATAAAGACTATATCGTCGGCAAATCGAAGGTGAGTGATGTACTCGCCATTAGAATAGAATAGAATAGAATAGAAAATTTTTTATTCAATATACATTACATGTGTAATTCTTATTGAAAGTCATTTTTTACTTTACCATTGGTTCGAAAAAACCTCTGTCCTGGGAAGAACCAGCAAGAAACCCAGCGGGACTTTTTTTTTTATTTATTTGATGTTAATACCGTATCCTTTCCAGTCCAGAAGCTTGAAAACGTCTTCCAATGCAGCGGTGAAGAGTTTCGGGGATACAACGTCACCCTGTCTTACACCTCTCTGCAATTGGATAGGTTTCGTACTCTGGTTCTGTACTCGGATAGCCATCGTAGCCCTACTGTACAAGCACTTCAGCACTTCGATATACCGACAGTCAACTTGGCGTCGCTGAAAGGACTGCAGCACCGCCCAAATTTCGACGGAATCAAAGGCTTTCTCATAGTCCACATACGAAAGGCATAGTGGCAAATTGTACTCCTCAGACTTCTGTACAATTTGCCGAAGGGTATGTATGTGATCTATGGTGCTAAAGCCCTTTCGGAAACCGGTTTGTTCGGGAGGCTGGAAGTCGTCAAGTCTGCGCGCGAGACGATTCATAATGACTCTCGAAAACAGCACGTAGACGCGGCTCAGAAGGGAAATCGGTCTGTAGTTTTTCAAGAGAGCGTTGTCACCTTTCTTGAAGAACAAGACCACCGCACTTCTGCTCCACGCCTGCAGAGTAGTGCCACCATGGAGGACGGATTTAAAGAGCCTCTGAAGGACTTCAAGTACCGGTTTTCCACCCGCTTTCAGAAGCTCCGCTGTAATTCCAGCCTCGCCTGGAGCCTTGCCATATTTAAGATGCTGGAGAGCCATTCTAATCTTGCTCAGACTGACGTCCAGGATATCTTCGGAATAGTGTGGGATAAGACTCGCTCTTGGATCGTTACTCACACTTGCGTGTGGCTCCAACGATGACGTGTACAGCTGTCCATAGAACCTCTCAATCTCACTCAAAATCTCAGGTGCCCCGGAAATGATGCTGCCACACTCGGTCCTCAGCTTTGACAGTTAGCTCTTCTGGCAGACAGACCTCTGGAAAAGACTTTGGAGCCTTGGTTCCGCTCGATCGCTTCTTCAATACAAGCTGTATTGAAGTTGCGTAAGTCCCGCCGCATGCATTTGGAGATCTGTCTGTTCAGTTGCCTGTATGCTGTCAAATCTGTTGAAGAATGTAGCTTCATCTCCCGTCTAATAGCCATGGGATTTAGAGTGTGATCGGAGAGTTTTTGTGTTCTTCTGCGGCGGGTCTTGCAGAACTTAGCTCCGACCGCATGGACAGTTTCCACGAGCTTGTCATTCATATCGTCCACTTCATTGTAGTCTTCTAGGCACTGAAAACGGTTTTGTAACTCGAGCTGAAAGGTTTCAGGACTTTGGAACAGAGCACGAGGGGAACGGAGCGTTGGCTTCATTAGACGAGATCTCTCCAACTTAACGTTTAGGTTCAGTGTGCCTCTAACCATTCGGTGATCGCTACCAGTTTTCACCCTCGCGATCACGGAGACATCACTGAACAGTTGTCGTCTGGTCGTCATAATGAAGTCAATCTTATTTTTTGTCGAACCGTTGGGGCTCGACCAGGTCTTTACTTTGACCAGGTCCTGGTTTTTAACAGTGGTAGAGCCACGCTGCAGCTTTTGCTGTCGCACGGATGGGCCGGCTTGAACCGGGGTAGTACCACGACCTCACAGAAAACCAGCGTGAAGTAGAGGTTTACCTCTGCGTTTCGCTTGGTGAATGCAGGTGGCCGGAGGCCCTTTTTACTGGAAATGAGGCATTCCATCTTAGTCCTCACGGGTGACAACGCATCATTTTGATTTGTAGCAGAGGATAGATGTAGATGTCTATGGGCCGCAGCAACCACTTACCATCAGGTGGACTGTGTGCTCGTTTGTCAACCTTATCCTATAAAAAAAAGGTCCACTTCCTGTGGGGCCGCTTCTGGAAGAAAGAGTTCATCATAAAGAGTCCCTCTTTCTACATGAAGTCGGCCAGCTGCTGGCCCCTTGGGTTCCGTTGCCCTATTCCAAATTTCCCTACTTTCAGCTCACCGTTCTCTCTTGTGCCTAGTTTTGCATTGAAGTCTCCCATTAACACCGTATATTGGGTTTTGGAGGAATGCATGGTTCTAGAGATATCCTCATACATTTCCTCCACCTCCTCATCGGGGTGTGCCGAGGTTGGTGCGTATACCTGTATGACCTTCAGCGAATACCGTTTGGTAATTCTGTTAACGAGAGACTTGTGGACGATAAATCCGACACCTCCTTGGGACAGATGGTCGCCCTCCCGGTGATAGAGCAAGTTGCCGGATTCGAGGATTACCGTGTCCTCCCCCTCTCTTCGGACTTCGGATAATCCTATAATATGCCAGCGCAACTTGTCTATCTCTTATTCCAGCTCCACGATCTTCTCGTCAGTCCTCAGGGTGCGTGCGTTGTACGTTGCCAGGTCGAGTCGTCTAAGGTGGCAACCGAACCTCCACCGGAGATTCTTAGCACCCTCTGCCCTGCCGTTACCATGGTCGCCACCGTAGCCAGGAATAGCGGGGCCGCCGGGGACTGGGGGCCTTCTTTTTGTTACTCTCTTCATAGGGGGTATTTGCCATAGTTGCCACGCTTAGCGAGCGTGTTGGCAACCGCAGTTTTTTCATTGTAATTTTGGCTACTATCAGGAAGATGCTGCTGCCCATCTCCTGCCTGTTTCCCTTTGTCGCCTTTTACGACACCCACGGGAAGATATGGGGTAGTGGATATTCTTGACCGCCACTACACGGCTTATTAACTATGTATTATTAAAAATAACCATGTATTCATTTATACTATAATAACCCTTTTTATACAGTTTCAACTTAACAAAACATTTAAACTTATAATAATAAGGTAAAGGTAATAGAGAGAGCCTGTATCTGTCCCGTGGGTCATAAGAAACTTAAACAAAAGCAGTGGCATCTCGCGACAACAACTCAAAATAGCGTTGGAACTGTGGCAAAATCGTTATAAGGCAATATATACAGGTTACTTATTTTCAGCATTGGATTTTTATAGGCTGTAATGAATCGATGGACGAAATAAGTAATAAAGTAAAAAATATTAATAAAACTTGTGACAACGTCTAAAATAACCTGTTATTATAATATAATTACTCACTAGTCATCAGTTGTACCGAGTGGCGGGACCAGCACAAGAAATCGGAGCATTAGAAGCCCATCTAGACATCATATCAGCGATTCCTGCAGCTCGTTCCACTTCAGGACAACTTGAAGCCTTAGTCAGACTTGCACAAGAAGATAAACAAAAATGGCTTCTATACTTCGACCAAAAGCAAATGTCATACACCAAGATAGTTGACAATCTTGCCGAGTAAGTAACACATTGTTAATATTTTGTATAATCTTAAGTGATTAACGATACCTATAGTTATTTCTTATTTTTTCTAGAACTAGGATTTAATATTCAAGAAAGGATAATATCCGACTTATTTGACCTACCACTTGATAATGACTTAAGGAAATTCATTGCCACAGAATTTTTAATTATACCTATATTATTCTTTTATGATGTAGGTACCATAATAGAAATAATATCATTTGTCTAGTACAACAACAGCCAGTCTAAAACGTAGAATCTTAGCAATCAGTATCTTAGATAATAATGTAAGCGAAGTTAATTATTCCATTTATTTACAATTTTAATCCATAATACAATGCACAAATTATGGTCGGCTTTTGTGACACAAGTGACACAAATTAAATTATTAACATCCCATTACTATTGCAGTCGCAAGCTGTTCTAATTAAATAAATATTTATTTAATTAACCACACATGCTTCCTACTTAACACTTTCACTGTCCGATTTTCAGTCACAGTAGTAAGACAATAGTAATTAACTATATCTACTCGTAGTAGACGGGACAGCGAATGAGTTAAAATCAAAACACTAAATATTATTAAGCTGACCTGGTATGTTTATGTTCCTAGTTGAAATATAAATACGCCACAAAATGTTACAGTCGGTAACTGTCTTATTTTTTTTTTATTTTTTTGCTTTTAATAATAATTTACTTGTTTCAGTATTATTCGCGATGAAGAAGCTAAAATTAAAAGGACAAAGTATGCCGCAAAACGAAATGGTAAATCGATTAGTTGGGATACTTACTACGGATACGAGGAGGTACAGCAAAATAACTAAATCTTTATATACATATAGTTCTTCTGTGCGTGGGTTTGAGTAGGTGAATGAAAGGTTGGTTTTTTTTATAGTATAATTGTGACAAACGAGTACACAGTCCACCTGACGGTTTACGTATCAAAATGCAGATGCGTTGTCACCCGTGAGGACTAAGATGAAACGCCTCGTATCCAGGAAAAAGGGTCTCCGGTTCTCTACACTCACCATACGAAACATTGCAGGGTTAAGCTGCTATTTTACGCTGGTATTCTGTGAGAGCGTAGTCCTTCGCCGGTCGAGCCGACCCATTCGTGCTACAACTATACTTCTAATATAGCTGCAGCATGGCTCTACCACGTAAAATGGTTAAAAATGGATGATTTAAATTCACAATTGGACCCGGTAAGTAGCGCTGTTGTCGAGATCCAGAAATCACCCACGGAAAGCCGGTGCTGATTGCTAATCTTATTTTATATAAGAGGATGTCCTGAGTGACTGTCTCATCTATCAACACACAGTCTTAACCACTAGACGTAGAAATCTAAAATTTGGACACTAGCTGTCTTTTATGACATAGACATTCACTAAAAATTTTTGAAAATACATACATACATAAACACTCACGCCTGTCACCCAGAGGGGTAGGCAGAGACTACGGACTTCCATTTGGCGCGATCCTGACACACCTCTCTCGCCTCTTTTATATCCATATATCTACGCATACACGCTCGTCGGTTAAGGGTACTCCTAATCTGGCCCATTTTTAATGTATCGCCGATTTGGTCGATAAACCTTCGTCTAGGGCGTCCCTTCCCTTGCCGTTCACTTCTGCAACATAAATTTGCTTTGTCACTCTTTCCTCGTTCGTTCTTTCTACATGACCAAACCACCGAAGGATTCCTTTCTTAATCCTTGTCACAACGTCATCTTGCAAACCACACTTTTCTCTTATCACACTATTTCTCACCCTGTTATTCAGATTCAGCCCTAGCATACTCCTTAAGGAACGCATTTCTACAGCATTTATTCTACTCTCATGCTTCTTCTGCTAGACCCAACTTTCACTACCATACATTAAAGTAGGGACTAAGACAGCATTATGAATTGCCATACGTGGCTTAGTTGACACATTCTGACTCCTCATAATAGCGTGTAGAGCCCCATTCACTCTATTTCCTGCGTTCACTCATCGTACTATATCCTTATCATATCTACCATCCCTGCTAAATAAACATCCCAAATATACAAACTCATCCACTTGCTCAATCAACTCCCCTTCTACTCTTATTTCACATAAAGTTTTACTTTCTTCTCTTTCAAAAACCATCACTTTCGTCTTACTTGCGTTCACTTTCATACTCCTTTCTTTCGATGACCAATTTATTAAAGTAACCATCATTTGCAACTCGGCCGCCGACGATGCAAATATGACTTGATTATCGGCGTACAAAAGGCATTTGACGGTTGACTCACCCATTCTCAACCCACATTCTTCAACTTTCAAAGTTTGCAAACAACTGTCCATAAATAGGTTAAACAGCCACGGGGAAGCCACACATCCCTGTCTGACACCTTTATGAATGCCAAACCAGTCCGAGTAGACCCCGTTGATGCTGACACAAGCAGAGTCCTTAGTGTTTAGAGTCCCTATAAAGAGACCTTAATGCCTGTATCAAGCTAGCGCTCAACCCAAATGAGTTCAGTATTTGCCATAACACATTCCTGTCCCCTCTGTCATAAGCCTTTTCCAAGTCCATGAAAGCACAAAAAACTTTCTGGGTTTTGGCCAAAAACTTCTCCGCTATCATGCGCATGGAAAAGACTTGATCCGTACACCCCATCCCCTTTCTAAATCCAGCTTGCACATCCCAAATTTTTCCATCAGTTTCTTCCATAACTCTTTCAATTAACACCTTAGCATACAGTTTACCCACAATGCAAAGCAAGCTGATACCACGGTAGTTTTTACAGTCCTGCTGCGACCCCTTTCCCTTATATATTGGGACTATAACGGCTTTGCACCAGTCTTCCGGTACCCGCTTCAGTTCCCAACATAAATTAAACAAGATGTACAGCAGGCCTGCAACCACACCCTCACCAGCCCTTAGCATTTCGAGTGATACTCTATCATATCCGGCTGCCTTACCTGCTTTCATGCTTTTCATTGCTTTCATTATTATTATCATCTACACTTATCTCCCTACCTTTCTCCACTTCTTCCGGAATTTCTATTTCAATTATTTCAGACGACTCTTCACTCTTAAACACGCTTTCAAAATATTCCTTCCATCTCTTTAAATTCGAAACTTCATCATTCAGCATGCAGCCATTCTCGTCTCGTATAGCATTCATTCTAGGCTGTTTTGAATTTCCCCTGGCAGTTCTTATGAGCTTCCAGAACATTTTAATATTTTCCTGGAAGTTATCAGATACCCTTCTATCATTTTTATCTATCCTTTCTTGCTTTTTCCTTTCAACAACTTCTTTTACTCTCTTATTTATACGTCTAAAGTCTGCCTTTTTTCTTTCAATCTCATCATTCATACCGCCAGAATTACCAGCTTTAGTTGCTAGTAAATCTAGCCATGCACTCTTCTTTGCTTCTACTTCCATCCGTACGTCATCATCCCACCACAACGTATTACTTTTCCTCTCATTCGTTCTCTTACTTACACCACATGCTTCGGTCGCTGCATCCACCAAAACTTTCTTAATATTATTCCATACATTCTTCAATTCTAAATCAATCATACATAATTCATTCAACCCACTTATATTTTCCCTCAGTCTGCATTTATACTTCTCTTTCACACCTTCATCTTCTAACCTCTCTATTCTTATACGCTGTAACGCAGTGGTAGACACCGATGTCCGATGCCACCAACGTCTGAATAGACCATTAATTCGGCATAAGACCAAGTAATGATCCGTCCCTACGTTGGACCCCCGGTAAAACCTTGTATCTACCACTGCGCTCCTCATTCTTTCATCCACAATTATAAAATCTATCATGCTTCTATCATCCCCTCTTTCCCATGTATACATGTGAATCCTCTTATGGCGAAAGAAAGTGTTCGCCACAAAAAGATTCTTTTCCACACATACGGTGAGGAGGTCTTCACCATTCTCATTTATTCATTCATCGCCAAACGTTCTTAATATCCTTTCATAACCAAACCTCTTCACCCCAACCCTTCCATTAAAATCTCCTAACATAATAATATTTTCATTTTTCTTACATTTTATCAACATCAGCCTTACCATGTCCCAAAACTTCTCTCGGATATAAGTGGGCTTAGACATATCTGGGGCGTACACCCCTAGCACAAACAACTTCTTTAAGCCCACTTTCATTCGTATCCACAGCAGCCTTGGGCTAACACATTCATACTCTTTCACACATTGACCCATTCTTTCTGAAAGGATGACACCGACTCCCTGGCATGCCCGCTCGGTCTCGTCTACTCCAGACCAGTAAGCGGTATACATGCCATGTGCAGTGACATCTCTTCCCTTTCGTTTCGTCTCGTTTACACATAACACATCTATTCCTCTATCATTCATCATTTCGCATACTTCATCCATCTTATCATTCATTGCTACACTAGGGTTTGTTCCCGGGAATTCTCGTCCCGGGAATTCCCGGGAAATCGGTCGGTCTCGTACCCGGGAAATTCAGCTCGAGAAAAGTCGAGACATCGAGAAGTTTAAATAAACATTTTTACGCTTAGCTTTCTTTGTAAATGCGAGGCGGCAGCGGCATCCTTTGACAGCACGGCTCGTGTCTGTCGGTATCCTTTGTTTTTGCCGACAAACGCAAGCGCGACGCGGCCTCAGCTCAGTTGTATTTTGTTCATTCGTGTTTCAACTCCCGCCGTGTTCGGATCGGTCGGATCATAAACCCAGCATAGTGAGTGTATTTACTATTTAGTGACGCACGAGTAATAGAATCGCAGAACAAACAGGTAAGTATTGTTATTATTTATTTAAATAGTTCAAGTGTTTGTTTTGTTTTGTAAGTACTTTTGTATTACCAAAATAATATTTTTGTTTAAAATATTAGGTATGTTAAAGAAATAAAACTTTTGTTTTTAATCAAATAAGAGAATTGTTAGTGCATAAATATTTACCGATTTCATTAATTGCATTTGTATTGCAGATGTTGTAATAATCCCACAAAAGCCTAAAGTTCTAAACTAAACACATAATATTAAGACGTTGTTTTATGGCAATTTATCTACTACAAATAACACAAAACGTATCCAACCAATCCTACCAAACGTAGTATACAAAAGGACACAGCTATTTTTTCATCATCATCATCAGCCTAACCTAACCACATCAACCCCCTGCTGGGCATAGGCCCCCCCACTGTTGCGTCAGCTATTTTGTAGGTACTAAACTAAAATACTTACTAATTCTTGAACTGTTTGTTATAGATTTTACAACTAATGAACCAAAATGGAAACTTCCAAAGTTTGGAAATATTTCAAGAAAAATAAGGACGCCTCAAATGCGCAATGTCTAAAATGTCCTAAAACCATAGCCTGTAAAGGATCAAACACAAGCGGACTAGTGAGGCATTTAGCTCATGTACACAAAATTGATGTAAGATCCACCGAGGTTAAAATGGACACAGAAGAAGCATCTACCAGTTCGTCTAGTTCCGGGGTGACGGCACCAAAAAAATTAAGAAGTGATTTTGAAACTATGCACGTACAGCAAACACTGAAATTTGACGTTCAACCCAGAAAATCGTTAGGTGAAATTTTAGCTAAACTTTCAGCCCAAGATGGTTTTACTATAAGAGGCATTACTAAAAGTGAATTTATCCGTGAATCACTTGCTGCCAAGGGGTATAAACTTCCAAAGACCCAAACCGAAGTTATGAACCTAATATTGAAGTTTTATGATGAAAAGGAGAAAGAGATGATAAAAGAGCTTTCTCAGCTTTGCACATCACCATCAGGAAACCGGCTAAGTGTGACAATTGACGAGTGGACGAGCATACGAAACAGACGATATTTAAGCGTCTGTGTTCATACAGCAGAGGCAAAAGTTTACAATTTGGGGCTAGTTTACATACCCGGAAAATGCGGTGCCGCAGAGGTTAGAGAAATAGTAGAGGAGCGTTTGAAATACTTTGGGGTAAACTTCGAGCATTATGTCTTGGCCGTAACAAGCGACGGGCCAAATGTTATGAAAAAATTTGGCAGAGAGAGCCCCTGTGAGATGGTCCTCTGTGTAAACCACGCCATCCATTTGGCTATTCTTGATACCTTTTGCAAAAAAAAAAAACAGTAACTACAGTTGCTAGAAGAAACACACCTGTTAGCGACGATGAACACAGCAGCTCTGATGAAGCCAGCACTGATAACGATGACGAAGAATCTGATGATGAATCTATATTGCAGCCTATTGACGACATAAACAAAGTGCTAAATGAGACCCGTTCGATCATAAGATTTTTCAGAAAGAGTCCCCTTAGAAATATCACACTACAAAAACATGTGAAGACTGAATTCGGGGCCGAACTAGTCTTATTACAGGATGTCAGAACTAGGTGGAATTCAATGCTAACAATGATTGAGCGTTTCTTGAAGTTAAAAAATTCCATTAAAAAAGCCTTGATTGATTTAGATAGCTCATTTAAATGGAAGGAGGAAAATATTCCTATACTACAAAAATTGCGGTTGATATTGACGCCAACTAAACTTGCAGTTGAAGCATTGAGCAGACAAGATGCCAATTTACTAACTGCAGAGGCTATAACAGATGTGTTGCTAAAACAATTAGAAAGTATCGACGACCCTTTGGCTCTTCAGTTAGTAGAATCTCTTAAAATGAAAATATCAGATCGTCGGAATACACCTCTAATATCGCTGCTACGCTACCTAAACAGCCCCGATAATTTTATTCTCAAAAAGAGTGCTTATTTTACCGATAATAGCAAGACATTTTTAATTGGATACGCTGAAGACTTATTCAATCGTCTATACCCCACTGTTCCCACTACTACAGAACCTTCGACAGGAAATAATTCAGAAGTTGTCGAAGCAGGCGTAAGCGAATCAGAAACTGAACAAGACAGCTTTGCAGCTCAATTAGAGAGAGCAATAAAAGGTGTTTCGAGAAATGGTGAATCAACTAATGCTGTGGTGCTTTCCAAATCAATTATAAAAAAAGAGTTTTTGCTATTTGAAAAAACAGGCAAGAGGACCCCTAATCTGGAAACACTATACAAAGCATTAATTTCAGTCAAGCCGACTTCAACAGAAAATGAAAGGGTATTTTCCATATCGGGAAATGTGGTCAGTAAGATTAGGAGCCGGCTGTCTGATAAATCTATTAATGCTTTGGTTTATCTTAAGGCATATTTCATAAGAATTAATAAGCAGGCTTAAAGACAGTTATATTTTTCGTATTAATAGTAGATAGATATCTCTTATTTAATTACATTAAAACTGCCAAAAATTGTGATACCATACCACCCACATAGTGAGATTAGTGAGTGATCTTTAGTTATGATGAGAAAAATTATGATTGTTTTTAGTTAAGATGTTTGTTTTAAGCTGATTGTTAACAGAGATTTTGTTTTTTATTAAAGATTAGTGAGATTAGTTATAATAAGAAGAAGTATGATTGTTTTTAGTTAAGATGTTTGTTTTAAGCTGATTGTTAACAGAGATTTTGTTTTTTATTACAGATTAGTGAGATGAGATTAGTTATGATAAGGAGAAGAAGTATGATTGTTTTTAGTTAGCAATTTTGTTTTGAGCTGATTTTTTATTGAGAACTTGTTTTTTTTTGTTAAAAATTATGTTGATTTTTTTCATGTAAAATAAACACAGTTAAATTAAAGACTCTTTTTATTAATTATACAAAAATTTAGACGTATTTTATTTTTTCTCGACAACCCGAGAAGACCCGAGAAATCAGGCTCGAGAAGTCTCGACACCCGAGAACTAAAAAACCTCGAGAAATCGGAATCGATATGCTACACATACATTCAGCGTAGCCAGACGGGCCTCCGCAATCCACTTTTCGCCCCCCCCCCCCCCCCCGGGGGACGTGACGGGTGGCAAACCTCGTCGCCGGTTTTTCTCCCGGAGATTCTTTGCATCCCTGCCCCATTAAAGGGGCGCCGGGAACTCGGGGCCATTTCTTTTTCTCCTTGGCTCATGGTGCGAACTAAGGGGTAGTAGATTCTACGCCGCTACCATACGGCGAGGAGCCGAGTATGTCGTTTCGGCTTTGTCGCTCGTTTAGCACCACCCAGGGGACACGTGTAGGGTGGACCTAGGATTGGTTTCATTTTTGAAAATTCAACCCCTAAAAGGGTGAAATGGGGTGTTACAGTTTGTATGAAACTTTTTTGAAACGAGGGTAGAAGCGTGAAATCGGGTAAACAGATTTCTTTAATTACGTAGGCATTCACTAAGTAAGGTTTTTGAAAAATTTAAACCTTCAGAGACATTAGTGCTACAGTTTGCACGACACTTTTTATTTTAACGATTTCATATTTCATTATCACCATCATGATCATCATTACAACCCTTCACAAGTCCACTGCTGAACATAGGCCTCCCCCAAGAAATGCCACAAATGCACGGTCCTGAGCCACCTGCATCCATCGACTTTCTGCATGTCTTACCAGATCATTACTCCATCTAGTGGGAGACCACCCCACACTTCGCCTACCGGTACGAGGCTGCCACTCGAACCTTTCTTACCCTTCGGTTGTCGGTTCTTCGAGTTATATGTCCTGCCCATTGCCCCTTCAGCTTACTAATCCGTTGTGCTATGTCGGTTACTCTGGTTCTACTGCGGATCATGTGTAACGCCCAGGTCGCAACTACGTCGGTAGTTGTTGGGAGCACTAAGCTCGAAGTTGTTGACAATTACGTCTAACTGGGACAAATAGTCCGACTAGGTAAGTCCAACTTCAACCGAGAGGCCAATCGACGTATTGAACTCGGCTGGACAGCGTTCGGGAGTTTACGAAACACCATCTCGTCAGATATACCTTGATATCTAATAGGCAACACGCACTGGTTGTACAAACCAGTATGTGTAGCCAGTGATGACTTATGGATCTGTGACGTGTCCTTCACTGCTGACCGTATGAGCAAGCTCAAAGGTGTTCAGCGAGCTATGGAGAGGGCTACACTCCGGGTTTCTCTTCTTGATAAACTTAGAAATGCGTATTTCATATTTGTATACAGAAAAATTATTAAATGACTTGATACTTAAAAAATTAATACAAATACTTTTGTATTAAAAAAAATGAAATATAAATTTTACGAAAATGTTATCTTAAAGTGTTATAATGAGGGTACAAAATTTGCATGGAACAAATTGTTTTTTAACTTAACCATAAAGTGAAGTTATGAAAATTATGAATAACACATATTTTAAAACTTTAAATAAGTAAACCTAACCTTAAGTTCTTAATTTCCTAATTTTAAAATTTCATAATCATTGTTTTTTTTTTTAAATCATTGTAGGTAGGTATATAGGTTAGTATTGTGGCAATTTGTAACTGGCATTAACGTCGAATTAAAAGACATTAGTATGGCTGTTACTAATGTTATTACTGTTGTTAATCTATACTTTTAAAATGGTTTATTCGTACCTAACATTTAATACTAGCGATCCGCCCCGACTTCGCAAGGGTGATTTCTGTGGGTCTCGACAACAGCGCAACCTACCGGGACAGGGACAGGGACCAGCTCAAGCACACACAAAAAATTTCATCGAATTTGGTCCAGCTATTTTCGAGTTTTTGTGAGACTAACTGACAGCAATTGATTTTTATATATACAAATATACAATAGTTCAACCCCAGTAAAGCCGGGGCATGCCGCTAGAATAATAGATTTATGTTTTAATACATCAAATTCAAAGACTCTTTAACATCTTACAGATCAACGATTACCTAGATGAATTAGGAGAGCAATATCCTGATATGGTAACAGTTATGAATCCAGGCTTGAGTTACGAAGGTCGTCAGATCAAATACGTAAGGATCTCTACAACGCGATTCGAGGACTTGAGGAAACCCGTCATCATTATTGATGCATGTGTTCACGCACGCGAATGGATCACGCCAGCCGTCGCCCTATACATTATTAATCAACTGGTTGTTGATATTGTGGATAACAATCTAACTGAAAGGCTCGACTGGGTGATAATTCCTCTAGTGAATCCCGACGGCTACGAATACTCAATTACCCAGGTAATACGAAAACAAACATATTTTCATTCTTCTTTTTTCTCAAAACATGAGTAATAATCACAATAATTCACCTAACATAATGACCTCGTTGTGGTGCCTGAAGAGAACATTACACCTTTCTCATTTTTTAAATGTTGATGTTAAAGTCGTTTAGTAAAAAGTAATCATTACAAAAATTCTAGCGTCATTCATCACAAAAAAAACGGAAACAGCATCCGTTAATTAAATACGTAAGAATATATTAAGTATGCTGCAGCTATATTAATAGTATAGTAGCACGAATTGGTCGGCTCGACCGGGGAAGGACCACGCTCTCACAGAATACCAGCGTAAAATAGCAGCTTAACGCTGCTGTGTTTCGTATGGTGAGTGTCTCTACACACCGGAGACCCTTTTTACTGGAAACGAGGCACCTCACGGGTGACAACGCATCTGCATTTTGATTCTTAATCTAAGATAGGTGTAGATGTCTATGGTCCACTGCAACCACTTACCATCAGGTGGACTGTGTGCTCGTTTGTCACCCTAATCCTATAAAAAAACAGAGTTATATATTTGAGATGCGCTCGTATGAGTTTTAAACTTTAAATAAGTAAAACCGTCTTCAAAAACTACAAAGAGTGAAATTTTTACCACATAATTTAACTCTTAAAGCAAGTTTTAGTACTATGTAGGTTTAACTAAGAATTATGGCCCCGACTTCAGAGCTATTAAATTATGTGAAAATTATTTTTTCTTTTTAATTATTTTACCTTTTTGAGTGGATTAAACTATAACACACGCTCAAGGTGACACCTAGTAATAATAATGTCCTCCAGACCGAATTTCGGTCACGGCAGCCAGTCTCAACGGAGACTAACCATCGGCACAGGACAGGATTATAGTGCCCAAGTGTATGCGCAAGCACAGGTGCACTCTCTATTCCCTCACTCTCATATTCCGATGGGACGGTCAACCGACACGACCGGAGAGAGATCAGTCGCAGGACCGACGGCTTTACGTGCTTTCCGAGGCACGGGGGTGAGACACCGCCAACTTCCTGACTCCGGGCAGCTACTGAGAATTTCTTGATGGAAAAACTCAATAACTGATTTTTTTTGGCCCGACTCGAGATTCAAACCCGGGACCTCATGATCAGCAGTCGCACTACTGCAACCACTACACCAACAAGGCAGTCAAAAGGTGACACCTAGAACGCTGTCTATTATATTATCTCCTTTCTTCCATTCATTTCTGAAAGGGTTGTGGAGCAATAAGTCCGTCGCGCTGCTCCAGTGCTTGTTGACGGACTGCAAATTATATACACAAAATATTTAATTCCTTCGACATGCAAGTTTCATCGCGATGGTTTCGTTCACCGCCGAGCATGTGATAAATCAACACTAAAAATGGCAATTAGCAATTTCATTGGAGCCGACGGGGATGGAACGGGGTTGCTCATCGCGTATAGTCTCTAAGCCACCATTGCAAATTGTGTCGGACTAAATTTATTTAATACCTGTTAACCTCTCCTGTTAATTGGTATTAATTTCTCCAATAATTAGTGTCTTTTGATTTTTGTTTGAATGAAATTTTCCAAACATTCGAACCTGCAATATTTAGATTCTCACCATGCACGCTAAGGTTGCTTCGCACGTATATCGTTTAGACAAAAGAGCTATAAATACTGAATAATGACGTAAATACCCCTAACACCCTTTTCATACCCATTTTGAACGACATTTGTCACCGTTTTAGTGGGTTTTAGACCTTTAGTCCTGACAGATACGGGATAAAACTGCAGATGTTAATAAATGTTCAAATGACCTTTAATATATCTTGGGAAATTGCCTATTCCATACGTGACTGATCCGTTTACAAGAACAAGAAGCGCGCCGTTGAGTAATGACATACTGTTTTAACACATTTCGTGAGCAAACTTTAGATTGAGACATCTGTAAACACTGAACATAGAAAATATAATGTTTTTATTTAAAAGCCTAGCAGACAATATTTAGAATTCCATTATGGTTTAACAAGATTTTTTATTATACAACATGTAACAAAAACCCTGTGGTTACCGTTAAATACGTTATCAGGATCAGTATTCAAACCTATAGAAATAACTTTTTTTTTTAAAACTCGACCATATATTTTTTTTATTGTATTAAAAATTTAATTTTTTAATTTTATGTGGTTTTATTACCTCTTACTGACACTAGCCGATGCTAAAGCTAAGTAAAGCGGGGTCTTTGACAATCCTCTTACTCTCCCAGACAATGCAGAGGCAATAAATCCACATACAATTTTTTTAAATAAAATAAAAAAATATTCATTTTATGGGATAAGGGTGACAAACGAGCACACAGTCCACCTGATGGTAAGTGGTTGCTGCGGCCCATAGACATCTACATCTATCCTCTATTACAAATCAAAATGTAGATGCGTTGTCACCCGTGAGGACTAAGATGGAATGCCTCATTTCCAGTAAAAAGGGCCTCCGGCCACCTGCACTCACCAAGTGAAACGCAGAGGTAAACCTCTACTTCACGCTGGTTTTCTGTGAGGTCGTGGTACCACCCCGGTTAGAGCCGGCCCATCCGTGCGACAGCAAAATCTGCAGTGTGTCATATAGTTCGAGCTTTTAAAAAAAAAGTTATTTCTATACGTTTGAATAATGATCCTGATAACGTACTTAACGGGAACCACAGGGTTTTTGTTACATATTGTATAAATGACTTCGTCCGCGTGGAATTTATTAAAATTGTATTGTATGGGTTTTTTGTGCGGTACCCTAATTATTTTTCTAAAATAAAAGTAGCCTAAGTCACTCCTTATAACATCAGCTATCAGCCTGTGAAAGTCCCGTCAAAATCGGTCTAGCCATTTCGGTGATTAGCCGGAACAAACAGACAGACAGAAAGACAGACAAAAATTTTAAAAACTGACATTGACATTACAAACAGACACTTCAATTTTATTTATTTGTATAGATGTATACATTAACGTATAATATACAGTTCACACTTATATTATAATAATGTCTTCCGGACTGTATTTGGTCACGGCAGCCAGACTGAACGGAGACTAGCTATCAGCGCAGAAAATAATTAAGGAGTATAATTCAACAGCGTGTGCACAAGCACAGGTGTACTTCCTATTCCCTTACTCTCATACTCCGATGGGACGGCAATTCGACACGACCGGAATTGAAGAGAGAACAGGTGCAGATCTAACGGTTTTACTTGCTTTCCGAGGCACAGGTTGAAACATTGCTAACTTCATGACTGGGAGGGAACTGAAATTTTCTTGAAAGAAAGACCCAATACTACAGGATCTGGGACCACATGATCAGTAGACTCCAGCCCCCAGCACAACATTTGTAGTTTGTTTAAATTGTATTCAATCGAATTGTGTGGACTAAATAAATGAAATATTAATGCATATATAAAAAAAAAATCAGCTATATAATTTTAAAGTCACCAGTTAGCAAAGATTTTAGTAGTGAAATACATTTATTCATCAAAACCAGAAGTTATATGCTGTTCAACGTATTTCTTCTTGGCTGCCATTTTTATGATATTACCTCTAGAATTATAATATAATATTACACCAGACCTGCGTCCTAGTTTTATGCCATAAAACGGTACGCGTTTGTCAATAAATAATGCACATTGTGCATGGTACAAAGGTTTTATAAACTTATTTTACAAACTTTAGTATTAATTGCAATTGAAAATTAATCAGTCTTAAATTGTGTTTATAGATTTACCACTAATATTTATTTGCCAGGACCGCATGTGGCGTAAGACACGCTCTAAGGCACCCGGTGGTACGGAAGAATGTCTAGGTGTCGACGGAAATCGCAACTTCGACCACTACTGGGGTACTAGTGCAGCCAGTGCGGACCCCTGCAGTCTTATTTACGAAGGACCGGCTCCCTTTTCTGAACCTGAAATCCGCGTTGTTAGGGATGTGATCGTGCAGAATTTGGACCGAGCTGCAATGTACATTTCGTTGCACAGTTATGGTAGTATGTTCCTGTATGCGTGGGGTAACAATGGTAAGTTACAAAAATAAGAAATTAGTAATTTGAATGTTTTATGTTTCATAGAATGAGTGTGACAAACGAGCACGAGCGGGTGCTGAGATCCATAGACACCTACATCTATCCTCGCTTAAGAATCAAAATGTAGATGGACTTAGGTAGAGTGCCTTCTTACCAGTAAAAAAGGTCTCCAGTTCTCTACATGCACATTAAGAAACACGTCAGCATCAAGTTCTACGCTGGTATTATTTAAGATCATGGTCTTTCCCCGATCGAGTAGACTCATTCATTAAAGTTAAAGTTACAGCCTATATACGTCCCACTGCTAGGTACAGGCCTCCTCTCATTTCTTAGAAGGTTTTAGGGCAAGCAAAAGTCTGCCGCACTGCCCCAATGCATGTTGGCAAACTTCGCATGTCTTTTAAATTTTTTTTTGTTATTTCTCAGACGTGCAGTTTTCCTCACTCGCTCGTTGCTCACGTGCTGTGAAATTTACAGCGAGCACCAACCATCTGAGCTACCATGGCTCTCTGTGACCCATTCGTATTGTAACCTTATTATAGCTGCAGCGTGGCTCTACTACATAAAATTTCATGTTTGAACATAAATCTGTTATAAGAATGAAAAAAAATATAATATTAGGTAAGCCGCACTTTTGCTGATAAACCACGCAGAGAACTTTGTGAATCTTTGCCAAATCAATAATATTTTAAGGAAATGTAAGAAATGAGATGAAATCCATCAATAAGCAAGGAACAATGGAGCAGGGTAACAGACTATTTCCTGCTCCTGGAGAGACCAAGCAAGAAACCAGTAGAAGATTTACTTAAAAAATAATAAAAAATATGGGTGAAGGTCGTGGAACACTCTGTTGGAACGAAGTTCCTTTCGTAGTACCTATAGTATATATTATTGTTTAACAAATACAAATAAATGAATTACAAGCGTCTATTAAAATGAAGCGTCATTTAAAATAATATATCATTCATGACAAAATAAGAAAAAGTGTGAGAGAGATGGACATTATTCCATCTCGTTCGCACTGTTGTACGTTTAGAAAGGAGGTCGTGACGGAAAAATCTTACCCTTTTTCTCGCCTAGCTCCCATCCGCCAAATTCGTACCGTGCGACTTCGTTCCAAATATTGTAATACAATAAATTCTTTATAGCTATTTTAAGTTATACAAGCTTAATAGTGATGACCTTATTCCTAGCCGTAGGCAGCCGCGTAACTACCGTAGGGCTAGGTGTGGCAGTGCTCTGGGGCCCCCGAGCTAAAGGGGCCCTTCGGCCTAATTGAATAAATAATTATCGATTTTTAATTTTTTGGCCGCTGAACTAACAAACTTCATCATTATCATCATTCATCATTACAGCCCTTCACAAGTCCACTGCTGAACATAGGCCTCCCCCAAAGAATGCCACAAAGCACGGTCCTGAGCCACCTGCATCCATCGACTTCCTACATATCTTACCAGGTCGTCACTCCATCTAGTGGGGGGACGCCCTACACTTCGCCTGCCGGTACGAGGCTGCCACTCGAGAACCTTTCTTCCCCATCGGTTGTCGGTTCTTCGAGCTATATGGCCGGCCCATTGCCACTTCAGCTTACTAATCCGTTGGGCTATGTCGATCACTCTAGTTCTACTGCGGATATCCTCATTTCTGAGTTTATCACGCAGAGAAACTCCGAGCATAGCCCTCTCCATAGCTCGCTGAGCGACCTTGAGCTTCCTCATCCGGCCAGCAGTGAAGGACCACGTCTCAGTTCCGTATGTCATCACTGGCAACACGCACTGGGTGTACAGTCTCGTTTTCAAGTTTTGAAGTATACCTGACGAGAAGATGTGCCGTAATTTCCCGAACACTGCCCAACCGAGTTGAATCCGTCGATTGACCTCTCGGTCGAAGTTGGACTTACCTAATCGGACTATTTGTCCCAGGTAAACATACTCGTCAACAACTTCGAGCTTAGTGTTCCCAACAACTACTGGCATAGGTGTGACATGGACATTAAACATGATCTTTCTTTTGTCCATGTTCATCTTAAGACCTATCCGTTGGGAAACACTATTGGGGTCATTGAGCATAGTGCTTAGGTCCTCCAGCGATTCTGCCATAAGGACTATATCGTCGGCAAATCGAAGGTGAGTGATGTACTCGCCATTGATGTTGATACCGTATCCTTTCCAGTCCAGAAGCTTGAAAACATCTTCCAATGCAGCGGTAAAGAGTTTCGGGGATATGACGTCACCCTGTCTTACACCTCTCTGCAATTGGATAGGTTTCGTACTCTGGTTTTGTACTCGGATAGCCATCGTAGCCCTACTGTACAAGCACTTCAACACTTCGATATACCGACAGTCAACTTGGCATCGCTGAAGGGACTGCAGCACCGCCCGAATTTCGACGGAATCAAAGGCTTTCTCATAGTCCACATACGCCAGACATAGTGGCAAATTGTACTCCTCGGACTTCTGTACAATTTGCCGAAGGGTATGTATGTGGTCTATGGTGCTAAAGCCTTTTCGGAAACCGGCTTGTTCGGGAAGACGCGGCTCAGAAGGGAAATCGGTCTGTAGTTCTTCAAGAGAGCGTTGTCGCCTTTCTTGAAGAACAAGACCACCGCACTTCTGCTCCACGCCTCCGGTGTAATGCCACCATGGCGGACGGAATTAAAGAGCTTCTGAAGGACTTCAAGTACCGGTTTTCCACCCGCTTTCAGAAGCTCCGCTGTAATTCCATCCTTGCCTGGGGCCTTGCCGTTTTTAAGGTGATGGAGAGCTATTCTAATCTCGCTCAGACTGACGTCCGGGATAACTTCAAATGACTCGAATTGAAATCTCAAAAATGTTCCCCCACCTTCAGAATATAAACATAAAATTATTGTTAAAATAAAATTGTCTACTTCCTTTATTATCTACCTAATATATAATTATTTACTGTAATCTACTCGACTTCGTTCGCCTTGTATGGACCAACATTGAAAAGTATCGAGCAGTATCCTTTTATCGAGATAAAAGTATTCTATGTCCTACCCAGGTCGAGCTCTATCCGTGTGCAAAATTATTTACAAACAAATAAACTTTCACATTTATAATAGTACGATTAAATATTATCTGCTGTATTATACATAATACTTAGTAGAAGCTTTGCTTAATTTACCCTGCAGTGGGCGATAAGGAGCTCATTATAAATTATTATTCATTAGGCACCTTTAAAGTAGGTATTTAGTTTAATTTAAATTATCCTATATATATTACTTGGTCTATGGTTTAAATAGAGCCCTAATTTCATTTTTGCCCCCTGGGCCCTTGATTACATAGCTACGCCACTGGTCCTAGGTATTATTGTAATCCGAGAATGCTTCATTTTTATACTCTAATACACTTTTAAAGGAAATATTTTTTTATATACTTTAACACTATGGGATTTTCTTATAGAAAATACTGAAAATAGACTGCATAGAATGCAATAAACATTACTGCATTGGGTTTGTATTTCGCATTAATAATGGATTAATTACTTTTCCTATTTAAAATACATTTGTATTTGTGTAATATACCCGCATAAAGTTATTCATTCATTTAATATTTTCTCTTAAAATCGACTCGGGACTCTGAATTGCTTTTAAGATTCCCTTCATAAAAACAAACATAGGGGGCTTTGATGTTGGATACCTACGTGTTCCCGTTTTATCATCCTTTTTATATTTTAAATTTTGTTGGACTGTGGTTGCACTTTGGATAATATTTTATTATTTTGAATCTATATTTAAGTTAAAATATTTCTATTTCTATTTCTATCACTATTATTTGATATTTGGCTCTTCTTACGCCACCATCACTCATAAATTATACTATCAATATACATATTGACAAAGTCAGTAGTAAAATCTACCTATTATAACATTTAAAGAATTTGAAGTGATTTAAATTTACATTTATAAAAATATTTTCACAGGTACTTTACCATCAAATGGTCTGGCCCTTCACGTGGCTGGTGTGCGAATGGCAACAGCTATTGAGGAATTGGCTCTCGAAAAGGCTGACCCATACATCGTTGGCAATGCAGCTAATGTCCTATACAATACCACTGGTACTTCCAGAGACTGGACTCGAGCTGTTGGCATTCCTTTCACTTACACACTCGAGCTACCTGGATACGAATACGGATTCCTACTCCCACCGGAATATATCGAACAAATAGTTAAAGAAACTTGGGATGGAATCGCTGCTGGAGCACACTACATTTTATCTCTATATTAACTATTGTGAAAATAAATTAAATTTATTTTATACCCTAGACTTATTGTACTTACCCTACATGTGAAAATCAAAATTTAATAATAACAGATCCGGCAAGAAACGTTGGATGGATCAATATTTCTAGGAAAACAACAATAATTTTATATAAAATGAGTGGAATTAAATATGACAGTTTTATTACAATTATACAATTTATTGATTTAACGAGCCACTAAATATACAGATAAGATGTCATGGCTTATCGTACAATAAATAAGAACTCAGTCAATAGTATACCTAATTCGATAAAGTACTCAAAATAGTTAATTTTGTTCTTATGACAAATTAAAAAAGATAAATTTTCATATAAACTAATTAAGTAAATAAATACCGGCAGCTGCAACTGTTTCAACGTCCATCTCGGACAGATGACAATACAAATATGTAGGATGCACGATCGTGTGGGCAGCCGCGCAATGATTGTGACAATCATGGCCCATTCTGTAGTTGTCCACCATGGCCGATCGTGTATAGGGCCCATGAGGGCGCACAATTCACCTGATGGTAAGTAGTTGCTGTGGCCCATAGACATCTACATCTATCATCGTTAGCGAATCAAAATGCAGATGCGTTGTCAGCCGTGAGTTCTAAGATGGAATTTCTCTTTTCCAGTAAAAAGAGTCTCCGGTTCTCTACACTCACCATACGCAATACAGCAGTATTAAGCTGCTACTTTATGCTGGTATTCTGTGAGAGCGTGGTTTTTTCCCGGTCGAGCCGACCCATTCGTGCTACAACTATACCTATTAATATAGCTGCAAAATGGTTCTACCACGTACAAATATTATATTCTATATAATCTTATTTAAAGCTGTTAAAATGTGTAAATTTACAACCAACATAAAAAACAGCATGAAGCACTAGGGTTATTGAATTTTTTAAGTTTTTTAAACTAAATAATAATATGCATTACACATTAGTTAATAATAATTATGACACGAAGCGTCAAAAAACTCCAGAATCGTTTGAGAGTATGGTTTGAGCTCGTGATGCTATCCTATTTTGTTAGAAGAGCTTCTTTCAAATATTGTTATGGGAACATTATTTTCATTATTTTATAAAATTCTAATTAAAATAAATTAAACTATCGCAATATGTTTGGAAGACTGCAACTATAAACTTTTTATGTCTGGATTTGGAGACTTATTACATGGAAAAATATATTATTTTAATCATGAGCAACCGTGTAATTCTAGCATCATTTGGGTCTCTGAGTATTCAACATTACACGATCCTCTGATTACACTATTAGAATACAGTTAAGTTTACTAATCTACATATTTAACGCCAGCTTTAGTTTACTTGCGCCTAAGAACAAAATTAACTGTCTGTAATCCAATAATTCACTTAAGAAAAGTTTCAGAAGTGTTAAACGAACGCCTTATACAATTACGTAACTTGATCCTCTTTGCTCAAATGCCTGAAGGGCATCAAAAAGTTGAACACACTTCAAACATTTGCGGTAAAAGGAAAATTTGCAAATTATCCTAACAATCTTAACATACTTACTAGAATTACTTATTTTGAAACAGAAGATTATTATTATTCTTAGCAGTGGTAGCTCAGGAGAAAAAAGTATTAATTTACTATGAACTTGACGATAAGGGAAACCATAGTAAACCTGTATGTCTGAAAAATAAAACGATGAGAACATGTGAAATCCGCCAAAATGCCATCCCCCAATTTTATACATAGTAAAGCCACGCTACAGCTATATTATGGTTACAGCACCGGGGAAGGACTACGCTCTCATAGAATACCAGCGTAAAATAGCAGCTTAACACTGCTGTGTTTCGTATGGTGAGTGTAGAGAACCGGAGACCCTTTTTACTGGAAAAGTGGCATTCCCTCTTAGTCCTTACGGGTGACAACGCATCTGCATTTGGATTCGCAAACGAGGATAAATGTAGATGTATATGGGCCACAGCAACCACTTTTCATCAGGTGGACTGTGTGCTCATTTGTCACCCTATCCTATAAAAAAAGCTCTCAGGGGGGACAACACATCTGCATTTTGAATCTTATTCGAGAATAGATGTATATTTCCATGAGTGACAGCATTCATTTACCATCAGGTGCACTGTGTGCTAGTTTGTCATCCTTATACTTTAAAAATGCGTTGAAACAGCACTGTAGTCTTTCTTGCAGTAAAAACTCTCATAAAAATGGGAGGTGGCTTGTGCCCTGAAGTTTATCACACTCGTATATTATAGACTACTAGCAAAACCAGCAAGTGTTTTCCTGTCTGCGTATACCAATTTTGATATGCTTCAGCGCCATCTAGTGTTAAGTTACAACAAAATGGTTAGCATAAAAACCTCCATAAAAACAATATATCTGCCAAATTCCTTGGTTATCGGTTAAACGGTGACGAAGTCTATTATATAGACTATTTTAATTTTCCTTTTTTTCCACCAAATTGTTTATACATTTTTGTTTAATACTACGACACAACTGTATTTACTTTATCTTTTCCTTTTATCAAGTCAATTGTGACGAAACTAATTTCATAAACATGCTCATCCATCAGCCTTCAAAAATCCACAATATTACGCTAGCCTCATTATATGGTAGGGTTTCGTTATACTACAGAATAAATAATAGTTAAAAGTACAGAAGTATCACTCTCTGATAGCAAACTTGCGAGTTTAAACTTAGTTACAACGTCGCTAATGTTCATAATACTTTGCACGCCTCAGAAGTGACCTTCGTGAAATTAACCTACCGTTCATTTCGTCGAAAAAAATATGTGGCGCGCGTATTAAATCAAAATGCACCTTACGTCCACGTACGAGTTTCTGTATCACTTAGCCCGTTACGCGCCTTTGTTAAGACCGCCTCTACTATAGGGTTAGGTGTAGTGAGAAAACAAATTGAACCCTTTGACATTAGTTGGTATATAGTAGAATACACCGAGGTGTTATGAAATGTATTATTATTTCTTTTATATTGTTAAAAAAAAAAACGTTATCCCCACATTAGGATTTTCTCCTGTATCGTGGAGGCAGTTAACAAACATTTGCACTTTGTACAAGGATAAACATCTAGACCCGGAACAATTATTTGTATGCCATACAAATATTTCTTCTAAGGCTGTTCAGCACGCCGAAACTGCAATTCTGCTTGTTGACAAATCCGTTTAGTTGAAAGTGGGCTTCGTCCGAGAAAAGCATGTTCCCGAAGTTGGAAAATCGCTCTAACGTCAATGTGGAAAATAACGCCCTATATGTATGATCATAGTGGGAAATTTCTTGCACCAACTGGATCTTATAAGGATGAAGCTTCAAATCATATCTCAAAATTTACCTTAAACTGCTTCGCGAAATTCCCAGTCACTGAACATCGTCGTGTAGAGAGTTCCGCATTTTCTTTAACAGATCGATTAACCTCCCGAATCGCTGGCTCCGTGCGTGAAGTACGGGAGCAACCTTGACGTCTCATTGGTAGCGTCAAACCAATTTCTCATTTTTCCAACCTCTTCATCCATTTTTTAAGTAGCTGACGATGGAATAGACGGGTAAAAAATTACCTGTATAGGATGTATCCAAAATAAAAATGTATTTCAAGATTTTATTTCACAACTTTGTAGGCGTGATTAATATCTATTGCTATGCCAAATAACAGCTTTATAGCCCCTAAGGTCTCTGAGTAAAACCACATACTGATGAACGGACATGGCGAAACTATAAGGGTTCCTTGTTTTTTTACTACGGAATCCTAAAAACCTAAAAAAATAACTTTACAAATTCTAAACTGATCCTATTCATTATTCACAAAACTCACAAACAACCACCTAAAGTAATGAAAAACACAACAGCCATTACGGGCAAGCAAAATTAATTTAAAACTTTTAAGTGTGGTATTACCGTTTTAACGTTGTGCCCTCTAAGCTTTCCAAGGGCCTTGTTTAGAGGATAAGCTTTAAGTATATGAAA
Source organism: Parnassius mnemosyne (assembly GCA_963668995.1). Classification (NCBI taxonomy): domain Eukaryota; kingdom Metazoa; phylum Arthropoda; class Insecta; order Lepidoptera; family Papilionidae; genus Parnassius; species Parnassius mnemosyne. Next base: position 32,007,774 of record CAVLGL010000057.1, on the reverse strand, counting down.
GTTGCTAAGTAATTTATATTGTTTTAGTTTCTTGCTAAAAGCAGAACTTATGCAGTGTTTGAGATTTTCTTTTTTTTTTAAATAAACTGCGATAACGAATATGCAAGCATCCACGCCGGCACCAATACTAAAATGTTAATAATTGCAAATTAGACCAAAATGGAAGTACCCTTTTTTTGTCCTGAGAATGGCAATTTTAAATGATGATTTTGCTTATTGAATAAAACTAATTTTACCGACCTATCGCGTTCAATTTCAACTTTTTCAATTTCCGACGTTTCGGGCGCTTTAGAACAATCATGGCCATGGTGGAGACTGAGATGTTTAATATTATAGTTAACGAAGGCTACCTTCAACTATTAGCGTCGCAACATCAGAGGAGGGAAACGAGTATGAGGCTCATCTGATGGTAAGCATCGACCGCCGCCCATTAACAACTGCATCAAAAGGGTGAAGGTGCATAGCCGGCTGGTTTTTTGAAGGTCCTTAAATCGTACGGTGCGAAAAAATCGTTAGTGGTAAACGACTGTACAAAGAAGTAAACTCAACGAAGGAAGGAAGTGGTGGACCGCCAAGCATCCAGATGATGTGAATGGTATCGTGAGTTTTGTCGCGATGGGCGATCTAGTACGATCCTGAACATGTTCACATATTATTGACTTCCCGGAGCGTCGGTTCTTCACATCAGCTATATATCTTTTCACGCAGGTTTTTATAGATCTTTTAGTGTGTCCTATGTAAGAGAGACAATATTCACAATCAAGCTTGTACACCGCTGCATCTTGGTAGAGGGATATTACATGTGACGAATGTTAAAAACTGACAACTTACGAGAGAGAAGAGACCACTTCAAGATGTAGCTAATATTGTCTGTGACAACACTGACATAATATGGTAGTACAGTAGGCACTCGCACGGCTGTGACTGGTTTTACTTGGTAACTGCGACGTAGGTACGGGATCCGAAGCTTGTTGTCGTGCAATACTTACTTGACGTACTGTAACAGATCTCTTTTGCTCTCTGAAACAAAGATTTTTCCACGGTAGTGAATTGTGATGGATGGTGGTGAGATTCACCCTGCCTGTTGCCAACCAGCTCACAGTACAGAGACAAGCATCCGGTAGTAATGCTTGTCTCTGTACTGTGTGCTGTAAAAAGAGTTTTCGGTTTGCAACGTTCACCACACGAAACACAGCACCACTGTGCTGTTATTTCACGCTGGTATTCTGTACGAGCATTTTTTAATTATTTATTAGCTTTCACTCGATTTGTATTTTTATTCTTACTTTAAAAAGATACAATTATCAACGCAAAACCTATAAATAAAAAATAAAAAACAGCAATGTGTTTTATTATTTTTGCGTTATTTTTTTTTAGTTTAAATAAAAACATTGTTGTTTTTTATTTATAACCGACTTCAAAAAAGTGGGAGCTTTACAATTCGACTGTATTTTTATGTATGTTACCTCAGAACTGTCTTCTAGGTAAACCTGTTTTGATGATTCTTTTTTATATAAACCTGGTGAAGCACCAGTATTTAAATAAAAAAGATCCAATATCAATAGTTGACCAATAGTTTTTGAGTTATTCTTAATAATGCGTATTTAATTGACATCGACTTCATTGATGATGTTCTCGTTTTATTTATATTGAAGTCAATTGTACAAATATTTTTTATTTTACCACTTGTTCGTAACCGTATTTTTACCCACTTCAAAAAGTTGTATCTATATGCCACATGTATGGACTTCGAAGCGGATTTAAATTATATTATTTTTATTAATTAGGCTTTACCTAAAGACTGGTTTCATTTAATTTTGAAGGCAAAATTCCATCTTTATTATATTCCTATATTTTTATTGTAACTATTTAGGCGAGACTCTACTTTTTAACGTAATCGTATAGAACGGAGAGCGGCCCGAATCGTTGACGATCAAGTTCTTTCCGAACGGCTTGACCCTTCTCTGGCCTTGCGAAGAGACGTTACATCTCTATGCATCTTCTACCGCATATACCACGGGGAATTCTCAGAGGAATTGTCCGAATTAATTCCAGCTGCTGAATTCTGCAATCCTGCACTGCGACAGAACTCGAAATTCCATCCTCTGTGGGTGCGATTTATGCGGAATTTTCTGCATCGCACGACCAAACTGTGGAATTTACTGTCGCCAGCGGTTTTTCCGGACCGATATGACTTAGGTCCCTAATTTCTTAGGTTCCTTAGTCGTATCAGTCCGGAAAAACCGCAAGAAAACAGCCTGTGCCTTCCTAAAAGGCCGGCAACGCACTCGTAATTCCCCCGGTGTTGCACATTTCCATGGGCGACGGTGATCACTTACCATTCATACCATTTCATAAATAAAAAAATTATAATGCTTCATGCATAAATGATTCTGCAGTTTAGTAAAAATTTAAAACAGATTTCAAAACTAAAAATAATAAAATTATTTTCATATAATACTTAAATTATGAAGGCGGGGTTTTAATTCTTCGACATACTGATGTTGGGTTGATGTCTTGATGACATCACGCTGAGACATTGTATTGTCTTATCACCGACTTCAGAAGCTATTAAATGGAAATTAATTTATTCATTTTAGTTTTTGAATTTTGTGTTTACTTTTAACCGTCTTCAAAAAAGGAGGAAGTTTTCAAATCGGATGATTATATTTTTATGTATGTTCTTTATTGTTCGTAAGAGGGTTATTCCGAAATGGCCCTATTTAAATTTCGTAAAGATCTGATGATAAGTTACGGAGGCAGACAACGGAACTCTTTAATAAATGCCAGCAAATCAACTGCGGTTGCTGCATCGCATATCTGTGTATTGTTTACGCAATCACACAAAATAACATAACGCCTATACCCTCTAAAGGGGTACGTAGATGTGTTCAGTATACCACGGTACACCCTAATTTCTGTCCAAGTTGTTATATTAAAGTCTTACTTACTTACTTACTTATCTTCGCGCACAATTCCTGACGGGGTAGCCAGAGAGAACAGATCGCCAAGTGTCACGATCCTTACATACCTCTTTCGCTTATTTCAGATTCATTATCTTCTTCATTCATGCACGTCTAGGTATCCGAGTACTCTTGACCCTCCCCTCTTCGAGCAATTTGCTCACATGGTCTTCGAAAGTTAGTCTCGGTCTACCTCGACACCTTTTAATATTTACTTTCGCGCTATATATTTTCTTCACCATTCGGTCTTCACTCATTCGCTCAACGTGCCCAAACCATCTAAGCACGCCCTTATCAATATTTGTGATAAGGTCATCTTTCAAACCTGCCATATTGCGAATCTCTTCGTTTCACTTTCGGTCGGCCATGGTAACGCCGCACATTTTACGAAGAGATCGCATCTCCACTGCATTCAACTTACTTTTATGCTTCTTCTGGCATACCCAGGTTCCGCTGCCATATAACAAAGTCGGTACCAACACTGCGTTATGTATTGCAAGGCGTGCACTCTTCACTACGTCTTGTCTTTTGACTAACGCAGTCAGGGCACCATTGACTTTGTTCCCGGCAGCGACACGCCTGTCCACATCTAAATCACATCTTCCATCCCGGCTAAAAGCACTCCCCAAGTACACAATTTCATTTACTTGACATTCCTGATTTACCCATATTTCACACTTCGTTCTCTCTTCGTCCCTTTCAAATACCAGAACCTTAGTTTTATTAGCGTTCAAACGGAGACCTTTAATTTCACATTCCTCTTTCATACACGTGACTAATGCCTGCAGTTCTGCCTCTGATGGTGCAATAAGCACTGCATCATCAGCATACAGCAGACAATTTACTTTTATGTCACCCAATTTCACACCCAAACAGCTATCTTTCAGCTTTTGTAAACAGCTGTCGAGATATACAGTATGAACAGCCAGGAAGACATGACACAACCCTGTTTTACGCCCGTTTGGACGCTAAACATAGGTGACAGGTCATGCCCTACCCGCACACAGGCTTTACAGTCACAGTAAAGAGACTGCATAGCCCTTAGCAATCGGCCATCCACACCATACCCCGGCAACAGTTCCCACATTTTCTTACTTACAACCTTATCAAATGCTTTCTCAAGATCCACAAAAGCACAGAAAATCCTCTGGTTAGCAGCCAGAAGCTTTTCCGTGATCATGCGGAGAGAAAACATTTGATCCGTGCATCCTCTTCCAGGTCTAAATCCGCATAGTGCCTCCCATAGAAATCTTTCCGATTTCTCTTGCATCCTACGTGTCAAAATCTTCGAGTAAACTTTACTTGCTAAACTGGTCAAGCTGATCGCCCGATAGCACCCGCAGTCAAAATGTGAACCTTTACCTTTATATAAAGGCACAATGACTGCGGATCGCCAATCATCCGGGACATCCCCCGTCCGCCAGCACAAATTGCACAGCAGATGAAAGCTGTCCCAGACGCGAGGCCCACCATACTTGACCATTTCAGCAGTAACTCTGTCTAGTCCCGCAGCCTTACCACATTTCAAACTTCGAATCGCACGTTCAATCTCTTTCATACTGATGACCTCAGTGTCATCGAGGTCCGTTGCTTCCAGCTTCGGATGCGACAGACCGACTGTGGTTCTGTCACTGCCGTCCGGTAGCGCCAACCCGCGAACAGACCCCTAAATCTAGTAATCACTAGATAGTGATCCGTTCCCAGATCAACACCCCTGAACACTCGCGTATCCATCACCTGTTTTCGCAGTCGGTCATGCACCAGGAACAAATCGATCATACTTCTCTCATTCTTTCTTTTTCTAGTATACATATGGATTTTCTTGTGATTAAACATAGTATTTGTCACAAGAAGACCCTTTTCCTTGCATACAGCCAGTATAAGCTTGCCAGCATCATTAACCCTTTTATCGTCAAACTTTCCAAGCACCGACTTCCATTCAAATCACCACATATAACAATTCTTTCGTTTCCCCTAACCAAATCTAGAACTTCTCTTACATTCTCCCAAAACTTCTCCAGCTCAGCCCTGGACGACGAAGCTACCGGCGCATTAACAGCCAAAAGGAATAACTTCGTCAGTCCAAATTTAAAGCGAACCCAGAGAAGTCTTGAGTTCACAACCTTATATTCAGTCACAACATCGACCAACCGAGACGACAGCAGCACCCGCACTCCTTGGCAGGCGCTCTCGATCTCCGGGACTCCGGACCATAGAGTTAACGTCCCGCCAGGGAGCTCTTCAGTACCACTGCCCGTTTCCGTTTGGACTCCGACATACACACGACATCTAATTCTCTTTCTTTCATTATTTCGATCAGCTCATTCGTCGTATCTCTCATGCCTCCTCTAACATTCCACGTGCCAACTCTGCACTCTGTCCTCCACCTTCCGCCTTGTCGGGCTGTGCGTGACGGGTGACGGTCCCCATCGCCGCTTTGCGCGCTGCATTCTACACTAACGGGGACGAGCTGGTGTGCGTCGCCTTGGGGGGACGCCCTAACCCTCGTTGGCATAGGTGCGCAGCTGAGTAGAAATTCAGGCCTGAAAAGGGCTGGTAGGGGTCGCGACGAGCATGCTTCTACAATGACCCCCATATTGAAGTCGATTGTACATAATTTTTATTTTACCACTTATCTATACAAATCCACAGAAATCACAGAAAGCCAGCGTAAAATAGCAGCTTAACGATGCTGTGTTTCGTATGGTGAGTGTAGAGAACCGGAGACCCTTTTTACTGGCAAAGAGGCATTCCATCTTAGTCCTCACGGGTGACAACGCATCTGCATCTTGAGTCTTTATTGAGGATAGATGTAGATGTCTATGGGTCACAGTAACCACTTAGCATCAGGTGGACTGTGTGCTTGTTTGTCACCCGATCCTATGAAAAAAAAAGTCTTCACATTCTGCAGAGTTCTGCACATTCTGTGAGTGTAGAGAACCGGAGACCCTCAACTCAGCTCCCTATCACTAGTATATAGGATTAGAATTTGTCATTTCCAACATAATATACTATGAAGTAGTGGTACAAGAATATCCAATACCCCATATCGTTCCGTGAGTGTCGTAAGAGGCGACAGAGGGAAATAAACCAAGAGGAGGGCAGCAGCGTTCTCCCAATAGCAACAAAAAGATAAAAAATAACTGTGGTTGCCAACCCGCCTACGAGGCAATCAATTAGGGGGGTCTATTTTCAGCAGTAGAGTTTTGAAAGGTTGTAAAGGTAAGGTATGGTATAGAAATATTCCCGCTAAAACATGGGTCAATCGTGAATTATTTGACCCGGGTCGCATATTGATAACTGCAATTACATTTTTTTAACGTTTGACAGGACCTACGACCAAAGAGTATAGTAATATCCGACGACCGACATTAACAGAACTGGTCTCACAGATCAGAGTACTGAAACTCGAAATGATCCATTTGAATGATAGACCCGAATGACCCGGATCGTAAGACGAATCAATACTTGAATGATCAGGTCACTAGAAATGAATGAATGACACATGTCTACTGCCATTCAAAGGAAATATTCAAAAGGATAACCTCATGTCGATTTTAAGTTGTAGAGTCACACTACGACTTATCAGGTTTCGAATGTTGAATAACTAGAACCTGTTTTAACTGGTAATGAGGCATTACATCTTTATCCCGAGGGCTGACTTCTATTGAGATTTCATTCTTGGTTCTTTTTTCCTAATGGAGGACAAATGTAGGTGTCAATGTGCCACAGTAACCCTTACCACTAGTAGCTTATTTAACACACTGTATAGATGGATTGTTTGCTATCTGCCGGTCGACATGCTCGTATGTAATCAATGAAGTATAAGGGTTGCCAGAGCACAACCACTATAATATACAAATGTGCTATACATTTATAAATTATAATGAAGCACTAAAATCTCGTTTCTTAGGTAGCAGGGTACAGTGCGCAAAAAATATAATATACACAACTAATATTATTTTATAAACTGTGTATCTATGTGTTTAAATTAACAAAACTTAAATACATTTGACTGGCGGTGTAAGAAATATCCACTACCCGATATCGTTCCGTGGCCTGCATAAAAGGCGATAGAGAGAAACAAATAGGAGACCGGCAGCAGCATCTTCCTAATAATAACTAAAAAAAATAAGTGCAGTTGCTAATCCGCCAACAGAACGTGGCAACTATAGCAACACATCACGACAGACGTCAAAATTAGTAATTAGTTTTATACGTGGTAGAGCCATGCTGCAGCTATATTAGTAGTATAGTTGTAGTACGAATGGGTCGTCACGACCGGAGAAGGAACACGCTTTCACAGAATATCAGCGTAAAATGGCAGCTTGATACTACTGTGTTTCGTATGGTGAGTGTAGAAAACCGGAGACCCATTTTACTGGAAAAGAGGCATTCCATCTTAGTACCATAGATAAATATATATGTAGCAAGCTACTTAGTACTCACGGGTGACGACGCATCTGCATTTTGATTCTTTATTGAGGATAAATGTAGATGTCTATGGGTCACAGTAGCCATGTACTCACGGGTGACGACGCATCTGCATTTTGATTCTTTATTGAGGATAAATGTAGATGTCTATGGGTCACAGTAACCATTTACCATCAGGTGGACTGTGTACTCGTTTGTCACCCTACCTATGAAAAAACTCCTTGTATCAGCTGCATGAATGCAATGAGCATAGTCAAAATCCAACGGTCGTATAATAATAATTCTCATTTACTTTTAAGTATTTTTAATATTAATAATGTTGTTGCATTAAGCAGTTAGTCGATAATACTATCATTAAAGCTTCGATTTAAAGGTTTATCATAGAATATTAACAATTTGAAGTTTTCTTCTTCTTTTGTTCGGATCTTGGGACTACAAGTAAAAATAGTCAGAGTGTAAAATAACGTTGCCATGTTAGTCGGTAAAAATAATGTAGCTGCAAATTCCTGATAACCAACACCCTTTTCGGAATAAGCCTGACAGCCCGTATCATTGACCACTAGTCCCAACTCCACTCTAGAGACTATGTAATCGGCTGAAAAAATTAAAAGAAAATTAGAAATTATTAAAAGAGCCAGCAAAAAGAAAAGAGTACGAGGTTATTTTAGTTTATTATCTAATAATAAATATTATATTTTAAAGAGCATAAATAAAAACTACTTTTTAAAATTGAATTGATTCTTATTTTCTCCAAGATTAAATATCTTTAGTGGTGTAGTAGAGTAGTAGAGTCCAAGGGGGAGGCATTGACCGTTGGCTTGGACATAGCGAAGGCCTTCGATCGGATTTGGCACAAAGCGCTTCTTTCCCAGTGCCAGCTCCATCCACTTGACCGCATCCAGCGCAGAGCGGCTCGAATCGTCGACAACCGAGTCCTTTCCAATCGGCTCGATTCACTGGCGCTACGAAAAGATATTGCATCCCTTGGCATTTTCTTTCGCACCTACAACGGGGAGTGCTCTGAGGAATTGTTCGGATTAATCCCACCCGTAGCAGCAGTAAGCGACACCCACGAACGAATATTCTTACACACACACAAACTATGTTTAAATAAAATTGCAATTATGTCCTTTTACGAGTTGAGTGTTGATTAAGCCCCAGAACCTTTCAGTGAATAGATTTCTATCCACCGCTCGGTAGAGAGTAATAGTTAGTTATTGGTGTATTTAATATCTAGAATTGAGCAATATAAATTGTTTTTGGGATTTGTATAAATACTATTCCATGATTAAAATAAAGAGCATTGTAGTGTACACATTTTAAAATTATACTTACGGTTGCCGCTTTTATAGTATATGTCAAAAATCCTATTCGCTCGAATACGAGGCCACACTTTCCTTTCGTAAAACAGAGTCCGATCTAGATAAAACATATTATTATTTCAATTAATATATTCATCAATTTATGTAACTGCATTCAACAAATAGATTACCTTTACAATCACCTAAACTCATTATCATCTTGTAATATGGAAAACCATACGCTTTTATCTCTCTAAGAAAAATTAATTGATTTGACTGGTTGATAAAAAAAATAATAAACACAAGAAAAATATGAGTATAATGTTGGAGACGCATCACTGAATTTTCTATTGAACTGACTCAACACTGATCTACGATATTTCATTATACTCCTCTATACACCTATTGTTTCACTTCCACGAAGCAATGAAAAGGGAATCTACAAGTAGGCTTATGTGTACATATAATGAAGCATCAGAAAATGAAACTTATATCTGTAAATAAAGTAGAAATTGTTATTGAAAAAGACTACGTATTTTTATGTAAGTACAACGATGCCCAAAGCAATTGGAATGGGCGAAATAAGTACGAAATATGCCATTAAAACAACACAAAATTGCCCGTAAGACACGTTCTGTAGACGATTAAAATAGTTAAAAATAACAAAAAAATGGTACAATGTTATATAAAGTACGAATGGAAGTTGAAGCATAGAAAAAAGTTTGGCTATATATACAAATAACCAAAGCTGGTAATTCTGAAAGTATGGACGACAAGATAGAACGAAAAAGTCAGTTTTATACGTCTAAATAAGAATATAAAGGAAGTAGTTGAAAGGAAAAAGCAATAAAGAACGGATAAGAATAATAGAAGAATATCTATAACTTCCAGGCAAATATTAAAATGTTATGGAAACTCGTAAGAACTGCCAGAGGAACTCAGAGCAGCCTAGAATGAATGCTATACTCGTACTCGACGAGAATGGCTGTAATTTGAATGACAATGTTTTAAGGAGATAGAAGAAACACTTTGAAAGCGTGATTATGAGTGAGACGACATCTGAATATGAACTAGAAATCCGAAAGAAGAAGAAAGAGTTAGTAAGATATATATGATACGAGTAAATGAAATAATAAGAGCAATAAAAAGCATGAAAGCAGAGCAGGCAAGGCAGCCGGGTATGATAGAGTATCACTGCAAATGCAAGGGGCTGGATAGGGAGTAGTGGCAGACCTGCTGTACACATTACTTAATTTATATTGGGAACTAAAGCCAGTACCTAGAGGCTGGTACAAAGCCGTTATATCCCCAATATAAGGGAAAAGGGTCAAAGCAGGATTGTAAAACCTACTTAGACTGGCTTAGCATTATAATAATAATAAATATACATTATTATAATGAATATAATAAACATCACCTGTGATTATAGTAATTCTATTAGAATGGAGCTGGGGACGGTTAAGTGTGCGGTCCTCCATATCGAAAGGGGAAGGGTTGCTAACTCTGAGGGCATAGACTTATCTATGCCCATCAGCATAAGGACCCTTTCTGAGGCTGAAACATACCGATCTGGGTATGTCACAGAACATTGGTATTGATGAGGTTGGTATAAAGCAGTCAGTTTGCGATGTGTTTTATGCACGCTTAACCAAAATGCTTAACAGCCTTTTGTCCGGTGTGAATAAGATACACGCATGTAACGGTTGGGTCATGCCTGTTCTCATATATACCTTTGGCATACTTAGGTGGACTAAAACTGATCTTAATGCCCTGGATAGAAAAGTCTGCGCTACTATGACGTCCCATAGGATGCATCGCCCGAGATCGTCGATTATGAGGTTGTACTTGCCGCGGAAACATGGTGGGCGTGGCCTTTTAAGCGCGCTTACCGTACATAATCGCGAAGTGTGCAGCCTCCGTAATTACTTTCTGACTAGAGCGGATGATCCATTCTATAGGGACGTTATTTCTTGTGATAAAGGATTTACCCCTCTATCCTTAGCCAACGAGCAATGGCAAGACCCGGCAGTACAGAGTATTTTCGACCGGGAGACCGTATGGAAGGAGAAGGAGCTCCACGGGAGGTTCTACAAGGCTCTACATGAGCCTTTCGTAGACACAGTTGCCTCCCTCCACTGGCTACGTTTTGGTGACCTCTTCGGGGAAACCGAGGGTTTTTGTCTGTGCAATACAGGATCTGGTTATTAAGACCAACAACTATCGGAGATACATCCTAAGGGATGGCACCGTCGATATCTGTGGAGCTTGTTGCCATCCCGGTGAGTCACTTAGGCATGTCATCTCTGGTTGTTCGGCGCTTTCTAACTCTGAGTACTTGCATAGGCACAACCTAGTAGCCAGGATTCCACACCAGGAGCTCGCTCTGAAATACGGTCTCGTGGATCGAAAACTGCCTTATTATAAGTACATGCCGGAAGCCGTGCTCGAAAATGACCGCGCCAGGCTCCACTGGGACCGGGCCATCATCATATTTCTACGTGGTAGAGCCATACTGCAGCTATATTATGGTTGTAGCACGAATGAGTCGGCTCGACCGGGGAAGGACCACGCTCTCACAGAAAACCAGCGTAAAATAGCAGCTTAACGCTGCTGTGTTTCGTATGGTGAGTGTAGAGAACCGGAGACCCTTTTTATTGGCAAAGAGGCATTCCATCTTAGTCCTCACGGGTGACAACGCATCTGCATCTTGAGTCTTTATTGAGGATAGATGTAGATGTCTATGGGTCACAGTAACCACTTACCATCAGGTGGACTGTGTGCTCGTTTGTCACCCGATCCTATAAAAAAAACACATACAGGACTATTCTTGCGAATAAGCCTGATATTGTGCTGATGGACCGGGCACAGTCAAGGATATTTTTGGTCAACATTACCATTCCGTATGACGAGAACCTCGTGAAAGCTGAAACAGATAAGCGAACAAAACATATGGCCTGGCTCACGAGATGACCGACATGTGGGGTGGACTACCGACCGAAATTATACCTGTAATCGTTTCTGCGAACTGGTTAATCTCAGTCAGCATCTCGGGTCATCTGAGGCGACTGGGACTCCGTGACGGACCACTCCAAGCTCAAATGCAGAAGGCCGTGCTCCTCGATACCACCCGCATCGTCCGCCGGTTTCTTTCCCTTTCCCCCTATCCCTCGGTCGTTTGGTCTCCCCTGCCGAGGGCTTCTATCTGGTTGGGTTTTTATTTATTTATGTATTTATTTAATTTTATTCATATTTATGTATGTTTATCATTTTCATTTAAAATTATATATTTATTACAGCCCAACCAGATGACAACACTTTATAGATACAGAAAAAATATCTTACATGGAATAGCAATAAAGTTAGGTAAAATCACTCGTGACAATGACGTTCTGTTAATTTCGTTAGGAAAACCGTATGCTAAGGTGTTGATTAAAAGAGATTATATTTTATTTAGTTTCTTATATATTGATTATAAGAAACTGACAGAAATTTTTTGGATGTACAAGCTGGATTTAAAAAGGGAATGGGGTATACTGATCAGGTATTTTCTATGCGCATGATCACAGAGATGTTTTTGGTTTAAAAAAAAACATAATATTTTCTGTGTTAATGGACTTGGAAATGGCTTATCACAGAGTGGACAGAATTGTTTTATGGTAAACACTGAATACATGTACAAAATTGCATTGACTTGATTATACAGAAAAGGGCCAAGGGATGTAAAAAATCTATGCATGATAGAATGCTTTTTCTTGTTATTATACTTTATCTTTGCGTATTTTATCAGAGACCTCTCTTCTGTAAGGCAAATATAAGTGCTGTTTTATTTATATCTACATATTGAGTTGAGTAGTTAATATTTAAGTCTTATTTAGAAATAAGTCATACACAACAGTTTTAACAAACTTTTTTCTTAAGTAGTAAACAACTTTATACTGTGAAATGTGACAATGATATTTTAAACTTTTGTCAGTGTTACGTTATCGTACACGAGATCAAGTCACAGAACACTATCCCAAGTACAGCGTCTTGAGGAGCTGATCTGAAATTCTAATTTGCACAAGCAAACATGTACGTTCAGACGGTGTAACTGTATAATGCGCAAACGGTTTGCATAAACTTCACATGATTGCGATGGGTTTGCACTGGTTTGTACAAATATTCTTGCACGTATGGACGGGGACGGGGAGACCACAAACTTGCTTGCGCAATATAAGGAATTTTTTACTATCACCTTGTTCCGATTACACAAAAGTCACTGTGTAAAATCAACGTGACTTTGTCACGTAGAAAACGTCTTGGAACTTTGGAACGTCATATGTGATATGATTTGGTAATTTATTCGGTTTTATTCGAGTAGTAATTTTTATGGCCTACCTAATGTAACTACGAGGCTATGTTATAAGTTATAGTTTTAATTTAAAAGAAAAGTATTTTTGTTTTGCCCATCCCGTTCTGTGATTGCGCTTACTTTTGCACAAACTGTTTGTGCATGCAATACGCGAGCGAGTGGACGCCAAACATGTCCTTTGAGAAAACTTTGTACACACTGTTTGTATAACAGTGCAGTACACCGTGGAAATTTGTTGCACTAAGTTAAAATTAAGAGCGACAAAATCCGTAAAATTAGTTTAATTTCATGTTTTTTTTTTTATATGAGAGGGAGCAATTGAGCGTGCGGCTCACCTGATGGTAAGTGACTACTGCCGCCCATGAACAACTACACATTTCAGATGCATAGGTAGTATTCGCGTAAATATAAGAAAACATTATGCAACGTTTAGATCACAGATAACTGTATACTAGTCAGGTTTAGATACTCGCGAAACACAGAAGAATAGGCACGAGTACGAACATGTAACCGCCTTGTTCGGGTATTCTCCTTACGGCGGCTCTTCACGTTGGCCAACACACTGGCCAATGTGATGGCCAACAACGATGGCCATCGTGTAGAGCGGGTGTTGGTACGTATTGGAACGATGGCCCACAAGTTGGCGCGAGATCCGTCTGGTGTCGGTTTTTTACCAAAGATCAAAGGGTTGTGGCAGAGTATTGGCCGCCGCGTCCACACGTTGGCCGCACGTTCAGTTTGCTACGAGCTCCCAGAGTGAATGCACGCACCTGATTTAAATTTTATATGCACGCAATAGTGTCTACATAACGGCAGTAACAATGACCAATGAAAAAACTTTTCGCTTTATAGAGCCCTACCAAGCCGAAAATTGTTTGTAAAAGTCTTTTTAAAAAAAAATATTATTATACACTAGGATTTTCTCCTGTATCGTGGAGGCAGTTTAGAAACATAAATTGCATAAGGACAAACATCCAGACCCGGAGAAATTATGTGCAGGCTATACAAATACTTGTTCCGTGCGGAATTCGAACCCGCGGCCCCCAGGGCAGCAACTCATTGCTAAGCCACTACGCCACGGAGCCGTCAAGAAATAAAATTTCTTTTTTCCATTTCTTTTTGATCACCCTTATCTTATACACATTCACGTTGTAGCGATTGATGTATTAATTTATTTATTTATGTATTCATTGATTTATTAAATATCTTAAAATCTATAATATATAATACATATTAAAATCAAATTAAAACGTAGGATACTAAAATCATGTTTTACTGTCTTTATTATTCCCTATTAGTTATTTTATTTCGTTAATAATACTGTAATTTTTAGCTATGGAAGAGCGAAGTTACGTTTGACGAAATAAATTATTTATTATTATTATTAAGTTCGCCATATGTACTACTTTGTGCATGAAAGTGTAAATAAATAAATCTATTCTATAATTATATAATAACCCTCTTTAAAAAGGTTTTGTTTAATAAAAATTTTACAAGAGTTTCATAGACAGGCTTCGAATATTTTCCAGGCCTTAGTTAATTATACCTATGCCTAGGTGTGTTAATGTTTATATAGTTTACTTATCTGTATAACGTTAGTGTATAATCAGAAACTATATAGAAACACTAGTGTATAATAAAGAAATATTAAAAATTTATATTAAAAATATTAAATATTAAAAATAGTGAAAATTAAATAAAAAAATAGTGGTATTCTGTGAATAAATAAACCGCAGCAGCCGTTAGCGCATCAATAATCATTTTAATAAATTCGTCCGCACATTGGCCTGAACCGAAGCAAACTGAACGACCTTCCAACGTGTGGACGCGATCCCAATTTCTTGGCCAATAACTCTGCCAACACATTCGCCACTGTGTTGGCCAACGTGAAGAGGCGCCATTACTCGGCTCGAGTAAACCGAAGCTGAGTGGAGAACAGGCGAATACTCCTGTTCCAATGCTCGTGTGTATTCGTATCAGTGTTTACATAGTAGTCATTATTCGCTTGACCCGTGAACATCGCAGGTGGTTATTATTTTTCTTATATTGTAATTAAAAAATAGTAATAATAAAAAATACCTACCTACTGTGATGGATTGGAATAAATTATTTAGATCTATGGTAACCCATAAATCACAAACGAATAAATGAATTAGAATTTGAACGAATCCGCTATTAAATTCCTATGAATTAGATATATATAGAACTTTGTCAAGGAAAACCCGTGATGTGGGATCCTATAAATCAGTTTCACAGGGATAAAAAAGCTATTGATTCGTATTATGAATGCGATGAATGTACCAGATTGCCGAATTAAATAAAACAAGCGTTATAGTGTCGTGGAACACTCGGTTGGAACGAAGTTCCTTTCTTAATATATTATTATTGATATACATATCATATTATTGTTTAACAAATACAAATAAATGAATTATTACTAGCGTCTATTAAAATGAAGCGTCTCTTAAAACAAACTAATATTTCTTTCATGGTAAGATAAGAAAAAGTACGAGGGAGACATCCGTCTTATATTATTCTATCTCGTTCGCACTAAAAAAAGGGGATCGTGACAGAAAAATCTTACACTTTTTATCGCCTAGCCACCATCCATTAAATTTATACCGTGCTATAAGGGAATCGTTTCAAAAAAAGTTTTTTAAAAGTTTATAAAAATTAAGTAGATATAAAGTCGTATAATAGATAAAAAGCTCAACGCTCTCTTCAAGAACTACAGACCAATTTCTCTTCTGAGCCGCGTCTACGTGCTGTTTTCGAGAGTCGTTATGAATCGTCTTGTACGCAGACTCGACGACTTCCATCCTCCCGAACAAGCCGGTTTCCAAAAAGCTTTAGCATCGTAGACCACATACATACCCTTAAGCAAATTGTACAGAAAACCGAGGAGTACAATCTGCTACTATGTCTTGCGTATGTGGACTATGAGGAAGCGTTTGATTCCGTCGAAATTTAGCCGGTGCTGCAGTCCCTTCAGCGGTGCCAAGATGACTGTTGTTATATATGTAATCGCGTCGTACTCGTCCATGAATAACTCTGCGAGTTTCTCGGCGAGTCGTTCGTCCGATAATCTAATCGTGCCATTAGGGTAAAATGTACCTAGCGATTATAAACTCTTGGGAAGGAGGTCAAAGAGTAGATATAATAAGGAGGAGGTTCTCATTTTGTTCATTTTCTTCAGTTTTGTTATTACGAAGGTATGCAAAGATCTTAGGCCATATAGCCTAATCTGATTTGTATTTTATACATAAAATTCTTAACCCAGTGGAATGTTGAAGACAATAATATTTCAAGACCCTAAACTGATAAAAAAATGCCCTGATGTTTTTTTTTATCACCGTTGAAGTATTTATTATAGCACTTCCACTAATAGTTCTCATGCGCAGACTTTCAATACACAAAAATGCACGACGTTTTCGTATGAAACTTCATTTTAAACGACAAAACAGGAGCAACAATCCACCGGCGGTCAAGTTCCCGCGTTTAAAAAAAACATTATTTAAAGGTGAAAAAAGGGAAAATGAAGTTTTTAATGGAACTAATTAGACGACATCACATGAGTAAAGAAACTGTACGAGGCAAAGCTTCTAAGGATCTGACAAAATTTTTACCTATTTTGGTAGGGTTGGCACAGAAGGATAAAATTAAATAAACAAAACGTTTATAAGCATTTAAAAAATACATAAAATATAATATTTTATAATGGTGTCTTATATTTACACGAACACTACACATTGAATAAAACTACTTTTACGGATTTTATCGCGTATAATTATTCTTTTTTTTTTATCCCGTCGGTAATTTGAACATAAGTATAATTTAACGCGATAAAATCCATAAAAGTAGTTTTATTCAATATAATATTCTTTTTACAAACTACGTATTCTAAATATTTTACTTTTATAATTATTTTGCTTTAACAATTTGTTGTGGATTTTAATTAAATGGTATATTCGAAATTTAATGTGAAGTAATTTTTTTAATAATCTATTGGAAGCACTTGCATTTCATAACAAATATAAACTCTTGCCAATATTTACAATGTTTCTTTCAAGGTCAAAATATTTGCGAAATTTTTGCTCAAGCAATTCAATAAAACGCGATAAAATTGTCACGACCCAACAAATAACACACTTAAAACAACTAGTGACCTCATAAAGAAACACTCCGAAAAATTAAATCTAGACATAAAATCGATAATACCTAAGTGTGCTAAGCCACCGAAGTTATATGGGTTACCAAAAATGCTAAAGCCAATGCTCCACTACGTCCTATAGTGAGCCAAATCGATTCACCAACTCACAGATTGGCTCAACACTTAGCGGAAATACTCTCGCCGCTCAAAGGACATACAAGAGCACACACAAAGGATTCCTACCATTTTGTCAGCGAGATTAAAGACCTACATCTGAAAGATAATGAAACTATGGTCAGTTTTGATGTGCAGTCACTGTTCACATGCTTACCTGTTGAAGACTGAATCTCGATTGTTACTAGAAGGCTGGAGGAAAACAACATGCCCGTAGAATATGCAGTATTATTCAGACACTACCTTACATCTGGCTAGCTATTGTGGAAGGAAGAGTTCTACAAGCAAGTAGATGGCGTGACGATGGGCTCACCTGTATCTCCCATTGTCGCCTATATATTCATGGACGATTTTGAGGAAAAAGCCCTGCTTACTTCTCCCGTAAATCCAAGATTCTACAAGCGGTACGTAGACGACACTTTCACAATTCTACCTTTAGAGAAAGTAACTGCATTTTTAGATAATCTTAACTCCATAAATTCTAAAATTCTGTTTACAATGGAGTTAGAGGCAAACAATTCTTTAGCTTTTCTGGATGTATTAGTAATTCGGAATCCTGATACCACATTGAGCCACACTGTGTATAGAAAAAACACATACATATAGATATTTAAACGGTGATTCTCATCACCATACTTCACAGTTGGTTACAATGGGTAAATCTTTGTTTCAGAGAGCACGAGGGATATGTGACAGTAAAAACCTGACCACCGAGCTCCAATACGTCAAGCAAGCTTTGCACGACATTAAACTTCGGGTCCCGCGCCTAAGTCACAATGAACGAGTGAAGCCGGCCACAGTCCAGCAAGTGCCTGCTGTACTACCATATGTCAGAGGTGTCACTGACAAGATTGACTTCATTTTGAAGTGCCTAAGAAGATTAGTCAGTTTTTACCGTCAGTCAAGAATAATGTCCCTATGCAAGATGCAGGAGTGTACAAGCTTGATTGTGAATGTGGTCTCTCTTATACAGGACAAACTAAAACATCAATAAAAACCCGCGTTAAAGAACACATAGCTGATGTGAAGAATCTACCCTCCGGGAAGTCTGCAGTCTGTGAACACGTACAGGATCGCCCCCGTCACTACATTAGATCTGAAAGACCACAAATCCTCGCTAACGAACACCGATTCTTTCTAAGGATGATTCGCGAGGCTATTGAAATCAAAAAACATCCTAATTTCAATAGAGACGATGACTGGGTGCTACCATCGACTTGGGATCCCATAATTAATAAAATTAAATCCCAACCCAAGCATACAACTGCAAGACTTCGAGATACTATAAGTTCGTACTGCGTAGATTGGAACAAAAATTATTAATTTTAATCT
Source organism: Parnassius mnemosyne (assembly GCA_963668995.1). Taxonomy (NCBI): domain Eukaryota; kingdom Metazoa; phylum Arthropoda; class Insecta; order Lepidoptera; family Papilionidae; genus Parnassius; species Parnassius mnemosyne. Next base: position 31,989,069 of record CAVLGL010000057.1, on the reverse strand, counting down.
GGAGGTAGCCGTGGTTAACTATGACATTGGACGACATACACCTCAGTCCTCCCCGTGACTACCATGGGTGCTGTAAAGTACTCAAAACATCGGGAATATAAAATAAGTTAATATACGCGATAAAATCCGTAAAACTAATTTTATTTAAAGGTGTAGTGTTTGCGTAAATATAGGAAATCATTTGTCACGAAGTATTATTAAAAAAAAACAATTAAACACTATCTTTAAAATCCTTGTAATGGTTGAAAAAATAATCTCTTCCCATATTTATAGGATGTTCAGATCTATTAACATACGGTTTTTTTTACACATTTGTAGTGTTGGAGACAACATTTTCTATACAAATATCTAAACCATTTTTTTATGATAAATTAAATTGATAATAATTTGCTCCTACTGTAAAAAAGGGCAGTAACATCGTCAGGTTGCGGTGATGGTCTATTAAAGTACAATCGTCTGGTTTTATGAGTAACATATCGAAATCCTGTTCACAGTTAGTATTTTGAGGTTTCCCTAAGATATTGATTATAAACATCTTATTGAAGGCAATACTAACTAGTCGACACTTTGGTCGTGGCAGTTGCAACCCGCCTGTTTGACTTTTCCAAAGAAATTTTGAGAGAATCTTGATTGAGACGTCTCGTAAATATAAATTAATTTAATTTCTTCTGATTTTAATTCTTCGTGAAGTTTTATTTAAGAATTTATAGATACTTGAAATCTGTGAATGAAATTCATGCTATTTGTAACGTCTTTCTGCCTATCACTTCTTATTGATTTTAAGTTCCTAAAAAATGTTAACATTTCTTCTAAAAACTTAATTTGATAACTGCCGCATCGAAATGCTCTTTTATATTTATTAGGAGATCGCAGTGTACTTGAGTGTAAGAAATCAAACAAATTATTAATTTTATTTACAAAATCAACGGTATTTCTTGCAGCAACCTCGATAAGATTTAAGTCTACGTAGGAAATATTAAACCATATTTACGCTTTTTTATATTCCATTTGATACTAATTATTCTTTAAAAACCAAATTTGACACTTATAATTTTTTATACAACCCTGAGTATGAGCACTGGCCGAGCCGATTTAAAGCAGTTTATCTCTGTACGTGACGAGTAGCAGTATACATATCACAGCGCGGTTGTATGAAGCTTTGCCTCTGTACGGTACGGTTTCTTTACTCATGTGACGACATTGAGATTGAGACATTCCATAATCCACATAAAAGGGTACAAAATTATCTTTTAACTATACTCTATTCCAATTACGAAGTCCCATTTGACAGATGTCAATAATCAAGTACTAGTAAAGTACCGCTATAGTCGATACTTGACGATATTGATCTTCGATTACTATAAACAACAAATTAAAATCGTATTGACAGAAAAAAGATTAGCATCAAATTAAAATTTATAAAACTGTTTTTTAATTTTAATTAGATAATATTACGTGATATTTTTATCAAGATGGAACATATTCATCATCACTAGCCGAAATCGATATTTCATGGTCGGCATCGTCGTCATCACCCTCATCATCGTCTGTAGAATCCCCTGTATTTATTATAATTTGGTTATCTATGACGGCATCGATATGTATGTCTCTGTCCCAATCAGCGAAAATCAAATTTTTTGCTCGTAAAACCACAATTTCCCAGTTCGCGGCAGTAAAACTATCACAAGCTTCTTGCAACAATGACAGCATTTTGTTTGCAGTAAACGGTGGGCTGGTATTTTTACGAGCCGCATAACCTAAAATAAAGGTTTGCGTGTTAATATAGCAACAGATAAAATGTTAAAATAGGTAAAAATAAATTTAAAAAAAGATTTGTTTAAATTCTTGCCTTTAATTTGCGCCCAAATCAATTCTATGGCATTGTATTGACAATGGTAGGGTGGAAGGCGCATTACATTGTGTCCGTCTTCCTTAGCCATTTCGTCCAATACGTATTTTGGTCTAGCTGGCTTATTTATAGCAACCAAATGCAGCAGCTCAACTTTTAACATGGACATGTCAGCAACAATATTATTGTCATTCAGCCATTTCACAATATCGGCTTTTTTGCTGCTAGAAGTTGGAGGCTTACTTATTTGTACTGAATGATACGGTGCATTATCCATAATGATCGTCGATGGCTCATTTAAGTTGGTCAATAAGGTACAAAACCATTCCTTAAATTTAACAAAATTCATCTCTTCGTGGTATTCCACAGTTTTCTTAGATTTAAACGCCAAGAGGCAGTTCGGAACAAATCTCTTCATGGAACCCGCATGACAAATAATTAAGCGTTCGCCTTTGCCACTAGGTACTTTTGTGGAGGAGTGAGGAGTGTCGTCTGTCCATATCTTGCCAACTGTATGATTAGCGTTTAGCCACGTCTCATCTAGAAATATAACATTATTCCAAACGGCAATGGACTTTGCTGATCTTAGAAAATTAAAATGTGAAAAAAATCCGCCTTTTATCACATTTTTTATAAGAAAAGCCAACATTTTTTAAAACCCTCCAGAAAGAAGTTATACTGCCGTGAAACAGTCCAGATTCTCGTAAAGTATTTGACAATTTATCGAGAGTCGGCAACTATAGTAGCCATAGATATGGTTTCTAATGGCGTCGTTATCAAAATTGTCGATATGTGTAACTATCTATCTTCTAACTTTTTTCTTAAGTGGCAATTTTAATTTGTTATCTTCCATTAAATCTTTACCATGTTTTTCCTTACTTATTCGGGAAACAGTTTGCTGCACTTACTCGGTTAGTCACTTGTGAAAGTGGCAACAATGGACCACCATTCTAATACTCTCTTTCAAAGTAATCTTGTAGGCGTACTACAAACTCTCGCGCTTGACTGCGAATTAGGCGTGTGTATCTCTTTACGGAAACGACTCACTGATACGAATCACTGAAGTGACACAAAAGATTGGTTCAGTAACAACGTTTCTAATGTATCATTTGTATCTGGAACAGTGAAACATTACTTTGCTCTTTGCTCATTTGGCGCGACGCGTCGCTTGCGAAGCGACTGAGCCACGAGCGAGAGAGAGAGACTGAGACAATGATTAACTTAACTATTGACTCACGAGTGGCGAGTGAGCGGGCGAAATAATTATAATTCACACAAGTCAGACAGAGATAACAAATAAGAAGTGTATCACTCAACTCGTACGGATTTTCGTTTACGTTATTCATGCACGTAAAAATTACCACTAAGGCGTTTATGTGTCAAATACTATACGGTCGTTTTTTGTATGTAACGTTTGCATTAACAAGTTGTCATTTTACGTTGATGCGGCACTTGTCAAATGAGGGCATCCACAACTTTTTCTGCCACCAGGGCGGCGCCACTTTACAGTGAGGTAAAATATTTGACAGATTTCATAGCGGGCACGATAATTTCTTAGGAAAATGTAATATTTAAGGTTTCTTTTCGTATTGTTAGTTATATTTTTTTATTAATTACATTAGAAATGAATAAACTAAACTATAAATATAACTTAAAGTAGATAAATTTAAAAAAAAGAGTTATAAAGTGCAAAAAAATAATAATCAAACCACTGACGCATTTTGTTGTATATTAATATAATACTCTAGATAATGATAAACTATTATTTAAAACTAATTTCTTAATTAACTGACACTATGTAACGAAAAAATTTACCTCAGTCACAACAAGCGACATCTGGTGAGTGGAAAATTATTAGCCCTCATTGTTTACATTCATTAGCGCCTGTTTACGAAAACATACTGAGTTATGTTTAGGATTTCTTTGCGTAGTGATTATTTTGACTTTACTTTCTTCCTTTTCATCATAAAGTTTAGAGTTATGATATTTTACGAGTAAATTCTGTGTACATAGACATTGCTGTTTTGTGTAATTGGACATTTTTGTAAATAATGAATTGACATAGTGACAGTTTTGTTAAAGTATGAAGGAGAATCGATTTTATATACAATCTTATTACGGTACACAATAAATAATCTAAGCACTTATATTATTCAGCATTGTTGCCACATAACATTTCACGGATCAGTCAATAATAAACGCCCGCAACGCAACTTAATGTATTCGGAACATTCTTTCTTTTATATCTTTTGAGTCGATGATACAAATGAGCCAAATGAAACATATCAGTGTTTCGGAACATTTCAGTGATCAAGATGCAAATGTTCCAATCCCAAAAATGATACACTTTGCCCACCTCCACTGCGAATCACTGTTCTTTTAGTGGTCTCAGTTTCGGCCATAGTGTTTATAAATACAAAAAAAAAACAAATCAAATAACAGTCAAAACTTAATAACAACGAAAGAATTATCAAACAGTTATAACTACAATAACAAGAACGAAATAAAACACAACACAAAATCAACTAAACTGAACACGCGTATCGTATACAATGCTTCTGCACTCGTACTGAAGAGACATACAAAATGGCGGTCGTGATCACGAGGTGGACGCAGTGTTGACAGATTTTCAATCGCGAAAAGAATCTGTCTATCATCAATTTTATACGATTCTTTTAGTCACGTCACTATGTAAAAAAGTAAAAATAAAACTATAGAACATAAACGCAAAACGGCAGTAAAATATTTTTATCTTTTAAAGTTTTAATTATTTTGAGCACGATGTCTAAAAACAATATGTTGATTGTGTGTGTGAATTAATTGTATAATGATTTAGATTGATTGTGTATTTTTAAATGATGACTTACGACCATGAACAAAAATGATTATTATTTCAAATTATGCGAAACGTGAAGAGTTACGTTCTAAGAAGTGTCAAAAGCATAGATAAGAGTGTAGTCAAAAGGGACTTCGTAATTTAAATAGTAGAGTATAAAAGTAAAAACCGAAGCTAAGGCATATTGTATAGAAAAATGAAAGCACAGACTTCAGAATGTGAAATTATTATCACGATCATGACAAATGAGAAGAATGAGTGACTAATTTTTTGTTTTATTTTATACTTGTAGTTTACAATAAGCAGAAATAATAATAAACAATTCAAATATTTTTTCGTGCGATGAATACTTTTCCTACAAGTAAAAAATTTATACTTTTCTATTTTACTTTATAATCTGTATTTTCATGTATATAACACAAAATATTGGAACGTAAATCGGAACGTTATGTTTATTTACGTGCATATGTCAATCACACGCAAATCACAATAGTCATTACGCACAAAAATAAAATAAATTCATAGTGTAATGAACGTAATATTAATTTAAAAATGTTGTGGTATCTACCATGGTCTGAAAGTATTAAAAAAAGAGCCTGCAGGTATCTGCTACAACGCTATCTGGGAAATTTCCTTGAAGAAAAATTGACTTTGGATCAGCTGAGTGTCGATCTATACAATGGAACTGGAACTGTATGCGATGTCAGCCTTGACTGCGAGGTAAATTAAATTTACTTTATGTCTATAAATCACTTATCAGCAAGCCTGTATACTGTATTATCCGGATATTTCTAAACTATGCTGCATCTGCGCCAAATTTAAGTGCGCATTATTTTTACAAAAACACGTGTTTATTTTACATATTTAAACAAAGAAAACTTTTGAAGTTATACTTTTATTTCACTGAATAGTCTACGAATATGTTTCGTATAAATAATTGAAATATATTTTACTTAAAATTATTATTTTAGGCATTAAATTCCCTTTTTGATATTTATTTTATTAAAAATAAGTTTAAAACTATGTATTTAAAATTTAGTGTAATAATAATATAATTACTTTAAATATATTCCTATTTCCCTTATGTATGTTAAATACTTTTTCTCTAACAAGACTAAGAACTGACCTGTATCCTATATAATTTTATGTTTTCTGAAGGTCTTTATGTCATACGCCACTGTAGCGATTTGTCATCAGATGGACTGTGAGTCCCCCTTATAATATATGTTTTTAAATATATAGTAGCCCAAATACAGATGTGTTCATGATTAATGTTATTTTTATTTGTAATAACAAACAAAGTTAGTCATAAGCTCATAAGTGGCTACTGCAATTGGTGGACACCACATGCAAACTATAAACAAAGAAGGCTACTGATATGTTGTGTATATAAGGACTCAGGTGGAAGCCTCATTACCTGTAACTATAATTTATAGGTGGGCAATGCAAACCATATACTGATAAAAAATCAATATATTGGTACAATATCTAAAAACTGCTTACGGGTTCGTTGGAAAACAATGTATTACAAAATCTGATATTTGTGTTCTGTAGCAATGCCTATATTGCTTTGCTACATTCACTGCGTGTGACAGAGCACGGACAATAATAGGTATTAAAGTTTAATTTCTGTTGCCTAATATTGATATGTTTCAAATGCTATTGTTTTTAAATACTAAAATCCAGTGCATATTATATTATTTTATTTAGAATTTCCAATTTATTTTTAGATCTGCCTGCTCTGTGCTTTTTATTATATTTTAAATTTATTTTGTGTTGTAAATAAATAATACACTATAAATAGCTACTATTTTAACTGAACTATTGATAACTATTGAATCAATAACATAGTAGCAGTAGTGAACTACAAGCGACCTTTATGAAGAGTAAATTAATAAAATATAATCAAAATTGGTTCATTGGTTTTATAAGAATTCAGAAAATCACAAACACATAATATGTACATACATACGGGTTGAATACAAACCTTCCATTTTTTGAGGTTAGTTGGTTAGCGCTATTTTGTTTTTAAGTAGATCCACTCAATGAAAGGATTTTGAGAAATCCCAACCGTATCTTTTTAAATCAGTTTTCACATGGACAAAGTCACGGGAATCAGCTATTTAATTTATTAACTTCGATATATATGTAGGTAAATCAAATTATACTAAATTGACTTAACCAAAACTGAGTTCAAAACTTAAAAAAAAGAAAGTTAAAACTACTATTAACTATCTGAATTAACTCCAAAAAATAACATAATATGCATTTAATCTATATATACATCTACAATACTGATTTGCATTGAATAGGTAAGAGTAACTGCAAAATCTTTGTATGGGAATTCAACAGCATATCAGAGTAGAAAATATAAAAGCACAGAAAATCTAGATATTGAAATATATGGTTATGATATCAGATATTGAGGTTCAAAATCTGATATAGATACGATTCTCAGAAAACGGGATATGACCCAGACTACTAAAATGGCAATATTTTTTTAAATATATAAACCAAGTATAATTTCAGTTTTCAGTATGTTATGGGAAGTTATTTTTTGAGATTTGCAAATAGTGGCATTTAAAAGTTTTTTAAGCAACATTTCATAAATGAACTTCTATCATTATTTCATATTTCTGTTTTACATTTTTCTAAAAGTGTAAGGTGTCAGGTGAACTGTGTGCTCGTTTATCACCTTTACTCTATTAAAAAAAATCTATGAAGGAGGCCTATGTTCAGCATTAGACTTTTCTATCGACTTCAATAAGGAGACAGTACTCAATTCGACTGTATGTTTTTTTATGTGTGTTACTTCTATAACTTTTTTCTGGGTGAACCGATTTCGATGATTCTTTTTTATTTGAAAGCTAGTGCTTCTCATGTGCTCCCATATAAATTTGATCAAGGTCTGACCAATAGCTTGTAAGTTATTCTTAATAATTTATATTGAAGTTGGTTGTATAGAATGTTTAATTATATAGTCTGTAATGGATGAATGTGTAATTGTAAAAACTCTGTACTTAGTGTATACAACACTACTATAGATCTTGCAATATGGCTCTGGCAAATGTATCCTACGCTATTAACAGTTGCAGTAAGCAACTGGTTGTCTTTATGTCCAAGAGTAGACTAGAATAAAAATTTATTGGTAAATTTATTCTATCTTTGATATTGCCTGTGTGTTTATTTGTTATATTATATAAACCTCATTTATAACACTTCCTATTTTTAATTTTGTACTTTTTAAGGCACTCAATGAACTGGGTGATTCACAAAACTGGCCACTGGAAATAGTGGATGGACAAATGCATGAAATAACAGTAACCATACCTTGGTCAACATTACTAAAAGATGATTCAATTGTTGAAGTCAATGGACTCTCACTCACAGTACAACCCAAAGTTCGAGCTGAACCAGGTAACAATAATTTCAATGAAAACCCATTAAATTTATTTTTTGTATGAAGTCAATGTAATCATCATCATCAATACAGCCTTTTAAACTTCACTGGCCTCTCCACAAATTGCCTCACAAGGGGATTACTTCACATGGTTGCCATGCATGGCAGTCGGATTGGAAATTGCAGTTTTTTTTCTAATTCTTTTGTCGGAAAATGCTGCTGCCCTTACCCTAGTTTAGCATACCCACCTCGTGGGGGCAAGGACGGGTTATGTCGGACTCGCACCAACTAAAACCCCATGGTGTTCCACCTTGGCCACATATTGACAGGGTCACGGGAACGCTTTCGCACACATCCGCGGCCCCCCAGTGCCGGCCGCCCCATGGCAGACCCTTCTCGGGGGAGGACTTCTCCTCCTCATTCTCCTTCTCAGGCAAGGCGCACCAGGAACACAAGGCACGCCCCCCTCCACGGCCTCCAACTCCACATGCGTATCGGACCCCCCCCCCCCCCCCCCCGCGGTCCAATACGCGGAGGCCATGGGGCCAGGAAAATCGAGCGCTTAGTAGCACCCGCTTTCCCGACTCCAGCTGCGGATCTGGTCATTGGCTCCGCCCCCAACTAAGTTTCGACTGCGGATGGTAGGCTTTTTATTACAGAAATCTCCATTAGAAAGTTTTTTTTCTTTTGTTGAATCATAAAGTTAATACTTCTATTAATGTGCAAAACATCAACTTTTTACACAACTTAGTTTAATTAATAGACTGACTTGTTTTAAGTCTTTCTCACGATAGTAGTCCCTTAACTCTTAGCAACTTTTATTAACAATGACTTCAAAGCGGTGGACACTTCCTTACTCTAGAAGTATCAGAAATGATAGAAAACCTGGGCACAGGAGTGGGACATATATAGGCTGCAAATTTACTTTACAAGTCATTTATAGGAGTGACTAGTAAATGGTAATTTTATTGAGAGTTCTCAATTTTGCGAGAGAATTCTCGCTCTACAACAAAAGACATCATATTTTTTCTAACTGTCACCAAAAATTACTAATAATTATACAACTATATTTTTCTGTATGAATTAAATCTCACAAAATACGTATTTACGAAGGAAGTAAACACCAGGGAAAACAAATATAGGAATTACAGGATGCGGGATGTAATTGGGCAGGATATTGTAGAGGGAATATGAATGTTTAGGGCATTCGAAGAACCGATGATTAGAGGATCCTTCGTCTAGGCCACATTCAGAGATTGAGCTATCCTTAATCCTAAGTTTAGCCAAGTGCATATCACATTATCTTAAATTTAACTTTTCTTATAACAAAATCGTTACAAATATACATATATGTATATATATATATATATATATATATATATATATATATATATATATATGCATGAAATATATAAAATTGCTCCTAACTTGAGTATATTATGTATGAGAAAAAGCTTGTAAACAGTTCCTAACTACAGAATATGCATATTTAAACAGTATCTTCAATGCTGGAATCAATGTGGTCTTCAATGTCATCATCAATGCAACTTGCTGCCGAGTGTCTCCGGGAAGAAGCTGGCCCACAAGAGTCTAATCCAGTGGAGGGTATTGAAATGTTCGCACATGCAATCGATTCTGGTAAGACTACAGCTAATACATATCTTTTTTTTTAACAAACATGATTTTGGACTTTTATCAGAAAAAATTAAAAATCATATATCATGCATTTGTTTACTTAAAAGATCTTTATATATCCCTAGTAACTGTCTTGTTGATTAAAAAAAACAGTTATTGGTTTTTCTGACAAGAAATTATCAATAGCAGCACAGAGTTGGGAAGTTGGCGATGTTTTAACCCCCATGCTTCGGAAAACACGCACATCCTGCGCCTGATCTCTCTCCGGTCAAGACGACTTTCGGTTTTTTAATCATATCCTGTACAGTTAGTCTCCGTTGAGACTGACCGCCATGAGAAATTCGGTCTAGAGGACATTGATATCCTCAGTGAATTTATTGATATAAACCATACTAATTTTAAACGTAAATAATAAAGAAGATGTTAGATTCTCATTTTAAAACTTTGTATATTAATATTTTTGGTCAATTTTAATGACCTCCAAATGAAGTTTGTTAATTTGAATTGCTTTGTTTATTTCCACTTGTTTTTGAGTGGTTATTTAAAAAGGCGTAATTAAGATAAATGCTTTTTATTAAAAATATATAGTCAAATAAATGATTCACAATTTTAAAAATAAATGTACTTAACTATATATTTGTAACGACACTACACATATAAAGTAACCTCTAGAAAAGATCTATGACTAACAGGCAGACAAACAGAGTTAATTATGTAAATGTATTTTTTTTCTAAAATATGAATAAGTAGTTTAAAGAAGTATGACTGTCTATTACTCGACTAAACTACAGTACCCACGTCTTATTGTCATTAGTATTCCTATGTTCTTTCTTCATCCAACCAAAAAGCTCACTGCTGGGCATGGGCCTCTCCTGTTGTAGAGAGAATTTGCCTTAATCTTCGGCTTGGTGATCGGATTGACGATCCCAGTAACAGACGTCTCGCACCTTAACGCAGCTGCTTGTCGCCGGGCTAGGTTAGATATTTTACGTCGTAGAATTCGAATAAACCAACTCAATAAATCCATCCATTACAGCGTATAAAAGTCCACTGTTGAACATAGATCTCCCTCATAAACTGCCTCATGATGGGATTCTGCCATAGCTACCACGCTTTTTTATTACTTTCAATTGATAAGTTAAGATGCTGCCGCCTCTTACGACACCCTCGGTACGATATGGGGTAGTGGATATTCTTACACCGCCGCCACTACGCGGTTAACTGTTCTGTTCTAAAAATTTACTATTTTTTTATTACAAAATTAAAACAGTTATGGTAATATAAAATAGAATGAAAATACAATCAATTAAATGTCACCGAATTCATAATACCATAATCTACTCTTTATTTCAGTTTTGAGCAGAGTGAAAGTTAAATTTGTTAACACTAAAGTAAGAATTGAGCACGTGCCGAAAAATGGCGTCCGAGGAATTGCTTTAGAAATTCATATACAAAAGTAAGTGTCCTTTTTTTTTTAATAATGTTCAATTTACAATAAAACGTGTGCAGTTATCGCTTCTATAAATTAGCAATGGGCGATTGATTTTATATACATTAATAATTAAAGTAATTGATTGTTCAGATTAGTCTATTGCAAACTGAAAGAGATCACTTTCAGAGTGATGAGACCACCCAATCCATGTGTCTTAACATTCCAAAAGTTCTAATAAGCAATAAAGAGGCTTCACAAATATTTCAAAAATATTTTTTTTACAATCATAATAATCATTATCTTCAAGAAAATCAGTTTTCCTTGGTATTATTATCACTAAATCGCTTGTTATGCTGTTTCATCATCAACATCAATAAGGCTAGATATCCTTTAGGTGAAGTATTATCATCAACAGCCTTTTTAACTCCACTGCTTAATATATTCTCTTCTAACAATGCACCAGCTGACAATCATTACATCCGACTGCACTAAGCATGGTCACAATTCGGTGGACGATTTTCCCATGGGTTTATAAGTTAAAAGCCGATACCTTAATGCCAATAATTCATTTAGAGATAGTTTCAGAAATTTTAAGTTCACTGTGGGTTTTTTTGTGGATTTTCTGTCATCAGTTGGTCCTCGGAGCAGTGTGCGCTGCTTGCAGGTGAGGTGGACTTTCGAAGAAAAGATTGTTATATTTACACTTACAGCCCAGCTATTTTCGATTTGGTATATTTATGAAGATGTGTCGTAATTTCCCGAACGCTGCCCAGGCGAATTGAATCCTTCGACTGACCTCTCGATCGAAGTTGGACTTACCTAGTCAGACTATTTGCCCCAGGTAAACATACTCGTCAACAACTTCGAGCTTAAGTGTAGGGCTACTCCCCACTAGATGGAGTTACCTGATCTGGTAAGACAAAATCCAAGAACCTCAATAGTGCCTCCCAGCGGATAGGTCTTAAGATGGACATGAACCTTCATATACAGGCCAGTCATATAGCTCGAAGAACCGACAACCGATGAGGAAAAAAAGGCCCTCGAGTGGCAGTCTCGTCCCAGTAGGCGAAGTGTAGGGCAATCCCCCACTATATGGAGTGACGATCTAGTAAGACATGCAGGAAGTCTATAGATGCAGGTGGCTCAGGACCGTGCTTTGTGGCATTACTTAGGGGAAGTCTATGTTCAGTAGTGGACGTGTGAAGGGCTGTAATGATGATGGTGATATTTATGAAAGCACCAAACTTTCCTTCATTACTCATAATCGTCTTTTACATAAAGTTGTTTAAAGATAATCTATTAGACTATCTCAGGCTAATAGATTATTTTTAAAAATACAACTTTAGGAGTACCCTCTTATATTTATAAACAATAAAAATGTTTAATTTGTTTAAGCATTGATTACTTTGACGAGGCCGGTGCAGAACCCGTTCCGGAAACAACTGACCCGGGCAAATCGAAAACCTATATTGTTGCAACATACACTAACAAAAAAATTAGATTTGATGGAGTGACCCTATGTGTAGATGAATTTCCATCAAAACTGCGAACTATGGCCAGGAGTCTTACTATGGAAAAGTCCGTTTCATCACAGACCGATAAATCTGACACTGCAGCCGAGACACCAGATGTAAATTACCAAAGCACACTATCAGACGTGTTTTATGAAACAAAAAGTGTGATATCAACCATTGAAACGGATCCGGTCAAGGAAATAATTGGAGAAGTTAGAAGGCATTCGGTATCGAGAGAAGCTACTCCAGAAGAGAAGTCTAGTCAAACCGAACCAATAGTATTTGCTAAATTAACAGGCCAACAAGAATTGGCACTTAAACTGAAATATTCCGAAGAAGTTGAGGGACCAAAAGTGGAAGTGAAAGTGTTGTTAGGATCTCTGATACTCTTTTTGACGCCAAGACAGTTACACACTCTTCTAGAACTCGTTGATGCGCTAAATCAGCCAGATTTAGAAGATACAAGGTATTAGCCAAATATTTCTTGTAAATTAATCCTCTTATAGTCTTTGAGCTCTTTTGCTCAAAGTTCCAAAACTTTATTAAACAAAGTTTGTATAAAAAGGGTTATTATAATATTAAGGAATTTATGGATGATAATGAGAAAGGAATAAGCTGATCGCTACCAAGCTAATTCTAATTTGTTTTGTGTGGTTAATTGTGTAACATACATGATTGTAAGCTGTTATTTAAAAAAAAGTCCTGCTGGGTTTCTTGCTGGGTCTTCCCAGGGCAGAGGTTTTTCTGAACCAGTAGTAATTATACAAGTAACTTTCAATAAGTATTATTTATAATATATATAGATTAAAAAAGTTTCTGTTTGTTTGCTTGCCATAATATGTGCCTATGCTTTGACTTGAGTATTTATAATAGATATTTTTTTACTAAATAAGTGATACTACATATTTAGAATACTAATGCTCTTTCTTATGTAATACTTCTGTTTGAGCTTGTCTCTAATAATTCTTCTGTTGAGGCAAAAATATTAAAGTTTTAAGTCTAAATATATAGGTGGCATTATCAAGTAGACTTATTCTATATCCGATACGTCGACGGCTATTTAGTACAGTGGTTTTGTTAGCCGCGGTTTCGAATCCCGCACGTTACAAGTCATTGTATGACCTACAGAGAATTGCTGGATGATTGTCAACATACAATTTATTTAATTTATGTAAAACACCAACCGTGATACAGAACAAATTACGATTATGTAATATATATGTTGGTAATAACATAAATGTTAAATGTAGGGGAAACAATTATTTAAAATTAAAAAGAAAAAAATAATAATATGATAAACAAGGAAGCTATGGCCTCTGATCTTTTGGGGCTGTTCATTTATTAATATATGAACATAGAATAATTTATTATTATACTTTACCTATTTGAATCGGTTTTTGTTCATAATTTCATGGTTTTTAATTTTGTTGCGCGGTATTCTAATACTTTTTTTTTGAAATAAAAGTAGCCTATGTTACTCCTTATAACATGAGCAATCTGCCAACGAGAGCCCCTTCAAAATCGGTCCAGCTGTTTCGGAGATTAGCAGGAACAAACAGGCAGACGGAGCAAAATAAAAATAAATGTTTTTTGTTATAAGTATCGTATATACTTTCATATGCATTTAGTTAGAGGCTGTTATTTTGACATAACAAATAAACACTTCAATTTTATTTGTTTGTAAACATAAGAGCTTTTAATACTAAAACATTTTATTTATATTGATATTTCAGCAATTTACCACTTCGCCCAAGTGGCATAAATACGCAATGTAAACCAATGAAGCAAGCAGATTTTCAACTAATAGAGGCTCAGCTACAAGGAAATCTGGAAAGGCAAGCTAAACCAACTCACATGTATGGATGGTCTGGACCTAGCTTTGGTGAGATGGTCAAATTTTCTGAAATTGTAGCAAATTATGTCAAACAAGTATTTTATTCTATAGAGATTGTAAAACACTAGTTCAGTTCATGGGCGCCGCCAGGATTACTTTCAGGGAAGTGCATCTGCATCTACGCATTATACTTTTAACTAATATAAAATATAGAAATATGTATGTATTTATGTAGATAAATGTAATGTCAAATCGCGCGGGTACTTGAAAACATACTTAATCTCTGTAGTCTATGGTTGACATAATTGCTCGGAAAATCCCGGCTGTCGCGCGACATGCTCAATGTTCACAGGTAAAGAGTAGAATAGGATACAGAATTTATTGACAAGGTGATGAACAAATTTGGACAGCAACCTAGACGGCCTTCAGTTTTTCTATATATTTTCTTTCCTGACGGTGCGTACACATTATATAAATGTTATTATACGTGTTATATAACGAGGAACAAATGTTATATAACTCGAACGGCAGAACGACAAAGGACAATGTCATATAACATTGTTATATTGCATTGTTATTCTAATGTGTACAGTATTGTTATATGTTGCTATGTTGAGAAACAATGTTACATAATGTGGACGTGTTATAAAACAAAAGTTATACAACATGTTACTAAATCTGTACGCAACCTGACAGAAGGCTGCAAGTGCACCCCCTTCCATCCTGCTGCCGGTGCCCATGGTTCAGATACATAACTTGATCAGTTTCGCCATTTAATGACATTTTCAATTTTATAATATTCCCTCCATTCAATCCATTAGATTACAACCTGTCCAAAGTCCACTTCTGCTAGGTCTCCTTCATAGTTTGTCTCAAATATCCTATATATAAAGCAAATCTTTTCTTTAATCAATTTTGACCGGAATCGGAAATCGATTCTTTAATAGATTTCCGGTTGCCTGTGCAGAATTATAAAATTGCACAGGTCTATTCCAATACACGCTCCGGTCTACGTGCATGCACGCATGCACATCTGCATAGGTGTACCTCTCCAGTAGACCGAAACGTGTATGGCTAATTATTATTAAAAAAATTGACAAATTTCAGAGGACAGTGATGCTGAGAGTGAAAAGTTTCATCCCATGACATCTTTCGGCAACCAAATGACGGAGAGTTTTACATCCTCGGTCAGTTCCATGAGCACCAGCATGACGTCAAGTGTCAATGCCCTTACTTCACAACCTCGAATCAAGAGAAATAAGAAAGGTAACGATTTCTTATGTTTACGCGAACACTACACATTTAATTAATAGTATATTTCATTACGAGTGCGGAAAGCCTGTCATTGCAAAGAGTTCCGACAAATGTCTACCCGAGCCGAGGCGCATCCGAAGATGAGGGTTGACAGTCGGAACAAGTTGCAATGACGGTTCCGCACGTGTACTGAACAACTATTTTTAATACAGTTGCGAAAAAATGAAGCAATTTAATAAAGAACATTTTAGGAAAATGGCGCCAACCGTAAAAGAATATAAGCAGAGATTTTTTTTGTTTTCTTCACCTATTCTGGGTAGGCAAAGGGAACTATGCCCATAAGTCTTCAGTAGAATTTTTTTATTGATATGAAATGAAAATGAAATTTAATGAGATGAAATGAAATGAAACCTAACCTAACTCATTGAATCAAATCATTAAATCTGATATTGAAACAAATTAGTAGCTTCTTTTTAGAAATATTTGCATGAATCATAAAAACTTCTAGGAATTTTTTTTAGTAAAAACTTCGTGGTTGGTATTTTCTTTTTAATAGACATTATTTTGACAGTTGCGAAAGAGAACGCACGAGTTCGGAAAAGGTAAAGAAAAAGCTCGAGTATGTAATAGCCCACATCCCGAACGCTATACGTCCCTGCAATACGCCACTTTTTGAGCAAATGTATTAAAAAAAAATTTTACCCATGGTAATAGGCGCTACTGGGTGCTGTAAAGTACTCGAAACGCCTGAAATATAAAATAAGTTAATATACGCGATAAAATCCTTAAAAATAGTTTTATTTAAATAAGAAATGTACTCCACTTTAAACTCCTCACTTTCAAATTGAAGTACGCTAAAAATTTCAAACACAGATAAAATTTAGCTTATTTTTATATTCCTGACGTTTCGTGTGTTTTGTACGGGAGACTTTGGGTTAAATAAACACGATTAAATGCATAAAAATTAGCTTCATTATATCACTACAATATAAAATCTAAATTCATTGCTATAACGTTTTTTCTATCCACATATCTTTACTTAATTTTATCATCTGTAAAAAAAAAACAATGATATTTGTTAATGATTTCAAATTACGAGTAATAACCTACTGTAAAATTCATTATCTTAGTACTTGGTATTTTTATTTAAGTTTTTTTTTTATTTTTAGTTCCATACATTGATGGAGATCCAACAGCAGAAGTGTCGCATGTTAGTCTAAGAATGGCCTCGTTCTCTTGTGTCCTGCTTCACAAGGTAAGATTTACGAAGAATATTTGAATAAAAATAATAGTCCAAATGTGTGGATAAAAGGGCTCGCCAAAACTTTCCTACCCTTTTTTGTGTGTTCCGACTTATATGAGTCTTTCGTTATTCCTTAACATGTTTATATGATCCTTACCCTAATGATTTCCAATATGTTACAACTTGTTTTCGTCTCTGGAAGTCCGTCTTTTGGCGCTAAGTGATATTGCAGCCACTATTGTGTTCTGATATATATTTTGTTATAACTTGTTACTATTTAAGGGGCTACTCCATGCGAACGACCTTGAGCATTTCGCCGGCGGCGCGCCGCTTCATTTTCAACATCAATAAACTAATTTATGGAAATACACAGCGTACAAAGATAAATGTATTTTAATTTTTTTATTCGGTATATTAGTTGCATTATATTAGAATTATGTATTTTCATATATTATCTAATTATGAAATTTTATAATTAATTATATATTAAAAATGAAGCATTGAAAATTGTGAGTTTTATAAGATACCTATTCACTGTAGGTAAATAAATAGATAGCTCGCCTTTTGTACAAATATTTGGTGCAATAAAGAATAAATAAATAAATAGGATGTTTCGTAGATGTGTTTTTGATTATTGTTAATTTTTACGTGTCACGAATTGAAAAGTAGCATACCTGCTGGCATAGCCTGCTTATTACTTATGCAGACATTATCCTCGCCCCAATGATTGATGAGGATGAAAATCAATTTTATTTCTACATACGTAATTATATTTATTTATACATAAGGGTAACTTTAATAAAGGTAATACAAAATTCAACAAGAAGTATAAGGGTTCAATCTTTCAATTTCAATTGTAAAAAAACGTTACCCCCACACTAGGATTTTCTCCTGTGTCGTGGAGGCAGTTTACAAACATAAATTGCACAAGGACAAACATCCAAACCCGGAACAATTATTTGTAGGCCATACAAATACTTGTTCCGTGCGAGATTCGAACCCGCGGACCCCAACGCAACAACTGATTGCTAAGCTACTGCGCCACGGAGTCGTCGCCGGGTTATAGCTAAAGTGACCATACGTCCCGTTTTGAACGGGACTGTCCCTTTTCTCGGTCACCTGTCCTATTGTCCCCAAACAAAGCTCCGGGACACAAAATTGTCCCGTAACTCGTTGGATGGAAGTATTCAAAGTCAACAATCTTCAACATAATTTTTTTTAATCGAATATATTTTATGTCTACCTGGTACGAATGCTCCGGTAGAAAGAGTATTTTTTTATTTTGAATAAATCGTGGACGTCTGAAAGAAACACTTACGGTTCCAGAGTTCTAAAGGCGATGTTGTTAACAAAGATAACAATAAAAAAACTTGACCAGAATTTTATTCTTATTTAAAATCATCACCAACTTTATTAAAGCAAATTTAATCCACTGACAAATGTAATTAATAATTTAAAAAAATGTGTTGCATTTAATAATTACCGTCTATACCGAATATAATTTTATAGTGAACACTAATTGTATAAAGTTATAGTTTTTAGAGTATAAATAAACCCATGTCCTGTTTTGAGTTAAAAAATAAATGGTCAGTTTAGTCTTTTTAGTTAAATTTAGTTTTAAAAATTTTTAGTAAAAAGTAGGTATATTAGTACCTACTTAGATACTTTTTACCGAATTATAAGTATAGAACACCTTATGTACTCAATTATTTTTTGAAAAAGAAGAAAAAACAAGCAATAAATAATATACTATATTTTAGCAGAAAACTATAACTTAGTAATACTAATTATAACTTAGAACATAAATGAAAAACTCATAACTGACTTTTTGGCCCGACCCAGGATTCGAACCCGGGACCTCATGGTCAGCAGTCGCACTACGACAACCACTAGACCAACGAGGCAGTACTTTACCTAATAAGATATTGTGGTTGGCTGATAATATTGAATTAGCCTTTTATAGTGTAAATTATAATATTTGTCGAAATTTTAATTATGGATTCGAACCTTACATGCTAATGGTGATTCATTTTTTTATTTGCATTTACTTCAAAGAAAATACACGCAAAAAGCTTCATCGCGCAGTAAAAAACACAACAAATATATGTTGTGTTTTTTACTGCGCGATGATATATATATAGAGATATATAGATTTATACCTATAAATAACCTAATAAGTAATAATATTATCGGCTGATATGACGTGGCGTATGCGCTGGTCGACGCTCTAACGACACGGGCTTCACGTCGAAGAGCTCAGGGCTCACTGACTTCAGCAAGCCCGTGGGCAGTTAATATGCCCAGATTTTAAAATAATTTCTTAATAAAATCAAATTTTGGTCTTTTGAAAAAAAATTTACTATAGAAATGTTTATTAATAAATTGCCTATCCATTGGTGTAAATCGCAAAATAAAATAATACTTACTTTACGAGGAGATGCATGTTATCAATAATAATTTCACATTTATGTGGTTTCGTTGTAAGGAGATTATATTAATATTTATTCCTTTAAAAAAAATTGGATATAGCTTTTATGGAATCAAGATTATGTAGAAATATAATGTGTTTTTTATTTGTTGATATATCTTTTAAATAAAAAGTAGATAGCTCCTAAAAATCGCACAAATAACGACTAGCGCGACATTTTGCTCAACCTGCGCCTTAAGCATGTGCGGTCTTACTCATAAAAACTGACGTCAATTTAAGAAATTCTTAAAGTTGCTTTCTCTCTTTCTCTAAATGACAATAGAAAGAAAGAAACAAAAGTTAAAGTTACAGCCTATATACGTTAGGCACAGGCCTCATCTCCTTTCTGAGAGGGTTTTAGGGCAAGAAAATGTCCGCCGCGCTGCCCCAATGCGTGTTGGCGAACTTCACATCTACGAAATATTTTTTTCTTATTTCTCAGACATTCAGGTTTCCTCACGATGTTTTCCTTCACCGCCGAGCACGTGGTAAATCAGCATTTAAAATTACAATTAACAACTTCATTGGTGCCGGCGGGAATCGAAACCATGTTGCTCGCATACTGTGAAACTCACAGCCAGCGCTAACCACTTGAGCTAACACGGCTCTTGAGGAAAGAAACAAGTATAGAGAAAATTATTACATATTTCAAGTAAGCGATAATCATTGATAATAAGTAACGCCGATGATGTTTATTTAGAAGTAATAACAAAAAATTATCTTTGCAAAGCGCACTCATACTTTTCACAGGCTGTCAAAACAAACATTTCATATTAAAATTGTCTGGGTGTACTAATAAATGACCTTACAGTTAATAGTAGCCAAATCGAGGCAACACGACGCCGTAATAAAAGGTCACTTCTGGACATAGGCCTCGCTTGGGTTGGCAACAGCAGTTTTTTTAGTATAGTACGTGAGGGTAATATGGTCATCCGGTTAATATGGTCACTTTCTTATAACTCAAAAACTACAGTCTTATTTGCATAAATGGCTTTGTGATACGATAGCTCTCAGTCGTTCAAATAATAAAGGGTCAAACGGGCGTCGCTTTATCGACGCTATTTTGACAGTTGATATAATAGTTAATATTTTAGTCGATTTTAGTATTGGTTAGCTTTTTTAAGTTGATTTTTCGAAGTGTTCCTAATTATTGCAAAGCCTTGTTTGCTATTTTTTTCTTAATATATTAGTTATAGTCTATGATAATGTGTATTTGTCTCTGTCCTCCTCCTAATTTTAGTTTTATAGGGCGGCAAAGCTTAAGGTGACCATATTACCCTCACATACCTTAGTTATAAGTATGAGCTGCTGCCCACCTCCCTCTGTAGTCCCTTACGATATTCACGGAATGATTTGGGGTAGTGGATATTCTTTCACCGCTACTACAAGGCGTTTTTATATTTTGTTTGATAAAAATGTAATAAAAACGGAAAACCAGCGTTTCAAAATAGAAAATTCAAATTATATGATGCAGTAATATGATATACTGATGTAACAACACTTAACTATCTTAAACACTTGTAGGATATCCTAGTTCCGACACCAATGGGAACAGATTACGTATCACCCGCTTCCGCGTCGAAAATGCAACAGGCCTCCAGGGAATTTTTCGACAGCGTCGAAACGTTCTGTCGGAGCGATGAGCGAAGAGAAAGCCACAGAGTCAACGATGCATTGGATAAAGCCACCAAAAGAAATCATTTAAGGTATAAATTATATGTACTATGCCGAATTGTATGTTAGTTTTATGCGTGGTAAAGCCACGCTGCAGCTATATTATGATTGTAGCACGAATGGGTCGGCTCGACCGGGGAAGGACCAAGCTCTCACAGAATACCAGCGTAAAATATCAGCTTAATGCTGCTGTGTTTCATTTGGTGAGCGTAGAGAACTGTAGACCCTTTTTAGTGGTAACGAGGCGTTCCATCTTAATCCTCAGGGGTGACAACGTATCTGCATTTTGATTCTTAATCGAGAATATATGTAGATGTCTATGGGCCACAGCATGCACTTACCATCACGTGGACTGTGTGCTTGTTTTTTTTTTTATAGGAGAGGCAACGCAAACGAGCATGCGGCTCACCTGATGGTGACTACCGCCGCCCATGAACAACCGCAACACCAGGGGAATCGCAGATGCGTTGCCGGCCTTCTATTCATTCTATATGAAAAATGTGTAATACTGTATTGAGGTCTCACACCAACAAACAAATAAATAAAAACGGAGCGCTGCGTACATTTCTAGTAACGCAAAAACCATGCTCAACTTATAAGATCACGCAATTACGTACACTATAAACGAGATATAAATCGAGCATTATAATCCTGTCCTGCACAGATAGCTAGTCTCCGTTGAGACAGGCCATTGATCGAAACTCGATTGTTTCAGATGCGCGAGACGCGATTATTACGCGATATTCTGCCAAAGATGTGAAAACCAATTAGCTAAACGCTCACTTTTTAAAAAAAAATAACCGCTAAGTAACTACTTAGGGGAGAGTAAGACATCGGGGTCTATTTTCCGTAGTGGTGCCTCGTTCAGAGGCAAAACACGTGTCGTACATTAGTATTGATTCTAATCAATACTAATGTACGACACGTGTAGTGTTGGGGGTAGTGATACTCTAGTAGTGTTGGGGGTACTGGCTTAAAGAACAATGGCAGACTTTCATACATAAAATTAGTTGAAAAGGAATGGTAGCGTCTATATATCAAAAATATCTTAAAATTTTAAGCGTCAGTCCCTTAATAACTCTGTCAAAGAATTTTGTCCTGAGAAGGCGTCAAAAAAAAGATATTTAGATTTAAACCTTTTTAGGTTATGTCTTGTCACTTGGAAAAAGTCATACGTCCTGTGGTGGTGTGTTTGATGTTAGCTTAATACATTCTCAACATAATGTACCTATCTACATAATTGAGAGTTTTTAGATTATTGTATCTCTATAAGTGTATACATATTTCTGGCATGGCTCCAGGGCCTTTGTGTCATACAGTGACATTCTCAGAAGGGCTAGAACCCAAAGCCGTAAAGCCAGTAAAAAAAACCAGTGACATTTTGTTTTACCTAGTGTTGCCATAACATTAAATGGAATTGTTACAAATTACTATCATGAGATAATGTATTATTGTAGAAAGTTCTTTGTAAGAGACTTATTTTCAACCATATCACTTTTATTTTTATTATTACTGATAGTATAGTTATTATTAATAATAACTTAATATAAAAATATTCTGTGTTTGTGTGTTGTGTTGGTAGTCTTACAAAGTTATGCGAAAATAGTATGAATATTGTAAATGGCAACACTTGAATAGAGTAAAATGATTTATGTCATTATTAATATTACGATATTCCCAAAAAATATTTGTTTTTTCCTGTGGCTTTAATTAATATACATTTTTATTTGAAAAATCATAGAAAAATAATAAAACTCATTTTATATATAACTTATTTCTAGCCGCAATAATTTTTGTCGACTATTTTTCTGCCATTGTTCTCTAGTAGTAACCATGCTAATTCACGCAATTGTAGGGGAGAGGGAGATGCTCTTCAAACTAAGTAATCATTTTAATACAACTCAATAATATTATATAATAAATTTTCACATCTTTGATATAGTTAATTACCGCTAAGTAACATCTGATTCTACTGTTTGTACCGGCAGCTATCTAAAACTATTATTGGAACGAAATTATTTATCGCATGGTACGGAGTTGTCGGATGGGGGCTAGGCGACAAAAAGTGTAAGATTTTGCCGTCACGACCCCTTCTGACGAAGTGTAGATGGCCTTGGCGGTTATAAGGAAGCGAGATGGAATAATATCTATCTTCATCGCACTTTTTCTTATATTGCCATGAAAGAAATATTTTTTTAATGACGCTATATTTTAATAGACGCTAGTAATTCATTTATTTGTAGTTTTTAATCAATAATATAATACGTTTATCAATAATAATACAATACGAAAGAAACTTCTTTCCAACCGAGTGGTCCGCGACACTCACGCATGTTTTTTTTAAAGGTTCCAATTGAAAAAGGGTTATTTATGGGTTAGAACTTTCTTCTTTGTAAAACTTGATAAATAACTGACGATCATAAATGCTTGTAAAGGAACGTTACGGTTTTTTTTTTCAGAATACTCACCACGGAAATGAGTTTGGACGGAAGTGAAAAGGTGACATCGCACGGCAGTCAGACGATGTGTGAAGCGGCCATAAAGAATGCACTAGTTCGGGAATGCCTCTATTTCCAACACGAAAGTCCTGGTGACGTGAGACGGCAGTGTTTCGATATTATAAAATTCGAAAATAAAGGTAATAATTAATTGTCTTCAGTTGATTCATATCATTCATATTCCATAAAGTTCAAAGTATGTACAGAGAAATAACCGCTAAAGGCTTCAAATCTAAAATTAATATTAAAAAACCACTAGGTAACAGAAGTTTGGGTTGGTACTCTTACAGTATTAATACTAATTTGGCGGCATTCCATATTATAATTCTTTCGTTTTTGTCTGAAGTGGTTGGTCTCCATGGGCTTCCAGCAGCCAATTACAATTAGTTAAACTAATAGGTTGTATGTAACCCTAATCCAGCGTGAAGTAGAGGTTTACCTCTGCGTTTCGCTTGGTGAGTGCAGGTGGCCGGAGGTCCTTTTTACTGGAAATGAGGCATTCCATCTTAGTCCTCACGGGTGACAACGCATCTACAGGTGGACTGTGTGCTCGTTTGTCACCCTTATCCTATAAAAAAAAATCTATACAAATAAATAAAATTAAAGTGTCTGTTTGTAATGTCAAAAATAGTTTTTTACTAAATGCATATAGGTATATGAAAGTAAATACGGTACTTTTATAAATAAAATACAATTTTTTAAAATTTTGTCTGTCTTTCTTATTGTTTGTTCCGGCTAATCTCCGAAACGGCTTGACCGATTTTGACGGGACTTTCACTGGCAGATAGCTGATTTCATAAGGAGTAACTTAGGCTACTTTTATTTTAGAAAAATAATTAGGGTTCCGCGCAAAAACATAAAAACCTTAACACGCGAGCGAAGTCGCGGGGAACAGTTAGTTTAATAAATAAAATCATTCATTCCAGCCAGTCACAGCGGGATATTTGCTACAGTTGCCACAATTGGCGGGCGAGACTATATTATTTTGAATTATTATCAGGAAAATGCTGTTGCCCAACTCCTGTTTTATCTTTTTTAATAGTCCACGTATGGGATCATTAGTTTGCCTCTTTTGTGTTATGACAGGAGTCCAAGATGATTTGCAACATTTGAACAATTTTCTCTTTCGCAGATGACGCGGAAACGGGAAATGCAATTTCAGCGCCAAATATAAAAATAAACTTTAAACAAACCTCCAAATATATGAGGGTATCTGGAGAAAAGAAACTGGTTTCTCCAACAACTGATATTGTGTAAGTATTTTATTTGTATATGTAGGAAGTATAATGGAGTAGTACAGAGACTGATTTTGTAGTTAGGAATAATAATTAATTCGGTTACACGAATTAATTATCCAACGAGTCGAGGATAAACTAGTAACGGAATACGACAAGCGCACCGTTCCACGTCAGAGCCAAGACTGTTCTAACGGCGGCCGCTCCGTCCGTTTTATACAAGCAGGACGGGTGGCAACGCAGGTGCAATGCCGCAGGTGTGCGGTACACGTGTCGTTTACAAGAATTCTGTCTAGCTAGACCGACGCCACTGCACCTACAACGGTGCAGGTGCCGTCATATATTATAAATTTACATAACATAACAATACAAATTAAACATTCAAATCAAAACATGGAGGATAAGTGCTTATTTATATGTACTATTCGTATTTTTATTCGTTAGTTTGTACTTACTTTAAATGTAAAAAAGAGGGTAGTAGTTTTCTCTAATATATCGCAATGCTGTGCAAGGGATTTTATTGCATCTTTTTTTCGTATTTCATACTGAGCATTAATAAGTTTTAAACAAAGCAAGTAATGTACATAATTTTATTTTGTCTTCTTATTTTCAGAGTAAAGTGCACTCCGTTCTACGTGGACGTGGAACTCACATTGATAGAGCGCATGTCGGCAACTTTTTTCCCAACGAAAAGCACTACGACTGCGCACGTACCCGCACCACAGAACCATATGAACGTAGCCTTACATTGCCCGCAACTCAATGTTATACTCAGGTAGAGTCCCCCTGATTTGTTAACTTACACTAACAATAAACTTCGTCTGTAATACCTATCATATAACCGATTTGATTTCAAACACATAGGAATCTGAGAGAATATAGATTTATCTTCATTATTGTGTATCATCATGGCACAAGATTGTTTTATATAAGCCACCATCTAAGATCAGATCATAATACATTTATAAGCAAGAATAAGGCTTTGATAAAAAGCTAAAATTACAGCCTATATACATCCCACTGCTAGGGGTACAGGCCTCATTCATTTCTGAGAGAGGAATATTGCTGATATCCTTATCAAACTCTCTAAAACTTTGATAATGGAATCAACAATTAAATTTATATACTCTAAAGCAATCCAATTCACAAACAATTCATGGAACGACATGAAATGTAACAGGAGATGGACAGCAGCTTTTATGCGAGAACAACTCAAAATAAAAAAAAAACTGCAGTTGCCAAACCGTTTGCCAAGCATGATAACTGTTACTAATATCCCCTTTATAAGGCAATTTATAGGGGAAGCATATGTCCAGCAGTGGACTTTCGATGATCTCTAATGTTGATTATGATGATAAACAGCTGGAATTTTGATAAGAGATTGAACTACCCTTTCTCATCTAACCCGTTGCCGGCCTGTATAATTAACATTTGTCATATACGAAACGGGATACCGCCATCTATATATTTGAGTAGATGTATAACTGTCTATAACAAGATTCCCTGTAATATTACTGATTTGCTTTTGCATAACATCAAAGCGATATAAAAATCATTCTTATGAAGAAACGATATTATTAATTAGATGATTATTTAAAAGATAAGAATTCGTGGACATAATGAACTCTCTTAACTTTTTCTTAATTATGTATATTATAATATCTTATAAGGATGTTTTGTAATTATTGGGAAAAAATAATCTACTTGTGAGTTTCTTGCCATTTCTTACAAGGTCAAGGTTACGCAGTAGGGATTTGTTGAAGCGATGGTGTGTCATTTGTCTTTATCTATCAGAAGCTTTAGGTCTTTCTGGCTTCTCCCATAGTCGCCTTTTGCGACACCAATGAGAAGAAATGCAATGTGGATTGCCTTGCACTACCACAACACAACCTACTTCCAACGTTATTTCATACATAAGACAGGGCATATGAGAATGCGGCTCACCTGATGGTAAGTGATTACCGCCACCCATGAACAACTGCAACACCAGAGGAATTGCAGATGCGTTGTCGGCCTTTTAAAAAGGAGAATTAGTCAGCTAACGGTTATCTGTGCCGAATACCAGGTTCCCGATAGCGGACCTCCGTCCGGGAATCAGTGGCGAGAGCCGCCGCGTGCGCGCCGACTACGTGGTGGTGCGGCTGCAGGCGGCCGCGGCGCGCTGCCAGCAGGCGGCCAGCGCGCGCCCGCTGCCCACCACGCTCACGCTCAACGCCACTACACTCGACCTGTTCTACTGTGTAAGTAAAATATAAAATGCATTCGTATTTTCATGTCTTTATTTGTTCACTAGCTTCCCCGCGACTTCGCCCGCGTGTAATTTAGGGTTTTAATTATGTTGCGCGGAACCCTAAGTCTTTATCTAAAATATAAGGAGTCTAAGTCACTCCTTATAACATCAGCTATCTGCTAGTGAAAGTTCCGTCGAAATCGGTCCAGCCGTTTCGGAAATTAGCCGGAACAAAAAGACAGTAAAATTTTTAAAGATTTTCTTTTTGATATAAGTACCGTATATACTTTCATATGAATTTAGTAAAAAGCTGTTATTTTGACATTACAAACAGGCACTTCAATTTTATTTATTTGTATAGATAAATTTATTTCATTGAGGCCTTCGATCGGGTTTCGCATAAAGCGCTTCCTTCGAAGCTTCCATCTTATGGGCTTCCCGAGAAATTGTCACTTAGAAGTTAGGTATAATATTTGACAGATACCATACCTGAGAAGTTAATCTGTTCAAAAAATATGAACGTTAATATTTCTTTCTATACTTTTAACTATATTTTATTTTATTTTATTAATTTAAAATTAAAAATTTTGTACAACCGACTTCAATATTAATTATTAAAAATAACTTAAAACTAATGGTCAGAACTTGATCAAATTATATGGGACCACATGTGAAGCACCAGCTTTCAAATAAAAAAAGAATCATCGAAATCGGTTCACCCAGTAAAAAGTTATGAGATAACACACGTAAAAAAACATACTGTCGAATTGAGTACCGTCTCCTTTTTGAAGTCGGTATGTAAATAAACCAAAGCACAAATAATCATAAAAGTAGAAATTTTTTAAAAAAAGTTAAAAATGTGCAAAAAAAATTAAAGAGCAAACCACTAAGGCATTGTTTTGTATTAATATAATACTCTAGAAACTGATAAACTTTTATTTTAAACAACTACTCATTGAAATGACATTGTGTAACAAAAAACTACCTCAATGTCAAGTAGCGACATCGAGTGAGTGGAATAATATTAGCCCTCTTTGAATCACCAGCTTTCTTGGTGATCGGAACATGAAGGTCCTAGTAGACGGTGAATGCTCCGATTACAAGCCTATCAATACTGGTGTTCCACAAGGCTGTATCTATCACCTACGATATTCCTTCTGCATATCAATGATATGTTGCAAACTAGTAGCATTCATTGCTATGCGGACGACAGCACAGGTGATGCTTTTTACACCGGCCGTGCCATTATTTCTCGGGATCACGTCATCGCGTACCGGAACAAACTTGTGTCTGAAGTCGAGTCATTGTTATACCAAGTCTCGGATTGGGGACGACTAAATCTATTCCAGCTATAGTAGACCTTATTTAAAGCCCTCAACAAAAAAACCTATAGTGCTATGTTAAAACTGCGATTATTTCCTTGTCATAGGAAAACGAGCATTTACCTCCTACACACATAGCGCAATCAACAATGGACGACACGTCTCTGGAAGGAAACATTTTAAAAGGAAATACAACTACACCACTGCCTATGTGAGTTAAATTTAATTAGTATTATAATTAGATTAGTTACTTATACATCTTAGCTAAAGAAAATCACAAACGTAAATTTATTCCCTATATTAAAGCAAAAAGTAAAGTTACATCATATTCGAATATGACCCGCTACAGGCAAAGGCCGAACTGAGACAGCCGCCTACGGCTGGCGCCAACTCGCATTTTGTCCGTGTTTAGTTATAATTATTTTCTTCGTTATTTTTGTGACATAATATGTTTGTGTTTGGATAATAATGAAGGAAGGGTAAATTTTTGAAAAGACAATGGCGCGAAATAATTCAGGCAGTTAACAAATATTTCGATCAATAAATATGTCAGTCTTTTAGTCTTAGTTTACGTGGTAGAGCAATGCTGCAGCCATAAATTGGTTGTAACACGAATGTGTCGGCTCAATTTTATGGTGGGCGAATGGAATCTGAGAGCCATTTCATTGCAAATGAGGCATTCCATCTAAGTCCTAAAGGGTGGCAACGCATCTGCATTTGTATTTGATTCTTCACGAAGGATATATTGTATAGATCTATGTATCACGGCATACACTTACCATCTGGTGGACTGTGTGCTCGTTTGTCACCTTTATTCTATAAAAAAAAAGTCTTCTAACCCATTGAAAATAATGACACAGTTGGCTAAGGAATCTAAAGATTCAGTTCATTGTGTTATTTAGAGTTCTTTTGACGAACCTATTTGTTTGCTCAAAATACAGATGAAATAACCGCACGTGTTTTTGCTCACGCTCTATGATGATTCCCATGGAGCAAATATGAGTGGCATTGAGGAATTAGAACGGCTCTTTTAAATTAATAATGTATTTTCGTAATGATAATCGTACAAAATAAATGTTAAACTTATTTCACTTAGCACATAATTCACGGGACTGCCATTTTCAATTCACTTCGACAGGGTTCCTCCCATTCATCGCGCGGATTGTTCCCAGTATGTATTGTGAATTGTCTTTATGTATTTCTTTCAGGATATCACTAACGTTCCAACCGCGGGAATCAAACAGGGGCCCCTTTGACTCGCTACACGACGAACTAAATTTCGATGCAAAAGTGATTAACCCCATGACTACGTCCATGTACATAATGAACAATTTGAAAAGTACCCTGCCCAGCCCGTTCAGCGGCAAGAAAATGGCGCATCAGAGTATAACAAAACAAGAGGACAGTCAGCAAGGTTTGAATTGTTA
The DNA here is from genome assembly GCA_963668995.1 of Parnassius mnemosyne. Taxonomy (NCBI): domain Eukaryota; kingdom Metazoa; phylum Arthropoda; class Insecta; order Lepidoptera; family Papilionidae; genus Parnassius; species Parnassius mnemosyne. The sequence continues at coordinate 31,959,219 of CAVLGL010000057.1, read as the reverse complement.
ATGATTTAATTATATTATTATATATAAATTATGAATGAATTCCTTATATAATTTCTAATTCTTAAATTATTAATAATCTAAATTGTCAAAATACAATGAATTCTTTATTAACCCAGCTTCCTGCTTTTAATGCCTTGGCAATCGATTCAAGCTTAAAAAATTTAAAAATTAACTAGCTTTTTACCCGCGGCTTCGCTCGCGTGCGCTTGAATTTAGGGACATCATTAAATGCTGTTCCGTGTCAAATTTAGAAATATTCGATCACTTTTAGAGTCACCTTGGTGTCTATGTCTCTATGTCTGTCAGAGATTTTTTTTTCATTCTAAAATACTATTAGACGTAGATGATTGGTAACATGCTACAGAAACACGTGAATATACTTATAATATGTTTAGAAACTCCTACTATTTTTTATATATGGTGTGTCTTCCGATTCCGATGTATCCATAAGAAAGGTAAATAGTCTTGAAATCAAAATGTATTACTATTACTTACATTTTACTCTTTACATGTATATATATTCATAGTTAAAGTAAATTTAGTTTTAACAAATTAATATAATGTTTATTTGAGACATTTTATTCATATCATTGGTCCTATTTAATATTGATTGGCATCATAAAAAGATATAGATATTTTTATTTACTTCGCGTAGACTTGAAAATTTCATAAATACAGTTCTATAATAATGAATACCACACATGGATTAAAACTAATGTTACGGGTTTTTTACGCATCTTGACTCCTCACCGAATGAAAGCACCGAAGCTCCGGGAAGTCTAAAGTAAACATATTGTTACGAACTTGGGGTTCGAGACAATTAAAAACTGCCGATTAAATTACCAATTTTGACACTTTTATTACACAACACTAGTTACAATCTAAAATCACACTAATAATAAAACACAGTTCGCCGTTATTTCGCTTCGAAGTATTCTCTTGTATCGCCAATTCAATACTGCCCCGGTCGTGGTCTATACCGGCCTTATAAAGGGCCTCAGATAGTTTCCGGAACCTTCTACTGTAGCGACATCTAGAATGTTCGAGTACATATCGGTCCCGAAATTTCTGGAAGGATCTCGACTATCCTAGTTCTGCTACTCGACACTAGAGGGCGCTAGTGTAACTAGTGTTGCCATGTACAAGACATTAATAGTGGCGCGCAACACTTTCATTTACTCGACACTAGGGGGCGCTAGTGTAACTAGTGTTGCCATGTACAAGACATTAATAGTGGCGCGCAACACTGCCCCCTCCTAAGACATGCTCGTCCCGAGCATTATTGGCCCCATAATAACGCGCCAGTCGATCCACATGGACAATCTTAGGAGTACCTCTGGCACCTTTCTGTATGCGGTAGGTTACATCATTGATCCTTGTCACAATCCGGTACGGTCCGTCCCATTTAGCTTGAAGCTTAGGAGATTTCCCTTTGCTGCGAACTGGATTGTGTAACCACACTAGTGAACCTTCATCAAACCCCTTGTTGTTCATTTTGCGGTCCCGTCTGTCTGACGTGCTCATAAATGTCATTCATTTTGTTCCGCAAGTCATTTGCATAATCGGTTATACTGCGTGGGGCCTCAGGTGGTATTCCGGTGATCAGGTCTGCAGGCAGCCGCAATTCTCTCCCAAAGTTTGCGAAAGCTGGTGTCACTGATGTACTTTCGTGAACAGCGCTTCGATATGACAACAAAAACGGTTGTATGTGCCTGTCCCAGTCTCGTTGCCGTTTTTCCACAACTTTTGCCAGGTACCTTTCCAATGTTTGATTAAATCGTTCTACCATTCCATCAGATTGTGGGTGGTAAGAAGTTGTTCGTGTTTTCTGAGTACCCATAACTCGGCAAGTTTCCTGGAATATTTGAGACTCAAAATTCCTTCCTTGATCGCTGTGAATCTCTAAAGGTACTCCAAAACGACAGAAGACTTCATGAACTAGTTTATCTGCAACGGTTGAAGCTTCCTGATTTGGAATAGCGAAGACTTCTGGCCACTTAGTGAAGTAATCCATCACGACCATGAAATACATGTTACCACTTTCAGTTTCTGGAAACGGCCCCGCAACGTCAATGGCTATCCTCTCCCATGGTGCACCAACATTGTACAATTTCAATGCGCCTCTACTACAAATTTGAGGTCCCTTTACAGCCGCACAACTTGTACATTTGCGGCACCAGTCCTCGACATCGTCACGACAGTGGACCCAGTAAAACCGTTCTCGGATCTTCAGGAGAGTTCGCTTAACTCCCAGGTGGCCTCCTGAACAACCACTATGGTACAGCTGTAGGACATCCGGTACTTTAGCCTTAGGGACAACCATTTGCAAATGATACCTGTCTCCCCGACCATTTTCCCATTTACGGCACAGGACTCCATCCTGAATCAGCAAGCTGTCCCATTGGGCCCAATAGCTTTTCGTGGTCGAACTCATTGCTGAGACGTCGCTCCACTTGGGCTTAGGAGCACTGGCCTTCATCCATTCCAGAATCGGCTTAATGTCCGAATCTTCCTGCTGTGCATGTTGTAGGCTGTCCTTCCATTCATTGCTGAGCTGGTCTGTCCTGAATATCCTCGCAGATACCACTTCTTTACCCTCTTGTCTAGTACAATGCTTGCAATCTTCAGGGCAAGGTCTTCTTGATAATGCATCTGCATTGCCATGAGATTTCCCGCTGCGATGTTCGATCACAAAGTCGTATTCCTGTAGTAGTTCAATCCATCTCGCAACTTGTCCTTCAGGATTTTTGAACTGCAATAGCCATTTCAGTGCAGCATGGTCAGTTCGTAAGTAGAATTTCCGCCCCAGGAGATATTTGCTAAAATGCTGCAAGGACTTTACCACAGCAAGCAATTCCCGTCTCGTGACACAATAGTTCCTTTCCGGCTTTGACAACGACTTGCTGAAGTACGCTATCACAATCTCTTGATCACCATTCCGTTGAGACAACACACCGCCAAGTCCTATATCACTTGCGTCTGTGTCAACTATGAATTCCTTGCCCGCATCAGGGTACCCCAAAATAGGTGTTTTGCACAGACGGTTCTTGAGCTCCTGGAATGCAATATCGCAACTTTCATCCCAGCAGAAATGTCGCTTTTCCTCGGTTAGCTTGTGCAGAGGTTTGGCTATATCTGCAAAGTTCTTCACAAATCGCCGATAATAAGAGCACAAACCCAAAAATGCTCTAACCTGTGTCTTGTCTTTTGGGACCGGCCACTCATTGACAGCAGCAATTTTCTCTGGATCCGTGCGGATACCTTCTTCCGATACTACATATCCCAAGAAACTAACTTGCCGTTTGAATAGTGAGCACTTCTTTGGACTCAACTTGAGGTTGGCACTCTGGATCTTCATGAGCACGCGTTCCAGGTTTTGAAGGTGTCCCTCAAACGTACGGCCTACGATGATGATGTCATCCAAATAGACCAGACAAGCATCTCCAATTAGCCCGGTAAGTACAAGCTCCATCAACCTTTCAAACGTTGCTGGAGCATTGCACAATCCAAACGGCATGACTTTGAATTGCCACAGACCCTTTCCTGTGGAGAATGCAGTTTTCTCCTTGTCCTTAGGGTCAATTTCAACCTGCCAGTAGCCACTTTTCAAATCTAGCGTACTAAACCACTTTACGCCTGTAAGCATGTCCAGCGTGTCATCAATTCTTGGCAAGGGATAGCTGTCCTTCTTTGTAACGTCGTTCAGGCGGCGATAGTCAACACAAAACCGCATGCTGCCGTCCTTCTTCTTTACCAGCACCACAGGTGAACACCATGGACTAGATGAAGGTTCAATAACACCATCCTTCACCATTCCCTCAATCATGGTTTCCACTTCCTTTTCACGTGCTACAGGCAATCTTCTTAAGGCTGTACACATTCCCTGGTAACGCCCCTTCCATGAAAAGTTCTTCTTGTCCACATTTCAAAACACCTTGCTTAACGTCGATCTCACAACAATTCTTCCTCATAAAGTCTAGGCCCAGGATGCAGTCGTCCATTATATCAGCCACGATGACATTATGCAGGTAGATCATGTTGCCTAGCTTCAACTCCATCTCCTTCTCTCCACGGACGGGTATGCGCTGACCAGTGGCTGTCACCAAATTAATGCGTTCTGGGTTGTATGCGGAGTCACCAAGGAACCGACTTATAAGTTGGGAACTGACAACCGTGCGAGAGGCTCCAGTGTCTATGGTCAGTTTACATGGCGTTCCGTTGACTTCGCCCTTGATGATTAGGCTGTTCCCATCATGAGTTTGTGAGATCGAAATCCTTGGGGCTCTTTTAACATCAGCCAGCACCCGCCAGTTTCCCTGCTGCTGCTGGGCGGTGCTATTATCCGCACTACCCTCTCGAGATCGATCACCTTCCCTTTTTACAGTTCGCTTAGGGCAGCTGGATCGAAGATGGCCCCTTTCTCCACAGCCGTAGCACCTAGGGCTGTAGCTTTTATTGCGGTCCTGAACTTTAGCTGCTGCAACCTCCCTGACGCGGTGGGAACGATGATCCTGCCGCACGGCTTCCACCTCCAGTGCATGGGTCAAGGCGTCCTTAAGCGTCTCGTGGTGCCCGAGCCTCACAGCAGCTCTGACTTCAAGGTCGCGGATGCCATCGATGAAAGTCTGCACCAGGTTCCCTACAATGAGCACAGGTACAGACTGGTACGCTTTTCGAACCAGCTTCTCCACCTCAAGGGCCCACTGCTGCAGGTTTTCGTTACTGCGTTGCACGCGATCTTTGAGCTGCGCACGAAAGACGTGTTCCAGGTGAGCATCGCCATATCTCGCCTCCAATGCCTCAAGGAGCTGCTCGTAAGTCACTTCCTTACCGAGCGCTTCCAAAACAGTTAAGGCCTGGTCGCGTAGGCCTAGGGTGAGAGCAGTCATGGCCTGACTTTTATTCCAGCCGTTCGCTTTCATGACAGCCTCGAACTGGATTTTGTAGGCCGACCAGGAAGAACTCCCGTCGAACGGCGGCACTTTGAATCCACGTAGCGAAGGTGTTGTAGCTACCACGGGAGCTGTGATTCCATCCCCAAGTTTGAGGTCGTCCAGCGTTTTCTTCACATCAGCCATCACGTTGTCAACCCGATTGTTCACTTGGTCGATTTGGGTTTCAGCTTCCGACAGGCGGTTGTCATGTTGAGCAACCCTATCCTTCACCTCCTTTATCTCTTTCCCGAAGGTAGCGTGAAGGTCCTTCCTGAGGAGCATCTGTTCTTCCATACCGCGCTGCAGCTGCTCTTCCAGCCGACGGGTCTGTTCCTCCTGTCGGCGGGCCTGTTCCTCCTGTCGGCGGGCCTGTTCCTCCTGTCGGCGAGCCTGATCCTGCAGCATCATCATCAGAGCACCTAAGTCAGGTGCTGCAGATGCAGGAGCTGCTGACGGGCCAGCCTCCGTGGTTAGCAACCGGCCCTCCGACGTTTGCGGCGTTGCATTACCAAATCGTCTCTGGTCCGTCTCCTGTTGGCGTTGACTTCGGGTACGGATACCCTCCGTGTCGTCTTTAGGTAAAATCGGCATATTTGATCCCACTTCTGACACCAATTGTTACGAACTTGGGGTTCGAGACAATTAAAAACTGCCGATTAAATTACCAATTTTGACACTTTTATTACACAACACTAGTTACAATCTAAAATCACACTAATAATAAAACACAGTTCGCCGTTATTTCGCTTCGAAGTATTCTCTTGTATCGCCAATTCAATACTGCCCCGGTCGTGGTCTATACCGGCCTTATAAAGGGCCTCAGATAGTTTCCGGAACCTTCTACTGTAGAGACATCTAGAATGTTCGAGTACATATCGGTCCCGAAATTTCTGGAAGGATCTCGACTATCCTAGTTCTGCTACTCGACACTAGAGGGCGCTAGTGTAACTAGTGTTGCCATGTACAAGACATTAATAGTGGCGCGCAACACTTTCATTTACTCGACACTAGGGGGCGCTAGTGTAACTAGTGTTGCCATGTACAAGACATTAATAGTGGCGCGCAACAATATTTAGTATCGTCCCAACCATTATATACAACAAATTCTTGCAATAGAACACCGAATCCTACCAATGATGATTCGCGAGGCTATTGAAATTAAAAATATCCTAATTTTAATAGGGAAGATGGCTGAGTGCTACTATCTGCTAAAGACTCCATGATTAATAAAATTAAATTCAAACTACTACTGCATTTTAACTATTCTATTTTAACTATGACATCAGGTCGTCAAACACCTCAGTTCTCCCACCCCTCCCGTGACCATGGGTGCTATAAATTGCCCAAACCATCGGGAATTTAAAAAGTTAAAATTAAACGCCATAAAATTCTTAAAATTACTTTTATTCCTTATAAATCTTATACACAGTGAACGTGAGGAACACTACACTCATGAACGGAAGTAGAAAAATGTTCGCACTGTTGTGGCGGTGAAAGAAAATCCAACACATCATATCGTCCCGTCGTAAGAGGCGACATAGGAAAAAAACAGTAGATGGGATGATCTGCATCATCTTCTTGACAACAGATCAAAATAATAATAGGTGCGGTTGCCAACCCGCCACTATAGCAAATATCCAGCTACTTGACAATTTATGGGGGAGGCCTATGATCATTTCAGTGGACTCTTGATAGACTGACGATAATGAGTTCTACTCATCTTTGCAAGCCTTAATATTTACGGTAAAGTCAAAACATAAATTATCATACCCGAAAACACGAATGAAATAGAAACTGCATATATTGCCCCATGAAAAGTAAAAAAGCAGCTTACATACATGCTACTACTGGGCACATGCTGTAGAGTTTTCGGCCAAAAAAGAGTTCGCTGCACTGATTCCAACGCGGGATGAACGTAATGTAAATGATTCAATTATTTACATCGTATTTTCAGTAGCATTGTATTATTTCATTTTATCAATGTCTTGCCATTTTAATTTGTTTAGAAGTAAGTAGGTGGCGCTAATATTACATGAAACAATGAAAGCCAAAACTATACCATCTAGTAATATCAGCAATAGAAACGAACATTTATTTATTATATCAATAAGGGATAAGGTGATCTCAATTCTCTTAAAAGTTCTGTTTCTGTTAAAAAAAAGCTATCAGCGCCGCTAGCGGTGAAAAACGATAATGATATCGTCATATGACCATATTATGAAATAGCAACGTTGTGTTTAGTTACTAATAACTTCAAAAAATTTCTATTAATTGATTTGTTCAAGCTATATAATGACACGGTCATCAAATAGTATTAAATACACATTCATTTCAGTCATTTTTTCAGTCTTTTCATGAAATGATAGACTACTTTATGATATATGATCAATTCTACGATTTGTCCACGACTTACATAAAAATCTCTTTAATAAAACTATGATGATAATGAAAATTCTGCAACAATTGCAGACAGACCAGTTTTTATCACTTTACATATATATTAGTAATTGAAAGAAATACCTTATCAATTTTCATATTTTTGATAGAAATCACTATTATCTATTGAAATTATCACACTTTTAAAATAAAATAACAAAAATACTAAAAAACTGAACGTTACAATTTTTTCATAATTTTAAAAATCTAATAATTTAATCATATAAATGTAACTTATTTATATTATTTCATTTATTAGTAACTGAAGGCAAAATATACAACTTTTTCCATTTGATGATAGATGGCGCTGTTTTGAATACGAAATCGGTGTAGTTTCAAATTATTTTACCAAGATTATTACTATATTTTAAACTTTATTTACAAATATGGTAATATGGTATTTATTTGAAAAACACCCGTCATTCCGCCTATAACTAAGATACAACAGAAAATTAACATCTAAAGGAAATTAATATACTTAACCTTCCTTTTTTGAAGTTCAGTAATCGGATAAAAAGTAGCCTATAAGTTGTCCCGGGTTACTGACTACCTACTTATAAAATTTCATGTAAATCGGTTCAGTAGTTTTTGCGTGAATCTGGAATACACAGACAGACAGACAGAAAGACAGACAGACAGACAGACAGACAGACAAAAATTCTAAAAACCACTAATTTGGCTTCAGAACCCTTTATTTAGTCCCCTGGACTTATTTTTTCAAGAATATATTAGAATTACAGACACGACTTTTCAACAGATTTATTATATGTATAGATAATGACTTCGCAACTATCAAATTTTACCTATGGTCTAATCAGAAATATTTAAAATTATCTAGTTATAAATATAATAATATAATAATTTTAAATATTTAACAGAATATTTTACACATATATACTTGCTAAAAATTGTATTAAAATTCTCAAATGCTTTTAACATAAATAGCTGACCGCAAAATCCTCCTTTACATTCTGTCATCCATGTGCCCAAATCGCCAAAATCATCCTTACGTAATTAATGATTGGACTTACGTAATGTATGACGTTATTGCCCTACCGTATTGCTTTATAAATGTAACCTTTAATAGAATCAGGCGTTACTTTGCGGAAATCCATTATATTAAAGTTGGTAAAAAATTACCTCGCGTCCTCCGCTCGATAAATAATCTCGATATCCAGCGGATGTACGCGAGGTAATTTTTTGCCAACTTTAATTAAATGTAGGCTTAAGCCTTAATTAAATGTAGGCTTAAATTAAACCTTAATCCGATGGTACTTGTACCCTTCAATGCGGTGTTTACACAATATTTATTTATTATTCTTCGTTTTCTTTTTTTGTTTTAGGTCAAGAAGAAGACATAATCGTACCAGGCACAGAAGAAGAAATGGCGGAATTCACAAACAGTTCTGTTGAAAATTCATCTATACACCTTGATTTGAATCTGCCGATACTCAGTTTGCAGCTCGAGTATGTATTAATTTATGTTATGTATTATGTATCACCATTACTCCCTTCTATATAGTAGGTTTGAGATTCCATAAAAAAGATTAAATATAAAAATGTTTAAATGATATATTTTATTCAACACAAACCTTTGACGCACACAACACAACTATACAAATTTAATGTAATGATTGGAAAATATAGTCCCGACTCCCGACGCAAATTCAATACTGGGAATATTTAGCTACCAAAAATGTAAAGTATTTTTCCTCAATAATACCCAGAAGTGTGTGAAACACATGTTATAATATGATACTCTCTATGAGTACGCAAACATTGTTTACATTCGTAAAAAGTTGATTTGGAACAGGGGTAGTAAAGGAAATGGTTATAATTATATAAATTATATAATAGTTATAATTTTTCTTATTAGGCTAGAAGTCTCAAAGTTGCAAAGATTTTCCGTTATTTCGGATTGATAATTATAGTGTTGGAGGTTTCACACTCATCACATCATATTTGAGATGAAGTAACTTTTTATATAGATTTCTATTCGGCAAAAATCATATGACTTTTTAGCGGTTAATTTACTAGCGTATTAGAGGGTTGCTTAAAAATAAGAAAATATCTGAGCTAAGCAATGGATCATAGTGAAGTTTGTTCCTTTATTTACACTTTCTTATTTCATTATTATTGTTCTAGATCTAAACAACTATATGAGATAATCTACAATAGGATAAACTCAGACCTTCTACTTTGGGAGCCACTGATAGTGGATCAGTTTGAGATTAGTCCGCACATGTGTGGAACCATCTACCCCGCCTTTGGTATGTGCAAAGGCGCCGGATATGGTAAGCGTAATAACATTAGATTATTGTTTAAAAAATATTTCGATACAAAACTTTACCTATCTGTTTTACATACGATTATGTCTATTATTTTATTAAAACTATTATTTTAAATATTAATCAAAACGTAAATAAACGTTTTGATTAATATTTAAAATAATAGTTTTAAAAAGAATTACATTTAATAATTACAAAGGGGCATACAAGATGTTCTAAGTTAAGAAGTTAGCAATTAATTTTCTTTTATTTTCACAATTGATTTTTTTACAATGAATTAATTTCCACAGACTCGGACACGGACAGTTCATCTTCCGAAGAAGACAATCTTTATTACTCTACCTACGACAATAAACTCAAAAAAGGTATTGGCAACACTAAACCATTGCCTGAAAAAAAAGAGAGCGAGAGCCATAACTTCTGTTTGACTCTTAAAATCGGGAAAGGGTTACTGACTATCTTCGCTCCTGTACGGGTACGTCTTAAAATATGAATTCTTTATTTAACTTCTAATTCACTATTTTTAACAAAAATGCAAATCCAAGATCGAAAATTGTTCATCTAAATTAGACAAAAATTGCTTGTAAAATGAAAATATTGTTTTCTTTAAAAAAAAACTACACTAGGTTTTTCTCCCGTTTCATAGAGGAACTTTACGTAAATTGCACATAGACAAACATCCAGACCTGCCTGCGAAGCTTAGGAACTGTAGCATATATACCTCACTGGTGGTCTTGTTTTTCAAGAAAGCCGAAATGCTAAGTTTAAAAACTACAGACCGATTTCGCATCTGAGCCACGTGTACGTGCTGTTTTCGAGAGTCATACGAATCGTCTCGCACGCAGACATGACGGCTCAAACCTCCCGAACGAGCCAGTTTCCGAAAAGGCTTTAGTATACCATATACTTCGTCAAATTGTACAGAAGACCGGAGAGTACAATCTACAATCACTATATCTTTGTTATGTGCACTGTGAGAAAATCCTTTGAATCCGTCAAAATTTAAGCAGTGCTATAGTCCATTCAGCGGTGTTTGTATAGTAGGGCTACAATGGCTATCCTATTTCCGAGTACAAAACTATAGACGAAGTCATGTATAACGTCCGTGTCACAGCTAATTGTCTGCAGCACTACACTCAAAGTAGTTGACGAATATGTTTACCTGGGGCAAATTGTCTGACTAGTTAAGTCCAACTTCGACCGAGAGATCAAAGTTGCGATTTAATTAAATTTTTTTCGGTTTCTAGTGTATACAAGTTAAATAGAAGAAATGCCTCAGTACTGTATGCACTAAGACATTACTTGAATTTTTTACACATTTTTAACTTTTCTTAAATTCTACATTTAGGAATATCCGTAGTTAGGTTTATCCGTTTTTAATCTAATTAATAAAATATTTAACACAAACATTTCCGAAGTAAACACTTATACTTCTACACTTATCTAACAAATTAATTTAAAAGCTGAGTGGAGTGCATAATCAAGAAAATCGAATCTGACACAAAAAGTTTGTCCTTCGAGCTAGACAACCCTATAGTAGGTGATTATCATAGTAATAGGTGATAATAAATTATAAGAACCTGTTTTTCTAGATTTTTCTTTATCCTTTTTTACATTAACAGACAATAAGTTTATACAAGTAAAATGCTATTTTTGTTAACAGGACTCCAATAAACGCGTAGTCCCTGGGCAAATGGGAGAACTTGTGTTGGAAGCACACAAGTTGAGCATGTGCCAAGTAAGTGGCCTTAACGGACGCGCGAAAACTGCTCAACTGTGTCTTAGATCCGGAAAGATGACGCTGTACCATGAACGTGAGTATTTTTTGGATGATACATATATTTATTACTGTCATCACGATTTACGTCGCTTCGCACCTTAGACGTTGTTTTATAAGATTTTACATCGTAAATTATAAAACTTGTAACGTGTAACAATCTTATTACAGATACAAGTTATGTAATATATACAGTCAAAGAGAAATGGTATCAAATAAATTGAAAATGTCAGTACTAAATTAGCAATAAGTAACACATTATTATTTTAAGAGGTCAAAGAATTATCCACCATGGAATATTTTCAATATTATGAAGCCTTTAAACAGAGGTTATATATATAATACGCGGCCGGAAAGTTGACACATCGAGCCTTAGGGCCGATTTACAGTTCGACAAGTACAATAGCGAGTTCAGCTACAGGGCAATTTACAGTAAATTGTTAAGTGGACGTTCATATGTCTTCCTGGCTAGTTTAATTCAAAAAAGGACAATTTTATAATTTGAGGGTCGAACGCAAACACGTTGCGTCCTGTCAACTTATGCGCTAAACTAAACTCGCTCGTTCACACGAGCGGCGAGTTTAGTTGTGATTAGCAAGAGACGTGCCGGAGGGCAACATTTCGAACTTGACTCGCTGAAAAATAGACCGGCCGGCTATCCCGTTCAACTTAATTGTAAATTAGCTACTTAATTTAATGATTGCTGTTCAAACGAGAATTTTTTAGTTAACTCGCCAGGTTCGCAAGTTAACTCGCTACTGTACTTGTCGAAGTGTAATGGGCCTTTAGAAAGAGACTATTGGCTACAATCGCTTCGGCTTTGTAGAAGGTTGTCACAGTCATTCAGTACCACCCAATGTATTTTTGTTATGAACTTGTCAGTTGTTTTACAAGTTTCTTACCTTGGTCGCATCTAAATCTATTTGTTATATCGCTGCAATATTTTGTTCATTTACAGTGAATCTTATTGTTTTACAACTTTTATTATATACTATACACTACAAAAACTATTAGAACTGGTTATATTTGTCTACAACTCAAAGTTGAATATTTAGCTCCACCGGTGTTTTGTAATTATAAATAATATTTCGGCTTGCAGCTCTTCTCAGTATACCATCAGAGAAGCCTCCCCTACGTCTTTATGGTACAACTCTGCCCTTATATTTGAAGAGCACTATTTTTCCATCAAGCAAGGGAGTGATCATAAAAGAGCGTCTCCAAGCTAAAGATATGTTTTCCTTAGCACTCAAGACTGAACCCGACAATGAGACACCTAATTTGAAGGTAAGGGAGTGATGAAATCAATTAATGCAATCTTGAAACTTTATGAATAGATCAGAATCGAGAATTAATTATAGATGTTTCAAATATTTTATACAAAATAAAGGTGATAAACGAGCGCTCAATTCATTTATATCTATACGTATATTGTATTCTATATATTGTTATTCTTCACTAAGAATCAAAAACCAGATATTACCCCTGAGAACTAAAATGGATTACCTTGTTACCAGTAAAAAAAAACTCTGGATTCGTCACTTACCATTCGCATACGTAACAGAGCAGCATTATGTCCGGGTCGAGCTGACCCATTAGTGCTGCAGCGTGGCTCTACCAAGTAAAAACCAAGTAAACCTAAAAAAAATATAATTATTCCAGACGATCTGTATAGCGATGGGTATAGAGCAAGCAACGTTGCGTCACCGTGGCGACAAAGGCATCGCTTGGCTGACCCAACTCATGGACGTCTTGGATGTGCTGGACTACCCAGTACCTGGCTATACACCTTCTATAGTGCTGTCGGAGTTACATGTCCACGTGTGGGATTGCGCAGTCGATTACAGGTAGGTCATGTACCATCTAGGATTGCTTGCTCTTTATAGATGATCGATAATAAAACTAGTATTTATACGGTATATTAAAAAATATGTTACAGTAGTTCTTCAGACTTAGCCAAATTGACTTTCTACAAACGTTAACGCTAATAGAAAACTATAAAATGAGCGAAATCAACGTCGAGCGATTTAATGTTAATATAATTATGTATTATAGCCTGCTGGCCAACCTGCATCTATATATGCCGATTTTTGACCATGACCTTGACAAACTTCGTCATGCTCGCTTAAAAATCTCTGCTTGCTTCTGTGCAACGATATGCTCTAAATTTATATTCGTCTTTTATTTGGAGTATATTATAGAACATACTTCAGTTACCGATTGGTATTTTATCGTTTTCCATTCTGTATATACTACGCTATATAATATTAACTTAAAAAAATTACCAAAAAAAGAGGATACCTGCTGAGTTTCTTTCTTTCTTCGTTTCTTCTCCGGTCAGGGGAACAACCACACTTCCAAACGGTAGTAGATTAAGCAGCTTTAAAAAAACTATTTGAAAAAATTAATTCTATTTTCTCACGTCGAAGAATTAAAAATATTTCAATTCTAACCAAAATTTCTAAATTTTTTTGTCCTCGACGTCTTACGATACCCATAGAAAGAGATAAAATGATGGGATTGTCTTACGCAGATATATTTTTGACTCCATACCGTTACTGTTACCGTTACAGCTAATTAAAGTCCACCGTTGAACATAGGCCTCCTCCATAGATTGCCGCATAGGGGGATATTTCACTCCATACTTTTTTAAATATCTCCCAGTTCATTGTGTTACAAGTGACTTACTAAGACAGCCATCAATTTTTTGTCAGCTATCGTCTACGACGAAGACACAGAATTTGTTCATCATAATAGTACATCGTATTTATTATTCCATTGCAGACCTCTCTATTTGCCAATACGTACAGTTTTAACGCTCGGCAACTTCAGCGTGTCCAGTAACTTGATACCGGAGACGAACACATCATACCTCCGCTTCTTAGCGCAGGAGTGCACTTTGTTCCTGTACCACTTGACGGGCAGCAAGGCGAACACGACCGTGCCCCAAGACGACGATAAAGCCCCGGACGTAAAAAGGGACTATGTTTGCGTTGTCGATGTTGGACTGTTTGAGTTGTCGCTCAGGACGGAGGACAAATCCAATGGTGTGAGTGTTTTATTTGTAAATTACTGTTAATAAATTTGTTAGTTAATTTAAACAAAAATATATTTAAATGTATATCCATGTATACATGTTGTATCTAGTTTTTGAATGTTGTTCCATAAAGTTCTGTCTCGATATTTTATGTCTGGCTTAAACGAGATTGTCTGTCAGAAGCAGTAAGGTTTTTCTGACATATCCCATAATCTAGCTGTCTCATGCGGGAATGGAGCGGTCACTCTTACGCCATCATCACACAACACACTTTTAAATACAGTATGATATTAAGAAAGATTCTTTCTATGAGTACAATGGTTTGGAGAAGATATCATTTTTTTCATCATCATCATCATCATCATTACAGTCTAATAAATGTTTACTGCTGAATATATACTCTTAATAGGTGGGATATATTTTATAGTTGGTACGGTTTGCAGGCGCGTTTGCAACCGCATTATTTTATTATTTTGAGTTGTTATTATTCATTTTCTTCTTAAGAGTGTTACGACGGCCACGGACCGTTACATATATATATATATATATATATATATATATATATATGTAACGGTCCGTGGCCGTATATATATATATATATATATATATATATATATATATATACGTACATACAGGGCATGAGGTATATAACATACAAGCGAGAAAAGTACATTAACATGCGATCATACTTTTAAGAAAAGTTGAACTTTATTTTTCTTTTTTTTAAAAACGTTACCCTTACACTATGATTTTCTCCTGTATCGTGGTGGTAGTTTACAAACATAGATTGCACGAGGGCAAACATTCAGAACTGGAACAATTATTTGTAGGCCATATAAATACTTGTTCAGTGAGGGATTCGAACCCGTGGCCCCCAGCGCAACAACTCATTGCTAAGCCACTGCGCCACGGAGTCGTCAGTTTATTATATATAGGTATCATAAAACTGTATGTTGAAATTACGGACGTAAAAAATTATACGGTCGTACAACTAACACGCTACACTGAAAATGTGTGAATAATAATAATAATAATAATATCTTTATTGATAAACATATTACAATCACAAATATTTACAATGGTCAACAGCCCCTAAACTAGGATATTATACCTGTATTTTAGGGGCTAGTTTTCCTTCCCTATTCTTAGTTCCTATAAAATAAAATAATTTGTTTATCGATATATAGTTAAATATGATTATGTTTACAAATATTTCTTAAAACTAACTAACGAAAATTTAAAAAAGTATTTTAAAAAAGTATAATAAAAATATTAAAAAGGAATGTAATGTTTGCACTGTAACTAAAACTGCGTGTGTGTGTTTGTGTGTGTGTGTGTGTGTGTGTGTGGGAGTGGGTGTGGTTAGGTGGGCGTGTGGGTGGGTGTGCGTGTGTGCGAGAGTATGTATGTATTAGCTGGTGTTGTTTATACATCCAAGGAAAAAAGGTTCTCCGTACCTTCATAATCAAATTCTTTTAGCCATTCTATAATTTTATTTTTCACTTCAAAGTTATTTAGTGATCTTATGTTATGCTTTCTATTAAGTTTGTTGTATAGCCTAGGTGCCAAAAAGTCAAAATGTCTTCTAAAAACAGCACTATTTGGTCTCGGAACAGGACATCGTTCAATTCTCTTATTGCTAAGTTTTAATTTAGGCACCGTGACACGATGATATCTCCTTAGACTTTGCAGAATAAATGTTTTACGAACAGATAGCACTTTCGCCCTGTCATATACGGACACTGTTGAGTGGCGAAATGGTAGACGAAATATTACTTTTAAGACAGCTCTTTGTGCGCGTTCAACCTTAATTAAATAACTTTTAGCGGCACCTCCCCAAGAACAAATGCAGTAATTAAAGACACACTCTCCCAATGCTTTGTATGTTTTAATAAGTAGTTTGTAATCGGTCACTGTCCGTAAACTTTTAAATATATAAATTAGTTTTCTTAGTTTATTAGCCACTGCATCAGTATGGGCCTCCCAAGTTAATTTATTGTCAATGATTACACCAAGATATCTGATCTGATCTGTTTTAGCTAAAATTACTACAATGACATGGTGTAAAGTTAATAGTGCGATTGCAAGGATATCTGTGGATAGTAATTTTAAAGTTTCTAGTTGGAAGAGAAGCATTAGTCTTACCGAAACATAGGTATTTGGTCTTTGAAACATTAAGAGATAGTAAATTATCTTCAAGCCAACTTGTCACTAACCTAAGACCATTTTCTGCGAGTTGTGCTACTTTATCCCAAGTGTCTCCATGAAAAATCAATACAGTATCGTCAGCAAACATGGTTAAATCGGCATTTTTGATATTAATTTTACACAATTCGTTAACATAAATAAGGAAGAGCGAAGGACCTAAGGTACTTCCCTGTGGCACACCGTAAGAGCAAGAGGAACTGCTGCTTGTGTAATTGTCGATTCTGACACGTTGGCGTCTATTCGAAAGATAGTCTCTAAACCAGTTGTAGACAACACCTCTTATGCCCAAGTTTTCCAAACGGTTGAGCAGTATGGGAATCGACACTGTATCAAAGGCTTTTTGAAGGTCCAAGAAAACCCCTACACATTTTTTGCCACAGTCGAGGTATTTAGATATAAGAGATGTTAATCTTAATACAGCATCTTCTGTTGATCTACCCGAACGGAAGCCAAATTGATTAATATCAATGAAATTGTTTCTTTCAAGGTACCGTATCAGTCGTTTATTCACTACCTTTTCCAATATTTTTGACAGAGTACTAAGAAGTGAAATCGGTCTATAATTAGAAGGGAGCTGCTTGTCACCAGATTTGTATATAGGACAAACCGTAGCTTCTTTAAAAATAGCAGGAAAAACACCTTGTTCTAGACTTAAGTTGCAGATAAACGCTATTGGCTCAGAGAGGATATTTATGTACTTCTTTAGGAAATATGAAGAAATAGAATCAAATCCAGGAGTGCTATTTGTTTTTAGGCCTATAATAATACGCTTAACTTCTTCGGTATCTGTGGGCTCGAGGGACATAGACATAAGAGGTGCATTCGGTATTCTAGCCTTTATTGCCAATTCATTTTCACTCGTGTTTAGTTTTTGAAGTGTAATGTTAGCTAGGTTTCGCCCCACTGATGTGAAATACGAATTAACTTTGTCAAGAGATTTAGAGGGGGAAATATCAGCATCAAGTAATTCCTTAGGAGATTCCTTATTCGTATGTATGTTGCATACGTCTTTTATTATTTTCCATGTTTCTTTATTATTTTTAGCATTAATATGTAGTTTTTCTTCGTAATACTGCCTTTTAGAAAATTTAATTAATTTATTACACATATTACGATACTTTATATAGTTTGCGAGAAGTTCTTCATTATTCGGATGTAATTTTACTTTTAGGTGCATCTTGTTCCTTTTACGTATGGAAATAATAATGCCATGTGTAATCCATGGTTTAAGTGGTCTAAATTTTTTAGGTAACTCATTGATGACCGTGTTATTATTAACCACCGTAAGTAATTTTGTTAAAAACTGTTCTGCAGCAATATTTGCATCAGTTATATTAAATAGGTAATGCCACGTTTCTGCTGACAAGTAATTATTAATAGTATCATAGTTGGTATATTTTAATGTTAATCGATTATTATTACGAATAATTTTCTTAGATTTTATGCATAACAATATTGGGGCATGATCTGTTAACGGATCAAACACAAAAGTACGCCAAGTGTTAACACTTTTAATCATAAAGTGATCGATACAAGTATTTAGTCTAGTCGGAATATTAATGCCCTGCTTGAGACCATACATTGCAATTAGGTTAAGGTAATTTTGCACGTGCGTAGAACTATTCGATAGTATATTTAAATTTATGTCACCTGTCAAAATAATGTGAGGAGTATTATTATTCTTAAGAATATTTTCTAAAGAATGTAGATAACAATTTGGATTACAAAAACTAGGGGGTCTATAAGAACAGATGATTGAATATTCCGAATTTATATTTATAATCAAGCAATTTCCTTCTTGAAAGTGTGGTTCAGATACAGTTACTGATGAATTTAAAGAAGCATGAATGTAAACCACTACTCCATCATTTTTATTTAAATAATTAACGGTTTGATACATCTTGTAATCGGTAATTTGAGGTGGTGTGAAATTATTATTGGTCCAACATTCGGTTAAAACCAAGATATCAATATGAATACCAAGACTTACTACAAACGTTAGAAATAAATCAAAATTTTGATTTATACTGCGAATGTTGACGGACAGTACCATCAACAATCCATCTGCACAACCAAATAATTCTGAACACTTTGTTGGATCATTTAAATATGTGCAATTAATACTGTGGTACTCATCTATATCCGTTGTTATAATATTGTTAATTTTATCTATATTAAGATTAATATTTGTAAAACCAGTGCATATACATAACTCATTATGTTAAGCTTGAATATATTTTTGATAGCAACGAGTTTTATTAACCACTTGTTATAGTGTATATAAAAATTATGATAAATTTGTGAATTGTGGATTTCATGAAAGTGATATATGTTGTTAATAATGTGTTTAAGACGTATATTGTATGAACATATATGTGATTTCATTTGTTGGAGAAGAATGTAAGAGTATAATAAAAATATGTGTTTTGTGTATTGTAGTATGTATTTGTATATATAACTAAGTGCGCAACATTTAAATGAGAATATAGTAAGAAAAAGCTTAATAATTTCATTAAAAACTAAAGATATAAGGATAGTGAATAAACTTAACAAAAATATAAAATCTTTAAGGATGCAATATGTTAAGTGCAATATTAGTCATTTTTCTTTAATTTTTTCCAAATCAGCTTCACTTTCAATGCGAATTAGGGATGCTCCTTCTTTTTTTCGGAGGTAGACTTTGCCATGTGAAGTCCAACAAAATATATAATTGTTTACTTTTGCGAATTTTCTTGAAATTAAAAACAGATTTCTCGTTCTGCTAGGGAGAGACTCAGATATATAAATTAGATGGGACATGCCGTCAATTTGTATGTTTTTAGTGTTAAATTTATCTTTTTTATGGCTGTTATTATATTTCTTAAAAACATCAATAAAACGGTCGCGTGTTAATACACTAATGAAATCTACTATTATCGGTTTATTCGCCGATTTTGTGTTAATGCGATACACGTCTTTAATATCAGATCGGTTAATGTCTAGTTTAAGCTGTTGGCCTGATGTAATAACTATATCAGAGAGGTTTTCCTTTGTCTCATACGTTTTTTTAGGAACATTTCTTATTTCTAAACTAGTAGAACAGTGGTTCCGCTCAAGTTTTTCAACTTTTTTTTCAAGTAATTGAATATATTGCATATTAGCCTTTTTCTCCGACTCCAATTTATCGAGTTTATTAATCAAACCATCGTATTTTTCTGATAAGAAATCGATTGACTTTTGCACTGCAGAGTTTTGTTCCTTTATAACATTTAAAAATGAAGTAATTTTATCCTCTTGATCTTTTTGGAAACTCGTAAACATATCCTTAATTTCTTTTTTGAATAAATTTAATTCATCAGTGTAATCGTTACTTCGCTTTCTTTTACTACGCACCGATACAGTCGATGACGAATCGAAGTCTTGTGTAATAGGAAAATATGGCTCAGAATCATTATCGTCTTTTTTACGAGCAGCCGATTGTCGCTGTGACGGTGAGCGTTGCATATTTAAAATTTATAAAATTATGTTGTTTAGGTACCGCAATATCATAAATGTTAAAACTATCACAGACGTGAATGCTACAGAGGTCTAAAAATTTGGACGCTGATCGGTATCAGAGAACTGTGTCGCTTTCCGTCCAGTATAAACTGAACCCTCGATGCAAACAAGGTCACGTAAGTTGGACGTCAATGGGTATTTAGCGTAAATAATAAATAATGTCCACTGTATTTTGATCACTCAATAGATAAACTTAAGCAACTCACGTATTAATGAGGGTAATCTGACTTAATTGTTACACATTGCACAATAGGTCTTCTTGTTTTTATGCACTCCTACATATTTAGTTTTATTTACTGGTTAGAATTTCAATTATTGGAAGGATCGATTTATAAACAAACACGTCTGTCTCCTACAAAGGTCCGGAAGGGAACCTTCCGGACCTTTGTAGGAGACAGACAACTGCAAGACATTGCAACTAAGGAGACAGTGCAACTAAGCACCCTAGGTCCTACGATTTTGTTTACGTCCATATTTTTTTTACGTTCGTGGTTGAAATATGGATCTTCAAAGAGGCATGGGTGCAGTTGCGGAGTTTGACCGAAGGGCGGTTTGTGTGTAGGCGGGGGGCAGGTGCGTGCCGCGCGTGGAGCTGACGGCCAGCAACAACCAGGTGAGCGTGCACACGTGCTGGGACTCGGCGTCGGCGCTGTGCCGCCTGCTCACGTACGCGGCGGCCGACGGCGACGCCGCGCCGCCCGCGCCCGCGCCGCCCCCGCCGCCCGCGCCCCTCCACACCCACCCGGACCTCGCCAACGAACGTCTGCTCGGTAAGCCCGCACTCATCTGTCTGCTACGTCACTCTACTCTTAAGCGCGGCGCCCACCTACGTAACGTAACACGTAATCTGACGTGTGATTTGAAGCGTAACTTGTCATGGCTCCAGTACACGTTGGCCGAGCGCGCTTGGCGAGCGCACTCGGCAGATTTTCGTGGTGTCGTTCACACGTTGGCGTGTTTCATTCTGCGTTGGTAGCTAGATGATGATGGACGTTAGGGCAATCGCGGCCGCTGTCATATACTTATACAGCGCTTCACTCTTCTCAGAGTGAACGAAAAAAAAAACTACACATACAACAATAATCCCAGTTTGTCCTTTTTAGGGTTCCGACCTCAAAAGGAAAAAGAAACCTTTATAGGATCTACTAGCTGACCCGTGCCCGCTTCGCTGGGGGTTTTTTAAAAATAAATGATAGCCCAAAAGAAGCCCCTAAGCTACATTATCCCTGAGCAACATAAACGCAGAGATAATTTATAATAATATTTATCATTAACAATTACAACAACAACATTAACAATATTGAAAGAATTCAACGTAATTTTATTTCACACCTGAACTATAAATTTAAACATAATAGCTCATCATATTTAGATGACTGCCGACACTATAACCTTCTTCCGCTCGAAGAAAGACGAGCACTGTTAGATATGGGATTTCTATATGATATTTTACGCGAAGGTATTGACTGTCCGGATTTACTGAATAATGTCACGTTTAATGTGCAAAAAAAAACGTACTAGAATCACCAAGGAAACTATGTTTTGTATTCCTCGTCACTCCACACTTTACGGTAAAAATAGTATCTTAACACGATTGTTATCAAATTATAACAAAACATTTAATACCATCGATCCCTTTATAGGCAGTAAAAGTGATTTTACAAACAAGGTACGTGCATTCATTTTGAACACAGCTTCTGTTGTTTGAATTACCTGTATTTGTAACCATTTATGTAGGATGCAGGTAAGGTACATTATGAAGAACACTTTCTGTAGGTATCTATATTTAAATAATAAGTAAACTATGTAATATTTTAGAATATGTATGTATATGTGTATATATATATATGTATATGTATATATATATATGTATATGTATATATATGTATATATATATATATATATATATATATATATGATAGATATAATATAATATGCCATGATATAAATAAATTAATAAAAAAAATACTCGAGAAGTAAATCGCATATCAATTTATCAGTAAGGCTTAATATGTAAGTGTTAGTAAACCTAAAATTACTTAATTTTTATTACTGTTATTTTATTAAGCTGTTTTAAATTGGTCTAATTTGCATTGTTTTTATTTATTATAATTGTACCTGGCTTACCTTTATATTTAATATGTGGATGACTGTTATTGGCATACTTGAAGTGAAATTGAAAATTGTATTTAGTGATATACGCTGTTGTTATCCTTATTAAAATAAAAATAAAATAAAAATAAAATCATTAGGTAGGTACTCTGAAATCGCAACTAAACATGTATTATCTAATGCAGTTAGGCAAGTTACTTACTCTGGTTTTATTTTTATGTTGCTCATGTTTGGGGTTCCATATAACTGATTCATTGTGAGAATCAATCAATGAACAATGAATCAATATTTCACTCCATAATTATTAAATCGTAATGTGTTGGTATGCATATAAGTGACATTAAAAATATATTATATTGAATTGTATATTTTTTCATAATATTATATAATATTTATTTATATATACATGCGTGTATATATATATATATATATATATATGTGTGTGTGTGTGTATGTGTGTGTGTATGTATATATTTGTATTGTATATGTATATTTATGTAAGTACACACTGACTACCTCTATTTCTTTCAACTATCCTTCAATAGGCCTGCTGGAAGAAATTTCATCATGGCATATGCCTTTGTACATAATTATGTTTTTACCATTTTCCTATCGAATTATGTGTGTACATAAACTGTTAAATAAATAAATAAATATTTCCTCCTTAGTGCATGTCGCCATGTTGAAATAATTTTATTAAGCCAACACTACAGTCTACTCCGACGCGTAACTATGAACTGAACACTCGGCCAACGTGTGAACACTGTTTGCGGCTTGCGCCAAATTCCTTTGATTTGTGACGGAAAACCGACACTATACGGCTCGTCGGCGAGCGTTGGCCGCGAACGCCAAATATATACAAAACGGCCCAGTACACGTTGGCCGAGCGCACTCGGCGAGCGCGCTCGGCCAACGTGTACTGGAGCCATTACTCGCCTCAACATTCAAAGGGATTGTATGTACTAGCGCCCATTCGCGTGGCGTGACGCCGCATGACCTGACGTGCCATTCAGCTTGCTACTAGTGACGCATTGAAGTGGCGCGTAATACGAAACTTGTAGTGACTTGTCTATACAAAATGAAAGGCGACCTAGCTTGTAATATTAAATTCATTGAGTTAATTCATGAAAGACCATGTTTATATGATTATACTAAACCCGATTACAGTAACAGGAACTCTCAAGATGCTTCTTGCAATTTGTAGTGCAAATCAATAGTGTGTACTTGGGTGCAAGTCACAGAACAATATTCCTAAGTACAGTGTTTTGAGATACTGTTTATATGTGTTTATTAATTAGCAACGATCTTGAGATGCTGATATCGTCACGAGGGCGTATCAAATGATTACGCACTTGAGTTCGTCGTTTAGTGACGTTTATTAATACAGGCCTATGTCTAATGTCGCCATGTCACTTGATTTCTGAACACTTGACACTTCCTAGAAGCTGGTACCCTGTAGAGAATTTATGTTTAATGGTGCTTTAAGCCCAGCCCGATATGACGTTATTACTCTTACCTTTAAACGTGGTAGAGCCATTCTACAGGTATGTTATAGTTGTAGCACGTATGACTCGGCTCTACCGGGGTTGGAATACGCTCTCACAGAATACCAACGTAAAATAGTAGCTTATTGCTGTTAGGTTTCGTATGCTAAGTGCATGGAACCGAAAACCCCTTTTACTAGAAACGAGGCATTCCATCCTTGTTCTCCGCGGTGACAACGCATCTGCATTTTGATTCTGTATTGAGAATTTCATGGATTATTATGGACCACAGTACTCTCTTACCATCAGATAGACTGTGTGCTCGTTTGTTAGTTTATTCTATAAAAACAATTCTACACACAAAAGAAAATACCCCCGTATTACTTATATGCTGAAAAATGATAAAGATGTTTCTTCATAAAATATAAGTGACAAACGAACTCACTGTCCATCTCATAGTAAGTGGCACAGTGATAAGACACCTGCAACTATCTTCAAATAAAGAAGACTACAGATACGTGTCACCTCCGAGGACTACGATGGAATACCTTACAGCCTGCCAATAAACTGGCTCTCCCTTCGGACCGGAACAGAACAGTGCACATACCGCTATTCTGCGACTATTAATAGAGTAGTTGTTGGTTGGTTGATGGAAAAGAAAAAAGTATTACTTAAAATTAAATTATTATAAAAAATTTAAATAATATTATTTAAATGTCCTTAGTGTATGTTTCATTTATTTGTTTTAGGTCTGGACGATCGACCAATAGAAGAAATTAGAGAGCTGTCCCCAAGTGAAATTCAACAAGTAAATGATCTCATGGCTGAAGCAATGAAAGAAAGCCCCAATAATATGGGTGAGTATTTATAATATTTATTTAATAAATCATAATGTGATTACGTAGAGCATAAATTATATTAATTATGATGGCCACTCACATGTGTAAAAATGTGTAATCCACAAATATAAACATTTTACTTTACTTTACTTTTTTTGGTAATGTAGATTTACAGGTTAGTACGCAAATAACATTGCATATTAATTTGTAAATATGAGTGCGATACTAAAAAAATGTATGCACAGTTCTTATGTGTATACACAAATCTTAGCAAATATAAGCATAACCAGAATTATAATATCATCATCATCACCGTCATCATTATTACAGCCCTTCACAAGTCCACTGCTGAACATAGGCTTCTCCCAAGGAAGCCACAAAGCACGGTCCTCTGCCACCTGCATCCATCGCCCTACGCTTCGCCCACTGGTACGAGGCTGCCACTCGAGAACCTTTTTTGCCCGTCGGTTGTCGGTTCTTCGAGCTATATGAGCGGCTCATTGCCACTTCAGCTTACTAATTCGTTGGGCTTTGTGGTTACTGGTTCTACTGCGGATATCCTCATTTCTAAGCTTATCACGCAGAGAAACCCCGAACATAGCCCTCTCCATAGCTTGCTGAGCGACCTTGAGCTTCCTCATACGGCCAGCAGTGAAGGATCACTTCTCAGTTCCATAAGTCATTACTGGCAACACGCACTGGTTGTATAGTCTCGTTATCAAGTTTTGCTGTATAGCTGACGAAAAAATGTGTCGTAATTTCCCGAACTCTGCCCAGCCGAGACTATTTGTCCCAGGTAAACATACTCGTCAACAACTTCGAGCAGCATAAGTGTGACATGGACGTTAAACATGACTTTTGTTTTGTCCATGTTTGTCTTAAGTCCTATCCGTTGGGAGACGCTATTGAGGTCATTGAGCATAGTGCTTAGGTCCTCCAGCGATTCTGCCATAAGAACTATATCGTCGGCAAATCGGAGGTGAGTAATGTACACGCCATTGATGTTAATACCGTATCCTTTCCAGTCCAGTAGCATGATAACGTCGCCCAATGCAGCGGTGAAGAGTTTCGGGGATATAACGTCACCCTGTCTTATACCTCTCTGCAGTTGGATAGGTTTCGTACTCTGGTACTGTAGTCGGATAGCCATCGTAGTCCTACTGTACAAACACTTTAACACCTCGATTTACCTACAGTCAACTTCACACCGCTGAAGGGACTGCAGCGCCGACCAAATTTCGACGGAATGAAAGGCTTCCTCATAGTCCACATACGCAAGACATAGTGGCAAGTCCCAGGTGTCCCAGATGCTGCCACACTCGGTTTTCAGCTTCGACAGTTGGCTTTTTCGGGCAAACAGATCTCTGGCAAAGACTTTGGAGCCATGGTTCCGCTCGATCGCTTCTTCAATACGAGCCGTATTAAAGTTGTGTAAGTCTCGCCGCATGCAGTTGGAGATCTGTCTTACCAGTTGCCTGTATGCTGTCAAATCTACTGAAGACTGCAGCTTCATATCCCGTCTAAGAGCCATGAGATTAAGAGTGTGATCGGAGAGTTTATGTGTTCTTCTGCGGCGCGTTTTGCAGAACTTAGCTCCTACCGCATGGACAGTTTCCACGAGCTTGTCATTCATATCGTCCACTGATTTGCAATCTTCTAGGCACTGAAAACGGTTTTGTAACTCGAGCTGAAACGTTTCGGGACTTTGGAACAAAGCACGAAGGGGACGGAGCGTTGACTTCATTAGACGAGACCTTTCCAACTTAACGTTTAGGTCAGTGTGCCTGTAACCATTCGGTGATCGCTGCCAGTTTTCACCCTCGCGGTCTCTGAGACATCACTGAACAGTTGCCGTCTAGGTATCATAATGAAGTCAATCTTATTTTTCATCGAACCGTCGGGGCTCGACCAGGTCCACTTTCTGTAGGGCCGCTTCTGGAAGAGAGAGTTCATCATAAAGAGTCCCTCTTTTTCCATGAAGTCGGCCTAGCCTGAAGGGGTCACCCTTAGGTTCCGTTGCCCTATTCCACAAATTGCCGTACCTGAAGCTCACCGTTCTCTTTTGTGCCTAGTTTTGCGTTGAATTATAATATATTCATATTAAATTGCTATAATTTTAATGCCGTAATATATTTTTATTGCCTCTCACTGCCACAATTCAAGATCCAAGCACTCAACAGTAATTTTGGTGGCCCTTAACTTTACTATTGTTGCAGTAGATGAAGATGAACTAAATAGTTCAACGGAAAAAGAGGGAGTGGAAATATTTTTCTTCCCCGACGAATCGAATATGAAGACCAAACAGCTTTCTTCCGAAACCTTGAACACAGAAACCGAACCAAAATCCTTAGATTTTGATGACACTCCGCCTGTTACTGCCGAGGAGGTTCTTGAAGATAAACCTGCCGCCGCACAATCTACAAAAGATGTTACAGATCCGCCAACCACGCCGAAAGGCTCACCACGGAAATCAAAACGTAAAAAGGTAACTGATTTTAGACTTTAGTAATAATAAAATTATGTGAAAAGTTGATACTAATTTCGTGCTAATAATTTATTTTATATTATTACGAGCTAACAGTTCACTTAATGGTAAGTGGCTACTGTAGCCAAAAGACACCTATAACCAGATTCAAATAACAAGCCCTATGGTTGATACAGTAGTAAAAAAACTCGACCGCGTAAAAAAGTTTACTCAAAAGAGAATTTGTTTATATCCTATGCCCTTTCCACAACTAAAACAAATCTGCCGACATCCCATTTATTAAAATCCATTACGCTGTTAAGGCAGGGCTCCGTCATTCGCTCAAGATCTCGCGCTATATATACCTATCTGCTAGCGTACTCCCGGGAGTACAAAGTATCAGTGGGGTTTCGCACGCTCTAAAGATGGATAATTTAATTTTAAACATTAACATAAACAGTTCAAAATAAATAACACATTTATTAAATAAATAATATTAACCATAATAAATGAAATTATCATATCATATTATATTTATAAAAATTGCCATAATATATTTTGAAGTGTTAATATTATTTTATTTTAACAGATATAAAATGATATTTTTAACTTATAGGAGTCATAGTGTGACTCCTATATGTTATTTGATCTGTCACACAACTAAACCGAAACAACCACAAACTAACTTGTAATCACTTCGTGAATAAAAAATTTACCACTTAACCACGCGCGACCTTGTGTTACTCTCGAGAGTACAAGTATCAGTAGGATTAAGTTTAATAAGAGTAATAAATAATAATATACAGAAGGAAATAAAGATAATAATTACATATATACATTATATATATATATATATATATATATATGGTTGTTTTTCAAAAAGTAGCCAAATTTCAAACTTTAGTTCAAATATATAAATAATAATATAAAGCTATTGCAGTTTTGGAAAATACCATTAAATAAAGGCTTCTACTTTTATTTGAATTTATCCCAAGTTGAATGTGATTTTTACGGGCAATAACATTTTTGTCTACCGATCGATCTTTACGAATCTATGCGTGCCCAGTAAAATCAGTTAAAATAATGCATTACCACGCATTTTAAATTTAAAATATAAAAAGGACAGGATGTTTGAGATATTTTTAAACCATTTGCCTATATTACTTATTCTCAACCTTCTCTGCTAATTTGGCCGGTTATTGCAAAATAACCCTGTATATTTATAAAACTCAAACATATTTGATTATTTCATAATCAAGACAGATGAAACAGAAAATATATTTCTGCTTGCAGCTAACATCTGTGTTTATTATTAAGATTTTGTAGTCTATCATAGCGTAGATATTTTCTACATCTAGTAGTTAGGATACAGATCGTGCCAAAGAAAAAGATATACGTAAATGCATACATACATACATACATACTCGAAAAACATTACCCACCTTCTGGGGCAGTCGGGTAATAAAGTAGACGATGTGACATCATCTTAGGACTAAAATAAAATGCTTCATATTCTATAATATTGGTTATATTAGATATTCAAACTTGAACTGCTAATATCGACTATTCGTCCACTGACTGGATTCGAGATGCTTGGATTCGAATTAATAATTTCTTTCTTCTTTTTTTTTAATTTAAATATTGTTTATTTGCATAATTAATGGAAGTTCTAAATTTGAACTGTATGCTCGAATAGATTAAATCTGGCGGCGATGGTAGTAACACAGACGACGAATATTACATTGTGGAGAAGACTGCATACGGCCAAGATAACGAAATGGATGAGCCAGTCGTGAACTGGATTGGCCCTGGACCAGTTTATATGGTTGATAACCATTTCACAGTGCCTGCTGCCAGAACTGATGTACTCAAGGCACCTAAAAGTTTTCCAACGCCGGTGCTACGGTAAGCATTATACCACATGAAAACATTTATGGTATTCGTCTATATTTTCAAAATGGGCTTATTATAATGGTTTATGTAGTTAGTTCGACCCACTTACCCTTTCTTGCCGTTTTGTACCTGAGGTAATACCAAGGATGCGTTGTAAGTGTAATGTAATCTGACAAGACTTAATAGTGTGATTCTAAAACATGTAACTATCCCTCCCAAGCTTAAGTAAGTCTTAACGATTAGCCATCGCAGAAATCTATTTCTATCGTGGGTGCCTTGTTTAGAGGCGAAACACGTATCGTTATATCGACGACGGTATTGTATTTTTCCTAGTGTGTAGTAGTGTTAAGATTAGTGGTGTTGGAAGTAGTGAAGTTGGTCTTAATGCTGGTAGTAAAGTTTTTATATAATGCATTTCTGTAAGGTATTCCTGATTTTATTAATTATCTTATCATTCAACGGAACTTAAATTTATAGAACGTAATGAAAGTTAATGATATAAAAACGTTTATAATATTTCCAGGTACACACTTTGTGAGATGAGCTTAACTTGGAACATGTACGGTGGCCACGATTTCAAGAATGCCGGCGACACGACTACCACCAAAAAGACTGTCACTATTGAAGGCGACAAACGGAAACAAGGATCGCCTATTATCTCCAAGTAAATGCTAAACGTACATATTCCCAACAAAGGTCTTATGATTAGTACATCAACCATTTTCAAAGTGCGAACGATGAAGACTTTTCAAATACACTTTAGCGTTAGGTTTTGACGTTGCGGGATAATGTTCACCCATGTGTAATTTGTTTACAAAACACGCCTCTACATTATAATGATAATACTATGTTTTAAAACAATAATACAATTGTATAACTCTAATAATATTAATCGTAATAACAATCTTTTCGCTACAGACGGAGCAAGGAGTACGAACCATACGAAAGTGGACATGCCATATCTGAAACGTACCGGCACGGTGTTAGCTGGGCCGCGGGCACCGAGCGGGTGCGCGGTGTGGCGCCACCGCACCGTGAGCTGCGGACACGTGGCGGAGTGCACCGCGATCACCAGACCTGCGTCAAACTGCGCCTTGCTAAGGTAACACCGCACTACACTGCACCCCGACCACCACACATGCGTCAAACTGCGCCTTGCTAAGGTAACACCGCACTACACTGCACCCCGACCACCACACATGCGTCAAACTGCGCCTTGCTAAGGTAACACCGCACTACACTGCACCCCGACCACCACACATGCGTCAAACTGCGCCTTGCTAAGGTAACACCGCACTACACTGCACCCCGACCACCACACATGCGTCAAACTGCGCCTTGCTAAGGTAACACCGCACTACACTGCACCCCGACCACCACACATGCGTCAAACTGCGCCTTGCTAAGGTAACACCGCACTACACTGCACCCCGACCACCACACATGCGTCAAACTGCGCCTCGCCAAGGTAACACCGCACTACACTGCACCCCGGCCACCACACATGCGTCAAACTGCGCCTTGCTAAGGTAACACCGCACTACACTGCACCCCGACCACCACACATGCGTCAAACTGCGCCTTGCTAAGGTAACACCGCACTACACTGCACCCCGACCACCACACATGCGTCAAACTGCGCCTTGCTAAGGTAACACCGCACTACACTGCACCCCGACCACCACACATGCGTCAAACTGCGCCTTGCTAAGGTAACACCGCACTACACTGCACCCCGACCACCACACATGCGTCAAACTGCGCCTTGCTAAGGTAACACCGCACTACACTGCACCCCGACCACCACACATGCGTCAAACTGCGCCTTGCTAAGGTAACACCGCACTACACTGCACCCCGACCACCACACATGCGTCAAACTGCGCCTTGCTAAGGTAACACCGCACTACACTGCACCCCGACCACCACACATGCGTCAAACTGCGCCTTGCTAAGGTAACACCGCACTACACGGCACCCCGACCACCACACATGCGTCAAACTGCGCCTTGCTAAGGTAACACCGCACTACACTGCACCCCGACCACCACACATGCGTCAAACTGCGCCTTGCTAAGGTAACACCGCACTACACTGCACCCCGACCACCACACATGCGTCAAACTGCGCCTTGCTAAGGTAACACCGCACTACACTGCACCCCGACCACCACACATGCGTCAAACTGCGCCTTGCTAAGGTAACACCGCACTACACTGCACCCCGACCACCACACATGCGTCAAACTGCGCCTTGCTAAGGTAACACCGCACTACACTGCACCCCGACCACCACACATGCGTCAAACTGCGCCTCGCCAAGGTAACACCGCACTACACTGCACCCCGACCACCACACATGCGTCAAACTGCGCCTCGCCAAGGTAACACCGCACTACACTGCACCCCGACCACCACACATGCGTCAAACTGCGCCTTGCTAAGGTAACACCGCACTACACTGCACCCCGACCACCACACATGCGTCAAACTGCGCCTTGCTAAGGTAACACCGCACTACACTGCACCCCGACCACCACACATGCGTCAAACTGCGCCTTGCTAAGGTAACACCGCACTACACTGCACCCCGACCACCACACATGCGTCAAACTGCGCCTTGCTAAGGTAACACCGCACTACACTGCACCCCGACCACCACACATGCGTCAAACTGCGCCTTGCTAAGGTAACACCGCACTACACTGCACCCCGACCACCACACATGCGTCAAACTGCGCCTTGCTAAGGTAACACCGCACTACACTGCACCCCGACCACCACACATGCGTCAAACTGCGCCTTGCTAAGGTAACACCGCACTACACTGCACCCCGACCACCACACATGCGTCAAACTGCGCCTTGCTAAGGTAACACCGCACTACACTGCACCCCGACCACCACACATGCGTCAAACTGCGCCTTGCTAAGGTAACACCGCACTACACTGCACCCCGACCACCACACATGCGTCAAACTGCGCCTTGCTAAGGTAACACCGCACTACACTGCACCCCGACCACCACACATGCGTCAAACTGCGCCTTGCTAAGGTAACACCGCACTACACTGCACCCCGACCACCACACATGCGTCAAACTGCGCCTCGCCAAGGTAACACCGCAATACACTGTTATCCTTACTACTTAAGAGGCCCGTGTGAAACAGTGAATTTACGGACTTCATTCATTACCTTTATAACTATTTACATAACATAAATGTTTAAACAATGTTTATTATTTTAATAAAAAAACAACTGAAACTAAAAATTAAAGCTATCGTTATATAGCCCTACTTCTCGCGGCCATTACCAAGAATATTTCTGCGTTTCCTCACTGAATGACTATACTCAACCTTTGAGCGAGAAAGAAACAGCGCCCATGATAGTTTTTTAGGTTATTTCAAAATCTTAATTTTTAAATTTATATTTTATTGCTTAAAAAAGAGGCAAAATATCCAGCTTTGAGAGAATGAGGCATCTTAACTTCAAGTTCTTTGATACCGCAATCGCCAATGAACTTGCCAAGCGTTGAGATTGTGGCAAACCAGATAATACCTAAATTTAGCACCGAACGGTTTGCATGCTAATGCTAATTTTGTCAAATTTTCTATAGGTGAAATTTCAACACGAAGTGTACCCTTCTGGAGGGACGCAGGCGTCTCGTCAGACCCTCGCAATCACGAAGATAGAGGTGTTGGACCGGCTTGTGTGCAGCGACATCAACAAACTACTCAGTCAGTACAAGCTGAAGGATGAGCCTGAGAGAAATAATGCGCATATGGTACGATAATAATGTTTCTTTTATTTCCTGTTAGTCTTTTACATTATAGGTGTGATACAGTGTTGTAAGAGAATTACCGCATTACGTCCTGAGGGTGTCGTAAGAGGCGAATATGAGAAATACGCAAAAATACGAGACTTCAGGTACTTTGATTGTCAATCCACCTGCCCAGTGTGACGATTAAAACAAATCTTCCCTAACACAAAAGAGGCTTACGGGGAAAAAAGAAGTTAAAATGTTGCACTTACCGAGCAAAAGTATAAAGAAATACTACTCATATAAAATCACTAACTAGATTTGTGAAATTTGGTACACTTGTCAAGTTTGACAACCATTGCTTGTTATCATTGTGCCTTAAAGTTACAGACTATATACGTCCCACCGCTGGGCACAGGCATCCTTTCATTCCTGAGAGGGTTTTATGGCATGGAAAAATCGACCGCGCTGCCCCAATGCGTGTTGGCGAACCTCACATGTCTTCGAAATATTTTTTTTTTCTTATTTTTAAGACATGCCGTTTTCCTCACATTGTTTTCCTTCACCGCCGAGTACGTGTTAAATCAGCACTTAAAATTGCAACTAACAATTTCATTAGTGCCGGTGGGGAACGAATCTGAATTGCTCACGTACTGTGAAATTTAAAGCGAGCGCTTAGCCCCAGAACTACCACAGTTGAGCTACCATTGTGTCTTAAGACAGCATTATGATGATTATGAGATACCTGAAACTTTCGATCCCATGATATAAGTATAAGTAATACAGCTTATAAATGATATACGTCCCACTGTTGAACACAGGCCTCCTCCCATTATAATAGAATTATGGAGCAATTAGTCCACCGCGCTGCTCCTGTGCTTGTTGGCGGACTTCACATATTTTAGAAATATTCGGTAAATAATTCATTAGCCTGCGGGGATCAGTTGTTCACACAGTGTGAAATATTCAGCGAACGCTTAGCACCTGAGCTACCAAAGTTCTTACCAACATAAGACTTTGTAGTGTAAGTAATATACATATATATATGAAGTGCTGCGCACATTTCAAGTGAGGTGGAAATCAATCCAAAACTATGCTCAACTTATTGTAAGAACACACACTCATTCAAACACAAGCGTTTAAAATCGTTTGCAAACCATGACATGGTTTTAAATGCATATAACTGTCCAGTAGTGGATTTTTAGGAGCTGTTACAGAAAGAAAAAAAAAACGATATGTGCGTGAGTGCGTGTCACAAATTGAGCGTGGTTGCACCTTTACTTGGAATTAGACATGCGCGCCGAGCAAGAATTTGGCGGCGGCGGCGCGCCGACCCATTGTGGTCGGCGTGGCGACGCCGCGCCGGCGTGGCCGTATTTTATTTTAATTTTTATAAACATTTGTTTAAAATAAGGTAGTAACAAGTGAAACATTGACCTAGATAGGAATTCAAATTTAATTTCTCAAAAAAAAAACAAACCAAACAAGTTCTAATTAATTATACCTTATAATTTGTACAAAAACGAAAAAGCACATTTTTTCGTTTTTTGCACAAATTATAGGAAATTAAAATTGTGTTTTTTGCACAATGTATAATTATCATGAATAAAAATAATTTTATTAACGCGTACTGGGCTTAGTCTAGATCTTTTAGCAGCCACAGTTAGTCCCACTATAGAAAAAACGCGCTCACTTGGCGGTTCTGATCACAGAGTACTTTTTATATACGAGGGTGGATTGAAAAGTACTCGGCCTAACCAAGAAAATAAACAAATACTAAATCAGTTATATTTTTATTTTTCTACATAATCACCATCAAGTTCAATACACTTTTGCCACCTCCCCTTCCAAGCATTTAGACCGTTGAAAAAAAATGATTCTTCCTTAGAGTCAAAATATGCGTCTACAGCTGCTTTGACCTCGTCGTTTGTCGAAAATCTTTGACCTCCCAAGTGCTTTTTTAGGTTAGGGAACAGAAAGAAGTCTGATGGTGCCAGATCAGGTGAATACGGCGGATGCGGTAACAGTTCAAAGCCACAGTTTCAATTGGCAGTCAATTTCAGCCATTGACTGTACTGACGTGTGAACGCGGGCGTTATCTTGATGAAACAGGACTTTTCTTCTGAGCATTCCTCGACGTTTTTCTTTTATTTCCTCTCGTAAACGACGTAGTAAGGTGCAGTAGTAATCAGAGTTTATATTCTGACCCCTTTCAAGATAATCAATCATAATCACACCTTTCGAGTCCCAGAATACTGAAGCCATCACCTTATTTGCCGACAAAATCGACTTACCCTTTTTAGGGGGTGGTGAACCAGGTCTTCTCCACTGTTTTGATTATTGTTTTGTTTCCGGTGTACAGTAATGAACCCATGTTTCGTCCATAGTAACAAAACGATTCAAAAAATCATCTGCATCGGCTTCAAATAACTCCAAACAGTCGCGTGAAATAGTCAATCGCGTCCTTTTTTGTTCAACTGAAAGCAGTCGCGGAACCCACCTCGCAGACACCTTGTGGAAACCCAACTCGTTGACAATTATGTTTTGAGTTCGTTCATAAGAGATGCCTATAATCTCGGCTATCTCTCTAATTTTTAATCTGCGGTCTCCCATTATTAAATCAAGTACTTTTTTAATATTTTCGTCAGTAGTTGACGTCGAAGGCCTTCCAGAGCGGGGTTCATCTTTCACACTCTCTCTACCACGCTTAAATTCTGCTATCCATTTTTTGACGGATGAATATGACAGAGCACAATCGCCTAATGTACTGACCATGTCATCATGGATGGCTTTTGATGATAGCCCCTTCTTATGGAGGTACTTAATGACGGCACGCTGCTCGATTTGCTCCATTCGCGGAAATTATGTCCGATTACTTTGTTAATAAATTTATAAAAACACAACTAATTATCGCACACGTTTCGAACTTCACACAATGAACTAGTCTGAACTGAACTAAATAATGTGGGTAGATTTGATTTTTAGAATTGAATGGATATGTGTTAGGCCGAGTACTTTTCAATCCACCCTCGTACATAAAGTTCTGATACGCGCTCCAGAGACTGTAAAAATTTAATTTGTTCTATTTCCGCCGCTCGCTTCAATTCCGGTAAGCGATACCGAACGATTTTTACGATCTTTTTACATTTTTTTATTGATTTTTGAATTTTTAAATAATAGCATGGTTTTATTGACCCCGCGCCCGCGCGCCCGTCCCGCGTTGGATTACGGCGCGCCGATCGGATTTGTCGGCGCGGCGCAGCGTGGGCAGGGCGCGGCGTGGCGCGGCGGCGCCGGCGCGGCGCGCATGTCTACTTGGAATATACTCAGCGCTTCTTTGTTGGTCTGAGGCGTGGGTATCGTAATGCGGACGTTCGCTCGCAACTGGCCGCTCTGTTAGACACACCCACTGGCACAACTTGCGCATAGATAGATAGATAGATAGAAAATTCTTTATTGCACTCAAATAAAAATTTGGTACAAAGGCGAACTTAATGCCAAAAAGGCATTCTCTGCCAGCTAACCTTTGGTAGTGTGGTGAAAGCTATGGGTAGAGCCACAACAGAGGAAAAAAACTAACTTATTTTCACATATTATTCAATAATATAATATAATATAAATATGTTACTTTATACATATTTACACTTCATATATAAATGCATACACATGTATATAAATGTATATATAAACAAAAATACATACTATACCAATAAAATACATACAATCTAGTATAGGAAATTATAATATTATATAAACCAATAACATTAATCAAGTAATTTTAAATAATGTGCCTTAACCCTACGTTTAAATGTATTTATACATGCCTTTTGTTTATTATATATATTTTATACATACATTCCATACGTACGTGCCTAACCACAAGTGCAGTTCACGCGCGCTTATGAATTGCAAAAACTATAAGCCATCGCCTCATTCCTGCACAGTTGGTAGTGAAAGCGGTCCACCTGCGTCCCGACCCGGCGTTGAGCGCTCAGGAATGCTGTCTCAAAGTGTCGCTGCTGCCGTTACGGTTTAACCTCGATCAGGACACGCTTGCCTTCCTCGTCGGATTCTTCTCCAAGCTCGGCTCCGACGAATGCAGTGGTGAGTGAAAATATTAGTGATATTTATTGAGATACATAGAAAATATTTTTTTAATTCCATAAAAATGTAAATTGTATGACTCTTTAATCAGGCTATGATATTTGAAATTTTGTATTTATTACATATATAATACTTCTTAATCTTCATTTTTTTACTGTCTAGCAGTGAACAAGAACATGAGACTCGTCCATTGTAGGAACGATAAGCAACAATCGACACGCTTAGCGAGCGAGTGGGCAATTGTACTAACAGACGTTTCGCACCGCTGCTGCCCGTCGCTGGTCTGGATAATTAACATTTAAAATTATACGAGATAGTCTTTATATAACTTCCAATTTTAGTTCTCTATGACATGAAATCCACGGGACGAAATTAGGTGCTAGAATCGATGATGAGAGAGATATAGATATTAAATATCATTATTTACATGTGCAAAAATTAGATTGGAAAAAACTTCACTTTGATACCATTTTTCTAACTTTGCACGCAGAAGACGACACGAAGAGTGTAACAAGCGGTCTATCGACAGATTCAAGCGGATCCCGTCAAACAACGCCCACGCACCGGCCGCCAGTAATGAGCATTGCCAGCCACTTACGAGATCCGCCGCCGACACCCACTTCTCTGGGCGATGCGGACTCGCTGTCGCTTAATGAAACTGGTTATTACAAAGTTAATATTAAGGATATTGGAATAAGTTATCAAACTAGTATGAACTGCATACGAGTGTGGTAACTTTACGATCTACACACCTTATTTAATTTTCATAATATAATGTTCATGTCAATTTCCATCCAACTCAAACACAAACAATATATTTTTTTAATATGACGAATTATTTTTTTACGGTGTAATAAATTATCAAAACTTAATTTTGTTAATAAACACAAAATATTCATGATGTGACAAATATACAATATGTATCAATTAGTCAAGAGCTGTAACTAATCTTCTAATATATAAAAAATTGTTTATTTCTTCGTATTTTATGCGCTGTCATACCGTTCATCAGATTGCGCTGAAACTTTGTCAAATTATTGCTTGCACTTGCGCGAAGGTTATAGGCATAGTACAATTAACTTTCAGTAGGTGACGCGCGTATCGTACCGAAAATTTAATTTGAAAGTTGTAAATCATTCAATTTCAATGAATGTATTATCATTTCTAATCAAACAATTTAACTCTTCCAAAGAACAATGGCAGACTTTCATACATAAAATTAGTTGTGAAGGAATGGTAGCGTCTATATATCAAAAAGTTAAGCGTCAGTCCCTTAATAACTCTGTCAAAGAATTTTGTCCTGAGAAGGCATCAAAAAAAATGATATTTAGATTTGAACCTTTTTAGGTTATGTCTTATGCCACTTGGAAAAAGTCATGCTTCCTGTGGTTGTTTGATGTTAGCTTAATACATAATAC
The DNA here is from genome assembly GCA_963668995.1 of Parnassius mnemosyne. Taxonomy (NCBI): domain Eukaryota; kingdom Metazoa; phylum Arthropoda; class Insecta; order Lepidoptera; family Papilionidae; genus Parnassius; species Parnassius mnemosyne. The sequence goes on along the minus strand of CAVLGL010000057.1, from coordinate 31,920,932 downwards.
ATAATTGAGAGTTCTTAGATTGTTGTATCTCTATTATATATTTGCATACTATTAATGTATATTTCAGGCAAGGCTCCAGGGCCTTTGTGTCATAGTGGTGTTATCAGAAGGGCTAGAACCCAGAGCCGTAAAGCCAGTAAAAAAACTGTGACATTTTGTTTTAGCTAGTGTTGCCATAACATTAAATGGAATTGGTACATAGTACTATGATTGAGATAATGTATTATTGTAGGAAGTTCTTTGTAAGAGACTTATTCTCAACCATATAACTTTTATTTTTATTATTACTGATAGTATAGTTATTACTAATAATAACTTAATATAAAAATATTTTGTGTATTGTGTTGGTAGTCTTAAAAAGTGTATACGAATATAGTACTAATTTACCAAATGACAACACTTGAATAGAGTAAAATGATTTAAGTCATTTGATATTCCCAAAAACGTTTGTTTTTTTTTCTGTGGCTTTAATTAAAATACATTTTTATTTGAAAAATCATAGAAAAATAATAAAACTCATTTTATATATAACATATTTTTAGACGCGATAATTTTTGTCAACTATTTTTCTGCCATTGTTCTTTAAAACGATATTTCCGCAATTAATTTTTTCTGCGGCTGCGACGCGCAAGACCAGCTAGTAAATTATATAAATTACACAAACGTAAATATTCAAATTCCTCAAGTGATCCGTGACGATGAGCCGCTTATGGAGACCTATGAAGCTGAACGCTTGGTGTCTGAGAACTTGATCCAACTGGAAGAGGACTTCCAGAAGCTCGGCATTAATCAGGAGAAACCCACCACCAGGCTTCCAGTGGAAACTGAGGCGGTTGACGACTCGCCTATCTATTTCAGGTAGAGGTTTTTCTTTATTTTAAAATTAATCAGTACTTTTATAACAAGTCTCCTTCTCCATCAGCCCATCAAAGTCTACGGTTACACAAGGACCTCTCCAGTTGCTTGGGGGATTTGCTTTAAGTCAAGCATCGGGTGCCGTGTAGTGGCGGTGTACGAATATACCGTGGGTGTCGTAAGAGGCAACAAAAGGAAACAAATCATGAGATGGGCAGGAGCGTCTTCCTAAAAACGACCAAAAATAAAAAATAAAACTACGGTTGCCAACCCGCTTATAAAACGTGGCATCTATGGCAAATAACCCCCCTATGAGGCAATTTATGGGGGAGATCTATGTTCAGCAGTGGACTTTAACACGCTGTAATGTTAACGGTAACGGTCAAGCATCGGAGGCAGTTTGACGATTAAAGAACCAGATGCCTACCACCCTTGACACTGTTGCCTGTCGCTGGTCTGGGTGTGTAACGTCTGTCGTTAATGTGATATCTACACCACCATCTTTTGAAAGCCATAATTTTTTTCTGGCATTTCCCGTAGTTGTCTCTTACAACACCGACTGAACAATATGGGGTGATGGATTACCTTACACTGCCAAAAGTATTATACGTGTCTACAAATTGATAGTCATTAAAAAAATAACTCAAAAATTATTGGTCAGACCTTGAACAAATTTATATGGTACCACATGTGAAGCAGCAGCTTTCAAATAAAAAGAATGATCGAAATCGGTGTGCCCACAAAAAAGTTATAAAGGTAACACATAAAAAAAAGTCTAGTTGAGTACCTCCTACTGTTTGAAGTCGTTAGAAATATATACTAATTTGCTCGTTTTATCATACATACTCCGACGCACAAGTATCATAATCATAAGCTATATCGTTATCGTCTGCAACCTCTTTTGGAACGAAGTTCCTTATCGGACGGTACGGGTTTGACGGATGGGAGCTAGGCGACAAAAAGTTTAAGATATTTTCGTCACTACCCCTTGTGTCATAGTGTAGACGGCCTTGGCGGCGAAATAAGGAAGTGAGATGGAATAATATTCATCTCCCTCGCACTTTTTCTTATCTTGCCATGAAAGAAATATTATTTTATTTCAAATGACGCTTTATTTTAATAGACGCTAGTAATTCATTTATTTTTATTTGTTAATCAATAATATACATACATACATATAATCACGCCTCTTTTCCGTAGGGGTAGGCAGAGACCAGTTCTTTCCACTTGCTACGATCCTTACATACTTGTTTTGCTTCGTCCACTTTCATTATTCCCTTCATACATGCTCTACGGTTTAGGGTACTCTTGATCTGGCCTTTAATAGTCGAGGGATACTCATCCCAATTTACCTGTCCGGTAGTCTCCGGTGGTATGGTATACGGGTATGCGACCCCGGCTTCCCTAGCTATTACTGTCCTATCCCGTGCCCTCCTGGACGGTAATATCCTACATTTCCTATTTCCTACCCTAACTTACCTTACTCTTCCTTTTCACACCACCTATCCTTCCCCTTTTCCTATTCTTACCCTCCGCCAATCCAACGTCTGCCGCGCGGATGGATGCATGGCTAGGGGCGAGCCTAGTCGTTAGCGTGCTACACTGCCCTGGGACCGGGCGACCCCAGAATTAGGCTAGCCTTACCCTGGCATGCGGGGCTCTGCTGGGGGGGGACAAAGCTTTCCCTCGCTATTCGTGGGAACGCAATGGATAATCATAAAAAAAATCAATAATATAATACGTTTATAAATAATAATATACTATACAAGGAACTTCGTTCCAACCGAGTGCTCCACGACACTCACGCATTTTTATTTAAATTACCACATGACACTTTATTTGTGCGTCGCTGTCATGACCTGTCTTTTCAGTTTTCCGAGTTCAAAAAAAGTAGGAGGTTCTCAATTCTTTTTTTTATGTGTGTTACCTCAAAACTTTTTTGTAGGTGAACCGATTTTGATCATTCTTTTTTTTATTTGTAGCTGTAGCTGGTGCTTCTCATGTGGTTCCATATAAATTTGATCAAGATTTGGCCAGTAGTTTTTGAGTTATATAATGTGTATTTAATTGACTTCGACTACATTGATGAAGTTGTCATTTTATTTATATTGAAGTCGGTTTAACAATTTTTTTAATTTCACTACTTGTATAAGCTTATTGCATTGCGCATATTATATCTACGAATTCATTGGAAAAACATAATTCTACTTTATTTTTCATGTTTTCTCACTTTACTTCAACAGACGCGTAGTGTTCTCGCCCGAGGTGCCGATCCGGCTGGACTATGTGGGCAAACGCGTGGATCTGTCGGCCGGGCCTGTAGCCGGCCTGCTCATGGGCCTCGGACAACTCAACTGTTCCGAACTCACACTCAAGAGGCTCGACTACAAGTAAGTTTTGTTCCATTTTACCTTTTGTATTGATTTCGATCATTTCGACAACTTTCATAGTGTCGATCAAACTAAACTTAAAAATAATCACCTAAATCATGAATATAATGAGTTCTGCCGATGGCTCTGATAGTATAACAATGCTGCGGACCCTTTGCTGTACATTTTAATGAGGCACCAACATAGAGAAATCTATAAAAATGTTGATTCTCATTTTTTTTTATATGGTATTACTTTGTTATCAACAAAATGTTTCTTCCTTCTAAAAGCAATATTGTTTGCAAGGTTGGGCTTATTGGGCTTAGAAAAACTAGTCCAGTGGGCGTTACACGAATGGCTGTCAGACATCAAGCGACATCAGTTACCCGGATTGCTTAGCGGAATTGGACCCATGCATTCTCTTTTGCAACTAAGTAAGTACATCTTTTAATTTGTATAAATCGATAAAGGTTATTATGACACACGTTTTGTTGCGTTAATTTCAAGTAATTAACTATATATGACTAAAAATGCCTAATTAGGCTTCTCACTATTGCTTTTCATCTACAAAACGTATAATATAATATATGTGCCTATATACCTTACGTGCAAAAATATTGGTCCTTCGAGTCTATACAACAGCTGGCACTGTTGGTGCTATTACAAACTTTAACTTTTTAAATAAATAAAACCTTATAAAAAGGGTTATTATAATATATATGATTACATGGTTGTATAATAATTCTTGGGAATGAGGTGTTCGCTTCCAAGCCGTTTCTTAAATGGTGTAAAATAATTGAATCTATTATATCACGTAGCCCAGAAATCAACGTCAAGCCAAGTCAACGTTAAGTCGTGACAGTTATTAGAAAAATATTTAAAAAAAATTTTGGTCCTCTACTTTTCAAATTATAAGGATTCAAAAACAAATCTCAATAATGACAACCTGTGATGGTTTTTCAAGTCTGTTTCTGTGACTACAAACTACAAATATTAACTTTTCGTCAGTTTTTTTTTTCTGTGATGTAACCATGAATAACCCTTACAGTAAAAATTTAAAGCATTGCTTTAGTTCTCGCAGCAAATCTGTAAGTACAATTAAATAAATAGAAGTGTCTGCTTATTACGTCAAAATAACAGTTTATACAAAATACATGATATGAAAGTATATATAGAACGATGTCTTTTTTTGGTGTTTTAAGATATACCAAAAAAAAGACAATGTTTTAAATTTTTTCTGTTTGTTTGGGCTAATCTCCGAAATGGCTGGATCGATTTAGTAGGAGCTTTCACTGGCAAATACCTGATGTTATGAGGAGTAACTTAGGCTTTTTTTATTTTAGAAAAGAATTAGGGTTTCGCAAAAAAATTAAAACCCACTAAATTCAATCGTAATAAATTTCGCGGGGAACAGCTAGTACGAAATAAAGTTACATACTTATCTGAATGTATTTTGTACTTATCTTATCTTATGTTATGTTAGCCTTAACAAGAGAGCCTTTAACCAAGCCGCCAAGTCCTGCAAAAAGGCATTACGCCAAGCCCGTTTCGACCGCATTAAACACATCGGCACAAAGCTCTTTGTCAAACCATCTGGCAGTAGAGCTTTTTGGTCTCTCGCCAAAGCGGTCGAGACAAACTTCTGACGGTCTACACTGCCTCCGCTGGTAAAACCAGGTGGCTCACTGGCGCATGCACCTAAGGAGACAGCGGACTTATTTGTTTCTCTTTTAGCAACAGCGTAACATCTCAATTACCTCACCGCGGTACCACTATGTCAGAGGTCCGTATCACCATCAAGGAGGTTCTGAAAACCTTGCGAAGTCTAGACGTGAACAAAGCTAGTAAACCTGCTGGTATACCAGCTATAGTTCTAAAGGTCTGTGCACCTGAGTTGTCTCCTGTGCTTGACACGTTTGTTCCGCCTCTCCTTCAGGACTGGAATAGTTCCTAAATATCGGAAGCTGGCCAATGTGCAGCCTGTGCCTAAAAAAGGTAGCCATACCGACCCTGCCAACTATCGGCCAATTTCAATTACCTCCATACTCTGCAAGATTATGGAGCGTATATTGAACGCCCACCTCATGGCATACCTAGAGCAAAATGATCTTCTCAGTGATCGTCAGTACGAGTTTCGCCAAAATTGATCAACTGGAGACCTTCTAACGTATGCTACTCAAATATGGGACGAAGCCATCGAGAACAGTGGTGAAGCACTTGCTGTTTTCGTCGATGTTTCGGCCTTTGATAGGGTTTAGCACGTTAGTCTAATGGGTAAGCTTTCAGCGTACGTCTTATCCCCTGGCCTGATTGTCTGGGTGAAGGATTTTCTGAGTGAACGATCTCTCCGGGTCGTCGTTGATGGCTGCTCATCAGATACTGTGGCGACTAACGCCGGTGTTCCTCATGGGTCCGTTCTCTCCGCAACTCTCTTCGTGCTGCATATAGATGATCTGCTCATTCCCGGTATCTATGAGTATGCAGACGACAGCACAGCTGTGGAGGGATACCAACCAAGCGCCCGAGCCAGTCGGGATCAAATCCATTCAGAAAGAGAGGCTATGGTTGAGCGTGTGAGTCTCACACTACAGGCAGTCTCCGAATGGGGTGATACCAATCTCGTGAGATTTAACGCCTCCAAAACACAAGCGTGTCTTTTTACCGCTAAAAAGAGCCCGCTCACCTTGGCTCCTACTTTCCGGAATGTATCCTTGGAGTACACTGACCGCCTTCGGTTGTTAGAGATTGAATTTTCTCCGAACCTAAGATATGGGCGGTTCATTGAGTCCAGAGCCAAAGCAGCCGCAAGGAAACTTGGTGTCCTTGCAAGGGTGCGGCGGTACTTCACGTCGAAGCAGCTTCTTACCTTATATAAAGCGTAAGTTCGGTCGTGCATGGACTACTGCTGTCACATATGGGTTGGCGCTGCAAAATGCCACCTGGCAGCATTGTACTCAGTGGAGAGACGTGCTAAGAGGCTCATTGATGACCTTGATTTAGTTGAAACCAATCTTGTCAGCCTTGAGCACATGCGCAGAGTAGCCAGTCTCTTAGTATTCTATAGGATGCACTTCGGTGAGTGTGCGCAGGAATTACACGCTTTAATTCCTCCCTCTCCTTTCCACCATCGGATAACCAGACGGTCGGCGGGTCTTCATCCCTTTGTTTCGATATTCCACGCATTATAACCAAACGGTTTGTTTCGTCTTTTGTAATGCGTTCAGCAAAGGAGTGGAATCATTTGCCGGCGTCTTCAATCTTTCCGTTCGAATACAATCTGGGCGTTTTCAAGGCAAGAGTGAATATGCTTTTGTTACGATAAGACAGACAGTGCGATTTACCATCTAAGGTTGTATCACCACATACCACCAGGTGGGACGTTGATACAGTGCGCACATAAACAATGACAGCGTTAGTTTAGAAAATTAGTGTTAGATTGTCGCATTCAACGTTCGCGGTTTACAAAATAATATAAAATTAAAAATTTTGTACAACCGACTTCAATATAAATTATCAAGAATAACTCAAAAAGTATTGGTCAGACCAGTTTTCAAATAAAAAAAGAATCATCGAAATCAGTTCACCCAGAAAAATGTTATGAATGTAATACACATTAAAAAAAACATACAGTCGAATTGAGTTCTTCCTCCTGTTTGAAGTCGGTAGACAAAGTAGTACGAGTATTTTTCGGTCGCTCGTAGTCGACTAAATGAGTTACGGAGAATTGGGCGTAGTTTAGTGCGCAATGTACTAGTACCGTAGTGGCGGTGTGGTGGTGTACTCGTATATATAGAAGTGTGTGTATGTGTGTGTGTGTGTGTGTGTGTGCAGTAACGGGCATCCGCGACCTGGTGTGGCTGCCGGTGGAGCAGTGGCGGCGCGACGGGCGCCTGGTGCACGGGCTGCGGCGCGGCGCCGCCTCTTTCACCGCGCGCACCGCCGTCGCCGCGCTCGACATCACCGCGCGCCTGCTGCACCTCATACAGGTACCTCCTACAGTACACGTGTACGCGCTAGAACCGTGTTACACTTCGTACAAGTCCGTACCGAACCGCGCACATCCGCGCGCCTGCTACACCTTATACGCAGGTACGTTTATTCTATAGAATAAGGGTGACAAACGAGCACACACTCCACTTGTGTGATATATAGACGTTTACATTCATCCTCAATTAAGAATCATAATGCAGATTCGTTGCCACCCTTCAGAACTAAGATAGAATGTCTCTTTTCAAGTAAAAAGGGGTCTTTGGTCACCATACGATATATAGCATTAACGCTTTTTTACGTTGGTATTCTGTGAGAGCATGGTCACCTGATTTTCTGCTCTCTGCAGCACGGCTCTACCACGTTAATAGGTATACGTGCTAGAGCTATGCTGCAGCTATATTATCATTGTAGCACAATGTATTGAACTAGTAGCGTTCACGTAAGAAAAGTTGTAATTGTGTGTGCAGGCGACTGCGGAGACGGCGCTGGACATGGTGAGCCCGGGCGCGGCGCTGGCGCTGCCGGCGGCCAGCGCGCGGCGCGAGCGCCGGCGCCGCCGCGACTCGGCGCGCCCGCACGACCTGCGCGAGGGCGTCGCCAGCGCCTACCACACCGTGCGCGAGGTACCCGCGCCCTTCCCGCGACCTTCCCGCGACCCCGCCTTCCTAAAACATCTAGTCATCACTACACACGTCACGTCATAACTACATTCGCACACACGCACACATGCGCGCGCTAGGGCACGTGCACGTATGCACACACACACACACACACTGTTTCTTTTTTGTTGAATGTATTTAGTTAAGGAAGGGCGAGAACCTTCTACCACAAGTATCTTTATACTGAAAAGAAATCTTCAAACTTGTACTAATTTAAGAATATGTTGAAAACAATAAACTTTCATTTCATAACTATAATTTTAAATTTTCAAAACCCCCCAAATCAAAAAAAGAGCTGATAATCTTCAACGACTGAACAGATTTTCTTGAAACATAACTAAGAACACTTTTAATTTAGACATCTTTGAGACAAAAAATCTGAATCAAAATCGGTTTATCCGTTGTCAGGAGCTATGATGCCACAGACAGATACACACATTCCCCTCTGTTTTCGTCAAGGGTTAGAAAACTTGCCCTATCGAAATCGAGGTCACAACTTTTTGATATGAAATTTTCTTTAGAATCATTGTGATTTGAAATTCGATAAAACTAAAAAGAGACAAACATATACGGCTATAGGATTTAGCCTACGAGAAAATGAGATAGAATACAGTATACAGTGTTTCCTATGAGCAGTAAAGATTATGAACGAAATTTGTTGATTAGAATATATTTAAGTACTTACAATGATGAAATTAAAAACTTGGAGTCTGTATAATATATTTTAAGAAACTATCCCGCTTCTGATGTTAGAAACAGAACACTACTCGATAACAAACCCTGCATGATTCTTCGCATATTTAGCGGCGAGCGATGTTTTCTTCCCCCACCTTGCCCGCAGTGCGCCCGACCGCACTGCGCGCGCCGGGCCGCACAAATTTATATCATCGTAACTTTTAAAATATTTGACCAAAGTATGTAGTTTAAAAGACAAAATTTGTTTACTTTGAATATCAGAAGCGATAAAAGTATTTATTTTAATAAAAATCAATTTCTTATTGCAAAATGTGCGTTGGAAATAAAGTATTAAATTTTATTGTATTTATGGTTCACTATTTGGTAATAATGGCTTATAGATAAAATATAGATACATGCTATCGTGGACTTTTTTGTACAACTATTTAGGAGAAACGATTCCACCATACATTATATTCGTGTAACTCTTACAGTTTTTGCATAGTATGTAAAAATAGCTCGCGAATAGCAGATTTTTTTTCCGTAGCGAAAAGACGTTAACATATATCGTTATATTTTGACCAATTTACACAATATCTTTATTAATTATAGCCAATGTGTTATTCTGATGTATGAGCTATATAATTGTAAAGTTTCATTAAAATCCATTCAGTAGTTTTTACGTAAAAGAGTAACAAACATCCATATATCCTCACAAACTTTCACGTTTATAATATTAGTAGGATTGTAGGATATATTATAGATTAGAAATTATTATATAAAATGTAATAATTTTTAAACTTGACATTCTGCAGCTTAATTTTCTGATGATTTCACTTCTATCACATGTGAATTGCACACGTTTTTTATAGAATAGGTATATACTTCGAGCATACATACATAGAACAAACTTAATTTCACATTCTGAAATCGGGAATTTAATACACCTATACACTATGGTTCAATAAAAGTTTATATATACCAATATAAATCACAAACTCATATTAAACAAGGAAATAAATATATAATTCTGTTGATGCTATTTTGCTGGACAGTTATAAATTATACGTACCTACATTTGATTTATTTATTAACAGGTACATTTGTGGCTGTATAATTCAGTAATAAATGTGCGTGTGTGTAACGTGGCTCAACAGGGCTTCGCGGAGACAGCAGCGTCTATGTCTCTGGCAGCGCGGTCGTCGCGTGTGGGCGTACTGCGGCAGCTGCCCGGTGCGGCCGTCACCCCCCTGGCGCTGGCGGCGGCCGGCGCGGCCGACGTGCTCGGCGGCGTGCGGGCCGCGCTCGCGCCGCACCTGCACCGCGACCACGAGGACAAGTGGCGCCGCCCAGGTAACTAACTGCCGGCGTGCGGGCCGCGCTCGCGCCGCACCTGCACCGCGACCACGAGGACAAGTGGCGCCGCCCAGGTAACTAACTGCCGGCGTGCGGGCCGCGCTCGCGCCGCACCTGCACCGCGACCACGAGGACAAGTGGCGCCGCCCAGGTAACTAACTGCCGGCGTGCGGGCCGCGCTCGCGCCGCACCTGCACCGCGACCACGAGGACAAGTGGCGCCGCCCAGGTAACTAACTGCCGGCGTGCGGGCCGCGCTCGCGCCGCACCTGCACCGCGACCACGAGGACAAGTGGCGCCGCCCAGGTAACTAACTGCCGGCGTGCGGGCCGCGCTCGCGCCGCACCTGCACCGCGACCACGAGGACAAGTGGCGCCGCCCAGGTAACTAACTGCCGGCGTGCGGGCCGCGCTCGCGCCGCACCTGCACCGCGACCACGAGGACAAGTGGCGCCGCCCAGGTAACTAACTGCCGGCGTGCGGGCCGCGCTCGCGCCGCACCTGCACCGCGACCACGAGGACAAGTGGCGCCGCCCAGGTAACTAACTGCCGGCGTGCGGGCCGCGCTCGCGCCGCACCTGCACCGCGACCACGAGGACAAGTGGCGCCGCCCAGGTAACTAACTGCCGGCGTGCGGGCCGCGCTCGCGCCGCACCTGCACCGCGACCACGAGGACAAGTGGCGCCGCCCAGGTAACTAACTGCCGGCGTGCGGGCCGCGCTCGCGCCGCACCTGCACCGCGACCACGAGGACAAGTGGCGCCGCCCAGGTAACTAACTGCCGGCGTGCGGGCCGCGCTCGCGCCGCACCTGCACCGCGACCACGAGGACAAGTGGCGCCGCCCAGGTAACTAACTGCCGGCGTGCGGGCCGCGCTCGCGCCGCACCTGCACCGCGACCACGAGGACAAGTGGCGCCGCCCAGGTAACTAACTGCCGGCGTGCGGGCCGCGCTCGCGCCGCACCTGCACCGCGACCACGAGGACAAGTGGCGCCGCCCAGGTAACTAACTGCCGGCGTGCGGGCCGCGCTCGCGCCGCACCTGCACCGCGACCACGAGGACAAGTGGCGCCGCCCAGGTAACTAACTGCCGGCGTGCGGGCCGCGCTCGCGCCGCACCTGCACCGCGACCACGAGGACAAGTGGCGCCGCCCAGGTAACTAACTGCCGGCGTGCGGGCCGCGCTCGCGCCGCACCTGCACCGCGACCACGAGGACAAGTGGCGCCGCCCAGGTAACTAACTGCCGGCGTGCGGGCCGCGCTCGCGCCGCACCTGCACCGCGACCACGAGGACAAGTGGCGCCGCCCAGGTAACTAACTGCCGGCGTGCGGGCCGCGCTCGCGCCGCACCTGCACCGCGACCACGAGGACAAGTGGCGCCGCCCAGGTAACTAACTGCCGGCGTGCGGGCCGCGCTCGCGCCGCACCTGCACCGCGACCACGAGGACAAGTGGCGCCGCCCAGGTAACTAACTGCCGGCGTGCGGGCCGCGCTCGCGCCGCACCTGCACCGCGACCACGAGGACAAGTGGCGCCGCCCAGGTAACTAACTGCCGGCGTGCGGGCCGCGCTCGCGCCGCACCTGCACCGCGACCACGAGGACAAGTGGCGCCGCCCAGGTAACTAACTGCCGGCGTGCGGGCCGCGCTCGCGCCGCACCTGCACCGCGACCACGAGGACAAGTGGCGCCGCCCAGGTAACTAACTGCCGGCGTGCGGGCCGCGCTCGCGCCGCACCTGCACCGCGACCACGAGGACAAGTGGCGCCGCCCAGGTAACTAACTGCCGGCGTGCGGGCCGCGCTCGCGCCGCACCTGCACCGCGACCACGAGGACAAGTGGCGCCGCCCAGGTAACTAACTGCCGGCGTGCGGGCCGCGCTCGCGCCGCACCTGCACCGCGACCACGAGGACAAGTGGCGCCGCCCAGGTAACTAACTGCCGGCGTGCGGGCCGCGCTCGCGCCGCACCTGCACCGCGACCACGAGGACAAGTGGCGCCGCCCAGGTAACTAACTGCCGGCGTGCGGGCCGCGCTCGCGCCGCACCTGCACCGCGACCACGAGGACGCTTTAGCCAATGCGCCCCTCACTAAAGGTCTCTTTCTATCACTACCGTAAATTACATTATTGCTCGTCAGCGTTTTCGTAAACTAAACATTTACGAAAACGCTGACGAGCGTACGTAGACGAAACGTACCATCTCTGACAGATGTGACTTTTATAAAATATAGCATATAACTGTTGCTTAATTTATTTGTAGACGTCTCTACTTTTTTCCGATCGGAAGAACTCTACGTAGCGCTATCCGAGGAAAATCATGATATTAATTATATTATTTTCAACCCGGAATATAAAACTGAAAACCGTGAGAAGTAGAAGGGGTTCATTTATTATTATTTTAAGCAGTATGTTGAAGTATAATGGCGGCGTAAGATAATCCCTCAACTCATTTCGTCGAATGGGTGTCGTAAGAAGCGACTATAGAAAATGCCAAAAAAATCGTTTGGCTTCAGATAAAAGCCAAGCGTGACGGTTAATCCCCCCACTGCAACTAGAGAGGTTCTATATATATGTTTAAGGAGAGACTTCTATGAGCTGAAGAACTGCTTGTTTATATTTTTAAATTTTATTTTATTTTTCAGACTCCACTGCAGATTAGATGCCAAGTCCGCCTGTTCTTGATCTCGAAGGAAACTATAGGTTAGAGAAGGTTAAGATTTTATGAAGATTTTAAAAAACGCCTATAAGTCAATAAAACAGATTTATGTCACCTACATTCTATTAAAATGATAATATATAGAAGTTTTCAGTGTCTGGGAGTAAGTTTAATTTTGTTTACTCGTTTAAAAAAATCGATCAGAAAACAAGGTGACCATATAGATATAGATAGACCATAGACTTTTTCTTTTAAATAAAGAGTTCGGTATATCCCTTGATATGCCCCTTTCTTCCCTTATGAAAGACATTAATATAAGTATGAATAACAAACAATCAATAGCGATTTGATCTATCGTTAACTTCATATGAATTTTTAGTAGGTAGCTCATAAAAGCTCAGACTGAGAGGTGGTTTTGATAAATTTTTCTTCACATTCATATCAGAAATGTTAAAATACCTTTTAAATAACAATTTCGTATTATAATAAAAATAGAGTACTTAAGAGATATTAGGCTGCGCAAATATTTTGTAATGATAAGCGTGCGATTCTTGCAAATTTTAATAACCTACTTCCAAGTTGACGAAAATAAAAAAGTATTCGTCTCGAATGTACTACATCATTATAATTATGATACTATGTCATTCTCAATGTACTAAGCGTCATGAAAATTAGTGCACTTGAAGACAAACATGAATCATTGACATCTGAAAACTAACGCAGTAAGAAAAACTTATCTTGCAAATTGTATTTGTGTATAAGAAATCTACAATTCTTCTAAGTACTGGCAAAGATATATTTTGATAAAACATTATTGTAAATTGTGCAAGAAAATTTTCTCAATTGTGTACTTTTTGTCTAACTTTTTATCAAAATATTAACTTTTTATTCTGGCAACAATTATACAAAAATATTCTTACTAAATAGCATTATAGCAAATACAGTTTATACTTAAGTGTGTAATTGTTTGCAGACCATATTATCTATTGTTTAGCTTAAAAATGTAGAGTAATTTGTAACCAGAGGCGTAGATACCGTAGGGCTAGGGTGCCCCGGCGGCCCTAAGCTCAAGGGGCTCCTCGTCCTCCATGAACGACGTTCGAAAAATGTATATGGTTTCCTAGCTGAATAAAGAATTTTCTACTTTTTTTGGCCCCTGATCAACAAACCTCAAACGGCTCGAACTGAAATAATAAAAACTTCTCCCATCTACAGAACATACATAAGCATAACATTGTTAAAAATAAAATTGTCAAAGACGTTTTAATGTCTATCTATAATCTGTAATCTACTTCCTCATTGTTTATTTTTACTAGCTGCCGCCCGCGACTTTGTTGGCTTCTTATAGGCCAATATTGAAAATGATCCCACGGGTCCCTTTATTGGGATGAAAGTATCTCATGTCCTACCCAGGTCTAGCTCTGTGTGCAAAATTTCATCCAAATCCATCCAGTAGTTTTTACGTAAAAGCATAATAAACAAACAAACTTTCACATTTATAATATTATTAGGAAGTACAATTAAATATTATCTGCTGTGTTACACGTAATAGTGGTTTTGTTTTATTATGTCCTGCAGTGGGCGATAAAGAGCTGATGATGAAGTATCTTGGTTACATCAGGGGGCATCTTAGTTAGATAACTACGCCACTGTTTGTAACTCGTCTGTAAATATTTTTCAATACCAAGTTATTGCTATATCGTAATTACATGCGATCGCATCACATCGCTACGAAACGTAATTGCAAATTATTACATTTTTACTACCTTAGTTCTTGTATATAGCATGTACCACAAACAGTTAAAGGTTATTACTTAATACATAACGGAATAGTTATTGAATTTATTAATAACGACTGTATTTGTCAAGTTGTCAAAAATTTTAATATGAAATTATATAGCAACCTTTTTCTGATTATATTATAAAAACAAAAAATTAACAGCAAACAGATATTTAACATGCTTAGATTTTATAGCCATGAGTGACTGTCGCTTAAATATCTTTTTCAGTCACAATATGTAAGTTTGAAATCTTTCTGCTCATAGGGCATACTATACTACATATGATGGTGCTTGAATTTATCGGTATAGCATTTAGAGCATTTAATCGCTTCTCATTTTATTATAGATGTAAATATTTTTTTTTAACTAACGTTATTCAGGAATGACTATTGGGTGCCATGACAAGTATGGAAGTTATGCTACAAAAATACTGTGGTATTTAGTTTATCAACTATTTGATTTGATCAATATGTATACATATAGTTTAATTATAGTGTCATAGGGACATATTATTTTTATCACTAGTATCATAAGATAGTAGCAACATTGTGTTTTATAAAAGAGGTCAACAAATTGAATATTAAAATCACAAAAACTTTTTTTCTTGTAAATAAATTTATAATGTGAAATAAATGTTTAACATGGAAACACTTTCTTGTTGTTATTTTACTACATTAAAAAGAATAAATAAAAGACGAATCCTATTTCTAAGTGTGTATTTTAAATCTAATTAAATATCTGGAAAACTAAGTTTATCTAAGCTTCACTTTCCACTTTCTCTTCGGGATATTTGTCATTAAGGAAACTCTTGACTTCGCCATATTCCACTTTAAGGTTTAAGCGGATTTTTTCGTGATTCCTATACCTCTCAAATTTCTTAAGGAAAATATCGTAGTGGGGCATAGTCTCATAGAACCTTGGGAACTTCTTCCTTTTCAAAATGACCTTGTCATTCATAACATATTGAATGAAGTCCAGTGTTTCATCCTTAGGGATTTCTTCTTTGGTCCTGACTACACTTGGACTAGCTACTACAGTAGGATAATATTCATTCTCAGCCTTGTACTCTACAAGATGTAATTTCTTCTCTTCAGCTAGCTGTTGGTGTGTTCTCTGAAATTAAAAAAAAAATATTACTAACAAGCCTCTCATTATGCATCACACCAGTTGGTATCAACATCACATAGCCCTAAAATGATTTGATTTCATACATAACTTGTCAAGAAACAGTTAGACTGGGCAAATATCTACTCTTTCATTTGGAGCAATAATAATACTGATGAATAGTGCTGCTCCAGCTGCACTTTAAAAAACAACTTTTTTTATAACGGTAGAGGTGACAAATGAACACAGTTCATTTGTCAGTTAGTTATCATTCCCCTATTAAGAATCAAGTAAAAACATAAATGTGTTGTTACTCCGATAATCATGCTCTATGTTTTAGTGTGCATATTTTCCACAAGACTTCTTTATTGAAACAGACTAAACCGGTGACTAGCAATCAAAGCATGTACCTGCTGCAAGAGACCTATAAAGAAAGCTTTAACGATGTGCTGCAGATTGTTGGATCCTTCAACTTTGGCTCGGAGGTCTTTAATGCCAATGGCTTGACAGATTTCTTTAATTGCTCGATGACAACATAAGCCATAACCCTCATTCTTTTTCTGAACGAATATCTTTGATTTTCCAAATGCAGTGAAGAAATCATGGAAAACTAAAACAAATAGAGTTTACAATTATTTTCGCTTCTAAGTTTTGATGATGTCAATTCAGCAAACAGAAAGTAGTAAGTCTTCCTAAATCACCAAACTGAAAGTGTTTTTGTTCCACTTCGTTCCATGAGTGTCATAAGAGGTGACTATGTGAAATACAAAAGAAAACTCATGTCTTTCAATACATGGAGATATAACTATCACGCTTTTGCCAGATGTGGAATACCCAAACTGCGACGGAAAGTAACGTCAAAGGTGTGTGACAATCTGGTACCAAGACATCCACCAAACTTTTTTTGTTATTTTTTTTAAATACTAGTAATGCTATTAAACTTTACTAATATTCCCTTTAGCCACTTCTGGTAAGCTTAAAATGCTTGTGTTAGAGGTGATTCACGACAGTCGTCGCATGGCGGATTTAAACCCACAACGTTTCGAATTTGCGGTCCACGTCCTGCCATTAGGGTACTGATGCTTTAACTGCAATATTGGGATTGTACTGTGATTGTTCATACATCACGCCAACAAATGTTCTGCAAATTTTATATTACGAGTTATGCATTGTGCCCTTGTGCTATATACCCTGTTATGTTTCTCTTACAGTTAGAACATCATCATAATCAACATAATGATCCTACTGCAATTTTTGGGTTATTAACATATATTAATATATACCAATAGAATGCACTTTTTCCATGGGTAAAACTCTAGTGACATAGTAGAAGTTTTTTTTTTCTAATGATACACATCCTGAATTCTAACATGCATTCAATAACAATCAGACAATTCTTTTTTTTTTTTCACTAAAACTAAACTACTCTTACTTGTATGTCCATTATAAATATCAAAATGCATTAATTTCTTTCCAGCCCTATTTTTGGCCTTCCTCAGCGCAGCTGTGGCCTCTTTGGCTTTTCCAAAACCAAAACCTGCAAGGCCTTGTCCATTTCCAGTTACAACCTATAATCAAATTACAAAATACATTTATACATCACACAATGTTCTACTTTATAATAATTTTTTTGGTACTAAAGATATTATGAAGAATACCTCAAGAAACAATGAAGTCATTATTATAAAAAAATAAACAAGAAAACGTACCATTGCTTGGTAATTCCTAGTTCGGCCCAATGTGCCTTTCATTATGAGCAATGATCGTAGTTGAAGCACTTTAGTGTCAAACCCAGTAAATTCATCTATAAAATAGTAATAATTTTTACACAACAGTATTTCAAAGGAATATAGTAGATAAAATTATGTATGAAAGAACAACTAGAAAATAAATATATCTGATAAATAAATATATTATGTATATTATAATATATACTTGAGGTTTTAAAGATAAATATGAAAACCAAACCATCATCAAACCAAACATCGTCAAAAGGAAACATTGTCAAACCATCATTAAAAATTGTGGACAACATCCAAAATTTCTGATGGGTTACTTAATGCTATATATCTACAACCCATTCACTGCCACAGGTTCTTATGTCCTTTTCTTTGAATTGGTCAAGGCAATGAATAGGTTAAAGGTAGGTTAACTTTTGTGTTTAGATGTGTATGAGAGAAATATGATTTTTTAAATAAAATTATTACCATCTCCAATTGGGTCAGGTGGACCAATACTTCTACCGGGCATCCTTGCACCAGACCAACCTCTTTCAATAGGGCTAAGTTTTAACCTTCTAAACTTTGTCATAGAATCACGCAATTTAATCAATTTTTCCATTCTATAACACAATAAAATAAAATTAAATGTAAACACGGTAACATTTTGAAAAGGAGAAAAAGAATTGTAAATTTTAAGAAATGTCATAAATGTACAAAATATTTTCTCACGTAATTATATTACTGCTGCTTTAGGTGGCAGTATGACGAAAAGCTTGTTAATTGATGATAAGTAGTACTTTCATACATACTGAGTATAATATTATCTACAAAGTCGAGTAGTTTTGCTCTATTTAAATAGTTATACATATCCTATAAAATATGGTTATTAATACAATACATAGCATAATTCTCTAATCATACCTCTCAGGATCATCCGGTAGTCGTTGCTGTTTCAATAATTCCCTACCCCTTATAACTGGTGCAGACAATCCTGGCCATAGCATATTGATTTTTCCCACACCAATTACTTGCCCGCGATTTAAATCACGAATTCTTATGCGCCCTGCACCTTTACCTCGACCTTTTTTAGCTCCAGCATTACTAACAGAAGTAACAGATTTCCATAATTTTTCAGCAGGTACTAAAAAAATTATAAATTAATTTTATAAATTAAAATTACATTTGTTATCATTAAGCATATTAAATATGTTAACATTAACGGCCTAACATATAACCGATGAGTATCGTTAACTTTTAAGTATTAATTAACTCTACAGGTACCTGTCTTTTTCTATGGTCTATTACTGAAAATAGAGCAACTATAATTTAAGAAATGTTAAATTAACATACATGTTTATGAGTAACACTCTAAATAATCTATATTACGGGTAATACTCACATTTGTTAAAAAAATTCACACAAGCAATTGAGGATGTACTAAAATTTGTTAGGTTAGATACAACATTGTTTTGGTACAGTGTTGTTTGATTCGAAGTAACACAAATAGGTTTTTTAAAAAGATGTCTAAGTGAAAATAATTTCAGAGACATCGTATGAGCAGAGGCTGAGCTCTGCGCTCTAATAAATAATTAATATTTATAAAAACGGAGATATTAGATATTATTATACAAGAAACACATGATAGAGTGACATTTGACAGAACATGATTGTTGTTCAGTGTGACCATCTTTAAAATACAGATCCTGCCTTACTTTGGTTAAAAAGCTGCCAAATCCTGCCAGTCAGTAGTGAAAAATGCCTAACTACTGCCAACAAAGCAAAGTGTATTAAAGTAAGAAAAGAAAAAATACACATTTAAATGCTGTATTTTTATTAAATTAAAATTAAACATCTTTCGTTAGTTTGAATGCAATGCAATCGCCATGCTCACCAATGCCTTGTGTAACGTGCAAGATAGACGCTACATGTTTGTTTATACCTAAATCTGTTTCGTGTTCTTGTCTTAATTAGATTTATTTGACAGAATATTCTTTCGCATGTTGAATCCAAACATATTTTTGGAACGAAGTTCCTTATCGGACGAGGCGTATCCTTATTAGGCGAGAAAAAGTGTAAGATCTTTTCAGTCACGACCCCTTCTAACGTAGTGTAGACGGCCTTGCGAGAAAGGGAGATGAAATAATATCCATCTCCCTCGCACTTTTTATTATTTTGCCATGAAAGAAATATTATTTTATTTTAAATGACGCTTCATTTTAAGACACTAATAATTCATTTATTTGTATTTGTTAATCAATAATATAATACGTTTATCAATCATAATACACTACGAAAGGAACTTCGTTCCAATCGATTTTTCCACGACACTCACGGATGTTTTTTTTATGTTTACTAGCAGCGGCATGCTCCTTTGCAGACAGCCGGGATGCCAATTTGGATCTGATTATCTTTAGCTTTGAAGATCCACGATGAAAGTAAAGGACCTTACTCCACTCCGCTATATACGGCCTTTCATATTTTCGCTTCATCGTCACCACCAATAATTACTATAGTCCACGAAACATCATTAACAAAATATCGCTTACAAGATATTGTCACCACGAAATCTAATGCGATAACAAACTAAAGTACGTCTCTTCTATGACTGATTGAAATATTAACCATTAACTCGTGTTTACGAATTACTCGTTTTAAGATTAGCAAATTTACTAATGTGTATATGAATGTGTTACAAACATAACACTAGAAGTACAAGGAAATCCCCCACATGTTGGCGAAGTACATAGGGTTGCCATTTTCGGCATTTTAAGTTGCCATAATGAAATCTATTTTTAACACCCGAATACTGCCAAATACTGCCAGGTTTTATAAAACGTCAACCGATCATGCCAGAGGCTAAAATAAGAGGCCAATCCTGCCAAAATGGCAGGAACCTGCCACATATGGTTACACTGTTGTTGTTGTTTTTATTATTCGCTCGAGAGAGCAGGCAAAGGAACTATGCCATACAGCCTTGTCTTTTGTAATTATCCTTCATAGTTCACTGCTTCACAATATGTTGATGCGTCACATTGTGCAGTTCTTGGGAGATTTTGACGGCAACTTGTCCAGCAGACAGCTGACAGTAGGCGATGGTATCTAAAGGCGCCTATGCAAACGAACAGCTTATCTTGAGAATCCATCACCATCAGAGCACTTGTTTCACTGTTTCCACTAATAGTTCACATGCGTAGACACTTAATACAAAAAATCGCACCACTTTTACATATCAAAGTCCACTTCAAACCATTATTTAAACAATAATACAGGAGCAGCAAACCGCCGCCGGTCAAGATCCCGCCAAAACTCTAACACATAGATATATAAATATGTTGGCAAGCTAAGCTCTGACAGAAACAGATCATGATTCTTGACCATAGATATAAGAAAAATATGGCATGTGGTCACGTGATCTGAAGTCAATTGTTTCTCAAATATGGCGACGACTCCACCCACAAGAAATAGTGTTGTTTCTGTCGATATTTTCAGTATCGATGCTATATAAATTATGACGTATTGTCCATCTCATAGGTATATATTAAATAAACAAATATTAGATTACTACACTATTGCATTGGGTTAATCCTGTAATAATAGTTGTACTGATCACTCCATCCGTGCGTCCCTGGGTCGACGCATGCATTTATTTTTCTCCTCTGCAGAGATTAACGAAATTATCACTATAGGCAATGTTTCAGGCTTCGCATGATTTTTTTGTCCAGCCCATGCTGTCCCACTACTAGGCAGAAGTCTCCCCTAAGTTTTTCCCAGTAGTTTTGTCCTGCACCACATCGAACCAGCCCCAACGGTATGCGTCCAGGTTGCGTGAATTATATCATATATATAGACTTTATAGCGGCTGGGAAGTTAGTTGCGAGCGCATGTCCTGTACCTTCACGTTTCGCTTTATGTACGTTGATCTGAGACACCATCAAGTTTTCTTTCAACTATATCTGCACGGACTAGCGCTCGCTCTTAACTTCCAAGCCGCCATAAAGATTCGACAACACCTTTCTTTCGTGGTAATGGTGAGTTACCAGTTCAAGTCACCATGAACGTGCAGTAGACTGACCTTTATCTTGATTTATTTAAAGTTTGTGGAGCAAGTGTTCTTTCATACATAGTTACTAGCCATCATCTCGTTTTTTTTTTGATAATAAAGATTATTTATCTCAGTAATCTAATCGAGTTGAGCAGCCCCTTTCTAACCATACCACCGTTCACACAATCCATTAATCATTTAACTATCCCAACGCATTCCTCAATCTTCAGCATCGCATGTTCATACCATATGACAACCAATTTCCATGCAACATTTCGATTAATAGGGGTGGCTGCGCCACTTCAGCCTTCCATTTCCATACTCATTTCTCATTATATCCCATTTGTGTAACACCACAAAATATCAATTTTAGAGTGTTTACAATCTGCAAGTTATAATGACTTCCACCAGTAGCGTAATTAGTGGTGGATACTGGAGGTAAACGAGAGAGTAAGGATTAAAAATAAATAAAATAACAATAATGTATGCTGATTAAAATCATTTATACGTGACAAAATAATATTATATTTTCATCAAATCTTTTGATGAAAAAAACTATTATAGAAAATTTACGATTTACATTATTTTCAAGTTCTTTTCTTAAATGAAAGGCTCTCAATCGATCGTTTGATTAAATATACAGTTTACGTATCTAAAACGTGATTTGATCATAGGACTACATTAATATTGTTAAACAGGCTTAGAAGGGCTAGAACCCAGAGCCGTAAAGCCAGTTTAATAAAAAAATATTGTTAAAATTTATATCGATAATTTCAAAACATGACAGCACGTAAGGACAACACTATGTAAAAATGTAAACAAACAAAATGTTTACTTGTTTAAATTTACATGATAATAGTCATTGGAAATTCTAGATAGTAGCGGGAACACGATTTAGAACCCATAACATGAACACAAAACACAATTCACACGAAAAAATATACAATTATGGAAAAAAATTAGAACTAACATGAAAATCATTCATTTTTAAGATAATTTTAATTACATCCATTAATGCAACACTTTGTCATGTTGTTTTTGCTCAATTACCCTTTTAAACAAAAAAGCTCCTAAATAGTCAAAATTCACTGTAACACTGCAAAATAACTCCGAACAAGGCTTAGATGACAGAGGAATCAGGGTACATGTATTCTATGCAGACGAACTACCACAAATGAACGTCATCCTAAAATGGCGTCATGCTTCAAGGTGGAGCTTACTTAGTGAAATTATGAAAACTGTCAACAGAAAATTGAAGTCTAAGATATGTACTTATCTTTTTTTTACATTTGAAAATCATAACGTGTGAGAATGAGACAGATATATTTTGTTGGCAAGGTTCATGTTTGCATGATATTTGTATAACCAAAAAATATATAATATGCAATTTACAGCTTATCCTCTATCTTTCTTATATCCCCGCCTAAGGGTATTAGTTAAACGTAGTGATTATATTCTCTTTGGTATTAGTGTTCTGTGCTTATATCTATGTTCTTGACAGATTGATATTTGACAGAAAGATGATAATCTCTGCTCTGTCTGTCACTCACAATTTTTGGCCTGGATGCTTGTTTTTTAAGCCGTAAATTCATCATTGATGAATAAAATAATGATTGCCTTAGTTAGACAAATAAATATATAGCAAGCTAATGCGTAATCCTCCGCTTCGATAGCCCCTACCCAAGCCTACAAATTTGGAATATACATAAAATAATTACTGACAGGCGTATTTTAAATATGGCCGGCCCATTCCCACTTCAGCTTACTAATCCGCTAAGCTATGTCGCATATCCTCATTTCTAAGTTTATCACGCAGTGAAACCCGATGGGAAAAAAGGTTCTTGAGTGGTAGCCTTGTATCGGCAGGCGAAGTGTGGGACGTCCCCCCACTACAAAGAGTGACGACCTGATAAGACTGGTGTTTTATTTACACCCATGTAGCTTATAAATACATAATAGGTAGAGATGACATACGTTAAAACGTCGATATAACTTGAAATATTTATAATTCGGTACTTTTTGCATTATGAAAAAACTGTATCCTGCTGAATATAATTGCATCGTCGTTAAAAATGCATAAAATGCAATAATAAGGGTACAAAGTTAATAAAACCAAATTTGCGAATTGTCGACAATGAGTATATAATCACTAAATTTAAGAGGTGGAACTTCCTTAGTTGAAGTACGAGGAGCATTCAATGTATAGTGCCACCAACTTATCTGTTCAGTTCTTTTTATTTCTCAATAAAATGTGTTCGCGCCAAACGCTAATTTCAGGAACTAACGCGAGAGGGCGCGCGGCTCGGTGCCATACCGGTATTGACGTCGGCCGAGCGGTGGGTTGAGAACGCGTAAAGGCGAAAGAGTCGTCTGCCAGCTGTGCTGACGTCCACACGCTGTCAATTTTGTTAGGGAACTCGGAATAATTAGGCGGGGATAGTAAATATTCTATCTAGGATTTGTGTCGCGCATTCCTTGCTGGAGAGCTTCCCAGGGACTCATTGTGTCCGACTCAGAATCTGTATAAGTGCATTTGACAATATTAGCTAGTGCGGCCTTTGATATTCTAGAAATAACTGTTGCTACGCAAAACGGTAGTGATCTTTGATCCGGACACTCCCTGTTCATTTTGTGTGTTAGACTTTATAACAAACGAGAGTTAGTGGCTTCTGTAAGTTAGTTAATAGTACGATAGAGTTAATGGACTGTCATCGTGACGAACGAAGAAGTGGTCCGGCGCCGAAGCAGTCTGAAGCGGTGCAGCATTTTGAAGCAGCCTGGAACTCAGCCGCTGCTGTTCGCCTATGCTTGCCAAGGCCCCACACCTTCACACCTCACTGTACACTCCTCGCCATCCACTATTACACACACTCACGGCCTGCCCAAGCCTTGGTGCGAAGTTGGCTTCGGATAATGGTATGTACTACGTGTTTCTAGCTTTCTCCCTTATTGTTTATTGTAATTAGGAAATTCCACGTAGCCATATTCTGGCCCCGTCCCTCTGCTGCTCGTCGATGGGATTACTCATGGGCCCTAATCCCGTCAGCCTTGGTTGGGGCAGCTAGGGGCGTGTACAAAATGTTTACTACAAAATTGTAGAGTTCTTCTTAAGACCAACCAACCCGCTCAATTAATGCCAACTATTTTTTTCTAACTAAAGAATCCAGAGGGAATCTGTTTGACAAACGGCAAAATAAAATTTTGTTTTTGTACGCAAATCGAGCATTAAATTTCATTCTTCTTTTTGTTGTGTATAAAAGTCTATCGATTCTTTATACACATTAAAGAGAAATATCGACATTAATTTTGATATAGTTGTAAATGTGACTTTTTTCTTTGCAAAATATCAAATTAATAAAATAATTGAAAATATTACATATTTTAAACAGTATATAACATAAATTGTAAGCAAAAATAGATGTGTCATATTATTGACGACGTCTTGCGAATTTTCCTGTGAAATGTGCAACCATCAGGATTACTTCTATTGTTGATACCACAGTCAGTAACGGAACATGAAACCATTTCGGAAAACTATAAATTATACAAATTAACACTATTATAATCTAAAAACAAACAAAATATCTACAAGCTTATTTCTTGCGCGCCGACTTGCGCCGACCTGTCATTCAAAATCAGTTACAGAGTCATGAGATTTGGTCATAGACATAGTATCTTATAGACTAAACATTCAGTGACGTCATCAGCGTGTGAAAGGAATGCACGTATATAGTTAGACATAAGAGTAAGGGAGAAGCAAATCTATATTTCTTGTCTTTTTCTAGGTATGCGTTTTTGATTGTTTTCCCTCCTTTATTTGACATTAACGATGTCAAGCTCTTTTGAATAATATTGATATTATAAGCAAACAGGTAATTGAATTTAGTGTTTTTTGTGGATCTTAGTTATTAGGTAAGGTGAAAAAGATGGTAAGTTGTAGCATTTTAGGATTCAACAGCATCAGTCAACGAAAAATTGATAATATTACCTTTCATCAGTAAGTTTGTTTTGTGCTTACATTTGCTACTTGTACTGATTAATATCTATTGTTTTGAATATAAAGTGTAACATTTCATGTTTTTAATGGACTTTGTGGTGTATTTTGTCAAATATTTTGACTCCCAGATTGTAAATTCTTCATGATAATGCTCCTTAATTTGAACGGTCATTCGAAAGCTTAAAGTCATAACAAACGTGTACTTTTTGATTTGGTAGGATTATAGAATCTTTAGGGATATCAGCGAGTACAATAATGTTTTCGCATTGTTCAATAATAATTGTTATTGTGATTAGTAGTTATGTCCATAAATATGAATCACATAATTATGGACATAACTACTAATCACAATAACAATTTTATTATTGTGTGTATAGTTATACATATACATACACTTTTATGTTCAGCTTTAAAGGTAACTCTTGCCCTACAACAACTTATTGCCCTACAACTCTTCAATCATTTTTCATTTTACATAGACGTCACAAATAATATGTAAGTATTACAAGTATATATACAAGTATAACCTGAAAACATGTTTGGATTCAAGTACATAAATATTGGGCAAAGTATATTTAATTTCACAAAATATGTATTGCCTGAAATTAGATGCACAAAACTTTATTGCATTCCATTAATTCTATTATACATTAGCAACAATTACATTACAATATTTATCAAAACAGAATATGTCATGCTAATATAAAAATACATATAAATATAGATAAAATAATAAATAAGTCTTAATCTTAAGGTACACAATAACACAACTACATAAGATAATATTCTCAATTAATGATGTAGAAAAAATTTGATGATAACATATTAACCGTTACCATTAGTCAGTATCAAAAGTTATAGGTTTTGTGATAGTTGCCTAGCTTGGCAGGACAATTGGCAACTGCAGTTATTTGGAGACAAACTGTGTGGGAGGTCTATGTTCAGCGGTGAAGGACATGTGTTAGGCTGTAAATGTATTAATTAACAATATCTAAAGCTTAATATGTACATAATTTTTTTAAATGTTTGGTATGAATAATATTATCATTACATTTACATGTACTTGCTATTTAATTAAATCACTTGATATTGTTTTAATTGTTATAGGTATTGTATTTATGCACAGATACACATACAAGATTTTTTTTGTTTAATACCTTATATAAAAAAAGGATACTGTTTATTTAATATATTAATTTCTTTTTAATATATTATTTCACAGCTTTCCTAAGGAATCAGCTATCCGTAACAGTTGGATAATCGCTACTGGTAGTGCTTATAGGTAACCAACAAAACTTAGCAGTGTATGCTCAAAACATTTTAAGCCTCATTGTTTTAGGTGGACTAAATATGCTTAACTTATGTATTTTATAATATAATTAAGATAATTTTTTTAAATGTTATAATTTCTTGTATCTTGTTGTTTCTCTATAAGTGATATAAGTTTGATCTTGTTGGTAGTTATGATTTTTGACATTGTTCTGTATGTGTTAAAAATTGACTAGCATTGCTTATTTTATTTTCAAATGCTGACATTCTGTATTATTATGACTTGTAATAATTGGGTGGCATGACAATGACAAAATATTTACCCTTAGATGTATTGATTAAACATGAATCCTCATTTACAAATGTTGGAACTTTATCTGTACTACCATGTTTTATGCAAATAAAGATTTAAATAAAAGAAATAAATAAGTAATTTAAGTCCTAACCTAAATATACAAATGAATAATTTATTATGCAATAATAATTGTAAAACTGACTGGGAATGCCTACCAATGGGACATTTAGTCCACTCTTAATCCCTTTTATAAAGGTGTTATAAACATTAATGTGTAAATAAATTAAGAAATAAATGTAATAATTATGATAATCTTTATTCAATTGTCATAAATAATGTAATAAAGATGTTTTTGACAAGAGATAAGTATTACCTATCTAAGTATAGTTTAGGAGTTGTACCTTATTATTTATACCATTAAAATGTATTATATACAAGGCAAATTATATATATACTCCCTTCTAATCCGATTCTAACGACCAGCACCCAAGAATTTCTGCCATGCAAAAGTATAAATCAAGTTTACAAATGCATATTTTTGAGGAATTCTAATGCTACTCAAACCAAGAATTACAACCAATGCTCTAGAAAGGAGACAAAAATTTTGTAAAATATTTTGTTTATTAATGTGATAAAAGATTAATAATAATCGTTTGTTTATTTTAATTTTATTGAATTATATTTAATATGTAATTGTGTTTTCATTTGTTTTACTTAATGTAACATTATTAATATTTCTAAATGTTGTGTAACTACACAAAATTTAGTTCTTTTGCTTTTTTAAATTTCAATATATTTTCATTTAAATAGAATATATATCTTTACAGTCTATCAAAAGTCCACTGTTGAACATAAACATGATTATAGTTATTTGGCATAGTTTCAACGCTTGGAAAGCGGGTTGTCAACCATTATTTAGCTGTTATCAGGACAATGCTGCTGTTTACCTTCTTTGATGTTTCCCTATGTCGCCTCATACACCACCCATGGAATGATATGAGGTAGCAGATAATCTTACACTGCATGGTAAATTAAAATAGAATATTATAAAACATTCGTTTTTATTTTATATACTAACATATTACAAAAAAAAATCCTTTATTGATGCTTTACAACGTATATTAACTAAAATATTTTACCACCTTAACCATTAGGTAACATGATTAAGCCACCTAACCATAAGTAAGTCAGCTAAAAAAGGCCTTCCATAGATATCCTCATAGGATGACTTGCCATAGTTGCCACGTCTGCGTGAAAATATGCGTTATGCTGGTTGGCCACCGCAGTTTTTTATTATTTTAAGTTTTCATCGGGAAAGTGCTGCTGCCCCATCCCCATCTTGTATTATTGCTTACGACGCGGGGTAATATCATCCCGTGTACAGACAAATTCTCTTGTATGCCACAACGAGCCGCACACAAGACACTAACTTAGCAAAACATGCAGGAAATCTCGGGAGTAGGCTCATAACCGTGTTTTGTACTACAAAACCTAAGTGGAAACCCTTTCGTTTCGAAGGTCTGTGTTCAGCACTGAACTTGTGATGGAATGGTATGTTAAAGCATTATTGATTTTTTTTAAAAACAAAACTCGACAAGGAAATTTTTGTTTATTATTTAATATTTTTATTCTCAATTAATATTTAAGTACATACATAACATATTGTTATTTATTAGCGATATCACACTTTGTGCTATTAGCGCCTTCACTTAGTGCCGTCGAAATCCAAAGAGTTTATTGAATGTCCAGTACAATCGTCGATGCGCCGTTGAATACAGAATGATGATTCTGTTTTTACGCCGTTTCCGCCTGTAGTTTTTGTCACAGAAAGTATTTTCAAGAGAAATTAATTAATCATCTGAATTATAAAAGAACATTTTTTTTATGGTAACAATTAAGTTTTTTGTATGAATGTAAGTGCTGTGAATATAAATAAACCCATAACGGGGGAAATGGAACAATATCTGGTAACCCAGTGAAAGTACCTCCCGCCTATTTCTATCTCAAAAGCATACGCGAATGCTTTATCTAGTCAATCCTCTATCTACGGATTTGGTATCCTTTTCTATCTTGCAATTTTGGCATAAGGAATTTTGTTCTCCCTTGCACACTATGTTGGTCTATACGTATATCCTAAGTCTATGATGCAAAGGCATATTTTCAAGTGTCAACAAAATATTTTTGACACTTAATCATAGATAAATATATATGTAGCACTTAACTTAATTTACGTGGCTGACAGATAACTCACAGAATGTCGAAATTTGAAATCGCTTTATTTTAGCTTCTTGAGTACAATATTTTTTAATTAATTTGTGGCGAGTATTTTATCCTTACATACAGACTTAATATAGCCGATATAATGGGACTTTGCAAATGCCCTAAAAGAAGGGTGACCAATCAGTTTTGTTTCGAACACAGAGTGAATGTTTGTGAAAACTGTATGGTAACAAACCACCCTAAGGTAAAATATTGTAAAATAAAATTGTTACAAGACAACCAAGTGTATATGCTTATCATTATTTATATCTTTTCATAAAACCTTCTTTATGTTTTGATTGTAGTGCATAATACAATCATACCTTCAGTGGTTGCAAGATAGTGATTATAATCCTATTTGCGAAATTTGCACAAAAAGTTTATCTGAGGGAGAGTGCATACGGCTTACTTGTTACCGTAAGTTATTCTTTCTGATGAACATAGCTTATGTACAATGTTATTTTTAACAATTCATATACAATACATTTTTTACCTATTTTAAGTCAGTGCTCGACTACTAGCTCACCTAATGTTAAGTGTTGATGTACACTCACTGCCTTAGCTTAACAAAATCCTATTCCCTGTTGTGTTGAAGACATCCACATTGTAAAAGGAAAAGACAGATGCTGGCAAATTATTCCACTCCTATGCATTAAAACAACAAAGCAAACCATTAGATTCAAATTTGAGGTATGTCAACAACAAAGGGATACTAGCTTAGAGTTTGGTTGTCTGGTAGTCAAATCAAGAGGTAGGAGGATTTACTTAAATAAAAACAAGGGCAAAAGGAAATATGAACTGGTTTTCGGTACAAATATGGGTTTGATTAATTAGTATGAAAAAGTAAATTATATTGTGTGAAATTTTCTTAAACATTTTCTATATTTTATTGAGTAAGTCAGCTTGAACTGGAACAGCCTGGAGAACTCTTCCTACGGCCTACTCTATAACTCTCTTAGAAATAATAAAATGTATGCGTGCCATTGTGGGATTTACATTGCCTTTATTCCATCTCATTTATTTTCACTGAATATTGATATATTTGTAATATTATAAATAGAAATTGTTAAATTTTAAATTTATTTATTTCAAAATATTCAATGGAAGTTCTATTTAAAAAACCAAATTAAAAAAAAGAGACAGGTATCCAAATATGGCAGGCAGTGTTTTTAAGTAATAATAATAATAATAAATATTTCATTTCCAATTACACACAAAAATAACATGCTATGATATAATTAAAACTATGTGTAGCTTAATAATGTAGAATCTACAAAAGAAAAATAGAAAAGTCAAGTTTATAATATTAGCTACCTGCCTGAACTAGGTTGAGTACTTGTGTTTCAGATATCACTTTAATATAATTGACTATAAATAATAATTTCTGTTGTTATAACTTGTAACCCAACTTGCTAAATTTTTTTAACAAAAGAGTGTAATTTCACAATGGACTCATTTCAATTTCAGCCAAATATGATGGTATTGGATATTTTTTAAATAATCCAATATAAGGTATCCGAGATGACTAGATAGATTATGAAGTGTTTAAATTAATATTATAAATACAGAAAAGGCTAAATAAAGTAAGAACTACTGTTAGTGTATAAGAGGCCTAATGATGGACACAAACCTTCATTTTTTTAATGTAGTAATGGGGGCAATACAGACTGCTGTGTTGCTACAGTACAAAATACATATTAAAATTTTAACGAACCTTTGCTTTTATATTTATATGCAAGTTACCAGTATCTTTAGTTTACTTTCACTGTCCATCAAAATTTGCAATAACAATTCAGCACTAGCTACTATTTATATCACCTGGGTTTATATAATCATAATGTTCAATTTTAATATAGACATGGATTTTTATCTTTTGTAGATGTATTTCATTGGGAATGTGCGGAAGCACGATATCGTGCACTTCCACGCACAACAGCACCAGCAGGCTATCAGTGTCCATCCTGTGCCACACCAGTATTTCCACCACCAAATTTGGTATCACCTGTAGCTGATGTTCTTCGGGAGAAGTTGGCTGGAGTTAATTGGGCTCGAGCTGGTCTTGGATTACCATTGGTTTGTTTTATTAAATAACTTTAATATGTTATTGCCACGAAGCAAATACAAAGAGGAGATGGCATAAGCAACTGTGCACTGTGATTCTAACTAGGCCTGACGTCATCACAGTGGGCGTGGCTTTACTTAGTATACTGTCAGTATTCGTCCTGTGCACAAATCGTAAATCGGTGTATTTTCGTAGTATTAAGAAGAAAAGGATGAAGTGTTGTGTTTCATTTGTAAGTAAATTTTTACCTAATTTATTAAAAAGGTTCTAGAAAAATCTTTGCATCGGCTTTCAAATTTAATTTAATTAAATATATTTGACACTAGATGGTGACACTTTGTGCCATTGGAACTAAAAACAAAGTTTCGTAGAGCAGCATTGGTAAAATAATCATACGAAGGTGTTGAAATTTGTTTTGTATTCAGTTCTAAAGAATTTTTAATTGTCAAAATATTGTTTTTATAGTTTTTATAATCATTTTGTGAACAGGCCGCCACCTATCGTAAAGGTAGCTAAACTACATCGCTATGGAACGATTCGATTAGTTTTACTATTTATCGGTAGATGTCGATAGTAAAGTGGGCGGGGCTTAACATCCCCTCACCCCGCAAATTGTCACGCGTTATTACATAGTGAAATCTAATTAAAACATCTCCTCTTTGTATTTGCTCTGTGGTTATTGCACATATGGTTGTGGTTGAAATGGGGAAAGAGTTGACTCAAAGCACCTTTACAACTGGTTTTAGATATATCTGATTTAAATACATGGTGATGAACAGCATTTCATTCTGCCTGTCGAGTGAGGCTTTTTGCTTGCAGCTGTGAAATCTGGCATTGTAAATTGTATGATTGACAAGATTATTAAATAAAATGTCTCAAAAGTTTTAATAAAATGCAATAATATAATCTTCCAAAATTTGTAGTTATTGCAATCTTGAATTTTTATCTTCCTTTTACAAATATGCATCAGGCTCATGTATACATTTTCATTACATATAATTATTGTAATGTTTGAAACAGCCTGATAAGGTTAACCTGCTATTATGTTTTAATATTATAACTGTACTAGCTGTGCCCTGCGGTTTCAACCGCGTCATCACGTGTCGGAGGTGCGCGACATGACCTAGTTCAAGCATTTATAATTGCAAAAAAAATTGATAGCAATGGATGGAAAAATTGGCATAATTAATGGAGTACTTTTATCTGTCGGCATATTATGTATGATGTAGAGCGAAGTTAAGTTTTATCCACTTTACCTCCCCCTCCCGGTTGAGCGTCCTCCCTCGTTCCCCACCCCACATCCCAGAAAGTGTCCCGAAGCGCGGTTTTTTCCAGTTTTAAAGAAAACCGTACACGATACATGAAAAGTGTGTAGGCCTGAAATGATTCTTGAGCTATCAAACTCTTATACTTATTAATCAATTAAATTTTCAAAATACAATAGCAACGTGAAATGAAAGAGTTCAGAAATAAAGATGTAACTAATCATTGTCATAAAAGTACTTAATTAATTTTTAATTTATTTTAGCTATAATGATTGAACTAACTTCGCTCTTAGAAGCTTTCTATACTGGCTTCTCGCAGTTCTCACCGGACGACTAGGGTTTAAGCGTCGTTCGCGCGCCCAGACAAGTATTGAATTATTTTCATTTTACATTATCTCTTAAACTTTGCGTCCCAATAACATGGTATAAAGAACAAAGTTTATCTTCATAAAATTGTCTTGATGATGAAGTAACTTTCGTTCGTCAAGATAAATAGGCCATGCCTAATAATAACGCTCATAAATCACTTTTAAATTTTCATTATTTTTTTGCCACAAAATACCAAATTATGGCTTATGTATAAGAAATAGACATATGGTATCGCGGAATTTTTTTTAGACGCAGTAAAGATCTATATTTTTCTAGAACATTGTATTTACGTATCCCTAACGATAACACCAGCGTACGCGGATAAATCATTTCGGGAGTGCTTTTTCTTCTGACTTGCTTAACAAATATCCATATATAAGGCTAGCTGAGTAATATAGCTTAATGCTAGATAGCCTATAGTATAGGTGGCCCTATACTATTCCACATGAATCTGGCTATAATATACAAAAATAATTTTTCAAATTGGACTGGTAGTTCCAGAGATTAGCGCGTTTAAACAAACAAAAAAACTCTTCCACTTTATTATATTAGTATAGATAAAAAATATTAAAAAATTAGCTTTCAGATGACCAGGATATGAAAGGTGCTGCTGGCCGACGTAGCCAATCCCCAATGGACAAATACCAGTATTCTAACAACATAATGGACAGTCAACGTGGAACACCCGTTGGTGCAAGTGATGACGAGTCAAATCGTTCTGCGACAAGCAGCCCACATTCCATAGTTCAAATCCCTGACGAGCCTGTTAATATATATGATGGTACATCAAAACGAAATGACAGTTTACAAGGTAAATATAAAGTTTATTTAAGTGTCATTATGACAGGATATTTGTATTCTATCTTCCATTATTAAAAATGTAACAGTTCCACAGCATTTACTTGTATTTATTTACCACTAGCTGTTCTCCGCGACTTCGCCCACGTATGGAATTATTTTGCGCGGAACCCTAAAATAAAAGTAGCCCAAGTTACTCCTTATAACATCAACTATCTGCCAGTGAAAGTCCCATCCAAATCGGTTCACTGTTTTTTACGTGATGCGTGTTTAGTCAGACGTCGTGTTTTTTTTCGACTTACTTAACATTCATCGTTATATTTTGGCCAATTTACACAATATCTTTATTAATTATAATTTATGTGTTATTCTGATGTATGAGCTACTTATATAATTGTAGTTTCATTAAAATCCATTTAGTTTTTGCGTGAAAGAGTAATCAACATCCTCACAAACTTTCACATTTATTATATAAGTTGACGGCTCCGTGGCGCTGTGGCTTAGCAATGAGTGCCAGCGCTTGGGGCTGCGAGTGCGAGTTCCAATCCTGCACGGAACAAGTATTTGTACGGCCTACAAATAATTATTGGGGTTCTGGATGTTTGTCCTTGTGCAATTTATGTTTGTAAACTGCCTCCACGATACAGGAGAAAATCCTAGTTTGGGGGTAACGTTTTTTAAAAAACAATAAGAATAAGAATAAGTAGGATAGTAGGTAGTAGAAGTAGGATACAATGTCCGCTTTGAAATAACGTGGTTAACTTATCCCATTCCTATAGTGAAGGTATGTGCCATAACTTATTTTTAGAATATTATCAAAGTTACTTGAAATGTTACTGAAACTTCCAGTAGTTAGTGTAATGTTCGTCAATCCGCCTGCCATGTATGACTATTAAGGCAAATCCTAGTTACAATGAGGGAGACCCATGTTCAATAGTGGACAGGTTGAAGATTTGGTACCTTAAATGCTTCTACTTTTATAATTGATGGTGGATTTGAACAAAATATTTACACGAACACTACACAATGAGTAAAACTACTTTAACGGATTCTGTCGCGTTTAACTAACTTATTTTTATTAATGGGTGCTATAAAGCACCCGAAACGTCGGGAATTTATAAAAATACACGATAGAATCTTAGTTTTATTCAAACTATGTTAAGTTTTGCTTCTATAACTTAAGCTATTATCCGCAGGTATTTTCATTTAGAGGAGATATTTCTCATAAACTAGCATACATAAATTTGTAAAGGGGACTTGTTTGTTTGTGTCCTTAAACTTAACTTAAGCTATTATCCGCAGGTATTTTCATTTAGAGGAGATATTTCTCATAAACTAGCATACATAAATTTGTAAAGGGGACTTGTTTGTTTGTGTCCTCAAACTTAATATTGTAAAATGGGCCAAAATAATAAAAACAAATATGTGTAATAATTTTCTGCCACAAAAATACGAAATAATTCGCATAGGAAAAATATATGAATAATGTATATTCAGTTATATAGTATTTGTTTATCAATTAATAAAGTATATTAAACTGCAGATTGTGCTTTTTGAGGTGAGAGAGATCATAGCAAAACAATAACAAACAAATAGCAACTTGTTTATTACTGTAATCGGGGCCAGTTTTAGGCTTATATTTTCTCCTCGCAGACAAAAATATTTCACCGGGTAAACAATTTTGAAATGCAAATGTACGGTTTTCTTTTTGAACTATTATTCTCCTCTTATATTTTTGACCGCGCGGCGTCAAGTATATTGTTTGAAGTCAAACTTTGACTTGACAACAAATAGCTATACTGATATTATAAATCTAAAATAAGACATCAGTGATAGTTTTATTTATATAATTCAACATAGTTGTTTATCAGCAACTGTACTTAACTACCTTGTTGTGGCGTTGGAAGAATGCAACAGAGAGACACAAACCAGGCGATAGACAGCGTCGTCCTTATAACAACTAAAAAATTAAAAAAATTGTTTGCTGACCCTCTTGCCAAGCTTGGCAACTACGGAAAATATCCCCACGATTAGGCAATCTAGCAGAATTATATTATATTATATTCAACAGTGAATTTTTATAGGCTGTAACGGTAACGGTCAGAAAATAAATACTTGTAAGTTCTAAATCCAATCATAAAATTTTAGCTGCACAAGCATCGCGGAAGGGTTTCAAACCAGTGGACCACTCTAACGTTTTAACGAATTTCGACCACGACGAAAATAAATACAAACAAAAATCAACATTTGCCTGGATAAACAGATGGTGGAAGTGAGTATAATTCCATTATAGTACACTTTTACACTTACATTTGTAAAATATTATTATTTATTTATATACATATCTAAAATATTTATTATAATAAAAATTAATTTATCTGATTGTCCCGTATGTGTTCATATATCATTTATAGTTTCTGATAGCAGTCCCATACCATTCATGTAATTATGATAAAATTGTGGTATGTAGTTGTATGCGCTCCCGCGAATTTTGCAGACAAAAATAATTAAATATACCAATTAAAAAAAAAATTAAAATTGGGTCTATCTTTCATTTTTTTAATCGGCTTATATCTGATTTATGATATTTTATTTGATTTATAAGTTGTTGCATAAAATGATGTCTATGAAGCAGTGGCGGCGTAGCGTGGGTTTGGCACCCAGTGCGGTTTTCTATCAAGCACCCCCCAGAATAAAACAAAATGCTAAACATGCTTACTGGACTTTATTTTACAAAATTATGCTATTCATCATCATCATTACAGTCCTTCACAAGTCCATTGCTGAATTAAGGCCCCTAAAGAATGCCACAAAGCACGGTCCTGAACCACCCGCGAACAACTTCCTATATGTCTTACCAGGTCATCTCTCCAACTAGAGGGGAGCCACCCCACACTTCGCGTATCGGTGCGAAGCTGCCACTCGAGAACCTTGCTAGAAGAACTGACAACCAATTTGAAATTGGTTGTCGGTTCTTCTAGCTATATGGCCGGTACATTGCCATTTCAGCTTACTAATCCGTAGGGCTATGATGGTTACTCTGGTTCTACTGCTAATATCCTCATTTCTAAGATCTCTAAGGTCTCTCCATAGATCGCCAAGCGACCTTTAGCTTCCTCATACGGCCAGCAGTGAAAGACCACGTCTGAAACCCATAAGTCATCCACTGGCAACACGCACTGGTTGTACAATCTCATTGATTTAAGTTTTGAGGTATACCTGACGAGAAGATGTGACGATATCTCCCGAACGCTGCACAGCCGAGTTGAATCCGTCGATCGATATCTCGGTCGAAGTTGGGCTTATCTAGGAATATTTGTCCCAGGTAAACATACTCGTCAACAACTTCGAGCTTAGTGCTCCCAACAACTACCGGCATTTCGGCCGGAGTAGTGCCATCGTGGAGAATGGAATTAAGAAGCTTCTGAAGAACTTCAATATCAGTTTTCTACGCACTTTCAGAAGCTCCGCTGTAATTCCATCCTCACCCGGGAACTTGCCTTTTTTAAGGTACTGGAGAGTCATTCTAATTTCGCTCAAACTGACGTCCGGAATAGTGTCGGACTTGCTCTTGGATCATTTTTCACACTTGCGTGTGTCTCCAACGACGACGTGTACAGCACAGAATCTATCAATCTCTCTCTAATCTCAGGTATCCCAGAAGGGTGTCACATTTGTTCTACAGCTTCAACAGTTGGCTCTTTCTGGCAGACAGATCTCCAGCAGACTTTGGGGCCCTGCTTCCGTCCAATCGCTTCTTCAATAAGAGCTATATTGAAGTTACGTCGAAGTTGCGTAAGTCCCGATACTGGCATTTGGAAATCTGTCTATTCAGTTATCTGTATGCTGTCAAATCTGCTGAAGATTACAGCTTCATTTCCCGTCTAACAGCCATGAGATTAAGAGTGTGATTGGAGAGTTTTTGTATTCTTCTACGACGGATGTTGCAAAACTTAGCTCCGAACTTAGCTTAGCATGGACAGTTTCGCCATCGTAGTCATGAATAGCGGAGCCGCTGGGTACTGGGTGCCGATTTTTTAGAATTAAAATTAGAATTTGCGATACCTATTAAGGTATAATATTTGTAGGAAGATAGATACTATAGTAGGTAGCTATTTATTTATTGGTATGTCTTTGCGGAGTAATTCTTTTGTAAGAATTCTCTGGCTGTGTGAGTGAGTTGTCTTTGTCACCCCTAGGTGCTTGCTGCTTGGCACCTGGGGCGTTTTTTCAAACTTACCAGAGAGAGAGAGACATATTATGATATCTATGTTAAAAGTATATTTAACCATAAAATTTATATTGACAGGAATACACTTCCCACTTCACGAGTGAGAAGAGCCGGTGGCATCTATAAACGCTATTGGATTTTATTGTTTGTGCTGATTGCAGTCATAATTATTTTATTGCTTCTTAGTCATCGAGATGTTGATGAAGATACTCCATTTGGATTTGTTCAAGTTGAAGATGGAAGAATATTACAGAAGAACTAATTTATTACACCCATTATATTTAAAAAAATATCTTGTCTATAAAATCAAGCAATTTTTAAAGTGATATGCATATTAAGTTTAATTGTATGAATATTTATCTTGTACAATTTTAGGAATTAAAAACTTAAAAAATTTTAACTTAAATTTTTTATTTTACATACTTCGTTAAAATATTATATTTATACAAATTGGTATAACATTTGATGTCTTAAGATTTTTATATAACATTTCAAAAGTAGACTTAGCATGGTAAAAGTTAAAATTCACAGCATAATATTTTAGAGTATTTTGGTGCAAGAGCCAACCTCTCTATCCAAAAACAAAACGGAAAAAATATCATTATAAAAATCAGGGTAGTATTCACAGGCACGACGGCAATCTGGCATCCAGTTGATTTCTAAAAGCTTGGGCTGCATTATTGTAGAGTTGTTAATAGTATCCCAGCTAATCATTAAATCAGCCGCATATAATGCTCTGGATTGTGGACTTTTAGCAATACCACATGGTGCTTCCTTAGAGGTTGCTGCTGTAAACAATTCAGCAAACACCTTAAATATTGACTTCTCAACTTGATCCCAAATATAATCAGGATACTGTTGTTCCCAAGCCTGTTTAAATTCTGCACACAGCATCCTGAACAGTGGGGCATCATCTGTATAATTCATAACTGTAAAATGTTGTTCATAATCTTCAAAGTTGTTAAGTGCAAATGCTTTATTAGAAAATCTAAGAAAGAAATTGTTGTAAACGTAGATTTCTGTGGGATTAACTGATTTTAATAGAATAACATACCGAATGTCAAATTTTACCAAACCCACATCAGGTCTTTCAAATAAAACAGGATTATGTACATATTTCTGGGCAATTTTTGGTCCTGTTAGGGGTAATCTACACAAAAAATTAAGATTGTCAGTAATATAAGTATCCAATCCTCTGGCTAAGTTGTATGGCTTACAGATCCAATGGTTATCAAACCCCTTTTGCTTCCGCTGCATATAACAGGCTACAAGTTTGGGTAGCTCTGTTTTCATATTAAAGGTTGTAGGTAACCAGGCAGGTGTTGTTTCAAATGTGTCTCTAGAAATGTTTCCATTTAGATTGCTACACCTTCTTGATACAATAGCTAAAAGATCTTTAACAGTAATGACATATTCAAAAGGAAATTGATTTACAAATTTAGATGGAGAATTTATACTTAATTCCTCAAAATTTTTAAAATGGTTTATAAACCACAAAATATCTGCTTCATTTTCATTTTCAACTATTTCAAATTCAGGTGCAGTTAAAAACTCATTAATTAGAATGTATTCTGAGAACACTTTCAATTTACCAGATGAAATTTGCCTTAATTGTAACATATCTAAATTAGGAAGCGTTTCTACAATATGGCCTTCCAAGAAATAATTCTTATCTGGTTCCTCTTGGCTAAGATCTTCATTAAAGTGATCATAATGTTTCCAAGGTATCAGCATAGCTTCTCTCTGAAGCGGATCAGGATAGTGTCCCTCTACAAAATTCCTGGTAATTGTGTCACCTTCTTCCACATTTTTAATTGGAAAAAGTAAAGTATAAGTTAGCTGATCAGGCACATGAATGAATGGAACTGCACGAAAGTTTGGATTATCAGAGTGTATTATACCAGAACCTAACTCATCTAAAACATACCACACAGGCACCCTGTCTTCTACAGAAAATTCACTACCAGCAACAGCATAGGTGTGGGCATATAGCCATATACTTTTAGAAACTTTGTCTATTTTTTCCTCCGTACTTTCACCAGCTATTTGCATAAGTTTACACATTCTTTCTAAAAGACCTGGTACATTTCTGAGATTACTTTTTACGCTATTTGCTTTAAAAGTCCACGCGTGATCTATGAGATAAATGTGATCTGAATCCGATTTGTCTATATCGCGGATAGCCATTACACTCCAAATAGGATCATAGGGCATTTTATTTTCATCTTCATAATCAATTTGTACCAACTGAAAAGCCAGACCGGAGTCAAAAATTTGATCCCGTAATTTCTTGCTTAGAATCTGCCAAAAATGTTCTGGGACACCCGATAAAACTAGTTGGGGTTTATGAAGTGCTATAAATGCATTATAGCTGGATATTCCATCCATGTTGCTTAAAATAAAACAAGACCAACTGAAAAACTCGAACCGAAAAGGTTAATTTATTTTTATTTTTGTATAAAATGCGCGTGCGTGACAATGACATATTATGATTTATTTTTTTCTTTTGGAATGGACTGTGGACTCGTACGGTTGTACTTTTGCCAATGTAAAAGAATAGTAAAATATCCTTGAAAATAATTCGTTAAAAAACTTCTCCACAATATGTTGATACATCACATTGCTGAGTTTTTGAAAGATTTCAACAACTACTACTACTGCTAATAATAATATGTTTAGTCATTTTATTCATACATTTATGAAACGTAAAGAATTACTTGTAACAGAAGTTCACGCTCTTCCACAATTATTTCGTTTTACCAGGCCTGTCTCACTCCGCGCTTTAGGCATGAAAATATACCTACGCTCCGCGGCCCCATAGAAGGTACTAATTCCATGAGGTTGTCAGGCGCGTGCTCGAGCTGACGCGTGCTTTACGTTTACAAAAAAGTATTTTTCTCTTATAAGATTTAATTTTAAATTTACTACGTACTTATTTTGCAAATAAAGTTTGTTCTAATTTATAATATAGTTCAGTGGAAAAACATGTAAGCGGTGTTAATAAAATTTTCCTTCTGGGCGTGGATGCTCAGGCTGTCCGTGTATTCTTGGGGGGGGGGGGGCACAGCTCTGCTCGGTACATATTCTACACGAAGCGAACGGAGCAAAATCACTATGGCACTCCATCTCATGCTCTCTGTGGATTTCTGCAAAATCAGAGGACTTCATTCAAACCTTAACCCTGTCTGCCACCATCTCGAGATGGCTAAGTCTGCTCGAGTTCGGCTTGCTCTTTCTCACCGAGACATAGTTCTCTCTGGCAGGCTGGAGTTTGTGAGTATGACAGAGAGGATCTGTTATCGACGCCTCGGTAGTCTCGAAGGCTGTACATCCTATGGCTACGCATAGACGGCGACGACCACCCTCGCTCGTCTATGGATGCCTTTATAGGTTCCACAGCGGTAATGCCAAGACAGACCGATTCCTCAAGCACTTTCATGATGACTACAGATTCAATCTGTCGCCGATGTCGTGCTTCAGAAGATGGAAATTATCATCCCGTCATATGTAGTGCCTATCGGCTGCAGATCCCAGCCTTAGTTTGGTCGCTCCTGCAAAATTTCGTCGCAGCAAAAGCAAGAGTGTTACAATGTCTGGGCCGATGCATCGGCAAACTCTGCCTCCAGGTTCTTTAAAAGAGTTATCACTGGGGCAAAGTCGGATCACGTTGAAAGAATTGGCGAGAAACTAGTTCGCCTTCCTTCGGGAACTTGTGCATTCCGTTTTCCCGCCAAGACTACCCAAGGGAATTTCTGTAAGCCATCATTACTATTTCTGCGCAGGTAGGATGACACGCTGGCCCACGCCGCAAACGAGAAAACTGATCTTTTAGGTAACTCGACTCTCTACGATCGAAGGAATCTACCGCCGACATCTCGCAGTGTTCCTGGACGTCCATAAGTGGAGTGAGCCTGATGGAATCTCCCCAATTGTGATTAAGATGTGTGTACCAAAGTTAGCACCAGTTCTTACGCGTTTTTTTCGGTTCTCATGAAAGACAGCCTTAGTGGACTCGATCCCTAAAAAATATGATTCCTATCGCATTCACCTCCTTCTTCGCTAAAATTATGGAATCCATTATTAACTGCCAGATCATGAGGTACCCTGAAGAGCATCAGCTGATTAGTTACCGTCAATACGGTTTCTGTCGAAGTAGCTCAATTGGTGATCTTCTTGTATACCTTGTCTCACCGTTGGGCCGAGGCAGTGGAGACCAAGTGGAAGGCCTAGCGATTAATTTGGATTTAGCGAAGGCTTGGATTTGGCATAAAGCGCTTCTTTTAAAGCTTCCCTCTTATGAGCTTACGGAAAAATTATGCAATTAAGTCACCAGTTTTCTTACAGATCGGAGTATTAAGATCGTAGGCGACGGTGCATGCTCCGACTCCAAGCCTGGGAATAATGGTGTTCCACAAGGCTGCGTGCTATCGCCTACCCTGTTCCTTATGAATATCAATGATATGTTGCATACTAGTAACATTCATTGTTATGCAGGCAGCACAGGCGATGTCTTGTACACCGGCCGTGCTAATATTTCTTGGGAACACGAGAAATATTAATACGGCCGTTTCGAGTGCCGGAATAAACTTGTCTGAAGTAGTCTTTCTAAATCCAGTTCAGTTTAACCTCCAAAAGACATAGGTTTGCGCGTTTACCACAAAAAAAAACCCTTTGTCGTATTTTCTCAATTTTAGGGTATTTCCCCTCGTTGCCTCAGCCTGCATCGGAATCCTTGGCGTCGACATTTTTTTAGATGTACCTTATTCAACGCAGAAAATTAAAATATTGAATAAAGATTATTCCATTCTGTGTACCAAATTCCCGCCAAAACTTCCAATCAGTCCTATTGGTTTTTGGATCTTCATGTGTTTATAAAGTACTCTGTGGTTGGGTTGTCGTTTGTATCTAATTTATTTTATTAAGGGTTAATAATGTTATGAATCATATTATAACTTATGATATGAATGATATCATAACTTATGATATCTTAACTTGCATAAATCGTCATACTGAATAGAGCGTTTTGGTTTTTAACAAACCAGATTGCGGTTTCTAACCGCCTGCCAATCGCGTCAACGCACTTATAAGGTAGTGTATGGGAAGGCTTTGTTCAGCAGTAGACTTTGAATGGTGGTATTAATGATTAATTGATGATGAAAAGTCTTAGAATTAGACCTCAATGCTATGTCAATTTTAAATCACAAGTGGACTGATAATCCATTTGATGGTACATGGACGTCTGTTACCAATTTCTTAAAAAAAGGGAGTCTACAAAGGCGTTACCGCCTCTAAGGAATAAATAAGTTTTTGCCTTTATATCTTTAGATGTTATGGTGTTCTTTCGTAAAAACAATTGAAAAAAATCGCCGTCGAAGAATAATCGAACACTGCGCAGAAACGTGCCGTATGGTGGCGGCGGAAGAGACTATCACCCATCGTCCAGTGGGTGTCGTAAAAGGCAGAAAATGGGGGACGAGACTGTTTGCTTCCGTAGGAAATACTTAAAATCTGACACCCTACACGTGTCCCCCGGGTAGTGCTAAATGAGCAGCACCAATTCCGGTGATAGGTTTCGGCCGCTGGCTTTTCGGTTACCATCCACCAATGCAAAGTCTTGCCGCCAAATGACTTTGTCGTGTTCCGGCATGATGCTTGGTGAAGCCATATGGAGAATGGGTCTGAACAGTAGCGTTGTGTATGT
This sequence comes from Parnassius mnemosyne, assembly GCA_963668995.1. Lineage (NCBI taxonomy): Eukaryota > Metazoa > Arthropoda > Insecta > Lepidoptera > Papilionidae > Parnassius > Parnassius mnemosyne. The sequence goes on along the minus strand of CAVLGL010000057.1, from coordinate 31,877,485 downwards.
AAACCGGGTACGAAGTGTCAGTTGTTGCTGTGTCGGGTGCTTGGTCGTGGTGGGTAGCGGGATCCGAAGCACGGTGTTCCGCTGGCCGACCGCAGGTAGTTGGGGCCCCAATTAGTGAATAAGCTACCCATGAAAGGCTGCCCCGCCAATTGGCGAAAAATCCTAGGGTGGCTCCATCGTGCCGGTTAGCGACCGGGAGAGAGGACCCGATGGCGATCTCGGGGGGGGGGGGGAGGTTCGGGCCCAGATCAAGCTCCCATGGGCACAGTAACTCTGATAGTATCGTTTGGTTGCTAATGCAACGCCTCGCTCAACTGCCATTCTCCATCCTTATTCACTCAACACTTATGTGCATTAAAAAAAAAGTAGTGTTAAACAGCGGTTGCACGACCTCCCACTAAAAGTGCACCTCACTAATATTCGAGGATTGCACTCTAATCTCAGTGCAGTCCATCACCATCTTGAGACTGAAAAGCCCCACCTACTTTTCTTGACAGAGACGCAAATTAGATGTCCATTGAATGCGGCGTACCTTGACTATCCTGGATTCTCCCTGGAGCACAAATTCCATCCACGTGCCGGAGTATGTATAAACGTTCGCAATGACATCTGCTTCCAGCGTCTCTGTCACTTTGAAGACCCCACTTTTTCGGCAATCTGGGTGATGGTAGATACAGGTATTGATAAAATTCTTTATGCTTGTGTCTATCGATCGCACAGCGGTGACCAGGAGACAACACGATTATTTGATCACCTTAGTGAGGCTGCTGACGTGGCCCTAAATCGGTATCCTACTGCACAGTTGGTATTTCTGGGGGGATTATACGCTTATCACCAAGACTGGCTGTTCCCATACCAAAAGACCGACCATGCTGGAAGAGAAGCGTGGAATTTTGCATTGACGCTAGGTCTTTCTCAGATGGCAAATGTGGCGACTAGGGTACCCGATGTAGACGGTCACACAGCAAATTGCTTGGACCTTCTGTTGACTACCGAATCAGGCAGATATGAAGTATAGGTTACTTCTCCTTTGGGTACATCTGACCACTGTCTCGTGAAATCTGTATCGTCATATTCTCCACCTGATTACGAATCCCAAGGTGTTCGACGAAATGGCGGTATAAGTCAGCTGATTGGGATAAGATGCGACATTTTTTTGCATATTATCCTTGGCGGGAGGTATGTTTCTCTTCTGCGAATCCGTCGAGCTACGCGGTTGCGATAACGGATGTGTTGCGTCAGGCTATGGAGTATTTTATCCCCTCGCTCCCACCGGTAGCAAAGCTCGCCCATGGTTTAACGCTGAATGCGCCCAAGCTGAAAAGCGTAAGCATTTAGCTTACCTATCCTGGGTTAACGCTCGAAAGCGCAAAGCTTTTTTAACGTGGTAGAGCCATGCTGCAGCTATAGTAGTAGTATAGTTGTAGCACGAATGGGTCGGTTCGACCGGAGAAGGACCACGCTCTCACAGAATACCAGCGTAAAATAGCAGCTTAGCACTGCCTGTGTTTCGTATGGTGAGTATAGAGAACCGGAGACCCTTTTCACTGGAAAAGATGCATTCCATCTTAGTCCTCACGGGTGACAACGCATCTGCATTTTGAGTCTTTATTGGGGATGGATGTAGATGTCTATGGGTCACAGTAACCACTTACCATCAGGATCAGGTGGACTGTGTGCTCGTTTGTCACCCTATCCTATAAAAGAAAAGCTCCGGATATTAGCTCCAAGAAGAGAACTTCATCAACCGGACTGCCATGTTCTACAAAAAAGCATTACGGAAATCTAGTCTCGATCGCATTAAACATATTGGCGCAAAACTCTCTGTCAGACAATCCGGCACTAGAGCTTTTTGGTCTTTCGCCAAAGCGGTCGAGACAAACTTCTGTCGGCCTACACTGCCCGTTTTCACGTCTGGACAGTGGCAAAAACGTTCCACCAAAATTACCTCACTGCGGGACCTCTATGTCGGAGATTCGTATAACAAATAAGGAGGTTCTTAAAACCTTGCGGTGTCTAGACGTGAATAAAATTAGTGGACCAGATGGTATACCTGCTATAGTTCTAAAGGCTTGTGCACCTGAGTTCTCTCCTGTGTTAACACGCTTGTTCCTCCTCTCATTTAGGACTGGAATAGTGCCAAAATCCAGGAAACTGGCCAACGTGCAGCCTGTTCCAAAAAAAGGCAGCCGTGCCGACCCTGCCAATTATCGGCAAATCTCAATTACCTCCATACTCTGTAAGATTATGAAGTGTATATTGAATGGCCGCTTTTTTTTAATAGGATAAGGATGACAAACGAGCACACAGTCCACCTGATGGTAAGTGGTTGCTGTGGCCCATAGACATCTATCTTCGATTAAGAATCAAAATGCAGATGCGTTGTCACCCATGAGGAATAAGATGGAATGCCTCGTTTCCAGTAAAAAGGGTCTCCGGTTCTCTACACTCACCATACGAAACACAGCAGCGTTAAGCTGCTATTTTACGCTGGATTAATGGCATACGTAGAACAGAATGACCTCCTTAGTGACGGGCAAAATGGTTTTCGCCGAAATCGGTCAGCTTCTAGCGTATGGCACACACGTAAAGGGGCGAGGCACTCGAGAACAGTTGGTAAGCACTTGCTGTTTCCCTTGATGTCTCGAAGGCCTTTGGCAGAGTTTGGCACACTAGCCTTTTGGGTAAGCTTCCAGCGTACGGCTTATCGCCTGGTCTGATTGAATGGGTAAAGGACTTTTTGAGTGAACCGTCTCTCCGGGTCGCCGTCGATGGCTGCTGGTCCGATCCTATGGTGACTAACGCCGGTGTTCCTCAGGGGTCCGTTCTCTCCGCAACTCGCTTCCTGCTGCATATTAATGACCTGCTTATGCCCGGTATCTATGGTATGCAGACCATAGCACAGTTGTTAAGAGATACCAACTAAGTCCTCGGGCCAGTCGGGATCAAATCCAGTCCGGAAGAGAAGCTATGGTAGAGCGTGTGAATCTCACACTACAGGCAGTCTGCGAATAGGGCGATGCCAATCTTGTGAAGTTCAACGCCTCCAAAACACAAGCGTGTCTCTTGACTGCAAAAAGAAGCCAGCTCACCTTGGCTCCTTCTTTCCGAAATGTATCACTGAAATATACCGACCGCCTTCAGTTGTTAGGGCTTGAAATATCCTCATATTTGAACTTCGGGCGGTACATTGAGTCCAAGGCCAAAGCAGCTGCAAGGAAACTGGGAGTCCTTGCAAAGGTACGGCGATACTTCACGCCGGGACAGCTGCTTACTTTATATAAAGTGCAAGTCCGGTCATATATGGGCTGGTGCTGCAAAATGCCACCTAGCACCTTTGGACTCAATGGAAAGGCGTGCTAAAAGGCTTATTGGTGACCCGAATTTGGTTAAAACCAATCTTACCAGCCTCAAACACAGACGTAAAGTAGCCAGCCTTTCGGTTTTCTACAGGATGCATTTCGGAGTGTGCGCAGGAATTGCATAATTTAATTCCTCCCTCTCCCTTCCAACATCGGACAACCAGACATTCGGCCAGTCTCCACCCTTTCGTTGTTGACTTACCACGCATTTGAACCAAACGGTTCGCCACGTCCTTCATCATGCGTACAGCAAAGGAGTGGAATAAGTTGCCAGCATCTGTCTTTCCATCCGATTACAGTGTGGATGTCTTCAAGGCAAGATTGAATAGGCTTTTGTTAAGTCAGTGCGTTTCACCATCTTAGGCTACATCACCACATACTATCAGGTGGGATTGTAGATAAGCGCTGGCTTAGTAGAATGTTAAAAAAATGCTAAACAATTGTATATAACTGCCGATAGATGGCATTTAAGAGGAGCAGCGTCAAAGTTGCGAGGTGGCGGGTACTGCCATCTGCAGTCCCGAGATCCTGCCAAGCATGACGAATAAGGCACATTCCTCCTTTTACGGAATAGACCCCATGTCTGCTGGGCCATTATATAACGATGATCTGGGACTTCCAGTCATGAGTTCCTGCCAAGTGTGAAGGTTAAGGAAAATCTTCACCATATGCACGAGACCCATGTCCAGCAATGGTTTTTTATAGGCTATATTATATGGCCTCCGTGGCGTAGCGTCTTAGCAAGAAGTTGCTGCACTTATGGATCGCGGGTTTGAATCCCGCACGGAACAAGTATATGATGTTTGTCTTTATGAAATTTATGTATATAAACGCTACAAGATACAATACAAGAGAAAATCCTAGTGTGGTGGCAACGTTTTTTAAAATTACAATTAAATGAAAACATTGAAAATGAACTGCGCGGAACTATTGTCTAATGTAAAAATGTCATAAATCTACAATTTAAGAATAAACCATCTTTGAACCTTGTAATACAAAATTTTACAACAGACACCTTTTTGGTGGAGGTTATTAACTTTTAATGTGAGCTTAATAACACAAGCCTGGAAAAATTAACACTACTATCCTGTACAGTACGTATCAACTTAATAACGAGTATTATTATAGGAAATTAAGCTTTGAGCGAGGCCACAGAATACCAGTTTAAGAACAAAATATTTTGACACAGTAGTTAAAATCTTGCGTTTTGGTTGAAAAAATACGACACATTTTTATATTGTTTATTTATTCCTTCTTGGTTGCATACTAACAACCATTACAGGAAAAGTGATGTTTCTTACGAACTAGTTAAGTTATTTGATAATAGATCACATATATTTTATATATATATAATAATAAACTATAAGATAAGCATAGGCAAGGGCCTGCTACACACCAATTTCTGAGATCGCACCAACAGACAACTTTAAAAAAATGTTGGCAATGATAAGACTAGTATATAGGCATTAAATTGGAAAAAAGTTTTGGCGCGTAAGAGAGCCCACCCACAAAATGTAGGTACATCTAGAAAGTTTTTCTTAAGTATAACAGTAGTGCATTAAACAGTCTCCACTTAGAGTAGAACAACTAGAATATCATTATGGAACACAATTTAACAACTATCTATGAAGTTTTCAGTTTGAGTCAGAATCCATGTGATTCCTGTAATTGCGGCGTGCTTTCTTTACACGTTGTCGAAATTTAGCAGCTTGGTATTCCGGATCGTCCGACACTTCGTCGGCACAAGGCTGGGAGTTTCTTGTACTGCTGCCCGCAAATGTTCCGACTCCACTGTCGGGTGTTCCCAACGTGTGTGGTGCGGGCCATACACTGCTTTCGGTACTGCAGCTGCTCTCGAGTTCACTTTCATTGGTCTCATTCATGAGTCTTGCGACTGTCGTGTTGTATTTAGGCGACAATCTTTCCGCAGTAGAGGTTGTCGCTCTATCGGTCTGCTCTTTGGGCGGTGGGGACTCGCTAGAGTCAGACCGGTGTATGCTAAGCCGGCCATTCCGTCTTACCCTTCTTAATGTCATTCGCAAACGACTTTCAGGCGGTGGCGTCGAGTTATTGCTTTCTGATTCTGGCGGTTCCACTCGGAGCGAATCGCCTAACGAGTCCCGTGAACCATTAATGGGTGTCGGGATAATGCTGACGAGGTTATTGGGAATGTTATGGTTGCCGTTTTGGTTTCGTGGCGATATCGGTCGACTGCCCACCGACTGGTCGTCGTCCGAATCCACCTCGGCTATCCGGAATAGCGCTGAATTTTGTCCCCTGTAACCTGTAATGAGAGAAACAGAAAAGTATAATAATACGATTCATAAACGCGATACAACTATTAACTATATATTTTACACCACATGACCTGACTTGATAAGGCTATAGGCAATCCATCTGAAGATACAGCCTATACAGGTCACACAAATAATATAATGTAATGTATTTCTATGTATATATATATGTATTATTTTTATATTTTCAATGGTTTCCAAAATAATTCTATAATTTTTAATGTATATATGTATTTATCCTTATTTGCAATTAAGACAAACTGATTTTTGCGATTTACAGTAAAACGAAAAGCAACATTGTTAAAATAGTTTGGTAGGGCGTTTATTCAGAAAGGATTTTTTTTAACTTAAAACTGACTTGCACGGTCGGTCTTTACAGTCCTATATACTTCAATATTTTACATTACAATGTCACACATAAGTTGTTTGCCTTTACTTTTCCAGAAAGAAATTATTAAAAAATAATTATTTTCATTTCGCCCAAGAAACAGAAACAAAACACAATTAACAACACAAAACAAATTAGAAATAGCTTGGTAGCGATCACCTCATTCCCAGGATTTATTATCATCCATCCAAGAGCCCTCCGCACCTGCTGTATCCAGGATCAGGATCTTTGACAAACATTGAACACCTATGTTGTGTCGAATGTGCAAAAACTCAACCAAAAAAAGTTAGAAATATAAATTTTTATTTAAATTGTTATAATTTCTTGTTTTTGCACGTACTTCGTTTATTTTCCTTAAAATAAGAACAATAATAACCTTAAACTGACAGCTGGTCATAAAAATTGACATTCATAGAAGAAGTTCTCAATAAATCAGACATTATTTTAAGGCTTTTTCTCTTTCATTTCTCGTGTATTGTTGAGGTAGTTAACATACAATAATTGCACAAGGACAAACATCCAGATCTGGAACACTTATTTGTAGGAAATACAAACAAGTCTATGCAGGATTCGAACTCACGGCACTCAGCGCTGCATTTCAATGACAAGTCACTGCGCTACGGTGCCACCGCTTACTATTATCTTGCGCGTGTAGTACAAATCATATTATACAATTACCTGTACTGGTACTTGGCAGCGCTAAATTGTCTTCAAATTGATTAAAATTAGTAAAATTATTATTATCACTACTGTCTTGAGCCATTGCTGTTCCTGCAATAATTATAAATTATTAATTAATTCCTTTGTTATTTTTAATAAAATATTTTTTCATAAACATTCAGCTTACCATTATTCTTTAAATTCATAACTTTCCTATAACTAGTGGTTTTTGTTTTTCTTTTTGTAGTCCTCGATAAATTCATTCTTCTTCGCAGTGGTCTGATAATCTGCAACAAAAAAAATTAAATGGGTCAAAATTTTTAATGAAATTTCAGACAATTAAACTTTTGTTTCTTTGTAGCAGTTTATACAGTTCATTTTAATACAGGTTAGAACTACTACAACTAAGTTAGAATCGAAACCATTAATAAGGGTCTTTCATCATCATTACACCCTTTCATAAGTCCACTGCTGAACATAGGCCTCCCCCAAGGAATGCCACAAAGCACGGTCCTGAGCCACTTGCATCCATCGACTTCCTGCATGTCTTACCAGGTCGTCACTCCATCTCGTGGGGGGTCGTCCTACACTTCGCCTACCGGTACGAGGCTGCCACTCAAGAACCTTTCTTCCCCATCGGTTGTCGGTTCTTCGAGCTATATGGCCGGCCCACTGCCACTTCAGCTTACTAATCCGTTGGGCTTGTCGGTTACTCTGGTTCTACTGCGGATATACTCATTTCTAAGTTTATCACGCAGAGAAACTCAGGTTCTGTACTCGGATAGTCATCGTAGCTGTACTGTACAAGCACTTCAGCACTTCGATATACCGACAGTCAACTTGGCACCGCTGAAGGGACTGCAGCACCGCCCAAATTTCGACAGAATCAAAGGCTTTCTCATAATCCACATACGCCAGACATAGTGGCAAATTGTACTCTTCTGACTTCTGTACAATTTGCCGAAGGGTATGTATGTGGTCTATGGTACTAAAGCCCTTTCGGAAACCACATTGTTCGGGAGGCTGGAAGTCGTCAAGTCTTCGCGCGAGACGATTCGTAATGACTCTTGAAAACAGCACGTAGACGCGGCTCAGAAGGGAAATCGGTCTGTAGTTCTTCAAGAGAGCGTTGTCACCTTTCTTGAAGAACAAGACCACCGCACTTCTGCTTCACGCCTCCGGTGTAATGCCACCATGGAGGACGGAATTAAAGAGCTTCTGAAGGACTTCAATTACCTGTTTTCCACCCGCTTTCAGAAGCTCCGCTGTAATTCCATCCTCGTCTGAGGCCTTGCCGTTTTTAAGGTGCTGGAGAGCCATTCTAATCTCGCTCAGACTGGGATATCTTCGGAATAGTGTCGGATAAGACTCGCTCTTGGATCGTTACTCACACTTGCGTGTGGCTCCAACGATGACGTGTACAGCTGCCCATAGAACCTCTCAATCTCATTCAAAGTCTCAGGTGCCTCGGAAACGATGCTGGCACACTCGGTCTTCAGCCTTGACAGTTGGCTCTTTCTGGTAGACAGATCTCTGGCAAAGACTTTGGAGTCTTGGTTCCGCTCGATCGCTTCTTCAATACAAGTTGTATTGAAGTTGCGTAAGTCCCGCCGCATGTATTTGGAGATCTGTCTGTTCAGTTGCCTGTATGCTGTCAAATCTGTTGAAGAATGTAGCTTCATCTCCCGTCTAACAGCCATGAGATTGAGAGTGTGATCGGAGAGTTTTTGTGTTCTTCTGCGGGTCTTTAGTTCTCTAAAATTATAATAATAATAATTTAATTAAATTATAATAGTAATAATATATATTAAAATATAATATACAAATACCCCTTTATCAAGCAAACTACGAGGGAGGCCTATGTTTAGCAGTGAAGTTTAATAGGCTGTAACGGTAGCAATAATTTTTGCCGTTTACGGGCTTGCAAAAATTTTTTGGAAGGAAGTTCCTTATCGGACAGTACGAATTTGGCGGAATAGACGGAAGTAGACGGCATTGGTGGCTAAAAAGAAGCGAGATGCAATAATATCCATCTCCCTCGCCTTAGATTATTAATAAGTCATCGCGCGCTCTGATTAGATACCGCCGGCGCTCTTGTACAATGCGGCAACAAATACTACGCCGAAATCGGCGTACCCGAGCCAGTCGCGTTGCAATCAACGTGGGAGGTGGACGAACCGAATGTTTTATTAAATTTTGATCATAATCCGAAGTAAAATACCAGTTTACGTAGTGAAACTGTGTAAAAATAATACTACAAGAAATAAGAAAGATACTGGGATCACATACTATCAGTATCATACAATTTCGAAATTTCATCGTAAAATAACACGAGTCATAAATAAGTCACAAAATATGAATGACGCCATTCAGTGTTGCCGCGTACAAAAATAAAGTTCCCCGTGGCTAAGATTTTTATATGTGAATTTATTGTTACTATATTTTATAATATATTATAACACAACCTAATTCTATATTATTTAATGTTTATTTCTGTAGTATTGCTCAAATGACCTAATTTCCGTTTATTACGGTTCCGTACCCAAAGAGTATCAACGGGACCCAAGTCTCCTCTATCGTTCCGTCTGTCTGTCAGCAGGCTGTTTCTTATGAACCGTAATATGTAAATGCTTGAAATTTTCACAGAATATGTTTTTATTTTGCTGCTATAATAACATAAACTAAAATAAAATATTAAAGGTCCCTAAAAAAATTACAAGAAACGTGATTTTTTTTCTGTATATGTTTTGTTTACAGACTGTAGCGAATCCTGGATTAACACGCAATAAAATGATGCTGTGTGTATGGTGGGATTGAAAGGTTCTCGTTTATCATGAGCTTTTACCACCGGGTAAAACCAATTCGGATCTCTACTACCAACAAATAATGAGACAAGCAAGAAATAGAAAAAGGAAACGGCCGGCATTGATAATCAGAAAAGGAGTGGTCTTTAATCATGATAACGCCAGATCACAACATTAGTTATCTGTTTGAGACTTTCAATACACACGAACATTCCTAAAAATCCAGTATTTGCTTCAGTACTTAAAACTGGTTTAAAACTTGTAATCATTATTTCTTTTGTTGCTTGTGTTCTTTAAAAGAAAGCTTTCTGGAGGTTTTAATATTTAAGTTTATAATCGTTGTTTCGCATGTTTTAAATAATTAAGATTTTTATCCATTATAAATGGGATGACTAAATCCATGTTCCTTCAAATCTCTGGTATCCAGTATATCAAATAACACTAAATGTGGCATTTTTTTTAATCAAAAATCCCAAGATTTCTACAGCAACGCGTTTATGTACTACGTACAAGATGGCAACAAGTTATCGAATATATTACTGGTATAGTTGTAGCACGAATGGGTCAGCTCGACCGGGGAAGGACCACGTTCTCACTAGAGTCTTGTGTAGTTCGCGAACGATGAACGATTAGGAAACGTATCTTGCCACTGTACTAGAAGAAACGTTTCCGAATGCCGATTGTTAATCGGTCTAACAGTTCTTTTCGTTCACCTACACTCGCAAGACGCCAACGCTAAACCGTGCGTGCGAGCTATAAAGCAAATAACGACGCACGCAAACAGATTAACCCAGAATCGGTCAGTAGTCATTCAAGGTAGACATGGCGTTAAATAAAATATTGGATATAAGGTTAATTTTATAGAAAATAATTATTACAATGCTTATTTTTAGACATGTGAAGCCACAATTTTAATGTCATATATCAAAAGAATACAAGTATTGATATTTTTAAGGAATATTTTCATTCGAATAACACTGCTTTGTAAACCGCCATCTACTCCATTCAACAGGTATTAAAGTCATTTTGTCAAACGAAAGTTAATTGACTCTCAAGGTGGTACGTAAAGAAGACGTTAGATGGCAAAAATATAAAATTATAAATCACTAAGGTAAGAAATCATTCGCAGACATGAAGCTAATACAAAGGGGAGACGGCATAAGCAACTGTGCACTGTGATTCTAAGCAGGTCCTGACGTCATCATAGTGGGCGTGGCTTTAGTTAGTATACTGTCAGCATTCGTCCTATGCGCTCATGTGTTGAACAAATCGCAAATCGATGTATTTTCGTAGTATTAAGAAGAAAAGGATGAAGTGTTGTGTTTTATTGTGTAAAAACTACTCAGATAGACGCTCTGATGTTATGGATGGCATCACATTTCACTTGTAACTAATTTTACACCTAATTTATTAAATTAGTTCTAGAAAAATCTCTTTGCGTTGGCTTTCAAATATAATTAAATATATTCGACACTAGATGGCGACACTTTGTGTCATGTGAACTAAAAATATAAAGGTCCGTAGAGCTCAGTATTGGTAAAATAAACATAAGAAGGTGCTGAAATTTGTTTTGCATTCAGATATAAAGTAATTTTAATCGCAAAATATTATTTTTATAGTTTATAATCATTATGTGAACAGGCCGTATTCTATCGTCAAGTAAACCTCATAAAGATAACAAAAAGACAGTGCCGTAATTAGAATTCAATTATTTTATTCAGTAATCCAACTTTCAATATTAAAATGAAGGAAATTGTACTTAGGCTGATTTTCATGAAATGTTTAAGTTATATTTAAGTGACATTCTATATGCAAAGAATCACTTAAATACAATTTAATGTTCTTAGATTGGCATTCAAAAGGTGCATTCGGATGCCTAATTTGGAATAAAATATTTATATTTTAATTGATTTGTAAATAAAATTATATTAATTATAATAATTTGTCTATTATTTGTTCTCCCTCAGAGATATTAAGTAGTATAACCCAGAGATAAATAATAGTCCAGCCGTTTCTGCGTGAATTAATTACACATACACAGTACATACTTAGTGTGGAATAAGCTCAAGGAGGCAGAAAGAACACACAAAATTTCGCCTTTATAATATTAGTGAGATAAATAGGATATTTAGTTCCAAATTAAATATCCTACTTAATATTGAACATAGAATATTTAGTTTCAAAGAGACTTTATTTTATGGATATAATAAATATTTCTTGAAGGTTGATTTTCACGAAATGATAAACATATTTAAATTGTATTTAAGTGATTCTTTGCATATAGAATGTCAGTTAAATATAACTTAAACATTTCGTAAAAATCAGCCAAGTACAATTTCCTTCATTTTAATATTGAATGTTGGGTTACTGGGTAAAATAATTGAATTCTAATTGCGGCCCTGTCTTTTTGTAATTTTTTATGAGGTTTACTTGACAATAGATGGCGGCCTGTTCCCAAAATTATTATGAAAACTATAAAAATATTATTTTGGCGATTAAAATTTCTTTGTCTGAATGTATTTGCTTCATGAGATAGACGCTCCGATGCTATGGATGGCATCACATTTCATTTGTAAGTAATTTTACACCTAATTTATTAAAAAAATCTCTTTGCGTCGGCTTTCAAATATAATTAAATATATTCCACACTAGATGGCGACACTTTGTGTCCTGTGAACTAAAAATATAAAGGTACGTAAAGCTCAGTAATGATAAAATAATCATACGAAGGTGCTAAAATTTGTTTTGCACTCAGACATAAAGAAATGTTAATCGCCAAAATATTATTTTTTAGTTTATAACATTTTGTGGATATGCCGCCATCTACCGTCAAGGTAGCTAAGCTACATTGCAACATTGATATGGAAAGATTCGAGTAGTTTTACTATTTATCGGTAGATGTAGATAGTGTAGGGGCCGGGGCTTTGCATCCCCTCACCCCGCAAATTGTCACGCGTTGTTTCATAGTGAAATTGAATTACAACGTCTCCTCTTTGTATTTGCTTCATGTTCGCAGATTGTTTTGAATGGACTGAAATATGATAATTTTTATTCATTATGGTTAATTTTATTTATTTAATAAATTTGTTATTTTTAACTAATTATTTTAACAGTTAAAATATATATTAACCATCTTTAATTCAAGGACAAAAGCCGATGAATGCCTTTCTGTAGCTAGCTACCCAAATCACCTAGTAAGTTTACAACAAATCCTGCTTAGCATAATACGCAGTGGCCAATAAATGTATGTAGGTATAGATAAATATTTTATTGCAATACATAAAAATGGTATATTATCTTTATGCTATTGACTAGAATCCTAGATCCTAGACTAGAAAATAGTCCTAAGCCTGTTCAAGTATGAAGGGAAGTCAAATGTTATGTCAAATTATAAGTTAATAATATTTTTTATCACACAACGTTACGACTCGAGCAAATATCGCCCGACTGAGACTGACTGCATTAACCTGTTTAAATTGCATCTATCAGTCTGACTGTTGACTGATTCAGTCAGTGACTGACTGAGATAACCATTCCATAAAGATAGATACAATTTAAACAGGTTAGTAGTACTGATGACCGAATTGAACTAATAGAACGAACTAGTTCACTGTCCGTAATGTACTAGTTTAAAGTTTAAAATGACCGACCAGGCACAAGACTACAGTAGATATGAGCGCCGCCGCCGCCGTGAGTTCATGTCAACCGCGCCGTCGCCGAGTGGAGCAAGCGGCGCGACGTCGCGACGAGTCACAACTTACATTCCCGCTCGCACGCGCTGCCCGACCGCATTAGTTCGCCTAGTCGCCTCGCCACGCTTATCGCTCACTTAGTCGAGGCGAATATTTCATCGAGTGAACGTGTATTGTTGTGTGGTATACTGCTCGGGGCAAGCTGAGCAACAAGGCCAAGGCAACCACTGCCACGCTATCCGTGAATTTCTGCAACATCAGGGGACATCAGTCGAACTTAAACGGCGTTTACTACCATCTCGAGACGGCGATGCCGGCCTTGCTGTTTCTGGCTGATACTTCGTATATCTCCTATCAGGGGTACAAATTGGAACACTCCTTTGTGCCTCGGGCTGGAGTTTGCGTATACATCAGAGAGGACATCAGCTCTTGACGCCTCGGCAGGCTTGAATGTTCGGACCTGTCCATCCTATGGCTACGCGCAGACAGCGACGACGATCCGCGCGTCACAGGTGCCTCTATAGGTCCCATAGCGTTAATGCTTAAACAGACCGACTCATCGGCCACGTCTAAATGGCTACCAGATTCCTTGTTACAGCAGATCCCATCCGCATAGATGGTGCTCCTCGGCGGTAACGCCCACCACGTCGAAAGGCTCGGTTTACGTTTAACCGATCATGCGGGGAGATTAGCCGGAACAAAGAGACAGACAGACAGACAGACAGACAGACAGACAGACAGAAAGACAGACAGACAAAAAAGACAGAAAAAAATCGTGTTTTTGTTATAAGTACCGTATATACTTTCATATGCATATGGTACTCCATGGGGAATGTCATGCAGTTTTCAAAACGCTCTTTCAATTTGCTATACGATCATTACTTTCAAAGTTATTGTGCCGGACGGGCGTAACTCTCCGGAGTAAATGTTGTCGAAGATACTCCGCGAGTCGCTCACGTCCTACACCTCCTATAGGTTCCGGAGGATACTTTCACTGCCGTCTCTGTGTGTGCTGCTGGAAAACTGTGGACTGAAGTTCAAAATTAAAATGCACGATTTATAAATTCAAATAGCAAGAGATTGGCCAGCGGTTCGACTGATCTATTAGTCGCGAAATTTTATAATTATTATTTATTTATGCAGAGCAGCATGGTTAAGACCTCTTCATGCGGATGTCTCTCATGAAGGACGATGTATAGTGCCGTCTTCACGCATCGTATGAGTCGTTCCCACACCCCTCCCATGAAAGGCGCGGAGGGGTTTATAAAACGCCACACTATACCTCGTCGGCTGGCTTCTTCTCGAAAAGCCTCTCGAAGTTCCTTGTCTGCGCCGTCCATTTTGGTGCCATTGTCGGAGTAAATTTCGGTAGAAGCACCCTCGGCGTACCACAAATCTTCTCAATGCCAGTATGGCGGAGTCTGCGCTGAGATTTGCGACAACTTCTAAGTAGACAGCTCTGGATGTGAGGCAGGTGAAGAGAGCCACGTATCTCTTCTGGTGTTGACGTCCCACTGTGACGGAGAGTGGCCCAAAATAGTCCAGACCGGTGAAGGTGAACGGTCTCTGGTGATGAGCGAGACGTGTGCTGGGATGATCATCGGTGGCTGGCACGGATGGTTGCGCCTTTCTGATGCGACACTGTACGCATTGGCTCACTATCCTTTTCGTGGTGGGTCGAAGTCGGATTACCCAGTAGTGCTGCCGAACCTCGTTGATGGTAGGTTCGGTTCCGCAATGATGCAGGCTACAATGCGTCCAGTCGATGTACACTTGAGTGATGTAATGATCACCATCCAATATAGCTGGCCCTTTCATGTCTTCCGAGACTCCCTTTACGGCGGCTATGCGACTTCGTAGAGCGATGATCCCGTCTTTCAATTATATTTGGAGCGGTCGTAAGCGGCTATCATAGGCGACCTTTTTATTGTTACGGCAATCGGCTATTTCTTGTGTGAAGGAGTCTTCTTGGATGACACGTATCAGAAGTTTTTCAGCCTCTCTGATGTATTCGGCCTCGAGTGTGATGTATTTATTTGCATCTCTATTTTTCACTTGACTGGGAGGCTGCGCGAGGTGTCGCGGATTATTTTTCGAATTCCCCCAGTCGGGATCTTCCTCTTTACTCCTTTTGGTACCTTTTGGGCCTTTTGTAAAAGGTCCTGCCTGTTGTTTTGCGGCAGAGTGTAGCACTCTGGCCGTAGCTCGCAATAAGCGTTCCCATTTTGAAAACTTTACTGGATCGGGAATGGCTTCTCTGAATAGCGGAGCTTTATGCGGTTCTGTAATGGTGAAGGATCTTTCCTCACCGGTCGGTTCGAATGAAGTGGGTTTTTCGGTCGGCCATGCTGACGGTTCTTTGTAAAGAAACGATGGGCCGTTGTACCACTCGTGATTTGAGTCGAAGTTCGGTGGTACGTCCCTCGTAGCGGTGTCAGCTATGTTTAATTTGGTAGGTACCCAGCGCCAGTTATTCACTTTACTATGGTCCTCAATTGCTGCTTTTCTGTCTGCAATGAAAGGTTTATAACTTCTGGACCCCTTTACTGTCGTTTTGTTGTTGACAGGCCTTGTGACATCTTTCTTTTTCCAGAGAAGCCCTGTTTCTATGTGCCCGTCTTCCAACTGACGGGTGCTGCTATTTAGTATGTCTTCAGCTATCTTCTCCGGATCGAAGTCTGGTCTTCTCGGATTGATTATGAGACACTTCAGTGCCAAATATTCGCGAAGTTGATCATTTATGGTTTCCTCGCTGTTACGGCCTACGGCTGCTCCCGTAAAGGTCAAATCCTTCGGGGCCCATTCAGCAGAGTTTCAACGAGCAGACGCAGGTCGGGCCTCCTAAGGCCAAAGTGGAAAGTCTCTAATTACAATAAACAATAAGGGGGGGCGTTCGATCCTGCTGCTATTCAACAGGGAGAATATTAGACGGAGCTTACTTACCTATATCCAAGGCGACTGGTCCCTCAGGATTCGGTCAGGTCGTATGTGGTTATGTGGTGCAAGGGAAATAAGGTGCTGTGATGTGTATCTGGATGTGACTGGTGGTGATTGACCTTATTAGATCTTGGCCATCGGCAGCAGCCCGGACGTCAGCACCGCTCCAAATTGAGGTAATCTTCCGCGGCGCCGTCCACAGTCACTTTCTTCATTCGTCACGATGACAGTCCATTAACTCTATCGTACTAATAACTAACTTACAGAAGCCACTAACTCTCGCTTGTTATAAAACTTAACACACAAAACGAACAGGGAGTGTCCGGATCAAAGGTCACTACCGTTTCGCGTAGCAACAATTATTTCTAGAATATCAAAGGCCGCATTAGCTAATATTGTCGAATGCACTTATACAGATTCTGAGTCAGACACAATGAGTCCCGGGGAAGCTCTCCAGCAAGGAATGCGCGTTACAAATCCTAGACAGTATATTTACTAGCCGCGCCTAATTATTCAGAGTTCCCGAACAAAAATTGACAACGTGCTGACGTTAGCACAGCTGGCAGACGACTCCTTTGCACCTTTACGCGTTCTCAACACCTACCGCTCAACCGACGTCAAAACCGGTATAGCACCGAGCCGCGCGCCCTCATACGTCGATTCCGAAACCACCGTTCGGGCGTAAGGATTTAGGTCCGCGAGCAAACCGGTCAGCGGGACAGGGTCGCGACGGCAAGTTACAAGACCGGATCTACAACCAAACTAGGCCACATTAGGTACCCCATCAGGTCTTGCAACCCTAACCAACGCCTCAAAATTACAGCCCCAACGTGGGCAAGCCGGAGGGTTGAACTGGATGCCCTTCCACCAGGAAGGACTTATTATTTATTTATAGGACTTAATAAGTCCTATTCCTAGACAGAAATCCAACGACCTCCTTCAAACATCTATGCTCCTATGATTAGTTCCGCAATCCGACCGGATCAGGTCTGCAAACAGCGACGCGACACGAAGCGGCCCAGAGTGGCCTCCTAAGCTTCAGTGCAGAGAGCAACGACAATTCCACATGAACGTCGTCTGTAGAGAGCCGAACGAAACGCACAGATAGTCCCTAGTATGAATTTTTAACAAGTAGGCCTAACCAAGCCATCCACCATATAATCATTTATTAAATAGTGCGGCAGCTGATTTCAATCTGATAATCTCCAAAACTAGCTAGCCTGTTAGACAAGTAGTCCTATGCTCATATTTCAACTAATTTTTCAAAAGCATTAATGTTCAACTACAGAATTAATTCAACCAAATTAACCACCGATGCACATAGGTCATATTGCAAATTAAACAAAACAATAAACGTAAGAGACAGCCCTATTTCTCATTTCAAATAAGTATCTTAGACAGTGCCTACAAATGCGAATACCAACGGAGGAACGACTCCTTATTCCATTCGGCACAAATAGCGTTATCTAATTTTAGCCTTCATTTTCACATAGCAAAATGATTAAACACTATCACAAAACATATACACAATTTTCCAAATAGCGCGACATTCAATTTCAAATGAATTCAAACTTTCCTTTCAGCAAACAGACGCAACAATCAAATACATTGATTAAATATATTTACGAAACATATGCAGCAGCATTTAAAGGAGTAGATTAAATTCAATTCTTTTAATCACAACCGCTACAAATATGAAAATTTCGCGGAAAACCCAAAAGCATTTTTTAATTTTAATTCAAAGAATTTTTAACTAAGTGCTCGACCAAACCAAATCTAATACCCCTTGACAGCGTAATTCAACGCTCCAGGGGGGCCCTAATCTTCCCACCACCAAGTGGAGGCCACACGGCGTGAACCCGAGACCAATAGAGCGCGAGCCGCTAACAGTCACCATTCGGGTTGTACGCCTTCACTGAGGCCGTCGGCAACAGAACATTTTGACAAGTGGACCGTTGATGGCTTAAGGCTCAGTGAAGGCGGCCGTGGTTGGAGCTAAGGCGGCAGCTAGCTAGGGCTGCCTCCATCAAATGGGGAACAGTGGTACAACAGTCGCGGCCACTCAGCTAACGGGAGTGAGAAGGGTTTAGCGAACTGATGAGTGGCCGTGAAGTTCTTTTCCACACGCTGAGGGGGGGGGGGGGTGATGACACCCCCGCCCCTGGGGGAATTACCCCCCGACTGGTCGGGGGAGGGACCCCTTTCAAACCTAGGGGCCTGGTGGCTGGCCGGCGGGCGCCGAGAGTCGCCCGTCAGAGGGCGTGGCTGAGCGCCCCCTCCCGTGGGGGTCGAGGGCCTGGCAGAGCCCCGAGAAGCGACGCCGTTCGCACCCAGGCACAAAACTGCATGGTGCTTGCCCTGGCAATGCAGACAGGGCCGCCGATGCGGACAGTCTCGCTGGAGGTGCCCTCCCAAACATGAGCAGCACCAGCGGCGCTCCTTGGCGATAGTTCGCCTTGCCGGAACCGGCTCACTTAATAATTTCGGGCACAACGTTACTCGGTGATCAGATGCTCGACAATAGGAGCAGGGGGGGGGGGGGGGGTTGACGACGACTTGCCTGGCGGATTCAGCCTCTCACTGGGCACGGCTCGACCTGCCGGCACTGCTCCTCCAAAAACCGCAGCAGGTCATAGAAGGGCGGAATATAGGAGGCCTCGTCCCCGCCGTACCTCTCCTCAAAATGGATTCGAAAGTCGAGAGGTAGACGGGACAGCACGACGCGGAGCAACAAAAAAGCCCATTCGCCCACTGGTAAATCCAGCCGCCTCAACGTATTACAGGCCACCAAGACTGGATCCAACAGGTCCGGACGTAGTCTGGCCCGGTCACTAAGCAGCGGGAGGCTTAGAAGCTGCTTAACATGTTCGTCCGCGATTCGCTGGACGTTGGCGTATCTTCTGGCTAGGAGGTCCCGAGCAGTCTGGTAGGCGTCGTCCGACAATCTCAAGTGGCCGACCACGCCCAGGGCCTACCCCTCCAGCCGGGCTATTCACAATCGTCTCGGAAAGCGAATTCGACTCGGATTCGATAACTTCTCGCACCGAAACCAATAAACGCTATTCACATTTAACGTTCGGATAAAGGTCACTTAGATACATCCCATAACTATTGTATCGTCATTTAGTTACATGCATTTACGAATTTTGTAGATAAATAGGCTTTTGTATTTTTTTAGAGTAACGCCTATACAAAAACATGATGCAATATTTTGGTGTTAGCCATTGATATCGAATATAAAAAATATATAATTTAACTATATAGTAAATAACAAAAAAACTGAGATATGTCTCGTTTCACAAAGCAGCATATATATATATATATATATATTTGTGATAGAAAACTTATAAAAACATACCTTTTACAAAAATTCAGCTTTACGATTAAGTGCAAATATTGAAGTAATTATATGAAAATACGTCTTATAGATAATTGTAATTAATTTTTGTTACCTACCTTATAATTAAAAGGGTTTATTTATCTCTTCTAATCATCAATATTCGAAAAGTTTTCGCCAGCCTCAGAGCTCCCGTAAAGTTTCCGATGCAAACTGTCACAATTATCGAAAACAAAGGTCAAAGAAGTACGGTCACGCCCCATAGAAAAAAACCCAGACCCGACAGAAACGAGACATATCTCAGTTTTTTTGTTATTTATTATATAGTTAAATTATATATTTTTTATATTCGATATCAATGGCTAACTCCAAAATATTGCACTATGTTTTTGTTCAGGCGTTACTCTAAAAAAATACAAAAGCCTATTTATCTACAAAATTCGTAAATGCATGTAACTAAATGACGATACAATAGTTATAGGATGTATCTAAGTGACCTTTGTCCGAACGTTAAATGTTAATAGCGTTTATTGGTTTCGGTGCGAGAAGTTATCGAATCCGAGTCGATTTCGCTTTCCGTGACGATTGTGAATAGCCCTGCTGTGAGGCCAGGAGGTACGCCATCTTTTGGCTCCGGGTCAAGTGACTCCGGGCGTCCACTAGGCTGTCGAAAAGACCAACGAAGGTCAGCCATTCGGAAAGGACCCCGGAGAACCTTGGCAGGTCCAGATTTGGGAGTCGTCCCAACAGCTCCGGCTGAAGGTGCTTCCGAGAGGACTCGGGCAGGACACTCATCCGAGCTTCACGCGCCTCCTCGGCATACCTGCCTTCAGCCTCGATCAACTCGTCCGTGAGCGAAAAGAACTGCTCGTAGTCCGCGAAGCAGGAGTCCGGGACTCTCTTTTCCACATCCGAATCCTCGAGCTCAGCGTAAGCCTCCTCCACTGCGGCCCTTCGAGCATCGACCTGCTCGAACCACTTCATCAAGTTATGGACCCTATCCGGTCGACCTATCAAAGCATGGGCGCTGGTGGCCCAGCGTAACTCAGTCCGCAGGCAACGGATTAGTAGCTTGGGCGATGACATCACTACAAAATACAATTGCGACGCGGCTCGAGCACAAATTACAAAAATAACAAATAACAAATACAACAAAAAATCAACTCAATCAACAATCAACCAAACTAGGCCACTCTGGGCCGCTTCGTATCGCGTCGCTGTTTGCAGACCTGATCCGGTCGGATTGCGGAACTAATCATCAGGAGGTCGTCGGACTTCTGTCTAGGAATAGGACTTATTTATGGGCTGCGATGTCCAGGAAGGGCATCCAGTTCAACCCTCCGGCTTGCCCACATTGGGGTTGTAATTTTGAGGCGTTGGTTAGGGTTGCAAGACCTGATGGGGTACCTAAGGTGGCCTAGTTTGGTTGGAGATCCGGTCTTGTAACTTGTCGTCGCGACCCTGTCCCTGACCTAAATCCTTATGTCCGGGACGGGGGTTTGTTTACGCCCGAACAGTGGTTTCGGAATCGACGTCAGAGGGCGCGCGGCTCGGTGCCATACCGGTTTTGACGTCGGTCGAGCGGTGGGTGTTGAGAACGCGTAAAGCGTTTTTGTTAGCCGAAACCACCGTTCTGGCGTAAACACTCGCTCTTGTGCAGTTCATTGGCCGCGTGGACGCGCTGATACCGGGCTTTAGTGTGTGCCCCGTGTAGCACCCATCCTAGTTCTGTGAGCGGGGCGACTGGCTGGTGCGGCGGACCTCTGCGGACTTGAGTGGCTATCAGAAGTCTCCAATTGTCCTATCCTATTAGGATCCTTGAGTTGCCGGAGTCATATGTTAATTGCTCCTTCAGGTCTTTTAAATGCTTGCAATTTGCTATATCTGCTGCACACACAGTCTGTGGCCCCAAGTTTAGGCTGGCGACCGTGCGTGCTCTTCAGCGAAACTTTGATTCTTCGGGAGTCCGGTGAATCGAGTGTAGTGTTCCCGATAGCGGTGATCTTAAATGGGTCCAACCGCCCTGTAGCTCCGATTTGTTTGGCAATCTCTTCATCCATTAATGAGACTGTTGACCCATCATCCAGCAGGGCGTGTGTGTTTACAGCTCCCGCCGGTCCAATTACTCGAACTGGAATTATTTTTAGGTAGGCGTGACGCTTTGACACAGCGAATGAGTTAGCCACGGTTTCTTGAGGTTCTTTTTGTGTGACCTCTGTCTTCTCCTTTTTATTATGGTGGAGAAGTCGATTTTATGTCGCGGTGCATCCTTTTATGCCACACTTTGATTGACGTGATTTTGCATTTGTGTGTTTGATTTCTGTAGCGTAAACAGCGGAAACATAAATTACTTTGTTTTGCAATTTCCCATTTTTTATCGACATCTGCTTCTTTAAATTTATTACAGTCGGATCCGTAATGACCTTCCTTTTCGCACACTCTGCATTTCGGAGACGGCTTAGGGTAGCCGCGTGTGTTCTGTGTACTGAACGATTGCTCTGCGCTCCGTTTATAATTTCAGGAGGCGCAAATGCACTGCAGAAGCGAGCTTGTTCGGTGATAAACTCGCTGAAGGAACCGAGGTCTAGTCTAGAGTCGTATTTTTCGGTGTAGATTCTATACCACTGTGCACGTATAGAGTTTGGCAATTTGTCGGTGAGGTGTCGTAGCAGCTCTGCGTTGACGAGGTAATGGTCTCGTTTGAGTGCTCGATGAGTGACGACGCTTCCCCTCACTTTGCTCGCGAATGTGCAGATGTCTCTAGGTGCATCTGTACAGCGTGGTAATCCTCGTAATTTCTCTGTTTCGGCTTGTGCAATTGAATCTGGACGCCCAAATTGTAGCTACAGTTCTCGCATAATCTCATCTGGCTTAGCATGCCCGATGAGTTCTGAGCTGACTGTTTCCAAGGCTCTTCCTTGTAGACTTCTTTGTAGTCTTGCAGTATTTTCGATATCATTGAAGTAGCCTCGGGTTGTTTCGTAAATGGCACGGAACGAAAGTCATTCGGTATGTGCATCGCGGTGTGCGGAGTATGCGAGTGCGGCTATAGCGGATGTCAGCTCCGATATAAATGGTCGGAGCCCTCTGTCTTCATTAATGACAGGTGCCTGGTTAGGCTTCTTTGGCATGGGATTCTTGGGTACATCTTCCGGATAGGGATCCTGGTAGGTGAGCTCTGATACAATTGGTAGGAGCCCCCTGTCTTCATCAACCTTGGAGTCCTGGCTAATCTTCTGTGGCATGGGTTCTTGGGTACATCTTCCAGATAGGGATCCTGGTAGGTGAGCTCTGATATAATTGGTAGGAGCTCCCTGTCTTCATCAACCCTGGATTCCTGGTTTGTGAGCTTCTTCTCCGGCTCACTGAGGTCGACAACCTCCGGGGGTGGCTTTGTGACGGTTTTATTAAGTGGGGCCTCCCCTCCGGTGGTTGCGCCTTGAGTTGGCTTTTGCTTGGCTACGGAATTTTCGAGCCAAGATCGGACGTACTCACTTTTGGAGTGACCATCTTCATCATAGTCGTCCGATTCATCTTCTTCTTCAGCCATCTGTAAGGAAATCTGTGCGAGTTCCAATTTGATTCTCAACACTTCTTCACGAGCCTTTAATGTTTTTCTATTGGGCTGAATAGTCTTCTTTGACTTCGTACTTCTATCGGGGTGGCCTCCCGGGCTGTTGGCGGTGATGCACAGCTAATGTCATCGTTGCCTTCTATTTGTTCCCTCTGCTTCAGTGTCCCGGTTGCAGTGACCGGAACGGGCAGGAGTACCCCCCCTTCGCGGGGGCAAGATGGCGCCTCAGCGCCTTCTATTGCCGACGGTGAGCTTGGTGGCATCTGGTGGCGGACGGCATCGGTATTGTCCGACGGACCTCCTTCCAGACCGACGGTCCACGCCATGGCTCCCCTTCCTTGCGAACGAGTGATCGGCATCTTGATTCTGAAAATTCTGCAACTTTAATACGGTAGTGACTATGTATCCGGTTCCGAAATACAAACAGATGAAGAATCCGGCTCGAAGGACCAGCGAATGTGCCGGACGGGCGTATCTCTCCGGAGTAAATGTTGTCGAAGATACTCCGCGAGTCGCTCACGTCCTACACCTATAGGTTCCGGAGGATACTTTCACTGCCGTCTCTGTGTGTGCTGCTGGAAAACTGTGGACTGAGGTTCAAAATTAAAATGCACGATTTATAAATTCAAATAGCAAGGGTGTGGCCAGCGGTTCGACTGATTTATTAGTCGCGAAATTATATAATTATTATTTATTGACCACGGTTGTTGAATACGGTTGTTCACTATTGGTCGGTCACTATATATTTCAAAAGATTTAATTAAAATGTGCGGTAGTATTAAAATATCTATTGGTAGTATCAAAATATCTATTGGTAGTATCAAAATATTTATTGGTAGTATCAAAATATCTACTGGTAGTATCAAAATATCCATTGGTAGTATCAAAATATCTATTGGTAGTATTAAAAACATCTATTGGTAGTAGCTGGTTTTGGTTTTCTAACACTACTGACTAGCAGCTATTAATCAACTAAAACTAGTTGATTTTATCACTTGTTTAACTGCGAATATCAGTTACCACTTTTTTCGTCTAGCTTACACTTTTCACTATATGTAACTGCGAATTTTCAGTTACCACTTTTTTCGGCTAGCTAACACTTTTTCACGATATGTAACTGCGAATTTTCAGTTACCACTTTTTTCGGCTAGCTAACACTTTTTCACGATATGTAACTGCGAATTTTCAGTTACCACTTTTTTCGGCTAGCTAACACTTTTTTACTATATGCAACTGCGAATTTTCAGTTGCCACTTTTTTC
Source organism: Parnassius mnemosyne (assembly GCA_963668995.1). NCBI lineage: Eukaryota > Metazoa > Arthropoda > Insecta > Lepidoptera > Papilionidae > Parnassius > Parnassius mnemosyne. The sequence goes on along the minus strand of CAVLGL010000057.1, from coordinate 31,853,176 downwards.
GGCTATGTGTATCTGCGATTTTCAGTTACGACCTTCTTCGGCTAGCTAACACTTTTTCTAATTCACTATCACTGTTCACTATGTTCTGCTACTAGTCACTTCAGCTACCACTACCAGATACTACTGCTTGTCACTGGTAGTTCTTCCTACTACAACGTTACTGGGTTTCGCCCCCATAAGGTAGACTTCGGCTATACTGTATAGTGAGCCGCTTGCTATTTTCCGTTTTGCCTCTTTATTTTAAAACATTTTCACTATGTAATTAGCATAAATTGTAATATTTTCTATATAAGGTTAAATCTTACACTAATATGCTAAACATCATTAAATCGGCATTTTGGTCCTTTATTAGTATATGAGAAAGGTTATTCAATATATTTACATTTTAAAAAGTTATTAAACGAAATGTCCCAAATTTTCATAACAAATGGGTACATTAATACTTAAATTTTTCTATAACTACCAAATGCGTTTAATTATACAAATTATTTCTTCACTATCGTAATTTATATACCATATGCTAACTAAATGTCATATTAAACAACTCTTTTAGAACACAAAAATATTCAGATTATTTTTAGTATTAACTATTGCGCAGTTAATTAAATTTCCAGAAAGTTCTACGAGTACGATATGACGCGCTGTGATTTGTCGATTTTTTCTTAAACGATTAAAGTTGTTTATATTAATTATTATTAAAACGACATTCTATACAAATATATTAATAGTTGTAAACACACTGTAAAACTATATTAACAAACTATTTGCTCGATTTCGTTGGTAATTTCACTTTTTATACAAAACAATATTCCTTCATTACTTAGTTTCTTAAAGTCGTTAGGCCGTCGCGAACAGTTATTAATCATCAATGTTAAAAAGATTTTTTTTGCTGTGATTGACGATAACTCCGCGGCAAATCATCGTAAAAGCTTTTTGATTAGGTCAAATTAAAAGGCATTAAATTTCCTAAAAAACTTTTTAGTGAAATATTAAAAAAAATTTTGGAAGCCCGTAGACCTTTTTTAAGGTGAGCAAAAATATGAAAAAAAAAATTTTAGTAGTTTCAGTAGGATCACTCCTAACCCAAACATGATAAAACAATGTCATGGCCAGATCTGAAAACTAGATAAAATTTGCTATTTTTATTTGCTGTATGATCATTTTCCTCGGAGTTACAGCTTGTTGAAAATCACCCAAGTTTTGATATTTTTTTTATATCGTTTAATTTTTGTGACTAGTGTAGAATCTTATGAAGGCACATTGTGAAACTCTTGACACCATTATTCAGCTAGTTTTTGAAACTAGATAAAAAATATATAAAAGAAGTTAATGGAACCAACATTTAAAAAAGCACTAAATTCTGTTCTTCATTTTGTGTGTCAATGCAACATCATCCGAGCAAATTATAGAGATTTATATTTTGCTTTCTCATGATTAATTATAATTATTAATTACAAAAACCGTAAACTTTAAGTAAAACGTAGATATAAGATAATAAATATTTTAAGGTACCCTTACCCTGCCAGAGTTCCTGTAGAGACAGTGCGCGGGCTCGTCGGAGTCGGTGCGCTCGCTGGAGGGCGCAGAGAGGCGCGGCCGTGGGGCTACGAGCGTGCCCCGCGGGGCCACAAGCGGGTCCCGCGGGGCCACGAGCGCGTCCCGCGCTGCTGCTGGGGCGTCCCGTGCCACGACGCGCGGCGCGGACCGTCGCAGGCCGCGCGCCCTGCGAGCTGACGCGCGCTTGCCCTTCGCGGCCGAGTTGCCCGCGGAGCACTTACTGCTCGACTTGCTCACGCACGACCTCGTCTGTTTGTTGCGTCTGACGGATTTCTAACGTTTATAGTCTATTTATTATAGAGTGAGTTGGGACATTTGGTTTAATAACAAGATACTAATAGTCTTTACATATTTTTAATAATCGCTTGATGCTTTTAAAATGATTAATTACTAACTTTTCAAAAATGCAATATAAACTAAATTATATAAGTTAGCGTTACTTAATGAAAAAATTCATGATGATACTAAATTAACTGCAATTTAAGTTCACAATTGTTCAATGATTGTACGGTGAAACGTACATATTTCACAATGACTTAAATGTATTTAATTTGTTAACTTAGCAGTCTTTATAACACAGCACTTTAACGCCCTGTACTCGGCGAGCAGTGCAATTCAAGCACTCACATCAAGCAGTCGTTATCATTTTATCTATCATTATGAATATCATATTAAATTATCATTTTAAATAATAAAAGTGTAGTTAAACCCTACAATGATTATTCATCATCATAAAATAATATTTACAATTAAAGATTTACTAAAGAGATGCTATGAACAAACAATAGATATTTCAGCCTAATGATTCCACTTAAGATTCAAAATTGAAAATTTTGTTATATTAGTACATCCGAAAAATCGGTGAAACGCTATATTATACATAAATACATAGCAATAACTACCGTTATTCGTTAAGCTAAGATTGAAATAGAATCTTAAATGCAACTTTAGGTATCTGCGCTCACATTGGTCACGTCGAATCCATAGATCGATAGATAATAGGTCAGTCCTTTGGCGGCTAGTAAAAAAAAATATACCCACATTGTGTGCTGACTGAACGGGCAATTTTAGATAATCGATCCGGCGAGGCGACAAATGTGAACCGTTTCGTTATGAGATGTTATTGTGATTTTGTGGAGATTCAGTTGTAATTTATTTTTTACCTTTGAGAGCCTCTCTTTTGCGATCGCACATTTTTAGGATACCGCGATGCTACTAGACGAGCCAATCTATTTGGACATCGCTGACTTCGGTTACCATTTGGGTTGACTGTAAACAAAGTAAAAAAAGTTTTGTAGACTATTTTCCAATACAGAATTATCAGTACGAATTATCAGTACTAATTCTGTAGTATCGTTCTTAAGAAATATACATAGATAAATCTTTAGTTCTGATTTTACTGTGTTCATCCAGAATAAATCAACATCTACTCTGATGAAAAAACAACTTTTTAGTTCATTAATGCGTTTCTTTGCAATATCAAGAAAATTAGGAACCTACTGAATGCAAGTAATAAATGTGGCGTATGTGGCAACAAAAAAGTGTTGTGCGTGTGTGTGTCATAGGTGTGCGTGCGCGTTCGTGCGTGTGCTACGTACCTCGTTTATTGGTGAGCGGTAGAAAGTCGGCGACAACGCGGTCGGAATCATCGGAGTCGTCGTTAGCGGCAGGCGAGGCGTGGGAGGCGGAGCTGGAGCCGTCCAGCGAGTCCGTCTCCTCGGCGAGGCACTCGAGCTCGCGCTGCACCAGCGAGTCGAAGAACGCCATCATGCGCTGGTCCTCGCGCGTCGACTGATCCGCGTAGTTGTGCGATATGTACTGCCGACCACATGCTTACGATTTTATACGTGCTGCTGCGCTGTTACCGTGTAGTGACGGTGTAAGGATATCCACTACCCCATATCATCTCCAGGGTGTCGTAAGAGGCGACAGGGGGAAACAAATCAGGAGATAGACAGCGTCTTCCTAATAACGACTAAAAATAAAAAAACTGCAGTTGCCAACCCGCTTGCCAAGCGCAATTAGCAAATTATGTGCAGTGGACTTTTTTTATAGGTTGTAATGGTAACGGCGCCACGCTGCAGCTATATTATGGTGGTAACACGAATGGGTGTTCTATGAGAACGTGGAAAGACCACGTTTTCATAGAACACCTACGTGAAATACCAGCTTAAAGCTGCTGTATTACGTATGGTGAGTGTAGGGAACCAGTGAACCTATTAACTGGACGACACATTCCATTTTAGTCTTTAGGGGTTACAGCGCATCTGCACTTTCATTCTTAATCGAGGATAGATAAAGATTTCCGTGAGCCACAGGATCCACTTAACATCAGATGGACTGTGTGCTCATTTGTCATTCTTATTTTATTTAAAAAAAACTATCATGGCTCGATATAGCTTGCTGTGTATTATGATCACCATACCCCCTTGAACAACAAACATAAATGGCCATCTCTTTTAATAGCATTGACTTGGAAGCTTGAATTTTTTACACTTCCAAGGTACTATAGAGGTAATGTAGTATTCGATGATGATTTCAACTTGATACCACTACCCGTTCCAAAAAAAAAGTAGAAACCTAATAAAACTGCATAGAAAAAAATATAACATACATATTACATATTTAAAAAGAAGTAGACAACTATTAAACACTGCATTTAAAAAACTTGTGTGCAGTTCACACGCGGTAGAAGTGAAACCCTCAGAAAACTAAGCTTCGAGAGAATGAGATGAATGCAGAGTATTAAGAGTAGGATAATTGTATGGTTTATTTATTATAATATTGTCGCCAAGTTTAAAAATTATTTTACATTTTATTCTACATACTCCAAATTTTCAATTTCAGCATCGTAAGTACTTAAATATTTTCTAATCAACAAATTTCAGTTGGACTGATCAGTTTAACTGATCAGTTCAAACGGATGTACACTGGCTTCAAATTTCAACTTAAGATTTCACACTAACGGTTAGTTCCCTACAGACTTCAAAAAGGAGGAGGTAGGCTCAATTCAACTGTAAGCTTTTTTATGTGTTTTTCTGGGCTGTATTATTTTTTTTATTTGAAAGGAGGTGCTTCCCGTGTGGTCCCATATAAATTTGATCAAAGTGTAACTAATAGTTTTTGAGTTATTCTTAATAATTTATATTAAAGTCGGTTGTAAAAGTTTTTAAATTTAAATTATTGGAAGTACGTCGGTTCAACTGATCAGATTAACTGACCGTGCACCCGGAAATATCCGTGGGTTGTCGTCAGTTAAAAATTTCAAGTTAAATTTCACACTCATGGTAAGGTTTTGGATGTACATCAGTTCAAGTGATCAGTTTAACTGACCGTGTGTGTCGAGCATTAGTCCTTACTGTTCATAGATCACATGCATAATTTTCATACATAATAGGAAAAACTGTATACTGTATTCCATGTCATTCTTTCGCAGGCTAAATCCTACACATAAGTGTTTGTCTCTTTTTAGTGTCGCTTTTTCGTTTCATCGAGTTTCAAATCACAACGATTCTAAAGAAGTATTCACTTAAAAATTGACAAATATCTTAGCAATATGTCATATTAAAAAAAAAGAGGTATAAATTTGAGCCACCTGATTTCTTATAAAAAGACATAAACGTACATTATTATGAATGTTTTTAAACAGTTTATTTCTTGAAACAATTAAACTTGAATTCTGTATTCCAATCACTATTCACAAAGTCTCCACGGCTGTTATGAAGTAAGCCCAAATATAATATATCCATTGTACTTAGCATGCATATATTTTTAAAGCTAGGCCTAACTGCGAATAAGTCTCGAAGCGTGTTTATCGTATTGAAAGTTTTATATTACTTTCTCCTAGGCAAGTGCAAGTTTCAAGAGAAAAAGAAGTAACCAACTCTGATGTGACGGATCTAAAAACCAGAACAATGACGGCGTGCAGCGTTAAAGATACGAAATATCTAGTACTGTTATATTATAACCCATCCGCCTGCCAAGCCGAGATTATATTTTTTTTTACATCTGCGTGACACGTGTCCAGCAATGAACTGCCTACAGGTTGATGGTGATGATGATCATTTTTATGATGTAAAATACAAGACCATTAATTAAATCTGGTATATATCTAACCTGCCCACTGTGGTGTACAAGGGACACGTAGTCCTCATGACTATATATTTCCCGTGGGTTGTCTGAACCCTGCGCCTCTTCTAGCAATGTGCCGCGCATTTGAGGGTACTCTAAGGCCGACCACACCTATAAACAAAAAAATTATCAAGTGTATGTTGGATCACTCATAAAGTAGGGTTCCACCGTCAAAAATCATCTTAAAATCTAAAATTTAAAAACAATGTTGAAATAAACTCTAGAAATTATAATTAAAAATGTTTATATTAATAAAAACTTTACCTTAATAATTTTTTCGACACCCGAGGACGCAATGAGACAATAATGCGGATTGTAACGCACTTGATTCACTATCGACCTGTGACCATATAGGACGATATGTGGCGGTTCTACGACCATGTCTGAAAACAAATTATACTACACTCACTTTTGATATTATCTAAATAAAACAGTCTATATTACATTATGAATGAAATTAATTCATTTTATTTCCAAGAAAGAAGGAAACATTTATTGCACATATCGCCACAAACATTAATATGTAATCAAAACAACTTCTGAAGTAACTTAGGTTAACTTAGGTACTAACTCTTACAGGAGAAATTAGTTATAAAAACATTGAAGGGGCCATTCAATTAAATTTGTTTTACGGGACTTTAGAAGACTTCACCAAACTTAAATTCCTGATTCAATATTAGGAATTTAAGTTTGGTGAATCACTGAGATTATTAATTTAAGCAACAAATTGATTTAACCCGCATGGCGGTAGAATATAATTCCGAGATTTCGCTTTGGGAAGTTGTGGTGGATATTTCCTAATTCAATTATAGTATCTAAAATTACACTCGAGTTTCTGTGCGTAACTAAATAAACGTAATATTAATTTCAATGTTACATAAAATCACTGGTGAAGGCCGGCCACATACATACGGAATCTCGACATTCTGCCAGCGAATAATGACGACGATTTTCTAATTGCGATTCCATTGTTGCTGTATCATTCTTACTAGGTGCATCTCCTTATCACTCTAAGCTTGCAATATAGTCAATACTATGTAAAAAGATCTATCTATCCAGAGATATTTTTTAAATATTTAGTATGTAAATTCTTTCGACGAATTATTAAATAAAATAAGATGAAAGGTCAAGAAAAGCTATACACCTACAAGATTAAATTTAAAAACATACATAAACACACCTACTCGCTTCGGTCGTGCGACGAACACTGAGCGCATTCCGTACGGAATTTACGTATGTATGTTGCGACTCGTACAAAATCTATGGAAGACGTGCGTTCGGAGCGGCTTTTTTCCGTTCGGGATCCCGAACGCACAGGCGGTCATACGGAATCTCGAAACGGAGAAATTCCGTACGGAAAAATAACGTACGTGTGTGGCGGGTCATAGATTTTATATGGACTTGCTGCGTTCGGAATCCCGAACCGGAATATCGAAACGGAATTCCGTATATATGTGGCCGGCCTTATAAAGTAACTGTACAGGTTAATTCTCCAATATACGTAGGACACTCAATAAGTTTTAAGATATACAAAAAGTATTCTAGATACTATTAATATTTATTATACATCTTTTCAAAATATTCTCCATCATGCTCTATACAAAGTTCCATTCGCCTAAACCAACTCTGAAAACACTTTAGCCAGTCTTGATCTGACAGGTCGGAAATCGCTTCTTCGTAGGTAGCCACGGCTTCTTCGACGCTTGAAAAAAACTAGCCTTTAATTATTTCTTTTACTCTTGGGAACAAAAAGAAATCACAAGGAGCTAAGTCAGGGCTGTAGGGTGGGTAACTTAGAGTTTCAATACCAGATTCCTCAACAAATGCTTTTGTTTTAAGGGAAATATGTGAAGAGGCGTTATCGTGATGCAGCATGATTCCCCGAAGCCCGGTCTTTAGTCTTCTCTCCCGATTTCGAAACGATTTCTGAAACACGCCTAGATGCCTCGTTTTCAAAACGTAAACGTATTTCATGGCATCAATCCACACGAGTCTGTTTTTCTCTTTTGGAGAGCAAAAGAGGGATCCATCGGCAACAAAGCTTCCTCACTCCAAGATGTTGATGTAGGATGATATGAATGCTCCTCGAACTAATGCCTACAATCTTTTCGAGATCCGTATATGTGATTCGTGGGTCTTCTCGCACCAACATTTCAGTAGTCCATACATTTTCTGCCATTACTGCTGTTTGCGGGACCCCGGTTCTTTGGTCATCTTTAAGATTAATTTTACCCCTTTTGAATTCAGCAAACCACCTTAAAATTGTTGCGCGTGATGGAGCTGAGCTTGCTTATGATGATTGTAACCGTTGTAAACTTGTTCGGTTAAATCAAATTTAAAATCATAATATATCATAGCGCGCAAATGTTCACGGTTAAGATCCATCGTTTTAAATGAAAAGCGCGGGAAACGTTGCAGGAAAATTAATAGAACTTTGTTTTTTTTTTTTTAATATTGACCAATTGGCTTATGGAGTTCTATTTTTAAATAAATTTGCTTTTTAGGAACATATAATACAAATTTCGAGCATCTTAAAACTTATTGAGTACCTAACCTACGTACGCCCAAATTTGCAGACTTTCAAAACGAATGGTGAAAAATTTTATTTAAAAAAATCTCAAACATTCTGTGCCTTTTAACTTTTAAATTCAGAATGCGTGTTAATCCATTATTTTAACTGATTGTCATTCATAAATATCTAACGCCTACAATGTTTCTACGCACGCCCACTTTCGTAAGGGTCGCTCGGTTGGCAAAAACGTTTTGAATTGAATCGCACACAGAGGAGCACGCGTACGCGTAGTTATTGCCCATAAATCACATTCAATTTGGGATAATGTCAAATTAGAGTAGAATCCGTATTTACTTGTATTTGCAAAAACTGCAATAACGGTATATCATTAATTATATATTTGAACTTAAATTATAAAATTTGGATACTCTTTGGAAAATAACCTTTAAATAAATATTTAAATTTAAAAAATGCTAAGAGTGCACTGATTGGATACTACTTGCAAAACAGAGTATTGTGAAATCTTCCAACATTCTGAGGCTGCATTATTTTTCTGTAATAAAAATTATACGCACCAAAACCGCCATCTCCGTCCGGTATCTTCCACATATAAAGATTAAAGTCGTCGGACCCGGACAGTACGAACTGATCGCCCTTTCCAGCGAAGCAGCAGCTTTTCATTGTGCAAGAGTTATAGTAATCCTGGTGGTAGAACTCTGCCACCGGTTCGGGCGACTGTACGGCGTACAATACTGGGGCTAGACGGCGTCGCAGGGCGAGTATATGAGTACCCGCTGAATTGAATCGAACACTCATGCTGTTCTGACATGTGCCGTTGTTGCCCACGTAACGGAGCACTGGGCTGTTGAAGAGTTAACAACACTTATTCTCTATTTCTTATTTTATGGTTAATGTCCTCCTTAACGCTGGTTTGACGAAAAATTATAATATAAAATATATATGACTTGTTTACAACGCAGTCTATTCCAAACTTAAAAGTATTTTTATTACTACAGCATTTTCTGTATCGATAAAAATAAATCGAGGCCTATACGACATTTTTTTTAATGATCAACATTTTTAAAATAAACTAAATGATTAACGGCATCATTTATGATTTTATAATAGTCTGTCGCTTACAGTAAATTTAGGTGGATATCGGGGCGGCGTCTAATATCTTAAAACATATTCCCTGAATAATGTCACTAGAGTATGAACCTTCTAAAACTTAGAAAGAGAGTGCACAGGATATAGTATCTGTGTTGTAACATTATGGTTAACAGGTTTGCTCATTGTCCAGCTTCAGCTATAATTACTTAATTAAAAGCCTACAGCTATACGTTTTAGACAAGCTAACTTTGGACCAACTCCACCTAAAAAGCATACTACTATACTACTCAATGCATTTATTATAATACTAATACAACTATGTAATAGAATACTCAATATATGAAGATAACATTGTCTCTGGATTAGAAACAAAAATGCATAACTCACTGCTTTGTTGATCTCAGATCCCACAGTGCGACGCCGTCCCTCGCGTTGGCTGACACCAAAACTCCCACTTGTTGCGGGTGAAACATCACGCCGTGGAACGCTTTCCGGCTGCGGGATATTATCAGGGATTCTGCGCAACAAAGAAATCACTTCAGTATACCTCGACTGTCAACATAAATCGACCTTTTATCGTGAGTCCTTAACAGTCCACAGATGGACATCGGCCTCTACTATACAGGGTTATCTTGCAATAACCAGCCAAATTTGCAGAGAAGGTTCAGAATGAGTAATATACGCAAATGGTGAAGAAAAATTCATTAAAAAAAATGAAACATTCTGTTCCTTTTATCTTTTAAATTCAAAAATGCGTGGTAATGCATTATTTTAATTGATTTTACTGCGCACGCACACATTTGTAAGGACAGGTACATTCAATTTGGGATAATTTAAAATAAAAGTAGAAGTCTTATTTACTCGTATTTTCAAAAACTGCATTAACGATATATTGTTATTTTTATATTTGAACTTACGTTTAAAATTTGTCCCACTCTTTGAAAAATAACCCTGTATTTCCAATATCTCCCTTATGAAGGATTTGCCGTACAAACACTATATAAGCAAATTGGCGATGGCAACAAATACCTTCCACGACACCCACTGGACGACGATAATTAGCGTTTTGGTCAGCAAGAAAATAAAATTCAAGTAGAGAAGTTATGTACGTATATTAATATATATGTTTGAACCTTAGGTTCAGTGTTTGGGAATTACGTCATTCGTATAAATGTTTAGATTGTTTTTGAATACATTTTTACATTTGAATGACCATACACTAAAAATGATTTACTGAGAACATCCTATCTATTATCACCTGAATTACACCATCATTAAACAATAAGCATCTATCAAATTGATAGTTTAAAAGAGATTTACTTGTAACTATGATGCTGTTCCCCTTTACTAATCCGAGAATTACCAATGCTTGACTACTAATAAGACTTATAGCAAGTTTTGCTATAAGTTAAATTATTCTCTAAATTGCATATTCCCTCACACTTAAATATGCATGACTAGAAAAAATAAATTTTGTGAACATGTGAAATCTGTTAAGGAACTCCTACCTTTATTAACTTATCATATACCTTTAAATACAGGTAGACTCAGTCTAGTACGAGAGCGGCACTGAAAATTTCGGGAATCAAGGAAGTGACACAACATTACTATTTAAAAATGTATTTATTGCTTTTCGAAGTATTCTCCGCGAAATGTGACACATTTTTCCATACGATGGAACCAATCATTGAAGCAACCATTCCATTCGGAAGTTGGGGTCTCCAAAATGGCCGTTTTGTAGGCGTCCACAGCTTCGTCAGGTGATGAAAATCTCTGTCCACGCAATTTATTCTTTATTTTAGGGAAAGTATAGAAATCATTAGGGCTTAGGTCGGGGCTGTACGGCGGATGGTCTAATAATTCTATGTTTTCTTGCTCTAAAAACTCTTTTGTTCTGTGTGCGGTGTGAGAACTCGCATTGTCGTGATGGAGGATGATACGGCGGTTGCAGTTCTCTTTACGGAGTTCAGAAACGACCTGTGGCAAACAAATGCTAGCATACCATTCTGCATTAACCGTTCTTTGTCCCTCAAGAGGAATAGTTCTAACATGGCCGGTTTTGAAGACAAACGTGGCCACTATTTTTTTTTCAACACTCCGTGAACGAACAATTTTTGTTGGCTTTAACTCATTTTCGAACACCCAAACTCGTGACTGGTTTTTTGTTTCGGGTTCGTACGCGTATATCCAGGATTCGTCAACTGATACGATATTGTATACAGCATTTGAGGATCCTGCCTGGAATCTTTCGAGAGTTCTGACGCACCAAGTAACGCGAGCCGCTTTTTGCTCTTCACAGAGCGAATGCCGTTTTGCGGAAACAAGTTTGACAAAACCTTGTGACAAGACCGAGAATCTCTTTTTAAATAAATAAATGGTATTCGATTTTTAACACCAAGGACTTTTCAATTAAAAAAAATAATAATATGACAGGAACAGTGGAAATATTCCATTCCCGATACTTTTGGTGAAGCCCTCGTAGAACAATTATAGTATGTTACATTTAATAGATAGATATTTAAGAATTTTACTAAACACTACTTACCATGAACAGAGTGCCTGGTGTCAAAAAGAAGAAGGCGACCATCATTCCCGGCTGTCGCTACAACCCGTTCATTAAATGGGTCTATGCTGAGACTGCATACTGCTCTTTGGTGATGCAGAACTTCCAAAGGGCATTTACTTTCTAAATCATGCACGATTACCTGTATGAAACAATATTAATATAAACAATAACAATAGATAAAAAAAATATCGTTGTAGAGGTACGCTACAGCTATTTTATGGTTATAGCACGAATGGGTCGGCTCGACCGGGGAAAGGCCACCATCTCAGCTTAATGCTGCTGTTTTATATGGTGTGTAAAGAGAACCGGAGACCCTTTTTACTGAAAACGAGGCATTCCACCGTAGTCCTTAGGGGTGAAAACGCATCTGCATTTTGATTCTTAATCGAAGAAAAATGTAGATGTCTATGGGCCACAGCATCCACGGTGTGATAAAGCGTGCAGTAATTGTTATACCAATCTTCCCCCCCGCCTAGCCCCCATACAGCCCGAGTGAGTCAGTGCACTGCAATACTCGTGCAGGCGTCGTGTAACAGTAGTTTTCCACCAAATACTGAAATTCGGAAGAAACGTGTCTGGAATTGAAGACAAATCTAACAAAACAACAAAGTGTTTTCACCAGGCCAGTTCAACTTTCGAAAAGTGCTACTATTGCATCATTAAAGGTTTCTCATTTGTTGGGTAAGAAGAAAAAGCCTTTTGTAGACGGTGAAATTTTTTAAATACATAAAAAGTAATAAAGGAAGTCTTCTTAACAGCTGCTTATTCTGCCTTTCAGAATTTTAAAAACAAAACTGAAATTATTGCGGCTATTGAAGCGATACCATTGTCAGCCAGAGGTGTTGTTTGATATTTCATGATTTAACAACAAAGGTAGAATTTTTAAAGTTGTTCCTAAGGGTCACACACAAGGTAAAGATATTTATGATGCACTTATAAACTTTGCAGAAGAAAGTCAGTTAGCTGCCATAGTTACTGATGGTGCATCTACAATGATACGCAATAAAATTGGCTTCGTAGCGCTGTGTATGGCAAATGAAGTGTTTCCTCAATTCGCTCACTACCACTGCATCATCCATCAAGAGGCTTTGTGTGCCAAAACTCTTCGTTTTGAACACGCCATGAAGATTTTCGTAAAGATAGTTAAATCTATTAAGGCTACGGCATAGCAAAACCGTTTGTTTCGGCAGCTTTTGCGAGATGAAGATGCTGAGTACGCGGATTTGATATTGCATACGGAAGTTCGATAGCTGAGTAAAGGCAAAGTGCTTGTACGCTTTCTCAGTTTAATAAACGAAATCAAACAGTTTATGACAACGAGAATGGAAGATTATCCATAGTTGACCGATCCCTCGTGGCTTGAGATTTGGGGTTTGTCCCTGATATAACAATAAAATTGAATAAACTGAACCTGGAAATGCACGTCATGTTGCGAAAATGGTGAATACATTCAAAGCCAAACTGAATTTAGGGCGGGGGTTAGTCTACTCCTAATTCTCACATTTTAAATTATCAGTAGGACTAGATTAACTCCTGTCCGACGAGCAGTTTGGCGAATGGCTCTAGTGGAGAGCGCAGGTCGTGTTGATTCCCAGGGCAAGTCTGAGGAGTTGACGTGGTTGCCGCCTGTTATGTGGTCAGATTCAAAAGGAAACAGACAGAACAGAAACACTCAGACGATCCTCATTTTCTTTTCTTTTTATCCCACCCCAATTTTTGCTATCTTAACCCAAAAGGTTAAAAAAGGTGGGGTAAAAAAAGCGCTGGAGGATAAAGAAATAGCTCTTTGGGCCTTTATAGACATTGAGGGCGCTTTCAACAGTAGCTCTACATCACTGCTGGTTGAGGGCCTGATATCTAAAAATGTTAACTCCACAACTATAGGTGGGTGAAGTCGATGCTCTCAAACAGAAAGGCAAAAATAGAGCTGTTTCAAACTTCGATTGAGGTTGCAACTACAAGAGGCTGTCCACAAGGAGGTGTTTTGTCACCCTTCCTTTGGACTCTTGTGGTTGAGCAATTATTGTACAAGATGGCAGACCTTCGCATTGACACACTGGGTTATGCTGATGACCTTGTGATCATTGCGAGGGGCTTTTGCCAAAGCACTTTATCATTAATCATACAAAGAGCCCTAAACACCATAAACAACTGGTGCAGGGATAACAGTTTATCAGTTAATGCTGATAAAACTGTTTAAGTAAAAGGGTTATTACCCTTTACCAAAAATAGACGGTTGGACAAATTAGTCACACCAAAACTTAATGGTAAAGAAGTACCATTCTCCAGTGAAGTTAAATATTTGGGCGTAATAATCGACCAAATACTAACGTGAACTTCTCACATTAGCAACGTATGTCATAAGGCTAAAATTGCTTTAGGTACGTGCGGTCGCATGGTCGGGAACAACTGAGCCTTGCATCCCAGTATGATCCTATGGCTGTACAGCAGTATAGTGAGGCCGATTCTTACCTACGCCTCCACTGTCTGGTGTAATAAGGCCAACCAAAAGACGACTACGGACAGACTATATATTCTACACAGGACTGCCCGCTTAATAGCAACTGGAGCGATGCAATCATCGCCTGGAGCGGCTCTTAATGCACTTCTAGGCCTAACGGCTCTTGATCTTTACTTAGACAAGGAGGCGAGGGCTAGTTTGCATAGGATTAATGCTCAGTGCGGTTTGACCTTACTTTCCTATAGATTGAGATCCATGCTCGACTCAATTAAGGAAACACCGGTCTTATGCATTATCTCAGATATCTTGCGTCCACTATATACTTTTAACAAAAAGTATACACTGGAACTATACGCAAGTAGTCCCAATAACTAATACTACCTCAAAATGGAATCCGTTAAATGTAAAATAAAAGAATGGAACTATTTTTTACACTTATAACCTGTGCTTAAGGACTTTTAACTTCCGCGAATGCAGCAATAATTTTGCTGCGGCGGTCTTCATAACTTTGGATCTGTTTGACTTAAACACGACTCTTCATTTCAGAAAAGATTAAAAACTGTTTTGGCATAGAAAACCCCAAATATAAAAGTCTAAAGGTGAAAGGTACGGCGAGATTGCAGGCCATAGTATAGGGCCTCCATGCGCAATGTACCTATCTTTGTATCCACTCTTTCAATTATCACTCACTGCACGTGCAGTTTAATTATGTGTCAATTGTTCCTCGATTGGTAAAGACTCAAGTACATATAACGTTTGCACACCACGTAAAATTTCATTGCTTAAAATGAGGGGAATGCCCGCTGTTCATACACTTTGGCCATGGGTACCCACATATAAAAGCATATGGAAATGATAATATGCAATTAAAAGAATGAAATGGTTAAGGAATTGGTTAAAAAAGACCGGATTTTTAAGATATAAAGGTTTTTATCTTCACAATAACAGTTTTTTAACTACAAATGACTTCGTAATTTGGTGACATTTAAACCACAATTGACACAACGTAAATGTCCTCTTGAATGACTTACTGAGAGCTGAGAAGAACTCTGGCCGGTGTGAACGCTGGAGTCATTGTTAACAGTGGATATCGAGTTCAAGTTCGTGCAGAGGTTATCGTAAGTAGTGGGAGCGGGATCCATTTTCGGGCCGTTGTCAATAGGGTGAAGAGAATTATTGGAGTCCATTCAAAAAGCTTATTCGTTGCTAAGATAACAATTCCGCAAGAAAACAAACAAAATAACACAAATGCAAAGGAATTCGACTTGTGACTATTTATTTTGATAATTATGTTATGAGCCTAGCTGTCAGATTCGATGTTACACAGACACGTCTTCTATGAAAACGAGATTGTACAACCAGTGCGAGTTGCCAGTGATGATTTTGGATCTGAGACGTGGTCCTTCACTGCTGGCCGTATGAGGACGCTCAAGGTAGCTCAACGAGCTATGGAGAGGGCTATGCTCGGGGTTTCTCTTCGTGATAAACTTAGAAATGAGGATATCCGCAGTAAAACCAGAGTAACTGACATAACCCAACGGATTAGTAAGTTGAAGTGGCAATGGGCCGGCCATATCTCCACTAGATGGAGTGACGACCTGGTAAGACATGCAGGAAGTCAATGGATTCAGGTGGCTCGGGACCGTGCTTTGTGGCATTCCTTGGGGGAGGCCTATGTTCAGCAGTGAATTTTGTGAAGGGCTGTAATGATGATGATGATGATATATCTGCCGTATATTGAGCTGATTTGCATGCTGTGAAAACATTAATAAACGATTTTAAACATTTTGCCTGTCTCACTGGAGTTACACACTCGCACTGCAGGTCTTTGACTGCGAAATTGCCGTTGTGGATGGGAAAATTGAAATGATTGTATTTAGGTACAAAAAAATTAACATATTAAGAAATTCTCACAATTTTATGAGCAGCTTCTGGTAAGTCCTTTAATTTTGCCTACTTGTCGATATAATATTGTTTTGACACAAACATCGAATCCGAAGCTAGCTCAGCCCTAGTTTAACACGGATCCGCTTGTACTATCGCCTTCAATTTTATCCAGGCGGGTACAAGGTTCATTTGTGTGGTTAAAATTTCCCGAACGAAAGCGAATGCACCAATAGTGCACAGTTCGTTCATATTAACAGAATTAACATACATAAAATCGATAAATAGATAGCGATTTTTTTAATCAATTTATAATTCCATAAAAAAGAATAATCTTTGATTCGCTTTAAGTTCTGCACGCCTTTTAAAATATGTTTTGTTATATTTATTTAAATTCCATTTTAAATGTATTTTTAAGAACAGATAAGAATAACAGTTAAATTGTGCATTAGCGTTTTTGTTATGTTCTAAAGAGTTTATGCTAAATCATCTAGCAATTCGCTTGTTTCATTATCATAACATCATAATAATTATCGAAAAATAATATTACCATTATAATAATGACACCATAAAAAATCGATTGAAAAAACAGAATCCAATTTTTTAACGATATTTGTAATTGGCAACACTTTTTAATTTATCCACAAACTAATGAATTACGGATTTACCTAATTTCATTTTTATCTTTTCGGTACTTTTTTTTGTGTAAAAATATTCAATCTTTTTTGGATACATAAATACCGCGATTAATTACCATAAAAAAGATGTACTTTTTTAACAAATGCAAATTGTTGGCCGTTACTTGGCCAGAATTGGGCATTTCCATTTGCAACCCATACGAATATGTTCCCGAACAAAAAAATGAAGGCGTGCTGTCCTAAGCACAGCTGGCAAACGACTCTTCTTTTCGCCCTTGCGCGTTCTCAACACCCACCGCTCGACCGACGTCAAAACCGGTATCGCGCCGAGCCGAGTGCCATCTGGTGTCGATTCTTGACATTAGCGCTTGGCGCGAACAGTGGGTTTTGGAGGAATGCATGGCTCTAGAGATATCCTCATACATTTCTTCTGCCTCCTCATCGGGGTGTGCCGAGGTTGGTGCGTAAACCTGTATGACCTTTAGCGAATATCGTTTAGTGATTTTGAGTATAAGGTACGCAACCCTCGTCGACACACTCACAATCTTTACAACGTTGTTAACGAGACTTGTGGACGATAAATCCGACACCTCCTTGGGACAGATGGTCGCCCTTCCGGTGATATAACAAATTGCCGGATTCGAGGATTACCGTGTCTTCCTCCTCTCTTCGGACTTCGGATAATCCTATGACATTCCAACGCAACTTGTCTATATGTGCTTGCGTCGTAAAATAGTAGGTGTTAGATATTTATCAATGACAATCAATGAAAATAATGCGTGACCAAACATTCTAAATTTAAAAGATAAAAAGGATAGAATGTTTGAAATTTTTTTACTGGTATTTGTTACCATTCACCAGGGCATATATTGCAAAATAACCCTGTAGGAAAATTGATAAAATAAATGCTTTTTGATTATCTGAAATTTAAATAACACCACATTAATAAATTCTATCCAGGCAAAAGACAGGATGGGTCGCCAGTTAAATTATATAATTAAACTTTCCTCTTTAATGGAATGATTGTGTATCATGTATACACATACTTGTTTATATTGTATGTATTACTTGCTAGCAACCATAATTCTTATATTTAATTGAGAACTATTTTTAAATTAAATCTGTTAACCACTTTCAATGTGAATTAGAAGAAGAAACCAACTTTATTTTGACACAGACTACAGACAGTTATAAATATGAGGTGTAATAATGGGAAATTTCGCGTTTTGAAAAAAATATTTATTAATTCGTCTACATTCATGTTGTCGCCTTCAAAATAGTCCCCATTTGATACTATGCACTAATGATAGCGCTTCTTCCAATCCTCAAAACACTTCTCAAACTCAATCTTTGGGATAGCCTTTAGCTCTTTCAGCAATGCTATTAATGTCATCTATGCTTGTAAAACGACACCCCTTTAAGGTTTTCTTTATTTTTGGGAATAGGGAAAAGTCACCCGGAGCCATGACAGGTGAATATGGAGACTGGAGCATCGTTATGGTAATGTTTTTGGCCAAAAACTGATGAATAAGCAATGAAGCATGAGCAGGTGAGCATTATTGTGGTGCAACCATTAATTGTTTTTCCACAAATCTGGGCGTCGGATTGCTTCACACAAACAGCGTTGAACTTACTGACCGTTTGACCTCGTTGCAAGAATTCATGATGCACTATGCCATTAAAATCGAAAACACAGTGTGCATGACCTACACGTTCGACCGCACTTGTCAAGACATTTCGGTCTTGGCGAGGCAGAATGCATCCACTGGGACGATTGAGGCTTAGTTTTTTTTTTTATAGGAGAGGGGGCAAACGAGCATGCGGCTCACCTGATGGTAAGCGACTACCGCCGCCCATGAACAACTGCAACACCAGGGAGGGAATTGCAGATGCGTTGCCGGCCTTTTAAAAAGGAGTACGCTCTTTTCTTGAAGGTCCCTAAGTCGTATCGGTCCGGAAAAATCGCTGATGGTAATCGATTCCACAAGGAAGTCGTGTGAGGAAGAAAACATCTTCTAAATCGCACAGTGGTGGACCGCCAATCATCCAGATGGTGTGGATGGTATCGGGAGTTCTGCCGCGATGTGCGTTCGTGAAATTTGGCGGCTGGGATTAATCCGAACAATTCCTCAGAGCACTCCCCATGGTAGATGCGAAAGAAAATGCAAAGGGATGCAACATCTCTTCGCAGCGCCAATGAATCGAGCCGATCGGAAAGGGCTCGGTCATCGACGATTCGAGCCGCTCTGCGCTGGATGCGGTCAAGTGGAAGGAGCTGGCACTGGGGAGCCCCTGCCCAGAGATGGGAACAGTATTCCATGTGAGGCCGAACCTGCGCCTTGTAAAGTTACAGGCGGTGTGCCGGCATGAAATACTGTCCCGCTCTGCTGAGCACGCCAAGCTTTTTAGAGGCCAATTTGGCCTTCTCTTCCAAGTGACCACGAAACTGCACGTCACTCGATATGTCGACTCCGAGGATACCGATACTGGCTGAGGCAAGAAGGGGAGTGCCTTGAAACTGAGGAGATACGACAAAGGGGTTCTTTTTAGCGGTAAACGCGCAAACTTGTGTCTTCTGAGGATTAAACTGGACTAGATTTAGTCGCCCCCAATCCGAGACTTTGTTCAGCAAAGACTCGACTTCAGACAAAAGTTTGTTCCAGTACTCGGCGACGTTTTCCCGAGAAATATTGGCACGGCCGGTGTATAGAGCATCACCAGTGCTGTCATCCGCATAGCAATGAATGTTACCAGTTAGCAACATATCATTGATATGCAGAAGAAACAGCGTTGGTGATAGCACACAGCCTTGTGGAACACCAGCGTTAATAGGCTTGTAGTCAGAACATGCACCGTCTACAACGACCTTGATGCTCCGATCTGCAAGGAAGCTGGTGATCCAATTGCACAATTTCTCGGGAAGCCCATAGGAAGGGAGCTTCGAAAGAAGCGCTTTGTGCCAAACCCGATCGAAGGCCTTCGCAATGTCCAGACTAACGGCCAACGCCTCCCCCTTGGACTCTACTGCCTCCGCCCATCTATGGGTCAGGTAGACCAGAAGATCACCAGCTGAACGACCCCGACGAAAACCGTACTGGCGGTCACTAATCAGCTGGTGATCCTCAATCACGATCTCTGCGGATGGGACCTGTTGTAGCAAGGAATCTGTAGCCATTTGGACGTGGTCGATGAGTCGGTCTGTTTCGGCATTACCGCTATGGGACCTATAGAGGCACCCGTAGATGCGCGGATGGTCGTCGCTGTTTACGCGTAGCCAAAGGATGGACAGGTCCGAACCTTCAAGACTGCCGAGGCGTCGAGAACAGATGTCCTCTCTGACATACACGCAAACTCCAGCCCTTAGCTTCAACTTAGTTTCAACGTCAAGTTTAACTTAATTTCAACGTCATATCCATAAACCCATGTTTCAATGCCTGTTATAACACATTTAGTTAATTCTGCATCGTCGATGATTTCATTTAGTGACTCCTAAGCAACTTCCATTCACCGCTATTTTTATTAAAATTCAACAATTTTGGAACAAATTTTTCTGCCACGCCTTTCATACCCAAAACATTTGAAAACATTTCATGGCATGAGGCAATCGAAATGTCAACATCATCCTCGACTTCTCTGATTCTGATTTGGCAATCATTCATAACCATTTCTTTTACTTCTTCTACACTTTCATTGGTTGTTGATAACGGCCATCTTGGAAACACTTATACTATTTGTAAACTCTTGTTTTACGCATAGCATACTCACCATAGGCCTTTGTTAATATTTCACACACTTTGTAACACTTTATTTAAATTTTTTTTTAAATTTTATACAAATTCTTTGATAAAAGAAATTTTAACAAATGCTGAGCTCATAAAAACACATCTACCCTTAGCTGCTACAACAGACAAAGTAAACAACGAATACAGCTGAAAATTTTGACAATATGACTTGCTAAACCCACGAAATTTAAAAATTACTGTTATTTTCTGAACATGCTTCATATATAAATTAAAAATATGTTAATTCAATAAATTTGGCTTTGAATATCAAAGGATTACCAAAAAGGACATCACTCTTCAAACCACACTCTGATTTTCATTAATGAAAGTAATAGTAATTTATGCAGTCATGAAACAGGTTGTGTACAATAAATAAAATAATACTGATTTATCTCCCAAAAATACTCACAATATCATCATTTCCACCTGAATATATTTTTTGATTATCATTGGTGATTCCCAGGCAAAATATGTTTGATTGGTGAACAGCTTTCATTGGCTCTGGCTTCCCATGATCCAAAATGGCTTGCCCAAACTGCCATACCATCACTCTTCTGTCATCTCCTCCTGAAAAGCAATAAAAATACTAACCCTAAGACTAAGACTTATAGTTTGCTAAGTAGCAATAGCTGACATGTAGTGGCATTGTCAGGGAATCCATTACCCCATATCATTCTATGGGCATTCTAAGATGCAAAAGAGGGAAAAGTAATTATACCTAGTCAGGTCATAAGTATTGTCACACAGTAAAAACTTTTCTTTTAGAATGCTGGCCACAAAAAAGTTTATTGAATTCGAATTGTTCATGAAAATAAAACTGTATACTTTTTAGAATTTTACTCATTTTTAAATATGGAGTGGATGCTTAAAGAAGACCGTGTTGCAGTTATTGCGTTGCATCGTTGTGGTTACATGCCAATTCAAATTTTTGACATACTGAAAAATTTGAATATAACCAAAAGATTCGTTTATCGTACCATCATACGATACAATGAAGACTCTAGTGTAGATGACAGGTCAAGAAGTGGTCGCCCTCGGTCTGTTAGGACTCCAGCAGTGATAAAAGCTGTGAAGGCGCGAATTCAAAGAAATCCCAAACGTAAGCAGAAACTGTTGGCCCTTCAGATGGGGTTAAACAGAACCACAGTGAAAAGGGTGATAAATGAAGACTTAGGGCTTCGGGCATATCGAAGAAAAACAGGACATCGTTTGAATGCTCGTCTAATGGACCTGAGACTAAAGAGATGCCGCGCTACGCGGCATGTTGAAGCGGTACGCGGGAAAAATATCGGGAAATTCTTTTATCGGATGAAAAATTTTTTACCGTAGAAGAGAGCTACAACAAACAAAATGATAAGGTGTCCACACACAGTAGTGAAGAAGCGAGCGACCGTAATCCGCGTGTCCAACGAGGTCATTTTCATTCCTCGCTCATGGTATGGTTGGGAGTTTCTTATTGGGGCTTAACAGAGGTACATTTTTGTGAGAAAGGTGTAAAAACAAATGCAGTTGTGTATCAAAATACAGTCCTGACGAACCTTGTGGAACCTGTTTCTCATACCATGTTCAATAACAGGCACTGGGTATTCCAACAAGATTCGGCGCCAGCTCATAGAGCGAAGAGCACACAAGACTGGCTGGCGGCGCATGAAATTGACTTCATCCGGCACGAAGACTGGCCCTCCTCCAGTCCAGATTTGAATCCGTTAGATTACAAGATATGGCAACACTTGGAGGAAAAGGCGTACTCAAAGCCTCATCGCAATTTGGAGTCACTCAAGACATCCTTGATTAAGGCAGCGTGCTGCTATAGACAACTGGCCGCGCAGATTGAAGGCCTGTATTCAAAATCACGGAGGTCATTTTGAATAAACTTTAGTGTCATAAGAATCTATGTTTTGTTAAGTTCATTTTGGTATATAAATGGTTACATAATGAATAAACTTGTTTCAATTATTTTATATTAAACATGTGACAAAATTTATGACCTGACTAAGTAGATATGCAACAGCATCTTCCTGATCGGAACTCAAAATAATAAGGAAGCAGGCACTGCCTGCCAAGAGTGGCAACAATAACCCCATAAGAGGTATTTTATACATTAATACTGTTTACACTTACATTTAAATTAATTTTGTGGGTGAGGAAGTATGAAGGGAGTCCTAGAGGAAACTTAATAGAAAACTTGCACTTTGCACTTCTAATATTCAGACAAAACAAATACCAACATAACTGTTTACATGTTGATTTTACTAATAACTTAACATCTGCACTTCCTACAAGTGTTACTTAGCTTTAAGAGAACTTGGGACACAAATATTTGATTTTTTTTTAATTTGGGGTAAACATAGGGCTTGGCAAGATAATTAAAATTTTTTTGAAAATAATCCTTAACATGTTCATAGAGAGAAATTTTGTGTTAATAGAGATGAAATAAAACCTAATATAATTTTATTATAATTTAAGTTAGATATTAAATAAAGAAATATATTGCAAATTATGAAAAGAGAAAAGAAAAAATATGCACAAATTCATAAAAAAATATAATAAATCTTTTTTACCCGATACGAGCAATTCGCCATTGCTGGAAAACTCGATAGCGTTTACACATCCGAAATGACACACTAAATCTCGTCGATACAAGTTCTTCGCAGCATTAAGCCGTTTATTAAACAATTGCGACTTAATATTAGGTATAAGTCCATATTCTCTTTTAGTTAAATAAGGTAGAGGGTTGGCAATATTCGCCATGTTTAGGAGATTACCACCATTTTATTATCACTTCACTTCTCTTTGACTTCACTCGGCAGTCGCTTTTGACGATCAGCTGTACTTTATTTTTAATAATATATAACGTTCCATTATACAATACTGTGACCTTTCCTAAAAATTATGTTTTGAAAATTTTGCTTATTTTAATGTAGAGATTCTAACGATTTATCACAGAATCGTTAGAATTTCAACATTAAAATCCTGTTTACATCGAATTACTACTGTTAGGAATGAAGGTAAAAAATGAAAGGAAATACAAACAAATTGGTTAGGGTATTCTACAAGTGTAGGCAAGAAAGATCGTGTTGCTGAGAGACGGCCCTGTGTTACATTGAGATCGGTATCTGTTGGTTTGCATACTTTGGTGTTGTCATGTAATTGGATCCTTCTTGTTACACCAGTGTGATTCTTGACCAGTGTTTGGTCGAACTGTATCGCTCTATACTGAATGTTTGGTGTAGAGAGCTGTTTAGTTGCTGATAGTCACAGACTACCAAGAGGATACCTGATAATAATCGGTTGCGTAAACAGGAGATTAAGTTGAAAACTCCGCTCTCACACCTTTATTATTTTTAACAATTAACCTCCAGAATAATTTCTAATAGTAAAGAAAATTGATTACCGAGTGTGTTCTTTTATTTAAATAATATTGAGAATAATTTCTAACATCAGAAGTGGGATAATTTCTAATATTATTCTTTTCGTCTAATAAAATTCTAAAAATAATCTGTTCTATTTGCTGTCTGTGTGCGATGTGACACGTTTTATGTATTATTCTTACATACGTGGTAGAGCCATGTTGCAGCTATATTAGTAGTATAGTTGTAGCACGAATGGGTCGGCTGGACCGGGGAAGGACCACGCTCTCACAGAATACCAGCAGGCATACATAAACTGGCAGCTTGACACTGCTGTGTTTCGTATGGTGAGTGTAGAGAACCAGAGACCCATTTTACTGGAAAAGAGGCATTTCATCTTAGTCCTCACGTGTGACGACGCATCTGCATTTTGACTCTTTATTGAGGAGAAATGTAGATGTTTATGGGTCACAGCAAGCACTTACCATCAGGTGGACTGTGTAAACGTTTGTCACCCAATCCTATAAAAAAAATACTTCCGTGACAACGCCGCATTCTATACTACTTCTGCTTACATTCTTCTAATTACATTATTTAAAGACAACATATTCATTCTTCTCGCTCACAAAACCTAAGGTATTCAAACAGTATTACCGTCCATTCATTCGCAAACAGGTTGTTTACATTGTTTCTGCTTTTTATGATAAAATATATTTAATTTATTAAAATTAAATTAATTTAAAATCTAGAATTCCTGGTGGATTGCCAAACAAATTCAATTGCCGACGGATATCGAACCCTAGCCACTCGCGTACTGTAAAATTTACGGTAAGTTTGAATTACCACGGCTAATAATAATTGAGTGCTTTGTGGCATGGATGGCATTTTTCAACCTTAATCAAATACTTACCATGCTGTAAAATAAGAAGACATGCGCGTGGGCACCCTCACCATCTAATATAATGTGGCGCATCAGCATAATATTATGATGTAAATAAAATACAAATCATGCTAGGCTGTATGGTCTAAGACCTTTGCTGGTATTATTTGGCGAATAGTAACAACAACTTAACTCTGTGACTTGACTGACACAGGGTTCCCAACTTAGGGGTTTTCCCCTTAAAATTAGTGTGGGATGGAATTTTTAAGGGATTTACATTTTTAGGGACTTATATTTTTTTCACTTTATTTGATTTTTATTTAGAAGATTTCGATGATTGCGGCGCAGCTGAATTTAAACCTTTTAAAAATGTCTCAAAATTCTCGGTATGTTTTGCAATTTCTTGTTATTTGAATCACATTGTTGATCTGATTCACATTGCAACAAAATAGTGCATCAATTATAACATTTAATCCAATAACTAAAATGTATGTTTATGTAGGGATTATTGAATTACCCTTTAGGGCTAAATAGTTTTTGGAATTGGTAACACTCACTGCCTTGACAGTGACATTTTTATAGGTACGTACGTCAAAGAGCTAATCACAAGCACATGCTGTGTTTTGGTTTTAAATTTACATAACCGCACAGTGAAAATAAGTCCCTGTAGTAAACAATTTGTGCAACATTTTAACCCGTGTTTAAGGAGTAACATTGGAGTCTTAAAATATGGTAATAGCAGCCATGAAAAAGCCAGCCGTAACTGGTAAATTTAATTTCTATTATTTTAAATTAATTACTTTAACATGTAAGGAAATAATTGAGTGTATTCTTTAGTTTCAGATTCTGGATCAGAAAATGAAAATGAAGAATCAGAATATGAAGGAGGAAACAGTGACGAAGAACAAATTTCTTCAGAGGAATCAGACAATCCGAGTGGCAGTCAAGACGAAGGAGTAATGTTAACAAATGAGGGCTGGGCAGATTCTGTTGCAAAGATTTTAGGTTCTAGTAAGCCAAAAAATAAAAAGACTTTGGTATTATCAAGAGCTAAAAAGCATTCAGAGATAATAAAAAAGGAAAAAGATGAAAAACCAGCATTTGAAGTAGTTGGCGACAGTGAACAAACTAAAAACGAAGAAAAAAAAGAAGAAATTGTGTCATTTGAGCCTCCAATAAAGAAAAAGGTTAGTAACTAATAGTATTACACGTAGTAAACTCATGTGGTTGCTGTACAAATGGCATGTTTCAACCATGTACCTGCAACACTCTCTTCCAGAATAGAATACTTGTACACTTTGTATACAATAAGGGTGACAACAAGTACATAGTCCACTTGATGGAAGTGAATATTGTAGCCTGTAGATACATCTATTTATACTCAATTTAGAATCAAAATTCAGATGAGTTGTCACCCCTGAGGACTAGGATGGAATGCCTTGTTGTAGTAAAAAAGGTCTTTTCATAGATTAATGATAAGTCTTTGTGAGCTCTGACTAGATACCGCGCTTCCTGTAAGTAACAGCTCCGTGAGTGCGGTATCTTAATATTGTAGTGTGTATAAGACAATTTGCATGATGCTAGTGTGCGTGAAAAATTGTATATGCCATCAGCTTAACTATTACCCGATTAATGGGAAAATTTATTTTATGCTATGGCTTAGTAGTTACGTTCATAGTTATGAATGTATTCAAGAAATACTTAAAAATGAATAGTTTATTAATAACGAATGTATTTATATATTTGTGTATTTTATGTATAGGTTTTTCTTCTGAATAAATGACATATAAATGATAAGGCCTCCTTTTTATCAGTTTAATTTTTTTATTTACATGTCTAACTAATATTCACAAATTATTTAAAAAAATAGTTATTTATATGGCGTAATCAAAATAGGGCTTTCTATTCTATGCGTCAATATGAACAACTTTTACTATAGATCTATCTTCCTAATCGCAAGAAAAATCAGGTCTTCCATACATTTTGAGCGAAGTTTGTACGAAATTTTGTATGGAATAACTGACTGAGATATTTTTTATAGGATCAGGGTGACAAACGGGCACTCAGTCCACCTGATGGTAAGTGGTTGCTGTGGCCCATGGACATATACAACTATCCTCAGTTAAGAATCAAAATGCAGATGCGTTGCAACCCCTGAGGACTAAGATGGAATGCCTCGTTTCCAGTAAAAAGGGTCTCCGGTTCTCTACACTCACCATACGAAACACAGCAGCGTTAAGCTCCTATTTTACACTGGTATTCTGTGAGAGCGTGGTCCTTCCCCGGTCGAGCTGACCCATTCGTGCTACAACTATACCAGTAATATAGCTGCAGTATGGGTCTATCACGTATAAATTAAAAATTTTGAAGATGATCCCACAATAAAAAATATTCATGTTGACGGGCAGAATCATTCCCTAAGTTATTAAATATTATTTTGTTACACCTTTAGTTAGTATATAAGACTGGGGAAAAAGTTTCTTCGTATATTGTATACAAATTCGATACGTTTTTGTTTTAAAGTTTTATTACATTTAATTATATATATGGGTCAATTCTGTTCAATAATTTGTTACCATCTTGTAGGTAGTGACATAATAAAAAATAAATGTTGCTGTAGAAATCTTGGGATTTTGATTAAAAAAATGCGACAAGTTGTTTTATTTGATATATTCAATACCAGAGATTTGAAGGAACATAGATTTAGTCATCCCATTTATAATGGAAAAAAAATTATAAACTTAAATATTAAAACCTCCAGAAAGCTATCTTTTAAAGAACACAAGCAACTTAAAGAAAATAATGACTAAAACATTTAAACCAGGTTTAAGTACTCAAGCAAATACTGGGTTTTTATTTATTTATTTATTTTGCATAAAATTTGTGTGTTTTACAGATGTTATAGAATGATAGTACAACACATTAACCATTTCTGGTGTACAAAATTATTGAATTTTATAAACATTAAGTATGACATTATGAATTAAAATTACATAAAAAAATACATACATTGCATAATAAATAGCAATAACAAAAAAAAATGAAAGTGACCTAATTAAAAAAAAAAACATTTACTACTATTTGCATTATCATATCATTAATATTTATAATTTCATGTCACATTATAATATATAATTACCAAAATATTATTATTTAAAAAAAATAATGATAATTATTGTTTTTCTAACCAACCAAATAAAAAGATTTATTAACTAGCCACTTTTTCAACTCGTTCCTGAAACGCTTCCTTGGTAGTTTTAATTTTATATTATTGGGTATTGCGTTAAACACTTTTATGCACATTGCATAGCAATTTCTATGATAATTTACTGTTTTTGGTATTTTATCAATGACTAATTTATCTGGATTCCTTAAATGTTTGGACTTGATAATATCTCCAGCAGTTGTAAACAGCTCAGAAATATTTTTGACAAATTTTGCTGTTTCAAGGATGTATATGCAAGGAAGTGTTAACACTTTTAAATTTATAAATATTGGTTTGCATTATTCACGAGGGGCCATATTACATATTGCACATAGACATTTTTTTTGCACAATGAAAACTATTGATGTCTACAGAATTTCCCCATATTATTATACCTTAGCTAAGTATACAATAAACGTATCCGTAATACGCCGCTGTTGATTGCGATGCCGTCTTTGTAAGGTTCCGTAATAAGTAAACAAAGCAGTTAAGTTTATTACATATTTTTTCTATGTGGGTTTTCCAGTTACAAAATATATCCATATGTATACCGAGAAAGGAAATTTCTTGTACTTGTTTTATTTGTTCGCCATTGTATACAATATTTTGCTTTATTTCATTATTTTGTTTTATAAAAAAATTGTATTAACTTGGTTTTGCTTATATTTATGTGTAAATTATTATGTTCTAACCATTGAATTATAAATTTCAAAGAATTATTAATGTCATTTACAAATTTACCAATGTCTGATTTTTTTGTTACATGTCATTTGCATAGCAATATCATCTGCAAATAAAGTCAATAAATTATTCGTTACAAAAGAGATATCATTAATATAAAATAAAAACAAAAGTGGACCAAGTACACTGCCCTGTGGCACGCCATATCCATTAATTAGGTACGGTGATTTATACTGCTCATGTTCTTTATTATAACTTAACCTTGAAATTTCAACACTTTGTTTTCGATCTGTAAGATATGATTCTATCCAATTTAATGCCTAAGTTGTCGAGTTTGTTTAGTAGAAGTTTGTGTGAAACGAAATCAAAGGCTTTACTCATATCTATGAATATTACTGAAGTGTGATTTTTGTCATCTAAATTATTAACAACATCTACACTTCCACACTCTACTATTATAAAGAGGAAAGATTTGTTTGTTTGTTTGTTTGTTTGAATTGAATAGGCACCGAAACCACTGGACCGATTTGAAAAATTCTTTCACCATTAGAATCCTACATTATCCATGATGAACATAGGCTATATAATATTTTCAAAAAAGTTAGGGCTCCGTATTAAAACTTCGTTAATGTAAACCCAAGGTGTGAAAAAAAATTCCAAAAAGAATACTTATATCGCGTACGATACATGTAGCGAATATTAAAAACATTTCACACATTTTAAATATTTTTTTCTTTTTATAGAATAAGGGTGACAAACGAGCACACAGTCCACCTTATTGTAAGTGGATGCTGTGGCCCATAGACATCTACATTTATCCTCAATTTAGAATCAAAATGCAGATGCGTTGTTACCCCTGAGTACTGAGATGGAATGCCTTGTTTTTTACAAAATGAAAACATGCATGGGTAGTTGATTTATTGCTTTGGAATCCAAATTGTTAATTTATTATTATATTAAATTTTGAGGTGAATTCTATTATACGCTTGTACAATTTGTATTTTCAAATATTTTGGAAAAAATAGGCACTGAAGTTATGGGGCGATAATTACACATATGACGTTTATCATCTTTTTTATGGAGCGGTTTTATTATGGATTTCTTTAAACTCTCTGGAAAGTTGCCATTAGTAAAAGAAAGATTAATGAGGTAGGTTAAAATGTGTACTAATTCTTTACTGCAACATTTTATTATTTTCATGGAAACTGAATCATATCCCACTGCGTTTGTGTCATTCAATGACTTTATTATATTCATCACATCGGCATAACCATATGGCTTCAAAAAATACTTCTAGATATAGTAGTTTTATTTGTGTTAATATATTTATTAGTGGGAGATCTATTAGTAAGACTAAAGAAATATTTATTAAATGACTCGGCGATTTTAGTAGGATCTGTAATTAATTTATTGTCAACCTCTATTCCATTTATACTCGTAAATAAGTCTTTATTACTTTTATAAGATCCCTGTTTAACGACTTTCCAAGCAGCTTTTTACTTATTTTTTTCCACAAACTTATAGTTATTAATTTTTTCAGAAAGGCGAAAACATTTTTTAAGGAGCTTTGTGTATTTTATGTATTTAATTTTGTTTAGGAATGTTAGTGTGTATTGAAAGTCTCAAACAGATAACTAATCTTGTGATCTGGCGTTATCATGATGAACGACCACTCCTTTTCTGATTATCAATGCCAGGCGTTTTTTTTTCTATTTCTTGCTTGTCTCATTATTTATTGGTAGTAGAGATCCGAATCGATGGTTTTATCCGGCGGTAAAAGCTCATGATAAACTTTCAATACCACCATACACACAGCATCATTTTATTTCGTGTTAATCCAGGTTTCGCTTTAGTCTGTAAACAAAACACATATCAATACAGAAAAAAATCACGTTTCTTGTATGGTCTTCATACGTGATTGTTTTGGGTCCTTTAATATTTTACTTGTTTTATTTTTTATTTTATGTTGTTATAGCAGCAATATAAATACACATTCTGTGAACATTCTACATATTACGGTTCATAAGATACAGCCTACTGACAGACAGATGGAACGATTGTGGAGATTTGGGTCCCGTTGATACTCTTTGGGTACGGAACCCTAAAAAGGTCCCGCTGGGTTTCTTGCTGGTTCTTCCCAGGACAGAGGTATTCTCCGAACCAGTGGTATATAAAATAATGACTTTCAATAAGTATTATGTAATAATCCATATTGAATAAAAATCATTCTATTCTATTCTAAAAATGGCAATTATGTCATTTGAGCAATACTACAGAAATAAACATTAAATAATATAAAATTAGGTTATATTATAATAAGTTTAATATATTATATTATAAAATATTGTAACAATAAATTCACATATAAAAATCTCAGCCACGGGGAACTTTATTTTTGCATTCGCGGCAACACTGAATAGCGTCATTGATATTTTGTGACTTATTTATAGCTCGTGTTATTTTATGTTAAAATTTCGAAATTGTATGATACTTAATGATAGTATGTGATTCCAGTGTCTTTCTTATTTCTTGTAGTATTATTTTTACACAGTTTCAATACGTAAACTGGTATTTTACTGTGGATAATGATCAAAATTTAATAAAACATTCGGTACGTTCACCTCACACGTTGCCTGCAACGCGACTGGCTCGGGAACGCCGATTGCGGCGTAGTATTTGTTGCCGCATTTTACATGAGCGCCGGCGGTATCTAGTCAGAGCGCGCGATGACTTATCATTAATCTATGGGTCTTTTGTTCTCTACACTCACCATATTATGCAAAATAGATACAGACAGAACACATCTGCATCTTTATTCTTAATCAAGATTAAAGTCTGCGTCACTGCATCAACTTTTTTTTTTTATAGGATAGGATGACAAACGAGCACACAGTCCACCTGATGGTAAGTGGCTGCTGTGGCCCATAGACATTTACGTTTATCCTCGTTTGCGAATCAAAATACAGATGCGTTGTCATCCGTGAGGACTAAGATGGAATGCCTCTTTTCCAGTAAAAAGGGTCTCCGGTTCTCTACACTCACCATACGAAACACAGCAGTGTTAAGCTGCTATTTGACGCTGGTATTCTGTGAGAGCGTGGTCCTTCTCCGGTCGAGCCGACCCATTCGTGCTACAACTATACTACTAATATAGCTGCAGCATGGCTCTACCACGTATCAACTTACAATTAGCTATATATACATATATATAGGTTATGGTTTGTACCATTTGACACTTGTAACAAACAAAACTGTTTTTTCATCATCTATACAAATAAATAAAATTGAAGTGTCTGTTTGTAATGTCAAAATTACAGTCTTTTACTAAATGCGTATGAAAGTAAATACGGTACTTATAACTAAAATACAATTTTTAAAATTTTTGTCTGTCTGTCTGTCTGCTTGTTCTGGCTAATCTCAGAAACGGCTGAACCAATTTTGACGGGACTTTCATTGGTAGATAGCTGATTTCATAAGGAGTAACTTAGGCTACTTTTATTTTAGAAAAAGAATTAGGGTTCCGCGCAAAAACATAAAAACTCTAACACGCGGGCGAAGTCGCGGGGAACAGCTAGTAAGTATATAAATAAAGAAATAGTGGTAAAGTGTAGATCATTATCTATTTTTACTTCCTATATATTTGTACTATATCTATAACTTTCATACTGACCAAAATTTGCCCCTTGCATGCAAGATAATAAGATATTATCATTGTAAAGTTAGTTTAGTAACATTATATACTGTTATTTAACATGTTGCTTTACATCTAAATCATATTTTTAGCAGTAAGTACTTCACATAACAAAAATTACTATTGCATACCTATAGATGTAATTATTTTGTAACTCTGTAAGTGCTTTTAATATAATAAATTTGAAAGGTGTAACAATGTTTTAGAGACATGAAAAATCAACTATTAGAGTTAAACCAAACATTTTAGAGAAGGACAGGGAGAGACTCTTATCTAAAATAGCAACTAAAGGTGTGGTACAGTTATTTAATGCAGTAAGGAACCAACAGAAGACATTAGAAAAAGAATTAAATAAAGATTTAACAGAAGCCAAGAAAGAGAAGATCTTGAAAAAATTTGATAAGAGGGCATTTTTAGATACCTTAATGGGTCAGACAAAGTCTATAGTTGTGGATGAACAAACACAGTCTTTAAAAAATGAAGTTAAAGCTGAAGAAGAAAAACCTAAATGGAATGCTTTAAGGTGCTATTTTTTATATAATTTAATAAATGTTGATTGTGCTTTAGATCCTTCGGCTAGGTCATATTATGGAAAAACGAAAAATAAAAAAAGTTTGATTGAGCTAATATGTAGCTCCGAATAAAAATAATATTAATGGAATTAAGGAAACACATTCCATACACTTATTCATTTAGTGGCAGTGTAAGAATAACCACTATCCCATATTATCTTGTGGGTGTCGTAAGAGGCAACAGAGGGAAACAAATCAGGAGATGGGCTGCAGTATCTTCCTAATAACTAAAAATAAAAAAAACTGCAGTTGCCAACATGCTTCCCTAGCTTGGCAACTATGGCAAATATTCCCCCTATGAGGCAATCTATGGGGAGGCCTATGTTCAGTAGTGGACTTTAAGCTGAAATGTTAATGAAATACTTACTTTCACATAAGAATAGCTCTTATTTCAGAAGGGTGATATAATATAATTATACATTTCATCTGGTTAGTAGAGGTCACACATATTTGTGATGCAGCATGGTTATATCACAAAAAAAACTATTACAATACTAATAAAAACTTAACTCTTTACAGAGATGACTTTATGATGGGAGCAAAAATGAAAGACTGGGACAAAGAACCTACTGATGATTAAATAAAAAATTAAACTTTATTAACATTAAGTATGTACATAATTTTATATATTATAAGATTAAAATATGAATGTTTACAGTATGTTGTTTATTTTTATAATAAAAACCATTTGAATCTATTTAATGTACAATGTATAAGCATCATTGCCAACTGAATGTTGCGTTATCTGCTTTGGTAATGTAGAGTAAATTTTAACTGGAAGATTCCAGACCATAGTTTCTATGGGCACATTGAGTGGAGCATTCCAATCATTATCTTCAGAACTGGGGGAAAGGTTTTCATTTGTAGTCACAAATTCAAAGTGAAGACGCCATCTTAATGACACTGTAATTTAAAAAAAAAAATTAAAAATTTATAAGTTTATTTTGCCTCATGTAATAACATATGGCATTATATTTCGGAATATATAGGTTTTTGAATTTGGCTGTATTATAACTATCTTACAAGTCCAGGCAACATCAAGTTATACTAATTTAGACATGTTTGTATTTACTAATAATTTTATTACCAAGAAATTAGTTTTTCATGTATTTATAAACTTTTTAGTATTTTTTTAAGTATTTACAAATGTGATCTGTGGTGTTTTGCGTGCTAAGTGCTGCTTTTTCAATCCAATCACGAATCATCTGAGACACATGCGATTGTTATCAAAATTGCACCAGAAATAAAAAAGAGCAAAATTCTTCTTGATAACATCCTTTTCTACAATAATGGGAGAAGTGTTTTAATTAACTACAGTTCAAACTTAAAGTAATAGCTATGAAATATTTGACGTAAACTATAACATTACACTAGAAAAAAAAATTATCTTTTGTTCAGTATTTTCATTTAGTAGAATTTTGTTACAAATAATTCTTTTTATGTAGCTGTGTATGTTGTGGTGTAAGAATGTAGGCTATTAAAACGTCGGAAGTAGTCAACATCAACGAAGTGCAATTTCTGTATGTAGTAGTATTATTTATTCTGTGACCAAGGTCACTTCTTGATATTGTTAGAACTAAGGAAAAATGTCTAGCAAAATCAAATTTAATTTTGTTTGCAGATGACACTTTTTAATTGGTGACTTTTTTATCGATATGTTTTTTATTGATAAAACTATCTTGATATTACCTCCATCCTTCACTTCACATTCACATATTATTAATTATTATACTAAAATAGTTGTAATAAGGTCTATCAGAAAAATTGCTCAGCAAATACTTGAATGTAGTATGTATAGTGTTCAAATGCTGATATTATTAACCAAAAATTGATTCCTATTTTTTTCATTCTGTATTGTTTTACCTTCATTAACATCAAATGCTGGAGTGATGTGTAGAGGTATTGGAAGAATGAGTTCAGAATGCGTTAACCCGAGTGTCACTTCATGAAACCGGGCCACTGTCATTGATCTACTGCTGGACTCTTTATTTACATTCTTTGCTGGTGATTTAGACTTTATTATTTCTTCGGGCTGCAAAGATACTGAAACCTGTAAAATATTCATAAAAATTAATATAATACGATCTTAGTCATAATCATCATAACAGTCTTTTAAGAGTTCACTGCTGGATATGGGCTTTTCCTATTTTTGTTTAGGATTGGCCATAATCAACACACTTTGCAGGTTGGATGGTCATGTATGGTATGTTATATCTGGTGTAAACTAGATGGTTATAATGCCATTTTTATAGAATAAGGGTGACAAAACAAGCACACAGACCACCTGATGGTAAGTAGTTGCTGTAGGCCCATAGGCAACTAAATTTATGCTCAATTTTTTTACGTGGTAGTGCCATGATGCAGCTATATTAGTAGTATAGTTGTAGCACGAATGGCTCGGCTCAACCGGGGAAGGACCACGCTCTCACAGAATACCAGCGTAAAACAGCAGCTTAACACTGTTTCATTTCGTATGGTGAGTATAGAGAACCGGAGACCCTTTTTACTGGAAAAGGCATTTCATCTTAGTCCTCACAGGTGACCACGCATCTGCGTTTTGATTCTTTATTGAGGATAGATGTAAATGTCTATGGGTCACAGCAACCACTTACCGTCAGGTGGACTGTGTGCTCGTTTGTCACCTATCCTATAAAAAAGATAACAAAATTCCGATGCACTGTCACCCGTCAGAACTAACATGGCCTTGTTTCTAGTAAAAAAGGTTTTCGTTTCTCTACACAGAAGGATTAAGTTGCTATTTTAATGTGAGAATGTTGTCCTTCACAAGTCTAGCCGAGTTTAGCTATGGTTTTTTAGCATTTTTCATTGTTGCCTCTTATGATACCTACAGAAAGAAATGGGATGATGGATTCTCTTAGGCCGGCCATATACATATGGAATTCCGTTTCGGGATTCCGTTTCGATATTCCGATTCGGAATCCCGAACGCAGAAGTCCATATAAAATCTATGGCCCGTCACACACGTACGGTAGTTTTCCGTTCGAAATTTTGCGGACAAAACGGGATTCCGTATGTGTGGCCGATCCGTTCGGAATTCCGAATCTGAATCTCGAAACGGAATTCCGTATGTATGTGGCGAGCCTTAGGCTGTTACCACACGGCTAAATACAAAACATAATATAATATATTTTTAATGTTTATGGTATAAATAAGCTAATATTTCTTTTGGATAGCCATGCGCTATAAGGAAATTAGGAAATGTTACATAGTAATATAAATATAAAATACCTAGTCAGGTCATAAATTCTGTCACATGTTTAATATAAAATAATTGAAACAAGTTTATTCATTATGTAACCATTTATATACCAAAATGAACTTAACAAAACATAGATTCTTATGACACTAAAGTTTATTCAAAATGACCTCCGTGATTTTGAATACAGGCCTTCAATCTGCGCGGCCAGTCGTCTATCGCAGCACGAACGAGGTCCATGTCAATATCGGCGGCTGCCGTAATCAAGGATGTCTTGAGTGACTCCAAATTGGGATGAAGCTTTGAGCACGCCTTTTCCTCCAAGTGTTGCCATATCTTGTAATCTAACGGATTCAAATCTGGACTGGAGGAGGGCCAGTGTTCGTGCCGGATGAAGTCGATTTCACGCGCCGCCACTGGCTGGCGGCGCGTGAAATCGACTTGTGCGCTCGATCTTGTGTGCTCTTCGCTCTATGAGCTGGCGCCGAATCTTGTTGGAATACCCAGTGCCTGTTATTGAACATGGTATGAGAAATAGGTTCCACAAGGTTCGTCAGGACTGTATTTTGATACACAACTGCATTTGTTTTTACACCTTTCTCACAAAAATGTACCTCTGTTAAGCCCCAATAAGAAACTCCTAACCATACCATGAGCGAGGATGGAAAATGACCTCGTTGGACACGCGGAATACGGTTGCTCGCTTCTTCACTACTGTGTGCATACACCTTATCATTTTGTTTGTTTGATACACAACTGCATTTGCTTTTACACCTTTCTCACAAAAATGTACCTCTGTTAAGCCCCAATAAGAAACTCCCAACCATACCATGAGCGAGGATGGAAAATGACCTCATTGGACACGCGGAATACGGTTGCTCGCTTCTTCACTACTGTGTGCATACACCTTATCATTTTGTTTGTTGTAGCTCTCTTCTACGATAAAAACTTTTTCATCCGAAAAAAGAATTTCCCGATATTTTTTTCCCGCGTACCGCTTCAATAAAGCGCGGAATCTCATCAGTCTCAGGTCCATTAGACGAGCATTCAAACGATGTCCAGTTTTTCTTCGATATGCCCGAAGTCCTAAGTCTTCATTTAATACCCTTTTCACCTTGGTTCTACTTAACCCCATCTGAAGGGCAAACAGTTTCTGCTTTCGTTTGGGATTTCTTTGAATTCGCGCCTTCACAGCTTTTATCACTGCTAGAATCCTAACAGACCGAGGGCGACCACTTCTTGACCTGTCATCTACACTAGAGTGTTCATTGTATCGTTTGATGGTACGATAAACGAATCTTTTGGTTATATTCAAATTTTTCAGTATGTCAAAAATTTGAATTGGCGCGTAACCGCAACGATGCAACGCAATAACTGCAACACGGTCTTCTTTAAGCGTCCACTCCATATTTAAAAATGAGTAAAATTCTAAAAAGTATACAGTTTTATTTTCATGAACAATTCGAAATTCGAATTCAATAAACTTTTTTGTGACCAGCATTCTAAAAGTAAAGTTTTTACTGTGTGACAATACTTATGACCTGACTAGGTATATCTGTCTTCTTTTAAGTAGTAATTCATAAAAGTGCAGATACCTGCATGCATGTCACAGTGCCGACGGAGAAATCAAAAGTGCCAACAATGTCTTCTCCCAATTTGTAAGCAGATTTAAATAAACAGAAACGACCAACTTTCCCACGGGTATTGGTTATCATATATGAATTGGGACTCCTTCTTGCTGTAAGATTCTGTAACATATCAAAAATACTAAAGAAACCATACGATCTATTGAGAAGAAAAATTGATTTAACAAATGATAATTGTAGGAAAAAAATGTAGGTTTCAGAAATGGGCACTTAAATTAGATTTTTACTCTAAAATATTAAAGACTTGTAACACTTAAATAATGTTTGAGAAAAAATGTATCTAATTGAATGGTGTTGTGTAGTGTGTAGTAGCCATAAAGAAAAAACAATATATTCAATTCTAGAAACAAATAGTTAATATTATGTAAATAATAGATTTTAATATTAGTCTAGAACTGGTATGAATCTAGAATATGGCAGATATGTTCACTATTTCTGTGTATTGTTGTGACTCATATACATTTTATATTATTCATTAAATTTAGAACTTAAAATGAGTTTTAACTTCTAACTAATAATTAGTTCCTAACTGTTTATAAATATTAGCCTATAATAACTTTATATCCAACAAAATTTTATTGACACTATTTACTAATGTTTATTGGAACTTGCCTAATTTTTTTTATTTAGGTCACAGAATACCAACGTAAAATAGCAGGTGTTTCGTATGGTGAGTGTAGAGAACCGGAGACCCTTTTTACTGGAAAAGGCATTTCATCTTAGTCACACTTATTCCACAAAAACAAAAATTTTTTCAAGTATACTGCAAATGAGTGATACAATAGGAAAAAGGTTTTAATAACTTAAACCTGTTACTGGCCAAATTAAAATTTTCGCCTGAGGCTGTTTTTTTAAAGATTTTTCATTTTTATTGAATTATCTCATTTCCTTGAGACAATTTAAAGTCTAAAGGACCTGGCAGCGCTATCAAGAGACATTCTGTCAAGAGAAGGCCTAGTTTTGAAAGAAAGCCATTTTCGTTTGGAAAAGAGAATCTTTGTATGTGAACCTAAGAACAACCTAGAAGTAAGGAATGTGCAAATTAGTATATGGACAGTTATGTAGAGGCTTCTTGCTGCCGATATAAGCAGTAATCGCCCAGCTCATGGACCTGAATTACTCTGTGATCACCGTGTTGTCAGGCTTAGCTTCGCTCAAAATTATGTGTCATGGATTCAAGAAGACTGGGATAGGATATTTTTCTCAAATGAAGCGAGAACATTTCTGTACAGTGAAGACCGACTTCCACAAGTGTTACAAAGACAAGTAGAATCCTCTGCAGAGGCATGTTTTGAAGAAATCACATTTGAATAAATTCGATGGATCGTACAAAGTTAGTTATCATTGAAAACGGCGCAATGACTGGACACCGATACATAACGGAAGTTCTAATTCTCCATTCATAACACGCATTAGCCGCACTTGGTGAAAACTCATTTTTTTATGACAACAACGTTCTCGCCCATCGGTCTGGCATGGAGAAGCGTATATGCTAGAGGTCAGAATTTGTCATTTGGAGTGGCCAGCTCGAAATTTCAACCTAAATCCCATAAGCATGTCTATGACATTCTAAAGCGACGAGATAGATCAGTGATGCCAGCATCGCAGTCCATCAGACAGCTAAAGAATGTGATTACCGCAGAGTGGGGATATATTTCACAAGAAACCATAAGAGATTTACTTGCTAGCATGCCCAGACGAATGTAAGCTGTGATTTTAGCAAAAGGGAGTCAAACTCCATACTAAACTTTAATCTGCTTTTACTATTTCATTTTTACTTAGCGTGCAGGTACACTACTAGTGCTTTAAACTTTAACAATATTTGTCATTAATTTAATCAAAATGTTATGATAAAGATAACTAAAACTACTCCATGCTAATTAATTTACAAAATTCACAGTATAAAACAATGTAGGCACACAATAATGCTTGATGAGGGAAGACATATTCCTAAGGTTGCCTCTCTCAATTTTCTATCTTTTGTAATCATATAAAATCATCAGTAATGTAGAGGTAAATCCCATCTAGCTATGCCTGTATTAGTGTGGGACATCATAAATTAAAATTTCACTGTAAAATATTTTTTAAGAAATTAAACAGATAAAATATCAATTAACAGTGAGAAGTATGTAAGGATGGGACAACAGGTGTCAGTTACCTACAACTCAAAATGAGACAGATGCTAATAACATAATAACTATATAAGCAATGCTCAGAATGAACTTAGGATGATTAAATTATTTTTGAAATCATCCTCTTTACCTGTAAAACTTGTAGGGCCATAGTCAATGGTGTCTCAACTTTTCTCTCTTCTGAAAATGGGTTTGTAGGTTGTAACTCTTCAGTTGTCTCATTACCACAAAGTGCTGCTAAGTCTTGCATATTGATTATGGGGCTTATTGGCAACACTCTGAATGGTATTCTCATCATCTTTATATGTGAGCCAACTTTTTGTGTTGCTATTGTTATTTTGTATGAATATTTAACTGTTGTCCCTCTGTACGACGGTGCAGCTTCAATTGGCAAAGATTCTCTATACCAAACTGTAATTTAACATTTAATATTTTAATATTTGTGTGCCCAGCGAAGTGAGCAGGTATAAGCTAGTTTTGAATATAGCTCAAATTCGGATCATATTGCAAGAATATGATTAATAAAAAAACGTTTTTTTTTTTAATTTCTCTTGTTACAAATATATTTTTTATCTAAGTTTATATCTTATAATATAAGATTTATTATTAAAATAGACCTCATAAAAAGTTATGTTTTCTATAACAATTAAATATAAATAAATATTGATAAAATTTTGCTGTATAAAATACAATTGATTCTGTATAACAACAAGCTTACATTGTAGATTAATTCTCAATACCATAATATATTTTTTCCTTAACATTTTCTAGTAATATTATTAACAGTGTAACAAAAATCATGCAATCTAAATCTATCTAAAAAATATCTAAAAATGTAAAATAAAAAATATACTTACATGTTTTGGTTTCGCCAAGTGGAATAGTTAGGTCACAAAATAATATTTTTGGTTTTGTATGGAATACAACATCCCCAATATCACATGATGTAACTTCCAGTGCAGTTGTCTTCTCTACACTAACCGCTTTTTCACTAGAGTTACCCGAAGTTGAATAGAAACAGTGTATTTGAGCTGAAGCCCATGCTAGGTTTTCCAAAATATCACTGTAAGGAACTTGAAAGTTAATTTTTTTTAAGAATGTAGGGTGATTTTAAATATTTTAAACTGTACCTGTGGCTTTGTGAATTCCAGTGTTCTGGTTGAGTAGTGTGGCAAAATGTAATGCAACATTCTAATGCTTCTCCAGCTAAATAAACGGTACCTGTG
Organism: Parnassius mnemosyne; assembly: GCA_963668995.1. Lineage (NCBI taxonomy): Eukaryota > Metazoa > Arthropoda > Insecta > Lepidoptera > Papilionidae > Parnassius > Parnassius mnemosyne. The sequence goes on along the minus strand of CAVLGL010000057.1, from coordinate 31,811,935 downwards.
GTTAACTTGGCTGAAAGTTCAATCATTGTTTCTTAATTTGTGACATATGTGTGTTTAGCAATGTTCAATAAATAATATTTTATAGTTTTATTCAATTATTTTTCTTCTTAATCTTAGCGGTTTAATGCATTCGTCAATATTATATGATTAAATATTTGTAATTCATAGAAATATTTAGCAAGTTGTAAATTTGACTTGACATTGACATTTGCCAATGTTGTTGTTTGTTGTTGTTTTTATTATTCGCTCGAGAGAGCAGGCAAAGGAACTAAGCCATACAGCGTTGTCTTTTTTATTTTGAATATATAGAATTTTAGAGTGTAAAGGCCGGAACCAAGTCTTATTTTTCTTCTTTCCATCTCTTCAAAATCCATAAAGGCCGTAGTCAAGTCTTATTTTCTTTAATTCTTCATATTTTCAAAAACCCGTAAAGGCTAAAGCCAAGTCTCCTTTATATTATACTCTTTGTAAGTTTCAATCCATGTAGATTTGTCAATCCAATATTTTCAAAAACAGGGATACCATTTTTCTTTTACAGTATTATGAATAAAATTGCAAAGTGCTAAATATGTCTTAGTATTCCTAAGAACATCTTGCAGGGCACGCGGGACGCTTTCTGAGTTTTCATAAACTTGTATAAGTTTTTCAATGAGTAGCAATCTTTTTATGGCGTACGCCGGGCAGTTAAATATTATATGTTCTGCAGTCTGATCTGCTTCTGTATCGCAGAAATTGCATGTTGCAGATGCTACTATTCTCATCCTGGAAAGATAAGCGTTCAGTCGATAGTGGCCAAATCTAAGTCTGCACATTATTGTATAAAATTTTCTGCTATGATATCTCTCGTTGCGAGAAAATCAAGGAATAATTAATTCTAAATTAATTGATGCATACCAAAGACCTTTTCCTGCTTCTAAAACAGCATTCCATTGCATTTTCCATTCTTCTTTTAACTCTTGCTTTAAAATTGAATATAAATCTGTATGTGGTATTGCAACATCGGTTATCCTGTCAATATCAGCTGTAACTATACTTTTAGCTAAATGGTCTGCTCTTTCATTTCCTTGAACCCCAATATGTGACGGAGTCCATAAAAATTTTACTTCCAAATTATTTTCTTTCAATTTCCACCACAAACTTTTGATTTCATATATGATGAAAGATGTTTTAGCATCTAAAGCTCTTGCTTTCAGTGCCTTCAAGATACTCATGCTATCAGAGATCAGTAACCATTTATTAGATACATGTGGGTGTTCTTCTATATATTTAAGAGCGATTAAGACAGCATAACATTCTGCAGTGTATATGCTTGCTAATGCAGGAATGGAAAGGCCACGTCCAGTTTTCAGATGAGGTATGTAAAATGCACAGGCTACTTTATTTTCAACTTTTGAACCATCTGTGTAAATTTGTCGATATTCATCATATGTAGATATAAGTTCATAAACCTCTTCTTTTCTTTTCAATTTTTCATCAATATTTATGTGTATATCACTGAATTTACTTTCATAATTCCCCTTATAACAAGGCCAAGTATGTGTGCTTTTGTGAATATTATGTTGCTCATCACATCGTATCACCTCATGAAAGTCATGGAGTATATATATATATGGGGCTGAGTTAGATATAGGAGACATACTATTATACTAAAATAATACTTTTTGAAAAAGAGGATGATGAGATAAAGAATTAATATTTAATAAAAACCTAAATTTCAGATATTTAAACCTAAGTAAGATAGGAGGAGTAAGACATTCAGCCTGTAAAGAAACAATAGGAGTTGTTCTTATAGAGCCGGTAATAAGTCTTAAATTCTTATTTTGTATATTTTCTAATTTGTTTACTAGTTTTTTATTTGATGCAAAACAAAGAAAGCCGTACTCAAAATGGCTCCTCACCAAAGACTTATATAACATTAATAATATTTCTGGATCAGCTCCCTAGTTAGTACTAGCCAAAGCTTTTAATACATTAAAGGCCTTAGAAGCTCTGTCTGATATAGAATTCACGTATTTGGTCCAAGATAAATTATTTGTAAAAATTACACCTAAGAATTACACAATTTGCACAACTTTCTATTGGTAAAATTGTATTATTATAAATTATTCTAGTGTTAAATGGACGAATTTTATTAAATATTACGACTTTACTTTTCTCAGTACTATTATCTAAATTTAAGTATGAAAAGTAAATGTGCAATTTCTTTAAAGCCTCATTTAAAGTGGTTACCAAGTTTTTGACATTTGTTCCTGAGGCATATATGACCAAATCATCTGCATATTGTAAATTAGTAACATTTGATCCTAAAATATTGTTTAATTTAAATATGTATAAAATAAAGATAAGAGGACTTAATATTCCTCCTTGACAAACACCTTTATAACTGAGCCTAGGACCAATAATTGTATTATTATTATTATTAACTTTAGCAAAAACTCTTCTTTCATGTAAAAAGTTAAATATCCATTTTACAATTTTTTCAGGAATGGCCAAAGACCTCAACTCTGCGGCGAGTACATGAAGATTAACGTTATTAAATGCACCAACAATGTCAAAGAATATAATGGGTTTTTCAACAAGAACTTTGTTTTCTAAAACAAAATAAAACAAAGAGTTTAGATGAAGATGATTCAAATTTTTATTGTATTACGAAGAGAAAAGTTTGGCAATTATGAATGAAAAATGATATCTGGTAAATGTCCACCACGACCACGCTGACATGTCGATTCTTTCATCAAAGTTTTTAATCACTTTTTGGCAAAATGGCGGGATCTATTTCGTTAATCACGTCACGGATTTTGAGTTTTAAGGCCACAATCGATTCGATTGGCTCCGTATAGACTCTGTCCTTAACATAGCCCCACAAAAAATAATCCAGTGGTGTTAAATCACACGATCCGGTTGGCCATTTAACAGCTGAATTTCGTGAAATTATGCGATCGGGAAATTCGGTTTGCAATTAATTGATCGTGTCGTTGGCTGTGTGACATGTGGCACCGTCCTGTTGAAACCACATGTTTGTAATATCGATGTCATCAATAATAGGCCAAAATTGAGATGTTAACATCTCGCGATAGCATGATCCATTGACCGTTACCGAAATTCCGAATACAGTGACACGTTGAGCATGCAAAGGCTTCTCAATAATCGCTTTAGGATTATCAGAAGCTCAAATGCGGCAATTTTGCTTGTTGACGTACCCTGACAAGTGAAAATGGGCTTCGTCTGAAAAAATGATATTTTCAGAAAAACCAGCGGGCTGTTACTGAATGAATTGAGCGAATCTACGGCGATGTGAATGGTCGGTCAGCTTCAATTCCTGCACCAGTTGAACCTTGTAAGGCTTCAAAGCCAAATCCTTACGCAAAATTCGCCATGTGGTGGTTTTGGATAACCCCAATTGTTGAGAACGTCGAGGAATTGACAAATTTGGATCTTCTTCAACACTGTGACTCACGGCTGCGTTGTTTTCGGTTGAACGACCCGGTCGAACACGCGTTGGTGTTGGCGCATTTTGTACCGAGCCTGTCGATTCAAATTTAGCGACCAAATTCTTAATAGCAGTCTCAGAAGGACGATTACGTTGTCCGAAAATATCACGAATTTTACGAAACGTAAGTTTAACAGAACCACCACTTTCATAGTGGATTTTAATTATTTAAATGCGATTTTCGAGCGAAATTGAATTCATTGTAGCAATTGCCAAAGCATCTACTACGAATAGGTCAAAAAACTAAATGTCAAAACTGTCATATTTTTGGTGTTGCCCCAATTGAAAAACAAAGTTCTTGTTGTAAAACCCGATACTAATTAATACTTCTTTATTTTCCATAGCTTTAAAGATGTCTAAATGAAGAAATGCAATACTTTCTCTAGATGACTAACGGCGTCTGAATCCAAACTGATTTGATGGTAGAAGACAATTTTTTTCTAGATAAAATTCTAATCTAGATTTTGTAAGTTGCTCAAATATTTTACCCATACAAGATGTAAGTGCTATAGGTCTGTAAGATTCTGCAATGTGAGGTTTTTTTCCAGGCTTTAAAATGGGTATCAAACAATCTTTTTTCCAATCGTTAGGAATAAGTGAATGAAACCATAACATATTATATATTTTCAAAACTAGTTCTCTACACGCAGTATTCATATTTTTTAAAGCTTTATATGGAACAGAATCTAAACCACAAGTAGTGTCTTTTCTAGAGTTAACAGCTGAATTGAATTCGGTCAAGGTAAAAGGTTTGGTAAGATAATCACAATGATTATCATTTGAGGAGTGAGGGGTTAGAGGTGTTTCATCTGTTTCTGGAGTACATTTTTTCAAAAATTCATTAGCCCAATTAGAATCTATGACAGATGTGTTATTATGAACAAAAGTTTTGTTAAACTTTTTAATGTAATTCCATACTCTAGTCAATGGAGTAGATCTATTAAAAGTTTCACATAGTCTTTTCCAGCTAAGCTTTCTTTCAGTCTTCAAAGCATGGAAATACATGTACTTCGTACAAACTGGAACCCGCACTTTCGAATGACATAAAAAATACAAGAAAACGACCTTGAAATTTTTCATTACCCCTCAGTCTCTTTCTAATTAGGGTGAACACAAAATACAAGAATTTGGGATATTATGGTGAAAAATCAGTTTATTTTTATTATATTCATTTATAAAATTTTAATTTAATTGAAAATAGCCTGCGGGCGGAAGTTTATTAATTAATATTATTTATTCGTGTACTTTTTTTGTCAATAAACGAATAAACGAGTGAACTGGCTCTATATACAAAACTTTAACTAAAACTAAAATATTTTTGTCCGAAAATGAACAAAAAATTCGATTTCCCATACAAAATGGGTCGGTCACGTAACCAATTTTGTATGAGAAGTCAATTTTTTTTAATTTCCACAAAGAAAATTCTTCAATACCATACTCAGGATGATGATTCATGGTTAAAGTTTTCGGGAGACTGTCTTTACATCTCTTATAATGTAACATTAGGAAATAATAAAACTAAAATAATAATCGTTTTTATTTACATTTATTATTACAATAGCAATAGTGTTTACAAATTTAAAATATAAAATAATAATAATTAGAGGTGAAGATTTTTACAACAACTCAATTTTTATACATGATTGAATAGTTTTGTGAAGTTTTTGTCACTTGGTACGAATAGCACTCAACTTTTAGTCCATAATTTTTTTTAGATGCGTTCTGAGACACATGGTCAAAAAAGAGTTTGAAATTCACAGCAACCATTTACCATCAGGTGGACTGTGTGCTCGTTTGTCACCCTATCCTATAAAACAAAATTTAAAATTCTGGATTAATGAAATTAAGAGCAATTAATACTGTCATCCATAGGCTGGTTTTTTGTTATAGAATAAGGATGACAAACGAGCACACAGTCCAACTGATGGTAAGTGGTTGCTGCGGCCTATATTTATTTATTATTTATTGTCCGATCAAAAGACATTTACATCTATCCTCTATTACAAATCAAAATGCATCAGAATGCCTCTTTTCCAGTAAAAAGGGTCTCCGGTTCTCTACACTCACCATACGAAACACAACAGCGTTAAACTGCTATTTTACGCTGGCATTCTGTGAGAGCGTGGTCCTTCCCCGGTCGAGCCGACCCATTCGTACTACAACTATACTACTAATATAGCTGCAGCATGGCTCTACCACGTATAGAATACAGTATAGAATACGTATAAATAAAACATTGGTCATAACTGTGGTGTGAAGTGATGAATAATAATATTGATTAATACATTTTTAATATAGTTGTACTGTATCATCAGTATTTGAGATCGGGTTTGGATCAGATAAAAAGCTCTACAATGCAATTAAAGAAGGCCAAAGAGCGTCTTAAGGTCTCAACGTTTGGCAAAGTTGCATATTGTTTAATAAACTTGTACGCTTTTGACGAGTAAAATGTAATGTTAATAATTAGTTCTTCTTTTTGTGATAAATTAATCCTTGCTTGCACACTTATCAGCGCAAAATATTTGAATGGAGGAAGTGCTCTTGTCCATGACCTGAAAGAGTAAAAAGCTCTTACAACGAATATTTTTATAATGGACTAGTTAGTTGTGAAAATGCTATAGTCAGAACCAAAATCACAATTGAACTTTAAAAAACTGAAACACTGAAAAAATTTAGACATAATATGTAGTTAACAATTTAATAGACCAACAAACCATGCCGATATAATTAAAATGTCATTACTATTTTGGTTTTTTTTATAGGATAAGGGTGACAAACGAGCACACAGTCCACCTGATGGTAATTGGTTGCTGTGACCCATAGACATCTACATTTATCCTCGATTACGAATCAAAATGCAGATGCGTTGTCACCCGTGAGGACTAAGATGGAATGCTTCGTTTCCAGTAAAAAGGGTCTCCGGTCTCTACACTCACCATATGAAACACAGCAGCATTAAACTGCTATTTTACGCTGGTATTCTGTGAGACCGTGGTCCTTCCCCGGTCGAGCTGATCCATTCGTGTTACAACTATACCAGAAATATAGCTGCAGCATGGCTCTACTACGTATAATTTGTCATGGACACTATTTTTCAATTTGTCACACTTATCGTACAATTTATCAAAAAAATGGATTTCCTGAGACCGCAATTTGAAATTTTAAAAATTAAATACAATTAAAAACTTAGCAAAATATGTACAAAATAGCTTGTAATTATTTTTACAAATTATAGCCTAGTGATATAACATATCAAGCTGTTCCTGCTTTCTAGGTAACAGAATGCATTTTTCTTTCTTTCTCAAAAATTTTTTTCTGCAATTTTTTTTAAATTACTTTTGTTTCTTTGGAAACAAAACATCACTTTGAATTAAGAAATAACAAGTACCTAACAAAAGCTCATACCTGTACCACAGAACAATCTGTAATTTTATTTAGAAACGGTGTGACTCCTTGTCTCAGCGGTTTCACAGTAATCATGTAATTGGTTGATATGAAATAGATTACAAATCTTTGCTTTTTCAAAAAAGGCTATATTTAGCTCCACATTGTTTAACCATTTATTAGGTTCTGTTAGATTGGAAGGAAACCTGCAAAAAATTAAGTAATAAAAGATATATAATTATTTTAATTTTGATGTTTCTGTGTATCATCATTCTTGTAAACAACATTTCGAAATTTCACGCAAATCGAGCAGAGAGACCATTCGAGAAAACCTTTTCCGTTTGTAATTAAAATAAAATACATTACAATGTATGGTCACCCTAGTCGAAGTTATAATACAAACATGAATCGTTAATAATTAAGCAAATAGCGAAATAAAATTGGAAATACCGATCCAAAATTAACATCTAAACCAAAATACCCATTGGTCTATACAGAAATAACAGCAATTAAATTCGAAATATCACTAAAAATTAGTTTCACGTGACGCGCAGTATTTGCATGGTGTTTTGTAATTACGAATGAAATATAATATTACATTCTGGATGCCACTCACTTTTGCAATCGTGCACAATACATTTAATGACCATTTTACTAGTTTTGCCTCTGCATTATTCCAAAATTCAAAAACAAACTTGCGAAATGAACATAAACATCCGTCATGTACAGTAAAAATTATTTGACAAATAGATTTTGGGTTGTCATATACATTGAGATATAATGTAGTACTAGTACGTAGTACATTATATCTCAATGGTCATATAACGGCTTTTAAGAATAAATTTAAAACAGGGGAAATATGTAGGAAGCTAGGCAAATAGTTCATAGTAAATCTTTATTAAGTGTTTAAAAGAAAAAGCAAAAACTTGCGTGAAAATCGTTTTGTCAATTTTTGTTATCAATTTTTACTTATAATTCTTGCCATACTGACAATTAAACTTATACTGAAATTCATAATGGCTGTCAATGGGGTAATATCAGTCATCACGCTGGCTATCCCATAGATATAGTATATACTCCAGGAGTTTAATACTATATCTATGGGCTATCCTGTAGGGAAAACAGGGGCTGCTCAAGGTCATTTGATTATTCCTAATGTTGATATTAGGAGTGTGGGTTCCAGTTTGTCTATACTTCCGTGCTTCAAAGTAATGTTTTTAACAGGTTGTAGTCTTTTAAAATTAATATAATTTCGTTCTGTGGGATCATTCTTAAATACTAAATATGCATTTTTACAATATAATACTGCCTCTTTGTATTTTAATTTTCACCAAGGTAGAGAATTTCTTTTTTTAATTCTTTTAAAAGATTGCAAGTTGATGTTAACATTTCGATTAGAAGACTGATTGGATGGTGTGGATTCATGTATGGCTTGTTTAATTAGTTCTATTAAGTCCGTATAACATTGTAAAAGATTACTATAATCAAAACTATAATTTTTAATTAAATTATCTATTAAATTTGGATATTTTGACCAATCTACCAATTTTAAGTTTATGTTATTTGATACAGCTCTTTCTTGAAAATTTTGATTACTGACCGTAATTTTTGTCTTTACAGGAAAATGATAGCTGCCTAGAGAATCATCATCACATACTTGCCACTCACAAGACAGAGCCAGTGAAGATGAAACAAGTGTTAAGTCTAATGCGTTCTGCCTCCATCTATGAGATCCTACTGTAGTCATCTGACCATCATTCAAGATTACAAGATTGTTGTCATCTATACTTGCAAGAACATCCCTACCTCGTGAATCAAATTCAGTACATCCCCATAACGTGTGATGGGCGTTGAAATCACCAGCTATAAAGACTGGCTGTGGCAAACTTTGGATTAAATTATCTAATTTGGATTTATTATAATTAATTGGTGAATTAGGGGGACAGTAAACACTAACTAAAGTTAATAATTTATCATTATATTGTATTTGTACAGCTATATTTTGTAATGAGTCATCAGAGAATGTATTGATAACACGAAATCCAATTTTGTTATGTAGAAGTATTGCTACTCCATTATGATCATTACCTGAATCTAATCGTATAATATTATAACCTTTTACTCTAAAATTGTGCCTAGGTTTAAGCCAAGTTTCACATATAAGAGCAACATCTATGGTGTTCTCATATAAAAATTGTGTAAATTGAAAGCGATTTTTAATTAAACTCTGTGCATTCCATTGTAAAATGTTAAACTGATCAATAAAATATTAAATGTTAAATAATGAAATATCTATTTTGGTTTCATTGTATCTATGAGAACATCTTTAATAAGCTGAGAAGATATGGTGGTTTGTTCATTTGATTTATTAAGAGTTAATAGTTTAATGACTTTTGCCGTGTAGTGGCGGTCAAGAATATCCACTACCCCATATCCTCCCGTGGGTGTCGTAAAAGGCGACAAAGGGAAACTGCCAGGAGATGGGCAGCAGCATCTTCCTGATAATAGCCAAATGACAATAAAAAAACTGCGGTTGCCAACCCGCTCGCCAAGCGTGGCAACTATGGCAAATACCCCCCAATGATGAGAGCAACAAAAAAACGGCCCCCAGTCCCCGGCGGCCCCGCTATTCCTGGCTACGGTGGCGACCATGGTAACGGCGGGGCAGGGGGTGCTAAGAATCTCCGGTGGAGGTTCGGTTGCCACCTTAGACGACTCGACCTGGCAACGTACAACGCACGCACCCTGAGGACTGACGAGAAGATCGTGGAGCTGGAAGAAGAGATAGACAAGTTGCGCTGGCATATTATAGGATTATCTGAAGTCCGAAGAGAGGGGGAGGACACGGTAATCCTCGAATCCGGCAACTTGCTCTATCACCGGGAGGGCGACCATCTGTCCCAAGGAGGTGTCGGATTTATCGTCCACAAGTCTCTCGTTAACAACGTTGTAAAAATCGGGAGTGTGTCGACGAGGGTTGCGTACCTTATACTCAGAATCACCAAACGGTATTCGCTGAAGGTCATACAGGTTTACGCACCAACCTCGGCACACCCCGATGAGGAGGTGGAGGAAATGTATGAGGATATCTCTAGAGCCATGCATTCCTCCAAAACCCAATATACGGTGTTAATGGGAGACTTCAATGCAAAACTAGGCACAAGAGAGAACGGTGAGCTGAAAGTAGGGAAATTTGGAATAGGGCAACGGAACCCAAGGGGCCAGCAGCTGGCCGACTTCATGGAGAAAGAGGGACTCTTTATGATGAACTCTTTCTTCCAGAAGCGGCCCTACAGGAAGTGGACCTGGTCGAGCCCCGACGGTTCCACAAAAAATGAGATTGACTTCATTATGACGACCAGACGACAACTGTTCAGTGATGTCTCCATGATCGCGAGAGAGTTAGAGTTAGAGGCACACTGAACCTAAACGTTAAGTTGGAGAGGTCTCGTCTAATGAAGTCAACGCTCCGTCCCCCTCGTGCTCTGTTTCAAAGTCCCGAAACCTTTCAGCTCGAGTTACAAACCGTTTTCAGTGCCTAGAAGACTGCAATGAAGTGGACGATATGAATGACAAGCTCGTGGAAACTGTCCATGCGGTTGGAGCTAAGTTCTGCAAGACCCGCCGCAGAAGAACACAAAAACTCTCCGATCACACTCTTAATCTCATGGCTGTTAGACGGGAGATGAAGCTACATTCTTCAACAGACTTGACAGCATACAGGCATCTGAACAGACAGATCTCCAAATGCATGCGGCGGGACTTACGCAACTTCAATACAGCTCGTATTGAAGAAGCGATCGAGCGGAACCAAGGCTCCAAAGTCTTTGCCAGAGATCTGTCTGCCAGAAAGAGCCAACTGTCAAAGCTGAAGACAGAATGTGGCAGCATCGTTTCCGGGACACCTGAGATTTTGAGTGAGATTGAGAGGTTCTATGGGCAGCTGTACACATCATCGTTGGAGCCACACGCAAGAGTGAGTAACGATCCAAGAGCGAGTCTCATCCGACACTATTCCGAAGATATCCCGGATGTCAGTCTGAGCGAGATTAGGATGGCTCTCCAGCACCTTAAAAACGGTAAGGCCCCAGGCGAGGATGGAATTACAGCGGAGCTTCTGAAAGCGGGTGGAAGACCGGTACTTGAAGTCCTTCAGAAGCTCTTTAATTCCGTCCTCCATGGTGGCATTACACCGGAGGCGTGGAGCAGAAGTGCGGTGGTCTTGTTCTTCAAGAAAGGTGACAACGCTCTCTTGAAGAACTACAGACCGATTTCCCTTCTGAGCCGCGTCTACGTGCTGTTTTCGAGAGTCATTACGAATCGTCTCGCGCGCAGACTTGACGACTTCCAGCCTCCCGAACAAGCCGGTTTCCGAAAGGGCTTTAGCACCATAGACCACATACATACCCTTCGGCAAGTTGTACAGAAGTCCGAAGAGTACAATTTGCCACTATGTCTGGCGTATGTGGACTATGAGAAAGCCTTTGATTCCGTCGAAATGTGGGCGGTGCTGCAGTCCCTTCAGCGGTGCCAAGTTGACTGTCGGTATATCGAAGTGTTGAAGTGCTTGTACAGTAGGGCTACGATGGCTATCCGAGTACAGAACCAGAGTACGAAACCTATCCAATTGCAGAGAGGTGTAAGACAGGGTGACGTCATATCCCCGAAACTCTTCACCGCTGCATTGGAAGACGTTTTCAAGCTTCTGGACCGGAAAGGATACGGTATCAACATCAATGGCGAGTACATCACTCACCTTCGATTTGCCGACGATATAGTCCTTATGGCAGAATCGCTGGAGGACCTAAGCACTATGCTCAATGACCTCAATAGTGTTTCCCAACGGATAGGTCTTAAGATGAACATGGACAAGACTAAGATCATGTTTAATGTCCATGTCACACCTATGCCGATAGTTGTTGGGAACACTAAGCTCGAAGTTGTTGACGAGTATGTTTACCTGGGACAAATAGTCCGACTGGGTAAGTCCAACTTCGACCGAGAGGTCAATCGACGGATTCAACTCGGCTGGGCAGCGTTCGGGAAGCTACGACACATCTTCTCGTCAGACATACCTCAAAACCTTAAAACGAAATTGTACAACCAGTGCGTGTTGCCAGTGATGACTTACGGAACTGAGACGTGGTCCTTCACTGCTGGCCGTATGAGGAAGCTCAAGGTCGCTCAGCGAGCTATGGAGAGGGCTATGCTCGGAGTTTCTCTGCGTGATAAACTTAGGAATGAGGATATCCGCAGTAGAACCAGAGTGACCGACATAGCCCAACGGATTAGTAAGCTGAAGTGGCAGTGGGCCGGCCATATAGCTCGAAGAACCGACAACCGATGGGGAAGAAAGGTTCTCGAGTGGCAGCCTCGTACCGGTAGGCGAAGTGTAGGGCGTCCCCCCACGAGATGGAGTGACGACCTGGTAAGACATGCAGGAAGTCGATGGATGCAGGTGGCTCAGGACCGTGTTTTGTGGCATTCTTTGGGGGAGGCCTATGTTCAGCAGTGGACTTGTGAAGGGCTGTAATGATGATGAATGAGTTTAATGACTGTATTTAAAATTATATTAATAATGTCATCATTCTTTAGCAGTGACATAAGCATAGCAGTGATATCTTTGGTATTTTTTTTTATTTCGTGGAATTCGTTTTTATTAAAAAGGTCTACAAATGGGGTTTTGTGTAATTTAGCCTGATTTTCTTTTATCTTTTGTTTTTTAACAGGACACTGTCCAGAAATGCTTAGATGGTTTCCTTTGCAATGTATGCATATCGCTTTATATGAAGAGACATGGCAATCTTTGTAGCTGTGATTTTCAGTACAAATTGAGCATTTCACAGAATTTTTACAATACTTTGCTAAGTGACCATACCTCAGACAATTGTAGCACTGCTTCACTGGTGGAATATACTGATTTACAACGAACCGCCAACCATGAAGATCGACGTGGTCCGGCAAAACATTAGAAGCGAATGTGATGGCCACGGTGCCCGTCGGCTGCAGCAAACTGCGTCCTGCATCATTCTTATATTTCCTGTAATTCGTTAACATACCAAAAATTATTGAATTAGAAAGATTAGTGGGAACATTGGTTATGACTCCTGTTATTTCTGTCCCTACAACTGGGATAGATGCCTTCATTTTGTATTCATTAAGAAAAGTAATATTATTTAAAAATGCATTCGCTAGAGAGGGCTTTTCAAAATGAACGCCTATTTTATATTTATTCATAGATTGCAAATATTTAATGCCTTTATTGAACCTCTTCATATGTGTGGACAGAGACATCATTTCCCGCGTGCCGATTGGCCTTCTTTCATCATTTGATCAGACAAATACAGCAAAATCAACGAGAATAGAGTCCTCAGGGTACCTCCTGTTGTTGTCAGATATAAAGTACGGCTTATACTTGCGCTGCTCTTTCTCAGGATCTTCCTCAGTACTGGTATCAATTTCTACCTCCTCAGTCGTTTCTTCAAACACTTCTTCTTCTCCCGGCAACTTTTTTTCTACGTTTCCCCATGATGAGGAAACCCAGTAATAATAAAACAGTAAAAGTTTAGTGCCTTTTAACTAAATAAAACAAAATTAAAATTTTAGTTTAAAAAAGGCGCCTATCATGTTTCAAGGTTCCCGCGCTTTTTTCACATTTGCCAATGACTAGGGGTGGGCGTTGTATCGACGAACCCTTTACAAAAAGCGTTTTGTATTCTGTGACGATGAAACCGTTTTACGTCCTGGGTTCAAACAGTCTTCGTTGCACAAACCAGTCTACGAATAACTTAGTAGGAATTTTTATTTTACGCCTATGAAAATACAGTCTAGGGCGCAATGATTCAACTATCTATCTCACTCGTCGCATCGTTGTCCTTAACGTTCCGCGTTATATTCTAGTCTTTGGTTCCGCGTTCATTAGCTATGTCTACACCAGTGTGCTTTCATGTTCATTTTGCGTTTTAATTTTCAGTTCGTCTTGCATCAAGCGCTGTGCCATAAGACGCATGCAGCTTATCGTCTATACCCGTGCGCTTGTCTCTCGTCTATATCTCACGCGCCTCGGTTAGGCAAACCCCGAAGATTCGTAATTATCTTCTGTTCTGGACCCACTCCTTTTCATCGTAACTTTATGATGTTCCTTTGAGAAGTGTGACCTCAAGCTCTTTATCTTGTTTTTAACCCTTTTTACATCATAATTATATTTTTGGCTCAGAGAAATCAACGCGTCGTTTCTTTCGTCTTGTCAACTCTGCGCTAGTACTTCTTATTAATTTGTGGTCATCTCCAAAACACAGCCACGTAGTGATCCACATATTAATAAATATTTAGCAAGAATAGCGATCCATCCAAGGAATCAATAGCTATGTGTTCTATTTGTCTGATTTAACCCAAGAAGGCATTTTCACAAGTTTAATTATTAAGCTGTTGCTACGTTATACATCCACAGTTTTTTTTGCAGTTATTCGGTTATTCTATTCTATGATCCCGAGTCAATAACAATTGATTGAGACACAGAACACTATTACTCTACTGAGAAAATCGCGGTCTACTAGACTGTGAAAGTGTAGTCCAACAACTTGCTTCGCGGTATCTGCCCTATTAAGTAATACCTAATATCTCAATAAATGAAAGGTATAATTTTTGATTAATTCTTGGTATGTAGGAAAATTAATTCATTGATTTTGAGTTGAAATGATAATCCAAACTAGCAAGCAGATTAAGCTCTGCAGCTTATGCTGTAAAAATGATTAGAGATCTCACGAGTGTCGAGACAGCTAGATTAGTTTATTTTAGTTATTTCCATAGCATAATGTCTTATGGGAAAATGCGGTTGATTCGAATTTGTTGAAACTATTTTTGTTTTGCAGAAGAGGGCCATAAGAGATATTTACAACCTTAAACCGAGAGAGGCTCTTCTTCTCTAAGCTCTCTGTGGTTTGGTTTCGTTATTTTAATCTTATTAATATAAAATATAGCTAATACGAGTAATATGTATAGCTAATATGTAGTACAGAAAGAAATATTAACTTTGACATTATTCGAACAAATTAACTTCCCACTATGAAATCTGTCAAATGTTATACCTCACTTTTAGGTGGCGCCGCCCTGGTGGTAGAAAAAGTCGTGGATGCCCTTATTCATTCTTGGGGCAATGTATACGCTTGTAGGGGACTGCAATGGACTGTATTTAAATTTAATTGATTTTACTATGTACTATGTAGGGTGAACTATGCTAGGGACGTTTATGGAAGAATAGATGGTACTCTTGACGATTACGTATTATAACTATTTACAAGCGGCAGTAATAACCATGCACAGGAGGGTGCGCGGTGCGTAACGGAGTATGAAGGGGCGACGGGGCGGTGGCTCCCCTCGCCGTCCGTAACAACGCTATTACAACAAAGTCCCAGAAAATATACAAGGTATATCTATTACCAAGTTTCATTATTTAATTAAACAAAAGCTGTATAAAAAGGGTTATTATAAGAATACATGGTGGATAATAATCCCTGGGAATGAGGTGGTCGCTTCCAAGCAGTGGCGTAGCTACCCAAGGGCTAGGCGTGGCAGTGCCCCGATGCCTATAAGCTAAAGGGGCCACTCGGCCTCCAAGAACGACGTTCGAAAAATTATGTACCATCCTAGTTGTATAAAGAATTTTCGAGTTTTTACTTTTTGGCCCCTGACCGCGAACGGCTCGAACTGAAATCACAAAAATTAGTCCCACTTCCAGAACATAAATATAAGAACATAATTGTTAAAGATAATTGTCTACTTCGTTTTACTGTCTTTTTTATATAGAAGAATGGGACAAACGAGAATGTGCTTCATCTGATGGCAAGTGTCGACCACCGCCTATTAACAAATACAACACCAGGGGAATAGCAGAAGCGTTAGAGGCTTTTTAAAAAGGAGTAAGCTCATTTTTTGAAGCTTGTCGTATCGGTACGACAGTAGTGGACCGCCAAACATCCCGATGATTGGGCATTGAACTTAATTAAATTTAGTCACCCCAATCCGAGCCCTTATCCGGCAAAAACTCGACTTCAGACACAAGTTTCTTCCGGTACTCGGCGACGTTTTCCCGAGAAATATGGGTACAGCCGATGTATAAAGCATCACCAGTGCACGTTACTGGTTTGCAACATATTATTGATAAGCAGAAGAAACAGCGTAGATGAGAGCACGTAGCCTTGTGGAACACCAGCATAAATGTGCTTTTAAATGGAGCATGCACGTTCTACTGCGGCTTTACTGCTCCAATCTGCAAGAAAACTGCTGATTCAATAGCACAAATTCTCGGGAAGGCCATGGGAAGAGAGCTTCGAAAGAAGCGCTTTGTGTCAAACTCGATCTAAGGCCTTCGCTATGTTCAAACTAACGGCCAGGGTCTTCCTCACTGCCTCCACCTCTTTATGAGTCAGGTAAGCCAGAAGATCACCAGCTGAGCAACCCCATTGAAAATTGTACTGGCGGTCACTTTTCAGTTAGTGATCCTCTACCTGATGAGCTGGCAGTTCACAATGGTTTTCATTATTTTGGAGAACAAATTCGATAGGTCCGAGCAGTCGATTTTCGGTTATTTTTAGAGATCTGGTGCACTAATGCAGTCTTCTTTGAGTTGTGGACTACGCCTAGGGAGAAAGAGTTTTAGAAAAGACACGTTACGACCGGTGCCATCTAGGGAGCACATGTCTTCAACAAATGGGAAGAACTCCATCAGGCCCACTCGAGTTGACGTCTAAGGAGAGTAGTGCTATGCTCACCGAGCGCTGTGTAAACCGTATCGTACTGACCAGAAGGCGAAATTATATTATGTTTAACACAGCTGGTGAAGCACTCCTATTATAGCGCGATGCAATTTTACAGGAGCGAGCAAACCAGGCAAAACAGATAATAGAATAAGGGGTTCCATTACATGAAGTCATCAGCGTACCCGCCCCTGTCCTCATGGGAAGGATGCAAAAAAAACCGCATCCCATCCCAATCAGCCGACCTATAGTGCCAAACACGGTGGCGATCTGCAAAACTAACCACGATGGGAGTGTGAGTGGCACCATAGTCCGAATCGTACAATGGTCCAATGAGCCAAGAGGGTTGTAGATGGATGAGAGGTCAGCAGAAGGTCCTACAGGGAAGGTGCACGATCCTTCACATCTAGAATCCGCGTAGGTGAAGTAACCATTTGTATCGGACCATATGCCAAGGCAAAGTCACAAACAGTTATTCCCGCATGGTCGGTTACGAGGGTGACACTGAAAGTTCTTAGAAAATCAAAAACTGAACAATCTAGCAAGTTATTCGTTTTATTATATCTTTTCAAAATGCCGTGGTAGCTCAGATGGTTAGCGCTTGCTGTAAGCTTCACAGTACTCGAGCAACCCGGGTTCGATCCCCGCCGGCACCAATGAAATTGTTAATTGCAATTTTAAGTGCTGATTCACCACGTGCTCGGCGGTGAAGGAAAACATCGTGAGGAAACCTGCATGTCTGAGAAATAAGAAAAAAAAAACATTTCGAAGACATGTGAAGTTCACCAACACGCATTGTGGCAACGCAGCGGATATTTCCTTGCCCTAAAACCCTCTCAGAAATGAGGGGAGGCCTGTACCCAGCAGTGAGACGTAAATAGGCTGCAACTTTACAACTTTACTTTACTTTTGAGAATAGTGTCCATTTACATCGATGTTTATGCGTAGTATATAGCTTTGCTTTATTATGACTTGCAGTGGGCGACAAGGAGCTGATGATAAAGTAGTTTTGCACCTTTAAAGTATTAAGTGTAGTTTAAATAGGGCCCCAATTTCATTTTTGCCCCGGGGCCCTTGGTTATATAGCTACGCCACTGCTTCCAAGCTGTTTGTAAAATAAATATCCTTAAGGGCTTTGACGGAGACTTTATTCTCGGTGGATTGATGATCTGGTTATATTTTTTAAAAATCATTATTTTGAATGTTTTTGTCTTCAGCGCATTCTGAGCATGTGAATTATTAGCGGTAATAATGTTAGAAGTGTTTTGATGATGTTTTATATCTTAAGTTTTTTTTATCCGTTTGAGCTATTTTTTTACTTCAAGCTATGAAATAATGTTGTCTTTCCGTTGGTTTATACTATCTCAAACTCAGTTTTTGGGAGATTTGAGAAATACAAAGAATTGTGTGAATAGAATATACATTTGACTAGGCTGTATAGTCTAAGTCCTTTGCCTACCTTAATTCAAAAACCAACATTAATTGACTATGGTAATTGGTAACTTGTAACGAATTAATTTCATTTGAAAGAGTATGTATGTACATAATTTGAGATATTGTGATTTGGTGATTTGTGAATCATTTTTTGCAAATGAATACATAAAGTACACAAACCTAAAATGTTAATATCGGAAGGGATCAATCACGGCAAATTACAATCAATTATTGTAGGGGAATTAAAAAAAGCAGGATTAAAGCATCGCCTAAAGAAAATCATATTAAAAAATGTGAAAGTAAATATTTCCGGTCGAAGTATAAATGGACTTATATTTTGATGGACATTCAGAATTCTTACAAGTGTCTTATTTTTACAGGATCATAAAGCCGTTTTTGGAGCGCCTTTAGTTAAGGTTCCATCGTGTAGTGTAATTTGTTGTGGAAGTACACTAAGCATTCCTATTGTAGTCAGTGAAATGTCATCAGTGCTTCGTTCTAATGCTCATATTCAAGGTTTATTTCGCAAAGCTGGTTCACAAACTCGCCAAAAAGACATAAAGGTTTTTTTTTTTACTTTTCCCTATAAAAATTATTCAAAGAAACTTGTGTAACTTGTTATTTTGTTAATGGATTTGTTATATGAAACATAAATGAAGAAAAAAACTACAGATTTAGGGTTTTAATAATCTTTGGATTTAATTTTCTAGAGACTACTTGATGCAGGTGGATGTGTATCGGAAGGCCATCATCCAATAGATGTGGCCAGTGTACTTAAATTATACTTACGCTGCTTACCAGAGCCTCTAATTAGTGCAGAAGTTCAGGATTTACTTCTACGATGTAGAGTCACAGCTGGGGAAGATGGGTTGAAACCCATCCTGCACACATTATTATTATTGCCTGTCCTACATGTTCACTTACTACATTATATAATGGAGGTAAATTTTCAAAATAAGTTAAATGTTAACATTAATTTAATGGCCATAATTTGTAATAGGAAGAATTTGGAAAGATGAAAATATGGTTGTTATTTAAGTAAAGTAAAGTTACAGCCAATAAAAGTCCCACTGCTGGGCAATGGCCTCATCTCACTTTTGAGAGGGTTTTAGGGCTGTTGCTCATCATTATATGAGATATGTATGATTAAAAAATAATTATTCATATGATATATGAAATGTTACAAATAAATTAATGTATAAAAAATATTTACTAGTCTGATAATATTTAAGATTAAAAAGTTGAATTTTTTCATTATATTTAATGTAATAAATAAAAAATAAAATAAAAAATATTTTATATCATTATGTATGTGGCTTAATGTGTGCACCTAAATCAACCATCACTAATATTGCAAGATTGGTATAATATTTTATTAGACACTAATGGCCTAATCATATGAATAAGTATCAGAGTATATTAATATATTTATGCTAAGGGCTATGACTGGGACTTGACCCTTGGTGGATTGATGATCTGGGTATTATTTTTTAAATAATGGCTTGAAGTGTTTCTGTCTGCTGTGCATTCTGCGCATGTGAATTATTAGCGGGAATATATAATTAAACTTTATTTTATTAAATTGTCTTAAACTCAATAAAATAAAGTAAGTAAAATCTAAAATATTTTTTATTATATTTACTTTAAAATATTTAAAATATATTAGACAAATAAAAATTAAATCATATGATAATCATATAAGTAAGAAAAAATAATCACAGAATAATTGTATGATTATTTTTAGACACTTCCTAAAAATATACAGAACATTTGTTCTACAGTAGTGCTAAAATATGCTTGTACATTAAATAGTGTAATAAGTAGAGTCCGAAACCGAAAACGAATCTTCGGTCTGGGTATCAGTTTCAGCCGAAACCGAAACTTATTTAGACATGTCATCTTTTTATTATAAACTGAAATCTGGTATATTTTTTTTACATACTTAGATAAGTAAGACTAAGTTGAGACTGCTATGTCTCCGGCGCTGCGGGAAGAGCAGCCTCTACGCCTTAGCGTAACAAATCGCAGGCACTGCTACGTTTCCGGCGCTGCGGGAAGAGCAGCCTCTATGCCTTAGCGTAAATGCCTGCGATTTGTTACGCTAAGGTGTAGAGGCTGCTCTTCTCGTAGCGCTGGAGACGTAGCAGTCTCAAAATAGATACAGAAATCCTTCTGAATCAGTCCCCTTATTTTTTTATGATGAAGGGAACTTTTTTCTCATAAAATGGATTTATATTTACATTATAAATGCAAACATGAAAAAAATACAGATATTTTAGAAATCGATTTTTTGGGAATCGATACGTCAGCTTACAATTCGAATCTATTTAAAAAAGTCGATCTTTTTCGGAAAGAATCGACATCCCTACTGACAATAATAATAAAAAATGGCGTCAGTTTCACGGTAGGAATTGACATAAATATTGCAAAAATATTTGATTTTCAATATTTTTTTCTCAAAAGGTACGTGTTTCCGCATATTGAAACTTTGTGTGTGTGCTTATAAAAATGTAATCTTTCTGTAAAAATACGTAACAACACCAAACTCGACGGACGTCAATGGAAAGTCGTAGCTTTTTGCTGAAACCGAAACTAGATTTTTTTGCCGAAACTTGCCGAAATCGTAACCGAATTTTCGGTCGGTCACTAGTAATAAGGTAATTTATCGACAAGCCGTTTTCCGTAACTCCACATTTAAGCGCGTATTTTGCACGTGGGCAAGAATAATGCAATTATTCGAGCCACGAAATCTCCCCGAAGAAGTTTAAGTGGGTCCTTTGATGTTGTGAGCAACTTCGGGGAGTGATCTAATCCCTGTAGCGACTTCCGGACATGTCAGCAACACTTGGGCTGCCGTTTCTTCCACCCCATACACGCCCTGCACAGGAGACTATCTGTAACACCTATGGTGTATAAATGTTTGTTAAAGGAGCCATGTCCTTTGATAGCACTTGTAAAACTATTCTAAGTTACAAACATTGTTTGTAACTTCACTAACACGCCACAAAATTACCACAGAATTAACGCCAACCTGTCGAGCGTCGATACCTCTGATACATTTTTTGTATTCGGACTTGACTTTCTTGTATAGTAGCCAGTCTTCATCCATTGAGGTATTTATGTCCCTATTTAGGGCCTCTCTTACCTTCTTATGTTTTCTATCTAGTTCTTTACTCCACCACAGTTGCTTTTCCTCAGCATGCCTTGGTGGAGTGATTTCTGGACATGATTCATGGTAGCTATCCATCATTGCTTTAGTAACAGCTGTTACCTGTTCTCCTAGGAGCGACTGATCTATTATACCTAGTCAGGTCATAAGTATTGTCACACAGTAAAAACTTTTCTTTTAGAATGCTGGCCACAAAAAAGTTTATTGAATTCGAATTTCGAATTGTTCATGAAAATAAAACTGTATACATTTTAGAATTTTACTCATTTTTAAATATGGAGTGGACGCTTAAAGAAGACCGTGTTGCAGTTATTGTGTTGCATCGTTGCGGTTACGCGCCAATTCAAATTTTTGACATATTGAAAAATTTGAATATAACCAAAATATTTGTTTATCGTACCATCAAACGATACAATGAAGACTAGTGTAGATGACAGGTCAAGAAGTGGTCGCCCTCGGTCTGTTAGGACTCCAGCAGTGATAAAAGCTGTGAAGGCGCGAATTCAAAGAAATCCCAAACGTAAGCAGAAACTGTTGGCCCTTCAGATGGGGTTAAGCAGAACCACGGTGAAAAGGGTGTTAAATGAAGACTTAGGGCTTCGTGCATATCGAAGAAAAACAGGACATCGTTTGAATGCTCGTCTAATGGACCTGAGACTGAAGAGATGCCGCGCTTTGTTGAAGCGGTACGCGGGAAAAAAATATCGAGAAATTCTTTTTTCGGATGAAAAAATTTTTACCGTAGAAGAGAGCTACAACAAACAAAATGATAAGGTGTACGCACACAGTAGTGAAGTAGCGAGCAACTGTATTCCACGTGTCCAACGAGGTAATTTACCATCCTCGCCCATGGTATGGTTGGGAGTTTCTTATTGGGGCTTAACAGAGGTACATTTTTGTGAGAAAGGTGTAAAAACGAATGCAGTTGTGTATCAAAATACAGTCCTGACGAACCTTGTGGAACCTGTTTCTCATACCATGTTCAATAACAGGCACTGGGTATTCCAACAAGATTCGGCGCCAGCTCACAGAGCGAAGAGCACACAAGACTGGCTGGCGGCGCGTGAAATCGACTTCATCCGGCACGAAGACTGGCCCTCCTCCAGTCCAGATTTGAATCCGTTAGATTAGAAGATATGGCAACACTTGGAGGAAAAGGCGTGCTCAAAGCCTCATCCCAATTTGGAGTCACTCAAGACATCCTTGATTAAGGCAGCCGCCGATATTGACATGGACCTCGTTCGTGCTGCGATAGACGACTGGCCGCGCAGATTGAAGGCCTGTATTCAAAATCACGGAAGTCATTTTGAATAAACTTTAGTGTCATAAGAATCTATGTTTTGTTAAGTTCATTTTGGTATATAAATGGTTACATAATGAATAAACTTGTTTCAATTATTTTATATTAAACATGTGACAGAATTTATGACCTGACTAGGTAGTGTTTGTCCCCTCAAAACCCGCGAGCGAAGACGTCAGCCTGTTTAAGTATTTTGTTTTATCCGTCTTGTGGGGATATTTCCATGGTGGTGTAGTGGGGATATCGACCTGTAGTACGAAACAGATCCATCTATGATCTGAGCATGAAGCCTCTCTCAACACATGCCATTCCGTAATTAGTTTAGCTGCTTCTTTTGTTGCAAGTGTAAGGTCGATTATTGTTCGATACCGTTTGTTTATGAAGGTTGGTTCGGAGCTTGTATTTAAAATGGTTAAGTTAGTTCTAAAAATATATTCAACTAGCTGTGCCCCGCGGTTTCACCCGCGTTTTTCTCGTTTCCGTGGAAATACCGAGATAAAATATTGCCTATATTATGGCCTCCCTCAATAAATGGACTATTGAATATTATAACAGTTTTCATATCAGATCAGTATTTCCCGAGATTACCGCGTTCATAACAAACAACCAAACTTTTCAGCTTTATAATATTAAGAAAAATATAGATTAAGTTAAATTGTATAAGTCGCAGGCAATAGCTGTCTGTCTGTTCGACATTCAGCCAGACACATAAGAATTACGACTACAGGCGGGAGTGTCCGTCCACTTTAAACCGGGTTAAAATATTATTTTAAAGTACTTCTGAGTAAATTATATTTTTCGTTTTATTTTCTTGTGGCATAAGAATATATTGATTGTTTCCGCAAACTGATCTTGACAACGCGCATATACATAGTTGGCCGTGCGAAAAACAGTCTTGCCGTAAATCTAATCCTACATATTTAAATATTTGCCCCTGTGATTTATTTATCGTTACGGCAAAAGATAATTTAATTGGGAATTGGACTCTTTTAAAATGAAAAGGCAAATCATTTGGAATCATTGGGATCCGAGGTATAAGTACTGTTTGACCAACCGCTGGACCAGTCAAAACTGTTGCAACGATCACGTTATTGCGAAGAAATTTAACCTGAAGTCGAATCCCGTTACATAAATTTGGTGGCTTAAGATTTCTAAGTAAAATAATTAGGGCACCAATTTTTAACTTGAGAGAATGTGGGGGGAGGCCACTCGGGTTTAAAGAATTAAGAAATTCCTGTGGATAATGGACTGCATCTTCTTGATCCATTACATTATCAATAGAAGTGTAGGTGACTATATCCCCTGGAAGTTTAGTTAGAATTAAATCGTTAATTTCGTCAACACTACTGTTTCTCGCCGCCAATATTGCTCATTGACACATCCATTGATAATCTTTATTTTCTATTTCGACGATATCTGGGTAAACTTTTGATATTAAACTCTCAATGCTAGTCACTTTTTCTCCTAAATCTTGATCAATAGGTATTTTATTTTCAAAATGAGGTACTTTCAAAATGATGTACTTTTCCGTCTCCAATTAAAAGTAACTTCAAAGGAAAATTTGTACTACCTCCCCCCAAATGTGCTCTCATGTTCGTAGATAGATTTAAGGTATGAACGAATTTCCATAATGGAGAACTTTTGAGGCAAGATTTTACAATGTCTGCTCTAGTTCCTCTTACTACTACTGGTAAAGTTTGCCGAAAATCCCCAGCAAACATGACAGTAATCCCACCCATGATTTTATCACAGCTTCTAATATCTCTAAGAGTCCTATCTAGAGCCTCTACGTGAGCTCTATGAATCATGGTACATTCATCCCAGATTATTAAAGTGACGTCTTGCAAAACCTTTCCTAAAGGGCCATTTTTACAAATAGAGCACACGCTATCTTTCTGTAACGAAACGGTTAGGGGCAGTTTAAAAGTGGAATGAGCTGTGCGTCCACCAGCTAATAAAGTTGCAGCGTTCCTGATGACGCTACTGCCAAAGCTAGTTTTCCCTGAGACCTTACTTTTGCTAATATCAAATTAGTAATGAAAGTTTTGCCGGTTCCGCCTGGAGCATCCAAAAAAATATTTTTCCCTCATTGAAACGAACACTGTGCATAACACTATTGTATGCCATCACCTGGTCATTAACTAACTTGGGTTCATTTACAGTAATATACTCATTTAATTCATTTACATCGTATGGCTTCCGCAACGCTATTTCTAAAGGATCCAAATTATGGTGTGTGTTATTCCTTTTTGTTGCAAGAAACCCAAAATCAGTTAATGATTTATCGCAAATCTCATGAATCTTATCTTCAATTATGATAAGTCCATCATTGTATATGTCATCACTATATGCTAATATCCTGGGTCTCATTACGCATTCTGTATAATATATCTTGACACAAATCTTCCCGAAATTTGTTCCATAGCTGCAAGGGATCAGATGGTTGGCAAAATATGAGTATTATGGTAAATAATTCTCTTAATTTTGGAGCCGGCTCGGACACGACAGCATCTGACATAGTATTTTGCCAATGTTCATCTCCCTCCAGTAAACCTAATTTCTTGCAAGCTCCTTGATAAGTATTGAAAATAACACCATTTACTGTCCTTAGATGTTCAAATGACATTGGACCGCGAACATGATGCAGTAACATTCTTAAATAGTAACATTCAGTTTGTGTCGGATGAATGTTGCAGACACGACCTAAAGTTGAGTCTTTTTTTATACCGGGATATCCTTCAACATCTTGTCCACGTCTTCTTCTAGAAAATGAATTTCTTTCCCATACGTAATACTGGGGTACTTCGTGATATAAAAGGGTTTTGGCAAAATCGTCTCTTTTGCAAAGATCAAAGAACGCTGTAAGTGTCGTTGATGAAGGATTGTTGACGCGATCTTGAAGATTTTCATTATTATAAAAATAAACTCTTTGTCCATTTTCTAAATGAACTGCTAAATGAACTATTGCCGGAAAACGTTCATGAATCGGAAATTGGAAAATTCTCCAGAGTGCTTCCGAGGAACTTATATAGCGACCATTTAAATATTTTTCTACTTCATCGTTATTATTTTGTAACGAAAATGTGGCTTGATCAGAACCTTTATGAATATACTTACAGATGTACTTAATGGCTTAGACCGATTGGCAAAACTCTACGTTAATGTGTGCATTGAAACTTCGTGATAGCACAGGGTTATAGGGAACAACCCACCTATTATCCACTCTCATTTCTGTACCTTTGACACGAATTATTGCGGTGTTTCCACCATTATCTGGTGAACGGCGCTGGTAGGTTGGGTAACCCTCATCCCCGGTTTGTGTTTCAGAAATAAACTGAGAAACGTAAGGTGAGTAATTATTAAAAGTCGTATGAAATATATGTCAAAGGAACGATCGTAAATGACTTCAAAAAACGCAACGCTGCATTCAACCGTTCCGTAGGGAGCCGACCACGCGTCTGAGCCGCGCGGCATGGTACCTTATAACCAAAACACGTGGGCGGCGCGGCGGGGGGGGGGGCGACAGGCGGCCAGCAAGCGCGGCCTCCTCGTCTCGCCCGCCGCCGCGCCGCCAGCGTCTCATCAGTTATTTTAGAAATGTATTTATTATACTCTTCAAAGATCTTACTTACTATATTTCGAAAAAGATTATTACAGGATTTTATGTTGATAAAAAACTTTATGGTCCATAACTCATTAATAAGTACCAACTCTTGACATCTTACACACGTGATAACTTTTAAACGAAATATCCGATTAAGATGAAACAAAAAGTATTTTACTTCTACATAAATACTCTTGATAACGTAATGCTTAATTTCGATAAAGATTAATATTACGATACATATTTCACGTAGTTTTTTTTTCTTCAGACGATTTAATAATTAATTTGAACACAAAATCGGTTATTGTGATTAAACCATGATAGCTAGATATATGTTCTCGCGGACTTTTTTGAAGGTCTTAATGGGATCTACAAACCCGTAGTACATCATTTTGTTTTATTGTCAATAGTTTTTGCAGCGCACGCAAAAATAGGTTTTCGATTTTACACCTTGTGTTACAAAATAGCAATTTTATTACGGATCCCTAATTTTGAAAAAAGAAAACATAGCCTATAGCCTTCCTCGATAAATGGACTACCCAACATTGAAAGAATCATTCAAATCGGACCAGTAATTCCAGAGATTAGCGCGTTTAAATAAACAAACAAACAAACAAACACTGCAGCTTTATAATATTAGTATAGATTAACACCTTACTTCGTTCATTGGGTTTTCCATTCTCCAGAGGGTATGATGCGCGTTGGAGTCCGTCCCGGTCACAACCTCTAGTCCAGTTCTCTCGTAGAAATTCACTAGCCGAGACCGAGACGACGGCTATTCTTCCCTCCACGTCTCTGGAACAGAAATCTGCTAATGGTTGTGCACGGCTATCTTTAGCAGTATAAATACACGCATACCTTTTAGGTTGTTTAGGTCTTTGATTTTACCGGCCCCAACCTACGGCTCTTGGATTAGGGCTATGGCCGTCCGTTGAACCTCCAACCACTTGCTTAATTGAGCCGACGCAGTTTCGCTGTGGTGGAGGTTGGCCTGCACAAGGCTAGTTTTGGACGAAGGGCACGCCATCATTGATCGCGTCCTCCCCGTCCCCGCCCAAAAATAAGTCTGCCAGCAGATCTCGGGTCTCATCGTACACATGCACATACACATGCGAGGTGGAGTCCGGCTTTCAACAGGGTCGGGATATAGAAACAACGAGGAACCAGCCGTCCATCTGTTTGTCGGCCTTGAGTAACAGCCAATCTTTTATATTTAACCAGCGGTTCTGGTACGCCAGTACACGACCAATGTCGCCTGAGTCTTTTCAGGCCCCCTGGGCATCTGGGATGAGGATACCACATTTGACCCTTTGTGGTATCTCCGACTGTTTCTTGATGACCAGCGAGGTGTTGAATTTAAAGTCGAGGGTAACGATATTCCCCTTCAACCAATCCAAAGCCATCCAAAATCGTCGCAACACAGCTTTAGGACACCCTCCGTGTAGAGGGGTTTGCCTCTGAAGACTGCGCACGACGCATCAGGATCTTAGCTACTCCAAGCCTCACTGATTATCTTCCTCTGTATAGATACGAGGATGTCATCAGCTACTTCTTTTGTGATGTGACCTGTACGCGCACTCGTTAGGGCCACACACAATTCAGCTTTAACTCCGGAAGCATAGCTGGTCTTTACAGCCTTGGATTGCTGTTCGAGTCTGACCTTTTTATGCTCTCCTCTTGGCGACGCCTCTTGGCGAGGTGGTCTCGTCTAGCCTCTTTTTGGCTGCTCTTTCTTTTTTTACCAGGACGCTTGGCCGCTCTCTGCTTCCTGTCGGATTTATTGGAACTATTCCCTGCAGCCGTACCTTCCACTTGGGCTGGATTGTTATCCTTTCCAGTTTCAGGACGGCTACTGGTTCCAGGTCCAAGTACCTCAGGAGCAGCAGTTTTTCCAGCCTCCTTCGAATTAATTTTAGGAGCAGCCAGTTCCGGGCTTTCTCTCTCTGCTTCCTGTTCTTTTTCTTTACCTTTCTTCCGCTCCCTGGCGGGATAGACCCACTTGATGATCCGTCGGGTCGGCTGGTCACCTATTTGGGTGCCTTGCCTTTCCCTTTACGGCTTACCAATTACCAGGCAGCTGAGAAGAGGCTGTTAGTTCTAAGGGGCTCCGCAGGAGTATTTCTACTTGCGGTCCCTTGTTCCCTATACGCATCCAGCTCCGAGAAACTGGTTTTAGGAGCCTCCAGTCGCGCCAAAAATTCCCTTGAAAGGGTCGCCTACGGTGGATGACGTGCTCTTTAGAGTCGCTATTTTACTGGCGGTTTCTACTTGAGTGTTGTTGCCTCTAGTAGCCGCCTCTGACACCTCCTACTTTTTTTGTTGGGCCTTAAAGCGACCATTATTAATAGATTTATAATTAGATTTTTAAATTTGTCCCCCGGCTTCCCACCCTCCATGGAGCGCGCACCTTTGGGAACGCCCTATTTTAAAACAAAAGAAATGTCAGGCGTTAGGAATGCGACGTTGGCTCACAGCGCGACATCTTGAGTTCGATTCAGCAGGCTGAAAAGGCCCATCCCCGCTGCCTGAATGACTGTCACTTGTTCCATCAGCATGGCCTTTACTACCACCTAGCCCGTTTCAGGAAACTAGGCAGCCCCCACGTCCCTCGCCTGCGACCCTCTGACAGGGTGCTTGGCCATTTCCCTACTTGTGGCTAGCAGAAAGTTTGGCTTAAAATCTGGACCAAAGAGGACGTGTTGCCTCTCGCCGCTATATACATACCCCAGTGGCTCAACCCTCCAGGACTCCTTCATCCCCGCGTACGGCGCTCGACTGCGCAGGTCCTAGCGTAGGTGTATGTGTTAGTCCACCGGATACACCCACTCTCTACGGCGGAACCTTCAGACTTTTAGAGGGGATTTAGTCCCTCACGGCCACTAAATTGCCGCTCCAAGATCACTAGAGGAAATTTTGAGTGAGTCTTGATGTTGGGTTAATTAACCGTCGCCCAAGGTTCGGCGTCGACATCTTTTACGGCTGCTTTTGTCACTTCTAGCCAACCCTCCTCTTTTATCCGGCCTTGGGGCCGTATGCACCAAAAAAGCATAGCCAGAGTTAAATAAAATAGTGTAATTATAAAATAGGGTTTAGCCACCACTGAAATTATGGTTAATTTCATGTTATGTTCTTATTCCAGGTTTATTTGTAAGTTTAAAAACTGATATATATTTTTTATCCGCCGTTTGCACTTTTAGTGCAAAAAAGTGTTAAATAAATGAAAATCATGTCTAATGGTCATGATACACCTATACCGTGGGAACACTACACTTCAATTTGTTAATGAGTATGTGTACCTAGGACAAAATCTCCGATTAAGTGCTGCGATCGGGTAACTGCGGCAAATCTTTTCGTGCAATATTCCTCAAAGACCTAAGCCTACAGTACAAACAGTCAGTTACCAGTGATGACTTACGGAGCTGTAACATAGTGTTTCACTGCTAACTGTGTAAGTCATACATAATTAGCAACATACTATATAGTTACTCAACGTGCAGTGGAAAACTCTCGGCGGGATAAAATCTGTAACGAGGATAGCCGCATAAGTACAAGAGTAACTGACATAACCGAGCGGATCAGTAAACTGAAATGGCAAATAGCCAGCCATATAGCTCGAAGAAGCGACATCGGATAGGGAAGAAAGTTCTCAAGAGGGAGCCTCGTACTGGCGACCGTAGTGTGACCCCCACTAGACAGAGTGACGGCCTCATGAAAGCATGAAACACGTAGGTAGTTGATGGTTGCAGGTGGCTTAGAGCCAGCCGTACTGTGGCAATCTATGGGGGAGATCTTTGAGCAATGAACTTGTGATAGGCTATAGTGGCATTTGTGTTTACAATTTATCAGTTTTTGTTTAAATATAAATTTTTTTGACCTCAGCAGTCGCAAACGTGGTAGAGCCATGCTGCAGTTATATTACAGTTGTAGCACGAATGGGTCGTCCTAGGAAGGATCACGCTCTCACAGAATACCACCGTAAAATGGCTTAGTGCTGCTTGCTGTAGCCTAATGCCGCTGTGTTTCATATGGTGTGTGTGTAGTGAACCGGCGATCAATTTACTGAATACAAGGCATTCCATCTTAATCCTCAGGGATGACAACGCATCTGCATATTGATTTTTAATTAAGGATAAATTAGATTTTTTTTAGGGTGACAAACGAGCACACAGTCCACCTGATGGAAAGTGGTTACTGTGGCCCATAGTCATCTACATTTACCCTCAATTAAGAATCAAAATGCAGGTGCGTTGTCACCGATGAGGACTGAGATGGGAGTGCCTTGTTTCCAGTAAAAAGGGTCTTCGGTTCTCTACACTCACCATACGAAACACAGCAGCATTAAGCTGCTGTTTTACGCTGGTATTCTGTGAGAGCATGGTCCCAACCCGGTCAAGCCAACCCATTTGTGCTACAACTATAATATAGCTGCCCCATAGCTCTACCACGTAAAATGAGATGTCTATGGGCTACAGTATCCACTTAACATCAGGACTGTGTGCTCGAAAACTAAGCCCATTGTTGCAAGAATCGTTTTCTGTGCAGGTTGATTAACCATTCATGTACTTACCTAAAAAAACTACAGGTTGATAACAAAACTTAAAAAACCTGCATATCAAATCGAATTTTGTTCTGACGATCCTTATATACAATAAGAATTTGAATTAGAATATGAAATTTTGATTAACAATTTCAGTCGTACAAGATTAAACTCTGGTTGCGCTACATCACCGTCAGCCTGCGGCAGTCCACTGCTGGACACAGGCCTCTCCTAAGGCGCGCCAATTAGCCCGATCTTTGGCTACACGCATCCGGTTGCTGCCAGTTGCTGCCAGTCGCTGCCAGCCTTGCGCAAATCGTCGCTCCATCTAGCCAAGTGCCCGATCCTTGCGTTACTTAAATTATAATTTTAAAATGTTTTTTTTTTTGTTGTAGCTACTTAATTTTATTGCATCAAGACACAAGGACAATTTAATGGACTCATCAAACCTAGCTATAGTGTTGGCACCCAGTATTATGCCCTTACCAGCTGCATCCTCTGCACAGAGGCTGGAGCACCATGTTGCACTTGTTAAAGTGAGTTTTTTTTAAATATCTATATACATGAAAATGTAAATGTTCATTTATTCAAAATACTAAAACTCTGAAAGCGCTTCATCGATTGCTGTAAAATATTGACACAACGCTGCGTTCCATTACGCGTATTTTTTATACCTATATAACTATTACCTGCTCCCCGCGACTTCGCCCGCGTGAAATTTAAGGTTTTAACTTAATAATTAGGGTAACGCGTAAAAGCGCGGAACCCTAATTATTTTTCTAAAATAAAAGTAGCCTAAGTTACTCCTTACGACATCAACTATCTGTCAGTGAAAGTCCCGTCAAAATCGGTTCAGCCATTTAGAGATTAGCCGGAATAAACAGACAGACTCTGTCTGACCAGACAAAAATTTAAAAAATTGTGCTTTTGTTATTAAGTACCGAATATACTTTCATATGCACGTAGTAAAAAGCTGTTATTTTGACATTACAAACAGACACTTCATTTTTATTTATTTATATAGATTATTGCACCATTAACCAGACTGAGCCACAAAAATGTGCGACTAGGTAGTAATAATTTTATTCCTTCGTGTATCTTCTTAATACTGTATGCTTCACGTATTAGTGTAGTAAGAGACAAATATTGTAATTGAGAACGATCAAAACTGTCATTCATGATAGGCGCAATTTCTAGTAAACTAGCGGGTTTTTACTTAGGGTTATATTTAGATATTCTGGTCTGTGATGACCTGGCCTCTCAGATAGTTATAACATTATCTTATGGGTCATTCCATATTACAAATGGTTACAGGCCTGTTACTCCACAGTCGTCAAGTAGCACTGATTCCATTGTTGTGTTAACTAAGGAGTTAAGATCGATTCGATCGATCGATTTGAACAATACTCAATTTTTATAATTTATTGACGTTAGCAAATTTGGCATGCACAACAGGAAGTTGTAAAGTAGTGGCATGCATGACGAAAATTGCAAAAAACGCTGTTATAATTTCCGTTTCTTTATTTTGCATGCCATTCAATATTTCATCAAAAAACATTATTTTAAGTGAAATGGCATGCATATTACACAAGCCTGACATAAAACACTTGTGCAAAAATAAAATTAAAAAAGTTTTTTAACGAAAATAAAAGTAAGGATCATTTCGATCACAGAGCCCGGGCATTACAAATTATTACAATTGAGAAATTTTCATTTTCAATTTTTTATAACATTTTTTTTTCGTTAAACTATAGATGTAAATACGCATGCTATTTTCGTCATAAACTTAAAATAATAATTTTTTATAAAATACATAATTGCATGTAAATTAAAAACACGGAAATGTTTCATATATTTTATGAAACTTTCATTATTATTTAAAATACGATCGCGTTATTTAATACGTATGCCATTTTCGGTATATACTTAAAATAATGTTTCTATGAAATACAAAACGGCATGCAAATAAGAAACGCGGAAATGTTTATTAAATTTTTTGCAACTTTTGTTATTATTTATAATATAATGATCATGTGCAACATGCATGCCATTTGTATTTCAGAATAATTTGGTCATAAAATTAATATTTATCTTTATTAGAAGTAGTTTGAAATCACGGAAAAGTTGTATTGAATTTTTACAACATTTTCCTAATATTTTCCACCCTTTGTCATACGAGGGGTGCATGTCAATTTTCGGAGAGTATTTTTCAGATAAAAAAACTAATTTTTTACAACGGCATGCAATTTGTAAACACGGAAATGTTCTATTTTTTTTTCATTTCTACGTAACCCTTTGAGCCCCGTCGGCCGTTGCGAATTGCATGCCATCAATTATTATAGCTTAAATTTGTTCCAACTACGTTATATTACAAAGGCATGCAATATAATGTCACGGAAAAATACTAAAATTCTTTCCACAAAGAGAAGCCATTTTCTTTATGACGTGCAAGCGCGCAAGGGCTTCTTTCATATTTTAGGGTTAGTTATCAATTCTTAAAAAGGCATGCAGGAGAAAATGGGAGAATATTTTCTGTCACCATCTCCTAGTCTATTATACGTTATAACTTTATATTGTGCATAAAGTGTTATTTTAACTTGAACTTTGAGCTTCCGTCCTGTCCGACAGGAAATGATAAGAAATTTTTTAACACTTAGTTAAGTTCATCAGTAACACATATCAGTTATATTAAAACAGAAAAAAATTCCATCCTGTTAACAGTTGTCTTAAAAAGACGATAAGTTAAAGGGGTTGTGAAACTGTAAATTTTTAACAAAAAGCGATAACGTTTTCCACCCGTAAACATAGTCTAATATTCATAATTTTTTAAATGTTGTAGATATAATGAAAAACTAGGTCTGTACTTTTTTATTTTAAAGAAATATTACGTACGATATAAGTTATTAGCATCTAAATACCTATATTTTGGACAAGTCCAAAAATTTAATTAGACTAAACTGTATTACTAAAAAAAAAAGTAAATGTAGCCAATTGCTTCCAAGACTTGCATCTCTTTCTATCGCACCAAACGGCGATACAGAGCGAACGGTATGAAATAGATTGCATTTATCATAATACCTACTCGCGCCGCGTATCGGCACTTCACAATCCTCTTCAAGCCCTATACTTGCAGCACGCGATTAATTGGCCTTTAATGAACCCGTATAACTGTATTCAGCTTGTAGTAATGCAATCAATCTCTTTGTGGATTCTGTTTACTTGTTGAGGTTTACATTGATCAAATACCCAAGTCTACAGTGATAGGATAGGATTAACAGCGAAAGTCTGACAGCCAACGTCGCGTCCGTCTTTGGTAGAAATTAAAATGTTTTAAAGAATTGTACTAGCTCGCCAGGCAGACTTTGTTCTGCCCTTTCAATACGACCCTTCCTATAAAAATCCTTAAATTCGCAATAAAAAATTTTGAGGGTCATTTATCGGGATAAAAACTATCCTATCTCTCAAGTTGCACCAAAATGCACACTATGTGCAAAATTTAATTGAAATCAGTTCAGTAGTCTAGGAGTACATCGCGGACAAACAACGTGACACGTAATTTTTATATATAAAGATTTATAGAGGTAAATGGACACGAACGAGAACACATTTGACCTGATGATGAGGGGATGTCGTGGCTCATAGAGACCAGCATCTATCATCGATTAAAATCATAATTCAGATGCATTGTCATCCCTGAAGACTAGATCTTCACTCAGTATTTGACAATTTGTACCCCAAAAGTAGTGTCAGTTTGGTGTTGATAACCGACCAAAGTGCAGCACGAAAGGGTCATTTCGTATGGTGAGTGTAAGAACCGGTAATCTTTTTTTACTAGTAACGAGACATTGCTAATGCTCAGGTTCAACGCATCTACATTTTGACTCTTAATCGAGGTTAGATGTAGGTGTCTTTGGGCCACATCAAGTCGACTGTGTGCTCGTTTGTCACCCTCAGTCTATTAAAAAACAACATCTCTGGCACTATGACAATACATCACCAGACACAACTGCCAGAATACTTAGGGTTTGTTAACTCTAAAATGCGTTTCATCTTTATATTCGTATTTCCGCGGGGAGAACCGTTCGTAAGGCATTTTTGCACCTTTATCTTTTTCAAATGTTTATAGTATATGTTGGCCGATATTTTTTCAAATGAGATATTATTATTTAGTTTATAATTTACTTTAATTACAGATGTTCATAGAAAACTCTCAACACATTGGTGTTCTAACGGACGATCTCATGACACAACTGGATGATGACTCTGATGTTTATAAATCAAGAAGAAAGAAAAGACGGAGCGGGTCACTAAATCGTAAGCATAACATTTGTATCCGCAGGCCGGTTTTAATAACATTTTAATGAGGGACTTATTCTACCAAAATTTAAGCGGTGGTGCATTAATTGTTATGTTACTGTAATTTATAGCGAAATCGCTTCTACTTCTATTTAACACATTCCAATACTCAATACTTGAAGAGACAGAGAGTATTTAGGATATGAAATCTGGGCTTGGGAGATGAAGAAGTTAGTGCGAAGGCATAAATATTGATCGGAATAGGTAGTGCAATTTTGTGTAATTTCCTTGCGTTGTCCTAATATGGATATGCCTTTAAACCCTAGTTAGTTGGAATTTAATACGATCAATTTAATTCTTAAAATTTAAAGTAATAAACTACCTGGTAAATGCATTGTTTATTATGGCGATGGTTGATTAGAGCGTAAAAGTAATTGTTAATATGTGCGAGAGAAAGAGAGACAAAATGATGTTTAGTAAGCGTTGTCACTTTCTTTTCTAATGTCCCCTATACAATTGGGATTTCGTATTACTTACGGTCCTTGGTTCATTGAGTGCGCAAGTGGTGATTTTGTGGTGACTGGTTTATTTTGATGATCCTTCTGCTTGATTTACGGACTGATCTGTCTTCTATTCACGACTATTTTGCCTAGTGTAAACGGACTTTAAGTTACTGTAACGATTTGCTTTGGTTTTGTTTGGACGAAGATCCCGGTAAGTTTTATTTTATTTTTCCTTTAAGCTAAGGAGTAACTTCGGCTATTTTTATTTAAAAAAAGAATAAGGATTTCGTACAGGTAAATTAAAACCCATTTGTTTGATAGACTAAGTGGATGAAGTCGTGAGTAGCATCTTGCTTAGCAATAAATTAGCGCTGACTTTTTATACATTTTGTTTAATTTTATTATTCCTTATTATTCTGATAAAAAATATACGGACAAGTATTTTGTTTTTGGATGCAGATAGGCGTGGCAGTCTGCAGAGGAAACCGTTCATCGATGGATTGAACATTATGCTGAACTATTCTTCCAATCAACAAACCACACTATTTACTGTAGTAAATGTGAATGCACTGTTGGGTGTCGAAAAAGTACCATTGAAAGACAAGTCAATGGTGCTAAGCATAAAGGAACTCTTCCGAAGCTCCAAGAAGATTTTTATATTAAGTCCATCTTATTTTCTGTAACACTCCGTGGTTCTCAAGTAGAAATCCCAGCATTCAAAAACTTTTTCGTGCAGTACATTTGTTGTTCCTGCACTAATCGCCTAACACTACCAAGCGAGTCAGTGCTTAGAAAAGTTTATCAGGACAACTTCTTCCAAAAACTTATACAATTTATACACAGAGAAACGATAAAAATATTATACGAAAACAAAGCATCAAAAATGACCTTGATTTTATTGATACCAATTTTAGTATTATCGAATTAGGTCTGACCCAAATACAAAAGCGCAATTTATCTTTAATATAAAGTTTGGAAATTTTCGATATGAGTAGGTTAGTTGTAGCTTGGAGTTCGTATTCGCAGATTAAAGAGAAATTAGAAGCAGTCATCAGGACGTATTCAGAACAAATTAGTAACAAAACTGCTACCAATGACATGATGTTTTATAAATTTGCTTCACTGACATCAGTAGAAGTTGAACGGTTATTTTTCACTTATAAATGTATTTGAGATGTAAAAAGGAATAGACCGAAGATGGAATATTTAGAGAAAATAATTGTAATTTATTTCAATTCTATAGAAAGCACAGATAATGTTGAAAATGACGATGATTAGTTGATATTGTTTTTATTTATATAAGAAACATTGTTGAAAATAAATGTTTAAAAATGCAATCTGAATTTTATTAATACTTGTAAATTTACCAAGGTTAATATAATATATAGTAATAAAGCCATTTTTGTCAATCTGCGTAACGCATAAGCAAGCAATAATTAATCAGGGAACTTTAAATTAACTCAAAACGATAGCTTAGTTGGGAGTATCACACAGTAACAATTGTGCAAATCCGGAGCCCACCCCTTAAAAAACTAGAAAACTTATCTCAATTTATAAAACAAATCCTGTTGCTGCTTTATACAGAAAGTATTTAGAAGCATTTTTCTAGATACTTTACAATATTATGAAGTATTACTTGTATAAAGCCGCAAAATCATTTTTATAATAAAGAATTGAAAAATAATAAAGAAATTCAAAATATATAGCAATTAAGTAAATATTTATTGTCGTCAGAAGAAAAACATTTGATTATAACAAATAATAAAATCCCGCTTCCCACAAGGCTTATCCATATTAATACAACGTTTAAGGTCATTCACCCTTAAGATGACTACCTATTTCACGGAGCAAATATAAAGAGGAGGTGTTGTTATTAGATTTCACTATGTAACAACGCGTGTATTTGTTCCGTGACCTATTCCGAGCACTTGTTATAAAACAACATAAAAAATATATTTGAGTGTTTCAATAATTTGTTTCGAGACACATAAAATCCTTTCAGCGAACATAACTAAAGTATAGATATTTCTGTTTTATTTGCTTTGTCACCTATATGGTAAGCTATGCTGCGTTTGTATCACAAATGGGTCGGCTTGACCGGGGAATGTCCACGACACTGACCACCGCCATAAAATATATAGCAGGATAGTGCTCTTTTGTTTCTAATTGAGCACCCAGAGACGATTAAAAAATATTTTGTCGTTTGACCAATAATATTTGAATTTCTTACGTCAAATTAAAAAAAAATCATTTCAGTTTATCTGTTGTCAAGCTCGGCATGTGGTTTCTTTTTTATATTTTAAGTTTTTCAGAAAGATGTAACAACTACCCATCTCTTTTCTTATGTCGCAAGTTACGACAATCACGGAATGATGTGGGGTAGTGGATTTTTTACGCTGCCATTACACAGTATTTACCTCTTATCATCATCATCATTACAGCCCTTCACAAGTCCACTGCTGAACATAGGCCTCCCCCAAGGATTGCCACAAAGCACGGTCCTGAGCCACCTGCATCCTTCGACTTTCTGCATGTCATCTTACCAGGTCATCATTCGATCTAGTGAGGGGTCGCCCTACACTTCGCCTACTGGTATGAGGCTGCCACTCGAGAACCTTTTTTACCCATCGGTTGTCGGTTCTTCGAGCTATATGGCCGGCCTATTGCCACTTCAGAATACTAATCCGTGGGGCTATGTCGGTCACTGGTTCTACTGCGGATATCCTCATTTCTAAATTTATCTCACAGAGCAACCCCAAGCATAGCCCTCTCTATAGCTCGCTGAGCGACCTTGAGCTTCTCCATACGGCCAGCAGTGAAGGACCACGTCTCAGTTCCATAAGTCATCACTGGTAACACGCACTGGTTGTACAGTCTTGTTTTCAAGTTTTGACGTATACCTGACGAGAAGATGTATCGTAATTTCCCGAACGCAGCCCAGCCGAGTTGAATCCGTCCATTGACCTCTCGGTCGAAGTTGGACTTACCTAGTCGGACTATTTGTCCCAGGTAAACATACTCGTCAACAACTTCGAGCTTAGTGCTCCCAACAACTACCGACATAGGTGTGACATGGACGTTATACATGAACTTTGTTTTGTCAATGTTCATCTTAAGACCTATCCGTTGGGAGGCACTATTGAGGACATTGAGCATAGTGCTTAGGTCATAAGGACTATAGTGTCGGCAAATCGAAGGTGAGTGACGTACTCGCCATTGATGTTAATACCGTATCCTTTCCAGTCCAGTAGCTTGGATCAGTTTTCCAATGCAGCGGTGAAGAGTTTCGGGGATATAACGTCACCCTTTTACTTCTTATATGAACATATTGTAATTGAAGTACAAACAACATTTATATTATCATTATATCAGGAATGCTCAGCGGTCTTCGTAAAATGGTGTCCGGAAACGCGAACACACCAGCGACGGTGCCCGAAAATGGAAAAACCCCTATCCTTAGCAAATCGGCGTCCAAAAGGAAGTTAGACGGCTACGAGGGCCTTTCTGCCAAAATAAAGTAAGTGTATCGTCAAAATAATCAGTCTTTATACAGGGTTAATTTTGCAATAACGGGCGAAATTTGCAGAGAAGGTTCTGAATAAGTAATATAGGCAAATGGTGAAGAACAATTAATTAATAAAAATCTCAGACATTCAATCCCTTTTATCTTTTAAATTCAGTAATGCATTATTATAACTGATTTTACTGCGCACGCACACATTTGTAAGGGCCAATCAATAGGCAGAAACGTCCTTGCTCATAAATCGCATTCAATTTGGGATAATTTTAAATAAAAGTAGAAGCCTTATTTACTCATATTTTCAAAAACTGCAATAACGGTATCTCATTATTTATATATTTGAACTTAGTTTAAAATTTGGCTACTCTTATAAAAATAACCATGTATCGTATACTGTTGCATATAGTCTCTTTTTTACTTAATTGCAAGAACTTACCGTAACCGCATCTTTGTTATTTTTTTTTATACTGTTGTAAATGTAAGCAATAAAGTAGTGATCTTGCCTACATGTATGGAGATTTAGCTTAACCATAGCAGTTAGCCTTCGCAGACTTTATTTCTTATAATATCACCTCCCTTAGAGGCGAAACACGTATCGTATTATGGACGAAGTTATTTTCTAGTCTTTAATAGCTAACCTACGAAGGGAGGTCAAAAACTTCCCGGAATGAAAGGAATAGGGGGTGAAATTAAACATGAAATTATTTTTCCTTTTCAATGATCGATGTTTTCAATATATTCTCAATTAACCGGAATAAACTTGTCAGTCCGTTCAAATAACTTATTTATACCTTTGAATAAAAAAAAATTGTTTTGTCAAGGACCTCAAAATGGGAATTGCCGACTTCACTTCTTCGTCATCTGTAAATGTCTTTCTCCGAAGTTCTTTATCGTTCCGGCACACAGTCCACCTGATTGTTAGTAAATGCTGTGGTCCATAGACATAGACATTTATCCTCAATTAAGAATCAAAATTCAGATGCGTTGTCACCCCAAAGGGTAACCAACGGGACCCTATTACTAAGCCTCCGCTGTCCGTCCGTCCTTCTGTCTGTCAGCAGGCTGTGTTAATTTTCACAGAATCTGTATTTCTGTTACCGCTATAACAACAAATAATAAAAATAAATTAAAAATTAAAAGGGGTTCCCCTACTAGAAACGTGTTTTACGATGGCACGGAACCCTTCATGCGCGAATCTGACTCGCACTGACGTATTTTTTTTCAAATTTGGCTTCAAATAATAATGCAAAATAGCCAAATCTGGACTATAGGGGGTTGGTTAAAAGTTTCGATGTCGCACTTGTGTAAGGTAGCCATCACAACATGACTCTTGTGAACAGATGCGTTGTCGTGCAAAAGGAGCACACCTCGGGGTCACTTTCCCCTTCGTTTTTCTTTAATCGTACCTTTTAATTTTTTATATTGACACCTTGACCTCCTTAGGCGATGCAGTGCCTTTTTTATGCATGGGCATTCGGCATGGGCTCCTTCTCTGACACAAGTTTATAGTGATAAACTCAAGTTTCATCCCCAGTCACAATTAGGTTCATAATTGCACCCCTATTCTCACTACAAAATTTCGCGCGAACACTCGACCCACTCTGTTTCTGAAACAGTGTGACCAGTCTTGGCACCCATCTTGCACCTTAGACATGCCAATGTGGTTATGGAGAATGTTTAAAATGGTCTTAGATGATATTTCAGTCATTTCTGCTATCTGTTTTTTTCTTCAGACAAGCATTTTTAAGAACAATTTCCTCCATAGTTGATGTTCACTTGCCGATTGACTTTTTTATCTCGACATATCTCAAAGGTTAATGAACGGATCTGGCTGAAATTTGGTATTTATAGTTTTATTGAGTCACCAAGTGGTGATACTTAAAAAAATCCCCCTCCCCTTTAACCCCTACAATCCGTGAACTTTTTAACCCGTATTTATACTAGGAAATACACAACTAAGTTTAAATAGAAGCAGTATAAATGGAGTTAAATTTAGTAGCGCCGGTGATATTGCACACTATTGTGTGACAGATGTAGGGAAAGCATTACCTAGTCCTTATATATCATTATTATTACACCATTTAATTGTTTCATACAGGTCGTAACTAATTAATTGTATCATCTTTAATATTTACCATTTTTAATTTTAAAAGTAACAGCTTTATTGTATTAACAGGAAAGAAGTCACGAAAAATCTGCCACAGAAAGAGTTATCCTTCACGCCGATGAAAATGTAAGAAACATTTATTTTGTTCTCATTTCCACAAAATTAATCGTCAAATTGTAGTGGTGTGTCAGATTCCAGACCCAATACCCCTTGTCCCGTGGGCGCCGTAAGAGGCGACGAGGGAATACAACCAGGAGATGGGCAGGAGCATCTTTCTAATAACACATAAACAATAAAGAACTGCGGTTACCATTTCGCTTGCCAAGCGTGGCAACTATGCCAAATATGCCCTCTGTAAAACAATGTATGGGAGAGGCCCATGTTCAGCAGTGGACTTTTAATAGGCTGTAACAGTAATGGTATTCACAGTTTCCTTGCTTTTCTTTTCATATTCAAACTATTTTATTTATTTACAGGGGTATCACAGAACGGAAAAGGTTACGACTAAGCCTAATGGACGTCAGGGGTACGCCATTAATAAACTCTGATTTCAGTTCTCATAAAAACTCTGAAACGAGCGTGAGCAGCGAAGACATATTAACCTCCTCTGAAAATTTGTTCAGTGCTCACGACACAATAGACTTGTCTCCTGATATGAAACAAGCAGATAAGGATTACGTAAGAATCTCCAAGCAAGAGTATGAGGAAATCAAAAGCAGAGTATCCGCCATTGAAAACAGGCTGTCCAGAGAATTCACAGACGTAATACCAAGAGTGCAACCTTTACAACACGTTCAAAACGCATACGAACAAACATTAGAGGAAGTGGCTATGTTGAACTGTCCAAACTCTGAACATTTGGCGCGACGCCTGAGCAAAGAACTAAAGATTAGACCAAAGGAACAAGCTAAAATCATAAGATCTCCCAGCGCCAGGAAAATTGGCACAATTAGACGTCGCTCCAAAGAAAATATAACAAAAATTGTGAGACACAAGTCATGGAACGCTTCCTCCCAATCACAAGCTAGTCATAATTCAGATAGATTCTATCCGTATACTGGAATGATATCAAGAGAAAGGACGAGAACAGAAAAGTCAGATTTGGCCGATAAAACGCAAAATACTTCATTCGATGAATGGGACGTTTTTGCGTCGGACAATTCACTAAATAACCAATCGGACCCGAGTCAAAAGTACAGGCTCCGAAGAAGAATTAGTCTCGCACCTGACGGTAATTTAGATAAAACAATCGGTAAACTTCAGCCTCGAAGATCGTTAAATATTACAACGAACAATAGCTGGGACGGAACGGCTTCAGAGAATTCTCTAAATGACTCCAGTGCTAAATTTAATTCAGGACACTTTCAGTGTTACCAAAGTAATGACAAAACGTCGAACAAGTTTTGTAAAGACAGACCTTCACAACAGAAATGGCGCAGTGCTGCTGCGTTCTTTATGGATAAAACAG
Organism: Parnassius mnemosyne; assembly: GCA_963668995.1. NCBI lineage: Eukaryota > Metazoa > Arthropoda > Insecta > Lepidoptera > Papilionidae > Parnassius > Parnassius mnemosyne. The sequence goes on along the minus strand of CAVLGL010000057.1, from coordinate 31,769,368 downwards.
GCGAATTGGAAAGTAACGGTCAATCGGGACGTCCGTCAGTGAACAAGTTGCGACAGCAGAACGCCGGCGCTGTACTCGCTAAAGCGAAGCTATTCGAGTCCAGCTCCGACAAGTCGTCAGAGGGAAATGACAAAATGCATTCCGGTTTTGCAAGGAGACCGAGAGTAAACGGCCAACATCAAAATAAACCATTAAAAAGTGTCACAAACACAAAGTCGAAGGTCCCAGTAAATATGCACGCGTCGCCAAATGCTCCTAGTCGTTTAAATAGGGTAGTAGATTATAGCGGTAAGAACACCCTACGACCCTACCCGCCCACTAATCAAGGAAAGGAAGACGTTAATAACTGGAGACTTAATCGGAAAACAACACCGCCTGTAAGGAAAGTAGTTTCGCCACAAAGTGTGCTTATGAAAACTCCTCAGACGCCAGCTATGAAGAAACCATTATGTCAACCAAGAAATTTACGGACACCGGTGGCTTCTCACGATATAAAGAAATTAAATACTCCTCTTAAAGCCGTGCATATATCACCGAGAAGACGATCACCGAGACAGAAACTACAACGTTCGTTTAATAATGTTAATTAACACAGTATTTTTTAAATATTTACGATAATAAATTGATATTAAAAGTAAGATTAAGCTAATAAAGCCATAATTTGTAAATATATTATATTGTAGATAATAAACAAATCCTTTTTTAATTACTTGGGATTTTAATTTTATAATCCCGTCTTGTTCGGTCTTTGCAAACTGCACATTTCTGCACATCAGCACTTTTACCTTATTGTATAATTTTTCATTCTCATGAATTCAGTACGCAATCATTCGTCGTCGCGTATTGTACTCACTATCAATAATATCAGAATAAATTACATAATCAGTTCAAGCCTTTATCATTCTATCAACTTCTAAGAATGTACAGCACAGCAGCTCGTACATCTTAATGGTCCTTCGAGCATTGATCTAGTGCCGATAAGATCTAAACGGGACCACGCGGTTCGACAACGTGTCTTCATTTCACCCGTTTAGTGCTGCCCGTGTATTACCGCCTATTCAGCAAAAACTACACGTGACTTTTTCACGCGATTGCGCAGTGAACAGCATTCCTCGCAGCACTCCGACGAATGGCAGCACGCTGCGGAGACCCGCATCACCTGCACAGCGACAACGGGACCAACTTTGTCGGCGCCAACAAACACTTACAGCAGGAATTCATCAATCTTCGACAAATTTTGGACGACGATTTCCTCTCAGCTATATCAGGCATGGAGATCGAATGGCACTTCAATGCCCCCTCGTGGCCTAGTGCAGGAGGACAATGGGTAGCGCCGATGAAGAGCCTAAAATTCCACTTACGAGGAGTCACGGAGCACAAAAGCTTACCTTTGAGGAGCTATCAACATTGTTGTCACAGCTGGAAGCGTGCGTAAACTCAAGCCCACTGTGTGCCCTGAGCGAAGATCTTGAGGACATCAACTTCCTCATTCCATCACATTTTCTAGCGAGTGGCCCCACTCTCACCATCATCGAAACCGAAAGGGACGAGCGCACACGTTGGCAACTTGTACAGAAAATCTTCTACGACATCAGGAAGAGATGGCAGTCTGAGTACCTGTGCCAATTATCATCTAGATGCAAGTGGCAACAGAAGCAAAGAAACATGAAAATTGGTGACATTGACGTCATACATGACGTCGACTTACCTCCCGGCAAGTGGGCGCTCGGTAGAGTTGTTGAACTTCAACCTGGAAAAGACGATCTGGTCCGAGTGGTGTTCCTGAAAACTTAAAACAACATCAAGAGGCCCATCACAAAAATATCACCACTTATATTAGACAAGCAAAATTCAGAATCAAGCAATAAGCAATCTACAGCAGAAAGCACCAAAGCAAAAAGAACACGAAGCCAAAAAATCATGCAACATCATAAAAATTGGCAGCGCTTACTTTACTTAGCATCATTTCAGCCGTTCAGTGTGCCTACACCTACTTAGTCTAAGCAATAATCAGAGCATTTATTTGGACAAAATTTCCAACATTTTTGGACAATTTTTCTACGTGGTAGAGCCATGCTGCAGCTATATTATGGTTGTAGCACGAATGGGTCGGCTCGACCGGGGAAGGACCACGCTCTCACAGAAAACCAGCGTAAAATAGCAGCTTAACGCTGCTGTGTTTCGTATGGTGAGTGTTGAGAACCGGAGACCCTTTTTACTGGCAAAGAGGCATTCCATCTTAGTCCTCACGGGTGACAACGCATCTGCATCTTGAGTCTTTATTGAGGATAGATGTAGATGTCTATGGGTCACAGTAACCACTTACCATCAGGTGGACTGTGTGCTCGTTTGTCACCCGATCCTATAAAAAAAAAACATGCACCTTGTCAGAGATCAGTGGAAACTTTGTCTACTACGAAATGAATCCGTACTGGCAAGGCATGTATTTGTTCCGCAAGTACTTCGATTATTTGGATAACATATGCTCCAAGATATCAAAACAAAATGTGACGTAATGTTGTCGCAACTACGTCATGAGGCCACTGAACTGGATTACTATCATCATATGTTGCTCGTTCAGCAATACACGCGTTCTAGACGCTGGCGCGGGCTTATAAACGGCGTCGGATATCTCGCGCACAGCTTGTTCTGTGTGTTAGACGAAGAGTTCGCTCAAAAATGCAAGAAAGACATCAATCTAATCAGGATTAATCAGAAACATCTCGCTCTTCTATGGCAAAATCAAACATGAGTAGAAACTGAATACAACTCTGTATGAGATATTGACGATAGCTGAAGGAAAGTGTAGCCTATACTTAAGGTGCCTGCTACCTTTAGAATCTACATAGTATATATGATACATGATATCGCCTTTGGATTATGCTTCCCTGGTATTGTGCACATAGTACACACAACAGCTACATTCCAGAAACTATTTTATGGATTTCTATTAAGTGTCTTTTATTTTCTTATGTCCTAGTACAATATTAAACGACAGGCCTTTTTTGGAAAAGTGACCTTGTGATAAAACTATTATCAAACTGTTAAAACATCTTACGAAATAATAAAGACTTAATAAAATGCCTCTTAAACGCAGTCCACCGACTAAAAAAACCATCCACAACAATGTCTATACCTCAACTAACTAACTATATAGACAAATCCGTTTCACGCATAAACGAGCTGACTGATAGCACGCAATCGAGTCATATCACACAGAGATTGAAGAGAGGGAGGGAAGATGACATAACTACCGAATTAAACAATTTCAAAGAGGAAATTATAACTGCTATCATCGTTTATAACAACGCAACAGTTGGAACTTCAAGCTATCACCAGTAAAATCAAGGAAATTCAGCAATCGAATCATAATATTGATAACTCCATCGCTATCCTGACTAGCCAAAACGAGGAATACAAAAAAAGAACAAATGGAGATCCAAGCCAAAAAAGATAGAGATAACATTACCTTACTAGAGGATAAAGTTGAAGACATACAAACGAATATTGAGATAAAAAATGTACCAATTATAAATAGCGAAACACAGGAAGATTTGATAACCATGGTTCAACATTTGTCTAATCACATCGACTGTAAGATCGATAAGTCTGAATAAAGGATATCTACAGAGTGCGTACAAAAACCCGAAAAAGTGAAAACACTAAAAACCTTCCCATTATAGCAGAACTGGGATCCACTATTTTGAAACGTGATATACTGAGAATGTCGAAATCATTTAATATTAAAAATAAATATAAACTTCAAGCAAAACACCTCGGCTTTACGACTAAGGAAGAAACACCCTTTTTTGTTTCCGAACAACTAACTCCCAAAAACGCTCGGCAATTTTTTCTAGCCAGAGATCTCGCAAAATCAAAGACCTTTAAGTTTTGTTGGACGTCTTTGGTCGAGTCTATGTGAGAAAGGACGAGAACTCTCCAGTTATTATAATAAGAAACGAGTCACAAATACACCGTCTTCTACAATAAACAACACAAGCATGACTCCATGTTTTCACCGAATTTTTGTTGTTTTTATTAATTTTTTAGTGATTATTTACAATGTGTTATTTAAACTTATTGTCCTAACTGCAGATATTGATATATTTGTAATCACTCTGTCCATTATAATTTGTAATTCAATTACTGACAAACAACTCACTACGGTATATTCACTCACACTAATCTATAACACACTTATCAATCATACAATACACATAGAAAGTTCTTACTAACGCAATCATCGCCCATTTACGTGTTGGTTCTTATTTATAACCATTAACTCAGGTTGGTCGTTCCTATTTATTTCAGACGTATCTCAAATAAGCTTATTTACAGCATTACACTAGAAATAAACCGATTGGTTATAGCATCTCACTTGTTTTCTCATATACCTTATTATAATAAATCAGCAAAATACTTTATTTGTTTGTATCGCAAACATGGATATAGTTAACTCTTTAAATACAATAATGGACTTGGATCAAGTTGAATTAGGTAACCACATAAGCTGTGATATATAGGTCCTAACAAGTGCATTAGTATTGGTAAAACGGATCTTACCATATTGTGTCAAAACATTAGAAGTATTTATCATAACATTGATAACTTCCAAGCTATCCTATCGCTCCTCAATTTTGAAATGGACGTCTTAGTTCTAACGGAATGCAGACTAGATAAATCTAAGCCAATCCCACAAATTCCTAATTAAGCTGCTCTTAAAGCAACATATAATCTTAACCAAAATTATGGTGTAGTGATTTATGATAAATCTCGCCTAAATCCTGAATTTAAAAAAATTAAACTCAAACATGCCTCTTGCATACAACTAAGGATTCTTGATCTGATGATATTGGGCATTTATCGTTCACCTTCGAACTTAAATGCATCTGATTTCATTGAGTCTTTGAGTGCATACCTAGCAAGCATAAAATCTTATCATAACATAGTCATCTCTGGAGACATCAACTTCATTCAGGGCAGGAATGAACAAACTAATGGCCGCAATAATAGAATTGACTATCTAAATATGCTAGCTAGTCATGACCTACTTGCTGGTCACAAACTGTCCACGAGAGAATCCAGCTGCTTAGACCACTTCATGGTAAAATTAAACAAAATAAAATTTTCCGCTAATATCGCTGTATTAAATACCACACTTACAGATCATCTGACTATATTCATGTGTATATCAAAACTTAAAAACAAAATAATTAAGTATAAAACCATTGCGTGCGTGAATTTTGAAACTGCATATGAGAGGCTACTCCAAAAGGTTCTTTTGGAGTAGCCTCTCATAGGAGGAGTCTGCTCTCTTGCGAAGATCCCGACTTCACTGGAGGAAAGTAAAACAATAAAATGTCTTACTAAAAACCAGCAGACTATTAAACCTTGGATCACAGCTGGAATCCTTAAGTGTATCAGAAACAGAAATCAAATGCAACTGAAGCTTAGGTCCGATCCATCAAATGAAATTCTAAAACTTACTCTCAGTCGATATAGAAATTACTGTAATAATCTTATAAAGAAGCTAAAACGAAAATATGACAGAGAACTATTAAATAAAGCTGATAAAAGTTCCAAAGAGCTTTGGCAAACAATATAAACAATAACCCATTTTAAAATGTCTAAATCTCATTGCAAAGAATTACTTAATATAGGACCAACACCGTCCGACTCTGTTAATTCGGTAAATTGTTATTTTGCTACTATTGGCAATAAATTGGCTACTGATGTTATGAAAAGTATATCTCATGTCTCGCAAAGCAGCACTACCATTAACACGCTAAAACGACATAATACATCTTTTGTCCTCTTGGAGACTAACCCCGAGGAAGTTAAAAGTTTTATCATGGGTCCCAAAACAGATAGTGCCCCTGGTTGCGACAATATATCGACCAAATTTCTTAAGATCTGTAGCTCTGTTCTTGCGCTCATAATTAGTCATCTTGCAAACCAATCCTTTAGATCAGGTGTATTCACTGCGATCCTAAAAAGATCTATTGTTACTCCAGTTCATAAGGGGGGGGGGGGGGGGGAGACGTCAATAATTATCGACCAATTTCAGTCTTGCCTTGATTTCAAAAGTCATTGAGAAACTCCTTAATACTCGACTACTTAACTATCTAGAAAAATCCAGCATTATCTCTAGCTCACAGTTTGGTTTTAGGTCTGGATTATCTACGGAGGACGCAGTATTGTCTCTCACGTCCCTTATCACAGATCAAGTCGACCGAGGAAATAAATGCATAACTGTTTTTCTTGACCTGAAAAAGGCTTTTCATACCATCTCCCTTCTCATCCTTGTACATAAACTGGAGTGCATCGTTGTTCGAGGTATACCACATAAATTACTAAGCAATTACCTACAAGAGCGTACTCAAAGAGTGAAAATTGAAAATCACGTGAGTAGAGACATGGACATAACCTTTGGTGTGCCCCAGGGGAGTGTACTTGCTCCAACTCTATTTCTAATCTACATAAATGACCTCACTAATCTAAGCACTGAAGGTGGTTATTTTATCCGACGACACTGTATGTCATTCGTAGAACACGATATATGATACTGCCCAAAGTGGTCTCTCTAAAATTTCTGACTGGCTAAAAACAAACCTAACTTTTAATATCAATTAAACCAACTATATGTTCTTCTCAATAAATAATAGAACCCAACCGAAAAACGACCGTACAGTAAAAATGAATGAATTCGATAAACTAGACTACTCAAGTTGCAATTGTAAAATGCTGCAGAAGGTCACATCCACTAAATACCTAGGAGTAATGTATTACTCCTAGGTAGATGGTCCTGTAGGACCATCGACTATCCTGGCATCCACATATTGAATATACGAACGAAAGAGTATGTAAATTTATTTGGATTTTTAAAACTCTAAGGCATATTACACCTCATAAATTAATAAAACAAATATACATTTCTTTAGTACAATCTGTCTTAGGATATTGCATTCCTGTATGGGGTGGGGCAACTAAAAGTAAATTCCTAGAGGTTGAACGTGGTCAACGCTGCTTTCTTAAAGTCTATACTAATTACATATATATGTATATATATATATATAATATATATATATATATATATATATATATATATATTATATATATATATATACATATTATATATATATATATATATACATATTATATATATATATATATATATATATATATATATATATATATATATATGTGTGTGTGTGTGTGTGTGTGTAATTATTCTTGTGACAAGACCGTGAATCTTTTTTTAAATAAATAAATGGTATACGATTTTTAAAACAATTTCAATTAAAAAGATTTTAATATGACAGGAACAGTGGAAATATTCCATTCCCGATACTTTTAGTGCAGCCCTCGTACCCCATAGCAAAATTCCATAAGACATTACGCTATGAAAGTAACTAAAATACACTAATCTAGCTGTCTCAACATCTGTGAGACTTCTAATCTTTCTTACAGCATATGCTGCAGAACTAAGTCTGCTTGCTAATTTAGATTTATGGGGGCCCCATTGAAGTTTCGCGTCAATAGTAATACCAAGAAAAACAGACGTATCCACAAGACTCAACTCCTCCCCATTTAACAGCACATTGGTATTCGAATGTTTTACATTAGGTATTGTAAATTTAATACACTTTGTCTTATTGCCGTTTAAGAGCATATTGTTGGCGTTAAACTAATGTACTAATTTCGATAGAGCATTATTTACATCGTCATAATTAATTAACTGCCGTTTGATTTTGAAAATTAAATAGGTATCGTCAGCAAATAATACTATATCGTGATTGTCCTCTACAAGATAAGGTAAGTCATTAATATAGATTAAAAACAGGAATGGGCCAAGAATCGAGCCCTGAGGAACGCCCATTGATACTACCGATCCGTAGGAACCATTACCATTGATCACGACTTTTTGAGTTCTGTTACTTAAATATGAAGTAATAAGTCTAAGCGCCAAATTTTTTACACCGTAATGTTGTAGTTTTAACTGATTAATGTCTCATGATGAACACAATCGAAAGCCTTGGAAAGGTCACAGAAAATACCTAAGGCATCTTGTGAATTCTCCCAGGCATTAAAAATACATTTCATAAGCTCAACACAGCGTCAGACGTCGAGCGACCCCTTGTAAAACCAAATTGATTTTTATGATGTAATTTATTTGTATTGAAAAAAATTAACAATTGATCCAAAATTATTTTTTCAAAAATTTTACTGAGAGTTGGTAGTACAGAAATAGGTAATTAGCGGGGTCCAATGTACTACCAGATTTAAATAAAGGTATTAAATTGAATGTAAACAATTTTGTATGATATTGGCAATCATTTAGGGGTTGAAATAAAAATCCAATGTATAATATTATACGATGTATATCACGGCTTTTACAGTGGTATTTTCAGGTATAAACAAAATATTCTGATTTCATCAATTCAATAAATAATGAACATACTGACAATTCAATAAATAACAATTTCACATTCAATTATATAAAGCGTCGGCGCCACAATAATTTTGATGTAATAATAATAAGTCGTATTCATTCTGTATGTGGGATCAACTAAAATATTTTTACTTACACATTTATCGATGATCACAGATTGAGGATTATAAAAAAGCAGATTCAAGAACATACCGTGCTATGGAGACGATTTAACATTTCGAAATTTGCAATAGTGATTATTGAGTAATTTAGATTTTTCATTATAGCTTATGGGCTAACTTATCACTATCAGCTCTCCGAGCGCGCGGGGCGGCTCAATCCGGTCCTAACATTGCTTGTCGATCGATATCAATACCACATTTAAATTAACAATATAATAAAATATCAATTGTACCTAAGATCTTTTCCAATTAAATACGCACATTCGTTCTTAATTTGCATTTTTAATATACATCTAACAGGCCGCGGTGACGGCTATGATATCTCCGACGCGGTGTTCGCCCTCAGCCGAGTGGCGGCTGTGAGCTACCGCCCTTCTTCTGAGCATGACGTACGTTATTCGTAATAATTAAACATACATGTTGTGATCAATAATAATAAAAATATAATGATACAAATACATTAATTACTACATTTTCGATTATTGTGTGACATAAATATTTACAAAGCGCATTAGGAGCGCCAAAATAGTTAGCGAGGCGGACTCCCAAAGGAGAGATTAAGTGCGGCGCGCCGAGCTTTAGCCCCGCTCGCAAAGGCCCAGCCATCTCTACCTGAACGAAAACCTAACTTGCACAAATATCTTTATTAACTAAAAACGCGAACATACTCCACTGTCAGGAGAGCTAAGAGTTTATTTAAATGCTCCAAAATAAAATCGTCTTGTCAAATTGTTAAAAATACTTATAAGAATTATATTACAAAATAGCTAGCTATCCTGACCGTAACAATCGCCGGATCGAGTTAACTGATTTATACAACTAAACAACGCATCGAGTTTGTTTAAAAAAGAAATCATCCCCATGATCACGGAGCTAGAGTAGAGATAATATAACAATACTACCAGTACATCTTACAAAAGAAATAATATTACACTAATTATCAATGCGATTTTCGAGATTATGGTATGATTACAATTTGGGAATGCATGATACTACACGACGAAATACATAATTATTAAGTACCGATGATAAAAAAGACGCCTCTACATATACAAATAGCGCAACAACAATTTGATTCCTTCGTCATCTATAATAAGGTACAAAGGTAATATGGATGGTTATGAAACTAAATAATGCTATGGGTGGCTGTTTGAGAATGATCAGCCTAATTCAGCGATCCAAGAATATGACAACAACACGAAGTTTTAGATAATAAAAATAATTGTTAGGTATAGAGTGAGGTCTAAAAACGAGTGCGCAAACGCATGCGGCTTCAGTCGACAAAGTAATCTACAAACCACGAATGGTGGTAGTATTTTAAATAAACTAGATGGCACCATGGGCCACTTTATTATCACAAGCGATCACATTCCATATCATTATATACAGCAACAGGGAGAAATAAGTAGAAAATAATAAATTTCACATGATAAAATAACATAATTCTTAAACGTTACTTTCATAAAGCAAATCATACAATACTATAATTTATAAAATATAATCGTGTTACCTGTTCTCTTGTTAATGATTATGGAATATATCGCTAAGAGCATTTTTACATAAGCCCGCAGTGATCCAACCCAGACTAACATGGATTGATTTTTGACTATTATTTGCAGACATATGTACAAGAAGATGCTGTTTTGTTTATCTTATCTATTTTCTCCAGTAAACAGTATAAATCCTACATCAGTTTTTATTTCGCCCAGATCTTACACAACGGAATGAGAGTTCACAATTGAAAACAAATCATGATTTAATAACATTACATCTTTGCAATTTTTTTCTTGACTATAATGCCCAGCATATTTTGATTTAAGGGTAAATTTTTAAGGTATATAAAGTACAGTAGCTCAAAAGAATGTTAAAAGTTTTAGAGAAGAGTGAGAAAGAAATAATAATAATGATCTAAGATTAATCTAAAAGAAATTAATACTGGTTAAATATGTATTTATATCATATTCTTCCTATATTTTGATGTGAGTGATTTTAATCAGAATGGTTTTATATCCTAATGGAATCATCCATAGTAATTTGATGCTGCTTCATTTTAATTCAAATGACTTTCTATTAACATTAACGGTAATAGAAAACTATAAAAATAACCGGCCAAGTGTGAGTCGGACTTATGTTGATGGGTTCCATACCATAGTAAGTAATACACATTTCTAGTAGGGGAGCCTCTTTTAATTTTTATTATTTGTTATTCTAGCGGCAACAGAAATACACATTTTGTGAAAATTTCAACTGTCTACCTATTACAGATCATTATGACAGCCCGCTGACAGACAGATGGACGGACAGCGGAGGCTTAGTAATAGGGTGCCGTTGGTTACTCTTTGGGTACGGAACCTTAAAAATGAATGGGGTCATACAAGACTTTGTTAATTTCATTCATTTTATAGTATTATATTAGCGTTAATGATTGTAGAAAGTAAACTTGGTAACAAGCGATGCAACTGCAAATTAAAATTAAATGATTGCAATGTTAACATTCCATTGCGTCGTATCTGGCAACAGTATCATTGCAAAGAAGCCTGATAGGACGGTTTTCAGTGTCATATGGGTACTGCGACAACGTGAGTGTACGCTCACATGTATAACGGCGATAGTTATGAGCTTGTCTGCTAAAAGTTTCCGCGACGTAAAAGCACCCTGCGGACAGGGTTGTGTAGCTTCAAGAGTCTAAGACTGCGTAACGCGTTGTCGAGGCGTCCGGGAGTGTGGATGAGCTCTTGAAGTGTCCGGTCGGCCACGTACACAATTGGGCAGCACTGAGAGAATCGCCGGTGTGTGCGCGTGAACATTCCAAGTGTCCGTGGGCGTAGGCAAGTGAGGTGGGCGGCGGGTGGGGCGGGGCGGGGCGGGCGGCGGGCGCTCAGTTGACCATGAGCGTGTGCGACTCCATGGGCGCGGCCGAGTCGTACAGCGTGTCGGTGTCCTGCGTCGGCTCGCCCTGCAGCTGGCACTGGTTGGACAGCGTGCCCGCGCCGCAGTCGCAGAAGAATCTGAAACGGGAACGGCGTTGACGTCTTTATATTATTGTAATATTATAACACTAGTTTAGGCATGACATTAGTATTTTTAGAATAGAAATAAGGTTGACAATAGAGCTCACAGTCCACCTGTTAGTATAAGTGGATGCAGTGACATAATAGAAAGATAATTGATGAATTGATTCATAATTGATGATAGACACTGTCCATCATCAATTATGAATTATACGAGGGCGGCACTGAAAATTTCGGGAATCAAGGAAGTGACACAACATTAATATTTAAAAATGTATTTATTGCTTTTCGAAGTATTCTCCGCGAAATTTGACACATTTTTCCATACGATGGAACCAATCATTGAAGCAACCATTCCATTCGGAAGTTGGGGTCTCCAAAATGGCCGTTTTGTAGGCGTCCACAGCTTTTTCAGGTGATGAAAATCTCTGTCCACGCAATTTATTCTTTATTTTAGAGAAAGTATAGAAATCATTAGGGCTTAGGTCGGGGCTGTACGGCGGATGGTCTAATAATTCTATGTTTTCTTACTCTAAAAACTCTTTTGTTCAGTGTGAGAACTCGCATTGTCGTGATGGAGGATGATGCGGCGGTTGCAGTTCTCTTTACGGAGTTCAGAAACGACCTGTGGCAAATAAATGCTAGCATACCATTCTGCAATAACAGTTCTTTGTCCCTCAAGAGGAATAGTCGTAACATGGCCAGTTTTGGAGGCAAACGTGGGCACCATTTTTTTTGCAACACTCCGTGAACGAACAATTTTTATTGGCTTTAACTCATTTTCGAACACTCAAACTCGTGACTGGTTTTTTGTTTCGGGTTCGTACGCGTATATCCAGGATTTGTCACCTGATACGATGTTGTATACAGCATTTGAGGATCCTGCGTGGAATCTTTCGACAGTTCTGACGCATCAAGTAACGCGAGCCGCTTTTTGCTCTTCACAGAGCGAATGCGGTATCCATCGGGAAAACAACTTTTTACACCTAATTGTTCATGCAAGGTTATTTGTATTTGACTCATGCCAATGTCTAAAGTTGCCTGAATTTCGCGGTATGTCACATGTCGATCTTCCTCAATCAGCTTACGCACAGCATCAACGTTTTCTTGGGTGACTGCAGTTTTTGGACGACCTTGACGGGGATCATCACTGAGCTTGACACGTCCACGTTGAAATTCAGCAAACCAGCGATAAATTGTGGTTTTGGATGGGAATTCATCACCAAATGCAGAAATCATCCGGTCAACACACTGTTTTTGTGTTAAACCACTTCGAGTCATAATAAATCATCGCTTTTGAATTTTCTCGAATCAATTTCATTTTCTCAACTACTAAACAAGTTTGACAAAACCTTGTGACAAGACCGAGAATCTTTTTTTAAATAAATAAATGGTATTCGATTTTTAAAACCAAGGACTTTTCAATTAAAAAAAAATTAATATGACAGGAACTGTGGAAATATTCCATTCCCGATACTTTTAGTGCAGCCCTCGTAATGGAGATGAGGACTCAAGGTAGAATAGCTTGATACAGTAATAGACAGATTCTCGTCACTAACCATATTATGCAACAGAGCAGCATTATGTTTCTGTTTTATGTTGGCGTTCTGTAAGTGTAGTTGTTCCCTCATCAAGCCAACCAAAAACAAATTACTGATGCAGTGGCTCTACTGCATGTAAAATGCTATAGCTTTATTTACACTTGATACTTATCCCTATACAATTAAATATAACCATAATATTATGTATCCCATTGAATCGCAAATATAAAAAAATATAATCAGCAAACCTATATTTTTTTCATAAAAAAAGAGAGTGATGGGGATTGTATGGAAGAATCTAAGTGTGTTCAATAACATTGTAATATATATAGACAACCATGTTGTTTAAAAGAAACCAACTTAATTATGATGTTTATCATATACATCAGTGGGTTGAAGGCTTATTTTGTCTAAATAAAAATCAAATAATTAAAATAAATCTTACCTGTCATGGCGAATAAACTCAACATCATGTCCAGAATGGCACGTTTTGATGCAATTAACGCAAATTGCATTTCGGTCTGTCGTATTGCATGTCTGGCATCTGGAAATACATTAACATTATAGATTTAACAAGTTTTAAGTATGTGAACAGACTGAGTTTATAATTGCTTAGAACAGTTTAGGTAAATTACCAGACAGTTGATAGTATTGGAAAAGTAACCTGCATGTGTAATAAATATATTTTGAGAATATATGAATTGTTTGCAATAGGAATTCTGTTAGTTATTCTTTTTGCTTTCAGCTTTGATGGCAAGATCAGCAAATTTTACTGTAAAGATATACATCTCTTGGTCCATTTTTACCAGACTGAAGTGGGTAATATTTTTGGCTTATATGAATGTTCTAAACTAATAATCGGATTTTGACCAAATGATACCTCTATTGATTTGTCAAAATGAAACACATGATGAAGTAGGGATTCTGCTGTCAGAGTGATTGGTAGTTACACGTTGTTTTTGTACTGAAATAAGTTTTTATTCTTTTTCGATTTAAATTTGCGTAAACTTTCTCAATTTTCTTTGTGTTGTCTGTGTGTGTTCTGTTTGTTCGTTAGTGAGTATTATTTGTTTAGATAGTTGATGTAGATCTTTGTGACGACGATGGATGTTGATGGGGGAGACGCTGAACCACCGGATTTATGCGGTGATTCTAGCACTGTCAAACGTAAACTTACGGATGCTTCACCCAGATTCCCAAAGAAAAAAATAGGGCACGATGATCACCCTTCGGCCTCCTATCAAAATACATTCGTCCACCCTGAATTCCAAGAAAGAAAAAGTATGTAGATAGCGATAAGGGCCCCTTCGTTATTCATTTAAGTCGCTCAGAACCTGATCCATCAGCAGGTTATACAATTAGACCTGTGAAAATTGGCCATATCCTCTCACAAAATAAAGTAGCCAATATTGAAAAACAGGGCATCAAAATATTAGGGCGTAATAGAGTTTCAATTGCTTTTAACGGCTACTGATGCTAATAATTTTATTGACTCTCAGTTTCTTTCCCAATATAAACTTTCTGCTGTCATTCCAACTTTTAATGTTACTCGTATGGGTGTGATTAGGGGTATCCCAACTGACATCTCTATGGAGGAACTAGTTTGCGAATCTGAGCTTCTGGCTTTAATGATTTCCCCTCTACCAGGAGGGATCCTGGTAGAGGGGAAATCATTAAAGCCAGAAGACTTAATAGAAAGGTCAAGAAGGGCGATGAAGTAGAGTGGCTCCCTACTCAAACTGTTGTCCTAACCTTCTCTGGACAAGTGCTCCCCTCCCATATATACTGCTTTTATGCATCAATACCTGTAGAGACTTACCTTCTCCCTACCATCCAGTGTCTTAAATGCTGCCGTTTCGGTCATGTCAAAGCCCAATCTCGATACAAGACCACGCTGCTTTAAATGCAGCAAAGAGCATACTGGAGAAAATTGTACCACAGATTCCCCAACCTGTCTTTTCTGCTCTGCAAACCATTCGGCCATTGAAAAAAGTTGCCCTGAACACTCAAGGCAAAAAGCTATCAAGATAGTAATGTCACAAGAGAATGTGTCATATCTTGAGGCTTCTGCCCGTTTCCCAGCTGTCAGAAGACCTTATTTTGATGTTGCATCCTCACAAGTTCCTGAAAGCCATCTCCCCTCTACTCAGGCACCTAGAAACCTTCCTACTTTTCCATCTCCTTCCTAATCCTATAGGAAAACCATCTATAAAGCCAAATCTATCCCAGCACAATCTTCAGTAGGTTATGATAAAGTTTCTCATTATAACATTACAAGTACTCCTTCCTCATCTCTCCCCAATGGACATGCTTTACAAAACAATGTAATATCCTCTAACGATAATCTTCTAGAAAATCTTGTGGCCTCCCTTACAGATATTGTTGGCAAATTTGATGATTCCCATTTACCATTCAACGTGAAAAACAAACTAGATGCCCTCTTCTCCAGAATATATAAAATTCGAGTTCCTCCTTCCTGCAGACTGCTCCTCAATTATTAGAAAACGAAAGGCTGCAGAAAGGCTATATTCCTCTAATATGGCCATAGAAAATTCTATTCATTTCTAGATTATCAAAAAATAGCTGCTCAGACCAAAAAACTTCTTTCCGAAAAGAAAAGGATGGCTTTCATTCTGTGAGAGTCTATCTCCCCGATCACCTTCTTCTCTTGTTTGGAAAAGTATCAGGCGCTTCCGTGGTGCTTTAAATTATAGTAATCCCCCTTGTGCAGACTCTTCCCACTGGCTAGACGACTTCAGTAACAGACTAGCTCCCCCCTGGGTTCCATTGGAAGAAGAGATATTTCCTAACTCTAAATCATTTCCTCCTCATTCATCTAACTCTTTTAATAACCTTAATGAACAATTCTCAATAGCTGAACTGCAGTTAGTACTTAGGCACCTAAAGGATTCCACTCCTGGCATTGATAGTATCCCCTACTCATTTCTAGTTAATATGGGTACTAAGTGTAAACAGTTCTTTTTAAACATCATTACCTTTGCTTTTACAACTGGTTTCATTCCTGATGATTGGAAAACTCATATTATTATACCCATCCTAAAATCTGGTAAAGACCCTTCTTCAGCATTAAGTTATCACCCTATTGCTATTTCATCAACCTTGTCTAAAATCATGGAGCACCTTGTAAAAATCGACTTGAGTGGATTCTTGAAAATAGAGGCATTATACCAAAGAGCCAATTTGGTTTTAGAAAAGGTTTTAGCACAATGGATAGCCTTAGCATCTTAGTATCCGATAGACTTGCCTTCTCCAATAACAATTCTCTGGTAGGCCTTTTTATTGATGTTTGTGCGGCATATGATAATGTTGTTCTCCCACTGCTCAGGCAAAAAATACATCAGCTGAACATTCCTGAGAGAATAACAAACTTCGTATCAAACTTACTTTCACATAGACGCATATTAGTCCGTTCTGAAGGAAGATTTCTCCCAGCTAGATTTACCTGGAAGGGACTACCACAAGGCTCTGTCTTGAGCCCTTTGTTATACAGTCTCTACACTCATGATCTAGACAGATCTGTGAATTACTTAGGTAATGTCCTGCAATATACAGATGACCTAGCCTTGTTTGTAACTGATGCCTCTATTGCCAAAGCTACCTCCCGTTTATCCTAAGCTGCCAACTTTCTTAATAACTGGCTGTTTGAGCATGGCTTATCAATATCTCCTTTGAAATGCAGTACTGTGGTTTTCTCTGGGCGAAGGCAAATACCAGATGTGTCCATATATATTGATAATACCCTAATCCCCACTGAAAATAAGTTGAAATGTCTAGGAGTTATTCTGGATAACAAAATGACAGGAATTCCTCATCTATCATATATTGCTTCCAAATGTGAAAAAACACCTCATTGTAATCCGATCCCTGTCAGGTGCCTGGTGGGGTTCCCACCCCTACTCCCAAAAGCTTTTATACAATGCCCTTATTAGAAGTCATTTTGACTATGGCTACTTTTTACTAGAGCCATGTAGCAAAATGGCTCTTAATACCTTGGACAAAATTCAGTCAAAATGTCTACGTTTAATAACACGTGGTATGAAATCTACTCCCATTTCTGCTCTACAAGTTGAATGTGTTGAGCCCCCCTTATTTCTACGTAGGCAATATCTCTCAGATAGGTTTTTGTTCAAAGCTGTTTGTTATTTACACCATCCTCTCCTCTCCAAACTTCGTTCCTTGTATCAGTCGGTCAGGGAATCTTCCTATTGGTCCCACAAAGATTTGCCATGTATTGTAAAAAGTTACATTAAATTAGTCAATGTTCACTCTCCTGTTTATCAATCCTGTAGCAATCCACTTTTCAATATCTCATACGAAGCTCTAATTTTCAACCCAGACATCATTCTAAATTTCGGATTAGATAAGAATACTATTGAAGTAAATAACAAATTAAATATGCTCCTCCTCCAAAATTGGCATGATTGGTTAATTATGTATACTGATGCTTCAAAGCTAAGTGAAGAGGGATTAGTTGGATCCACAGTGTGGATCCCCAACTACAAGATTATTTTAAATTTTAACTCCCCACCTGACTCATCTGTATTCACAGGTGAGTCTTTAGCTATTTTAGAAGCAGTCTTATATGCAGAATCTCACAATCAGGAAAGGACTCTTATTTTCTCAGACTTGCTCAGTTGTCTTCAAAGCATAGCATCCAGTCCTTTTCACTCTAAGATATGTCTTCGCTTGGATCCCTGCGGGATTCACGGTAATGCAATTGTGGATCATTTAGCTAAAGAAGCCACCAAATCTAGCTCCCTCCCTAAACAATGCCTCTATGCATATGACCTCCTACCAAAGGCTGGATCAAGCCTTCTGTCTACATGGCAAAGTATCTGGCATCAGTCTAAACTTTTAAAATGTAAATACTATTCCAAAGTTCAAACTACTATCCCATCAAAACCCAAAACCTCTTTCAATATCGCCACTTTAGGCTGCCCGCAGGGTGGGGTTCTCTCACCTCTCCTGTGGAATATGGTCATTAATGAACTCATCAGCAAATTAAATGACAATCACTTCTATACAGTAGGTTATGCTGATGACCTGACAATACTGGTCTCTGGAAAGACAGCAAGCATAGTGTGCGACCTGACCCAAGCGGCTCTCCGTATAGTGGAGAGATGGTGCAGGGAACACGACTTAACCGTCAATCCAAATAAAACGGTTTTAGTTATGTTCACACAAAAACGAAAGCTGAATAACTATCATCCTCCAAGTCTTTTTAGCACAAAACTCCAGCTATCCTCTGAGGTAAAATATTTAGGTCTTACCTTGGACAGCAAACTTAACTGGAATAAACACATAGAAAACAAAATCAACAAAGCTAGTATAACTTTCTGGCAATGCAGAAACATGATTGGCAAAAGATGGGGATTGACGCCAAAAATCATACTGTGGCTTTACAAAACTGTAATTCGGCCCATGATCACATACGGCGCTCTGGTATGGTGGACCAAGACAAATGAAGCCACCATAATTAAAAAGCTTCAGCGCTACCAGAGACTGGCATGTATGGCTGCTACAGGCTGCATGAGAACTACGCCAACAGCAGCCTTAGAAGCGATGCTGGAGCTAACTCCGCTTCATCTACATATACAACAAGAAGCGACTTTAGCTGCCATCAGACTCAAGACCCTAAATCTTTGGAGTAAGAATAGTGTCCCTCATACAGGCATAATTGATAGAATTCACTCAAAAATTCCTATCCTACAAGCCAAATACGATAGGATTCCTAAACAATTTGTTTTCGATAAGAAATACAAGATACAGTTAAATGAAAACAGCCAGCCGGAAGGATTAAGCCCAAAAGAGCTTAGAATTTTCACAGATGGTTCTAAAACAAATGAAGGTGTAGGTTGTGGAGCTTTCTCTGAAGACCTCAATATTCACATATGCACACCGCTGGGTACCTATAACACGGTCTTTCAGGCGGAATGTATGGGTATCATTCAAGCGGCCATAGCAATAGATGCTAGGAAGGTTAATGACTTCCCCATCAGAATATTGACTGACAGTAGGGCGGTACTCCAAGCCCTGAGATGCAATGTGGTGAACTCGGGACTAATATATGAATGCCATCAACGATTAAATGAGGTATGTAAAAACAACAATGTGACCCTGCAATGGATAAAGGGACACAGTGGATCCAGAGGCAACGATGCAGCAGACGAACTGGCCAGAAGAGGATCGGCTTTGGCCACTATAGGGCCGGAACCAATCATACCAATCCCCTTTGGTAACGTTTGTTCACTGGTACGTAGACACTTCACTAATCAACACGCTCAGCTTTGGAAAAATCTAGTAGACTGTAGACAAGCTAGGGATGCCCTGCCTGAAATTAACAGTCGCTTAACAAAAGTTTTAATGAGACTGAACAAGCCGCAGATTAGGATAGTAACAAGTGCTATCACAGGACACGGCACCTTTAACAAACATTTATTTACTATAGGTGTTACAGATAGTCCCCTGTGCAGGGCATGTATGGGGGAGGAAGAAACGGCGGCCCACGTGCTACTGAAATGTCCGGAGGTCGCTACATACAGGGCTAAACATCTCGGCACGCCGGGATCACTCCCCGAAGTTGCATGCAACATCAAGGGCCTGTTGAGCTTCTTCAGAGAGATCTCATGGCTCGAATAATCACATTATTCCTGCCCACACGCAAAATACGCGCATAGACGTGGAGTTGCGGAAAACAGCCCGTCGTAAACTAAACTAAACTAAACTAATCGCCACTTTAATAAAACAATCACATCTACGTTTTGTCGCCTTCGCTTTGGACATGCTTGTACTCCGGTACACTTGGCAAAACTAAGGATTAGGGATAGGATTCACAGATTGGAATGTGGGCTATACAAAGGATCCGTAAATCATCTGTTCTTTGAGTGTCCTAATCTTTCATATTCTCTTTATGATATCCTGCCCCATTACGTCCCGCGTCCTGTAAATTTCCAGTATTTATTGTCCCTAGTGTATACTCCTTTTGTAAATATTTTGTGTGATTTTATTTGTACTAATAATATTAAACTGTAAAATTACTAATCAATTTTGGTGATTGTACTTAAAAATGTGATGTCTTTGTTGTAGATTGTGAACCCTCTTGTAAAATTAAGAACTCTTTAATGTAAAAATATTTACTTGTCACTCTCATGACTGACTTGACACTGGCAGAATTCTATCAAGAGAAGCCATAATTTAAAAGAAGAAAATATACCATTTATGGTATAAAATTAAAGGAGTTATATTATTATGAATATATCTTCAAAACAAGAGTGATTTAAGCTTTTATCAAATTAGGTTATTTAACAAAACCATAATATATTACCTGTAGAAATCATGCATAGGAAATGAGGTGTATGAGGATATCTTGTAGAGGCACTGGCCACCACCAACAGCTTTTTCCACAGCATCTTGATTGCTGAAGATTTTGTTACCCCGAACCAGCGGAGATACTCCAGATGCCAGACAAAGACCTAGCAGACACAAAGACTGTTAGCAAAATTTTTTGGATTTTTTAAATAATTTTCGTGTTTTGCTAAAGTTGTCAAAATCTGAAATTTTAATATAATACATATAATAATAATAATCATAATATCATGATTATTTCAAAATTTTAAAATAGTAATAAAGACTAAAAAATCATATACATTGCTATACTACCTTAACAGCGGCCCAAGCTTAGTATGTACATGAGTTGGTTACTTTAACGTCTATGAGAGTCATCAATAATTTTCTTTAGTTCTCTTTTACAAAACCTTGATATTATATATAAGTTGATAGATTCCTATAATCCCATCTCACGAGTATTGATTGATTAGCAATTGAGTAAAATTACTTATAATTAAGAACATTTTATGCAATATAACAAATTTATTTTATGAGTTAAAGTTATACATCCTACGTCCTATACTTATATACGTCCAACTGCTGGGCGCAGGCCTCTTCTCATTTCTTAGAAGATTTTAAGGCAAGGAAATTTCCATTGCACTGCCCCAATACTAGATTTATGGGTAATTAATACATTTACCAGCATGCGTTTCGAACTTCAGGTATGGGTTTTTGTCCTTATGCAATAAATATAATATGTAAAATATCTCTAATACAGCAGAAATTACTAGTTTAAGTCATATGACAAAGTCGAGATTGCTTCATCAAATGTACGAATAATACAGAGGCATTCATTTTTTTGCAACCATTCTTCATTTTTTGTAAACAATGTTATAACTATATATATCATGTGAGTGAAAAAACAATTTTTTTTTAAAGAAATAAAGTATAAAAATTAGTGACCGACCGAAGATTCGGTTTCGGTTTCGGCAAGTTTCGGCAAAAAAATCTAGTTTCGGTAATAGTTTCGTTTTCGGCAAAAAATCTGCCGAACCTTCGGCGGCGCCGAAACTCAGTGTTCGTGGATTATCGTGCGTCGTTCGGATGAGTTCGTGACTCGTGTATTATTCATAATTATACAAAAACAGAAGCAGAAACTTTTTTATTCAATATGGATTGTAATAATAATTATTAAAAATCACTCTTTTGTTACTTCTTTCTTCTTAAAATAAATACTTTCGAACCAGTGGTAATTGTCCTCTCCTTAGAAGAACCAGCAAGAAACCCAGCTGGACATTTTTTTAAATAACAGCTTATAGTCAGAGGTATAGTGTGGACTAATATAAACATGGGCGAAGTTGCATCAGCGAGGTCCCTTTTCTTTCGTTCCAAAGATCTACCCAATAGATCTCTCTTATCAAACATGCTTTGCCACGATATACATCCTCATATCTATTAATTCCTGACAAGTCTCGTATTCCGTCAATGTAACAGTCGCGGTCCTTGAAGGTAGCTAGAACGGCCTCGCAGTCACACTTAAATTTAGGACTTTCTTTTTCGAGCGTAAAAATAATCAAATTAATTAGTCATCTGTGGTAAGGTCTGGGGGCATCGCATTTTAGGGGGCCTCGCGCGGCCCCTTTAATTGCGAGGCCGTAGGCGAGGGCCCACTTTGCCCACATCTAGCTACACCACTGGTTACAATCATGTATGTAACACAACAACACAAATCAAAATTAGAAATAGGTTGGTAGTGATCACCTCATTCTCAGGGGCTATTATCATCCATAAATTCCTTAATATTATAATAACCCTTTTTATATAAACTTAGTTTAATAGTTTTTGAACTCTGAGCAGGTTTTGTATATTTTCTGGGATTTTGATGTGTGTATATTTTGTGTAAGCATATGAGTGTGATATATTAAGTTAATGCTCTCATTGAATAATATTAGCAATATTGTGAACACAATAAAATATGTTCTCAATTAGCGAGTAACTTTTTATGGGTTACACCCATGTGTTGATTTATTTACAAAATTGACTTAAAAAAGTATTTCTTAACGTTAAATTGTTGATTTTTGCTTTAAATAAATAAATATAATAATTTACATGACTATTACAATGACTGTTTTTCATTAACACAAATTACCTATCTGTATATGTATGAAAAATATACCAGATTTCAGTATACAATAAAAAAATTAACATGTCTAAATAAGTTTCGGTTTTGATTTCGGCCGAAACTGACACCCAGACCGAAAGTTCGTTTTCGGTTTCGGTTGAAAATCCTGTTTCGGTCGGACACTAATAAAAATATATTATTGTTAGTGCTGGCTAGGGATATTCGATATACATCGATGCATCGAATTCACTCGATGTTTACAATACGATGCATCGAATCGATCCGATGTTTTGGAAAGTTATTGATATACTCGATGTATCGATGTATTTTCATAAAACATCGAATCAATGATAACCAGTAAATTGTAAAAAGGTATACTTGTCTATCACTATTAATATTATAACTTCTAAATCCGAAAAACTAAAACATGCTCTGATTTAGAAGTTATAATATTAAACCTGTTGGTGGCGCTCGTTGGCAGCTGTCAGTACCTTAGCGGAATCAAGAAATTGAGATTGGCGTGTTGTATGTTAAAGAGAATTTAAAGAAAATCGTCTGGCCTGTCTCGGTCTTAAGGCGGCTCACTCACTCACTTGCGTGCCGCAGGGACAAAATCTAGGATGAATAGCGATCGGGGCAATATCAGAACTGTCTCTACACACATGCCTGCTGTTCAGTGTGAGAGTATACGTCTTGCTGGACACACGCGTTGAGAATGGCGCCAGTTTTATCAAAATATTAATGAATCAAAATAATGGTAAATATAGCCTTCGCTCTTTTTTATATAAGAAAAAAGAATAAGGGTGACAAATGAGCACAGTTCACCTGATGTTAAGTGGATACTGTAATACATAGATACCCATATTTATTGATAAAACAACTAATTAATTATTAATTACAGCCATAACGTAGTCCTTAAAAGCTGCAGCATGGCTTGGCATTAGTAGTATAGTTGTAGCACGAATGGGTCGGCTCGACTGGGGAAGGAGTACCAGCGTAAAATAGCAGCTTTACACTGCTGTGTTTCGTATGGTGAGTATAAAGAACCGGAGACCCTTTTTACTGGAAAAGAGACATTCCATCTTAGTCCTTACGGGCGACAACGCATCTGCATTTTGATTCTTTATCGAGGATAAATGTAGATGTCTATGAGTCACAGCAACCACTTATCATTAGGTGGACTGTGCATTCGTTTGTCACCCTATCCTGTAAAAAAAACACATCACAATTAAGGAGGCAATTAAGGGTCATCCCCATTCCTACACCCTAGATTGCTCCTGCGGCAGGCAAGTGAGTAGCCGCCTTAAGACCATTTAACCCAGTGGACTCACCTCGCATAATTATTCCCCTCTGCCAAGGTATTGAATTTAAAAGCTAGTGCGTTTAGAAAAACTGTTTACAAAATCGATTTTATAATATACGATGATCGTTTCCGCCGAAGTAGGTGTTCTTTAAAAATGCGGTTAACGTATGCATAAAGCAGTCAAAATACTTAAAATTTGCAAAAAGATGGAGCTATATTCCATATGTAAGTATTTTTATTGTGATGCATGCTTTTTTCATTTAAAATAATATCATAAACATTGACCTACTACTAAATGGACTTCGGCTCTGCGCTTTGTCCGAGTCAAGTGTTCCAAAATGCAAAAAGTTCCAATATTGCGCGCCAGGCTTCGTTTTGTCGACCGGTAATACACTCCAAAATGCTGTACTGTATCATAAAAGGCGCCAAACTATCTATATTTGTATATATTTTCGATAAGTACTATTAATATTTAATAATTAAAAAGTAATATTTTGCTTAGATACAAGATACGTAGTATTTAAATTAAATTCACATTAATTGTAAAAACAAAAAAATCATACCGATAATTTTCGCTAAAAGCTGCATAAGATGAACAGCCTCTGGTTGAAGTTGAAAGGCTGATAAATTGTCGCAAGTAAAATTAAATATATAATACGCTTATATAGGTTGACTTGGGACACATTTTTCGTAAATTTTGTTCTAAACCCGCCGTCTATTTAGTAGTAGGTAATAATTTATTTATTCTTTATTGCATTCGTTAATATAAAAGAATACAAAGGGCGGACATAATACCTTGAGGCATTCTCTACCAGTCAACCCATAGAGTGATGAGAATTTGACGTAGGTGTAGCGGTATAGAATAAAAACAAAATAAAAAATAAGTAATTGAAAATAATTGACTGGGAGAGAATGCTTTAAGACATTAAGTCCGCCATATGCACGATTTTTCTTGTGTGAAAACTCGTACAACATACTTTGTGTTTCGTGCAATAAAGAATATTAATCTAACTGTCTAACATCCTTGTACACAACGTGTAAGAATAGGAGATCATTCCAAATTGTCGGTTGTTTGAATGGGGTGTCAGGAAGTTAACTACAGATTTATAATGTAAAGTCATAAAAAGTACTCGATGTTGAAAAAACATCGATGTTTCTCACCGATGCATCGGAATATATCGATGCAAAGTCTCGATGCATCACATCGAAAAAAAACATCGATGTATTTTTAAAGTGGACACCCCTAGTGCTGGCATGGACATGGAACATACCTCCAAATCTATTGTTGAATATTTGATTGTGCTCAAGTGTGGCCGTAGCGTTGTTCGTAATTTCGACGCCGGCGGCGAGTCCATCAAAAATACGATTCCGACGTAATACTGGATGGCTTTGTGTTGAGATTAGGACGCCCGCTTGTGCATTGCGGAATATGTCGTTTTCCTCCAAAACGCCCTGTAGCAAAAACATTAGTGATATTAAATCATCCTGCTTCATATTATTAAAATTTGATTAAATTGAGGGATGTAGGAATTTCATCGCTTTTATTATTTTTCTACCAACTTCAAAAAGGATCAGGGAGGTACTCAATTCTGTATGTTTTTTTTGTGCTACCACATAACTTTTTGCTGGGTGAACTAATCTTCTTTTTTTTACTGAAAATCTGGTGCTTCTCATGTGGTCCCATTTAAATTAGATCAAGGTCTGACCAATAGTTTTGAATTATTCTTAATAATTTATATTGAAGTCGGTTGCTCAAAATTTTTAATTTTAAATTATTTATAACTCTGCGGATGAGTCTTTGTAAGTCTGTCTGCCTTACCAAAAAAGTGTCAGCTGGCATCCATTACTTAAATGAAAGATTTACTGACCTCATCACCAATCAATGATTATTTTATATTACTGAAGTGACAAACGAACTTATGGTGGCTTAAGTGGCTACTGCAGTCCTACACAATATGCGTTGTCACCTCTTAGGACTAAGATGAAATGTAAATACAACATGTAATTATACTGGCTCTCTTCCTTCAGGAGCAGGACATAGCACTGCTTGGAAACAGAGATAGTTAAGAAGGTGGTATATACCCCAGATGGACACTTAGACAGAAAAGGAGTCCTCCCACCCAAAGTATTTGGGGTTGTTTGCCAGAGTCAAATCCATCATCAACAGGGTGCGCCCAGTGTATGTAAGACTGCAACTTGTAAAATCAATTAGCATATTGTTTCTAACACCCCACCACACACCTTATAAAAAAGGTTTAATCCAATCTTACCTTTCCTCCATTAAAAATGCAGATACCGCCATCACGCCCATCAAAAATTTTATTTCTTTTGAGCGTGGGATTTGAATCAGTCTTTATCCAGACACCAGCCATAGCGTTATCGAATATCTCATTCTGTTCAAGCAGGCCCAGCCCGCCGTTATAGACGAGAACGCCACCGTTCTGTCCTCCCCATATCTTGTTACCACGTATGACCGGGTTACTGCCGGTCCTTATTTGGACGCCAGAGTATAAATGGTTGAAAATGTCGTTGTCTTCCAGTTTTCCATGTCCGTTGTCGTAAAAATATACGCCAACCTGTGTACAATAAAAAAATATATATTACAAAAATGTATAAAACATTTTTTACAAATAAAAACTAAATGAAACTTAAATTTATATACATTTGACCATATTAACTGTTACGGCCTACGGCTGCTCCCTTAAAGGGTCCAATCCTCTGGGGCCCATGAGCAGAAGACTTCCCGAGCAGACATAGGTCGGGCCTCAATGTGGCCACGTGGAATCTCTCTAATTACACTAAAATATATGGGGGAGCGTTATACTACGGCCAGTCGACCGGAAGGAATTTGGACGTAGCTTACTTACCTATATCCAAGGCGACAGGTCCCTCCGGAGTCGGTCAGGTCGCATGTGGTTGTGTAGTGCAAGGGAAAAAAGGTGATGTGATGTGTATCTGGGTGTGACTGATGGTGATTGAACCTAGACCTTAGCCGTCGGCAGCAGCCCGGGCGTCGACAACGCTCCAACTTGAGGGGGCCCTCCGAGGCGTTGTCCACATTCACTTTCCTCGTTCGTCACGATGACAGTCAATTAACTCTATCGTGCGATTAACTAACTTACAGAAGTCACTAACTATCGCGGGGTATAAGGTTACCGCACAAAACGCACACGGAGTTTCTGGATCAAAGGTCGCTACCGTTTCGCGTTGCAACAGTTAGTTCTAGAATATCAGAGGCCGCACTAGCTAATATTGCCGAATGCACTTATGCAGATTCTGGTCAGACACAATGTGTCCCGGGGAAGCTCTCCAGTAGGGATGCGCGCCACAAATCCTAGACCGTATTTTTACTGTCCGCGCTTAATTATTCCGAGTTCCCGACAAGAATGACAGCGTGCCAATCGTTAGCACTGTTTAAAGACGACTGCCTGCCCTTGTGCGCTTTTCGCACGACCGAAAGTCAAACCGGTATGAATGCACCGCGCCGAGCGCCCTCTCGCGTCAATCTTTGAAACTAGCGCTTGGCGCGAACATTAACTATTAAAAAATGTTATGAATAGATATTATTATATTAGTTCAAGACTGAAAAATAATTTCACTGATAGTTTAATAATTAATAACATACCTGTTTTCCTGAGTGAATACGATTCCTGCGTAATACAGGAGTGGATCCAGTTGTGATCCAAACACCTGCCAGTGTGTTTGCATATACTTCATTCTCTTCAATCAAACCCTGTCCTTTCTCATGAACATAAATACCACCATGTTGACCGTGATGAATTTTGTTGTGCCTAACAATAGGATCACTGTTTGTGCGGATCTGAAATTTAGCAAAATAGAAGTATACTATTATAAATATTTCACAAAAAACTTAACTGAAAAGGGTGTCAAGTTCGGTATAAGCGACATTTTGGGTTGCCGACTTCGCCGATAATGGTACCAAGTTTCATAGAGTTCCTTAAATCTGTATATATCAAATTACGTGTTACCGCAATGAACTCCTAAACTGCTGAAACTGATTTCAATAAAATTTTGCATACTGTGTGCAGTTTGGTCCAACTTGAGAGACAGGATAGTTGTTATCTCGATAAGTGACCCTCAATATTTTCTACCTACTTCAAAAAGGAGAAATTTGACTGTATGTTTTTTTGTGTGTTACCTCATAACTTTTTACTGGGTGAACCGATTTCGATGATTCTTTTTTATTTAAAAAAGTTGGTGCTTCACATGTGGTCCCATATAAATTTGATCAAGGTCTGACCTGTTTTTGAGTTATTCTTAATAATTTATATTGAAGTCAGTTATACAAAATTTTTAATTTTAAATTATGAAATCATTATAAATTATATATGGAAAAATAAAGATTTTAAGGATTTAAGGATTTTTTATAGGAAGGGTCGTCGGAAAGGGCAGAACAACGTCTGCCTGGCTAGCTAGTAATGGCTATAGAAATTTACAATGTTCTACAATTGATTTAAAGAAAATTTGTTATGTTCTTTAGTACTTTGTGTAGTTAATTTTTTATTTCTCTATTTTATGCTACCAACAATTTAGTTGGATATAAAACTTGCCAAGGTACAAATTCAATATCATAGAATTTATAAGTAATAGTATTTAGTATAAGCTGCCTAACAAGACCCTATATTAAATTAATCGAAAGTAGCTGGTGATAGTAGGCAGGAGTAGTAAATTATCTTACATCATATTAATGATGTTAGTGTAGATTTACTTATCTTTATATATAAAAATTACGTGTCACGTCGTTTGTCCACAATGAATTCCTAAAGTACTGATTTCAATAAAATTTTGCACACTGTGTGCATTTTAGTCCAACTTGAGAGATAGGATAGTTTTTATCCCGCTAAATGACCCTCAAAATTTTTTTATTACGACTTTACGGATTTTTTTATATGAAGGGTCATCGAAAAGGGCAGCACAACATCTGCCTGGCCAGCTAGAAGTTCAACTTATATCTTAGTGGCAAAGTCACCTCTTTTTAACTGACTTTAAAAAGGAGGAAGTACTCTATTCGAATGGTTTTTTTTGTTTTGTTTTTTGTGTGTTACCTCATAACTTTTTTCTAGGTGAACTGATTTTGATGATACTTTTTTATATGAAAGCTGGTGCTTCTCATGAGTTCCCATATAAATTTGATCAAGGTTTGACAATAGTTTTTTTTTGAGTTGTCCTTAATAATTTATATTGAAGTCAGTTGTAAAAAAATATATTTTACCACTTGTTTCAAATAATTTTAGGGA
Source organism: Parnassius mnemosyne (assembly GCA_963668995.1). Lineage (NCBI taxonomy): Eukaryota > Metazoa > Arthropoda > Insecta > Lepidoptera > Papilionidae > Parnassius > Parnassius mnemosyne. The sequence goes on along the minus strand of CAVLGL010000057.1, from coordinate 31,740,173 downwards.
ATAGAATTGGCATCAATTAGAATTTTTTTTTGTATTACAATGTAGTAATGAGTATAATACTAATATAATACTAATGTGATTTTCTTGATTTAAATCAATTATAATATGTTAATTTAAAATTTTAAGTTGAACACAACATTTGATGTTTTGAAGATAAAATGTCATGTGTTGTGTGTGATATTTGCACATACCTGTATACCAGCCAAAGCATTTCCATAAATATTATTGTGCTCAATAAGACCGCGACCCTCGCCGAATATGTACACGCCGCCTTGGTGGCCGTTGTATATCTCGTTGCGTCGTATGGTGGGGTTACTGTTTGAGGTTATCCACACACCAGCAAAGTTGTTGGAGTGTATCTTGTTATCTATGAACTGGCCGAGCCCGGATTCGTGAACGTATATGCCGCCTGTCTGTCCATGGTGAATTTCGCAATGTACTACGGTGGGATTTGCGCCGGCTTTCACCTCGAATCCAGCTATTCTGTTATTGTGTATGTCATTTGCTTCAAAGTAACCCTATAAACATTATCAGTTAATGGTTACATATAGATAACTATTTTTTGAAACAATACAATAATTTAACTTGATGTCTAAGCATAACCTATACTTTAGATAAATGAATAAAATATATTTTTGTTAAATAGGAGGGACACCTGGTGTAGTCGCTATGCTTGCCAGGAAGATTGGCAAGTGCTTGTTTTTTTTATAGGATAAGGGTGACAAGCGAGCACACAGTCCGCCTGATCGTTAAGTGGTTGCTGTGGCCCATAGACATCTACATCTATCCTCAACTGCGAATCAAAATGCAGATGCATTGTCAGCGGTGAGGACTAAGCTGGAATGCCTCTTTTCAAGTAAAAAGGCTCTCCGGTTCTCTACACTCACCATACGAAACACAGCAGCATTAAGCTGCTATTTTATGCTGGTATTCCGTGAGAGCATGGTCCTACCCCGATCGAGCTGACCCATTCGTGCTACTATACTACTACTATACAATTAATATAGCTGCAGCATGGCTCTACCACATTTAATTTTGAGTTGTTATCAGGAAAATGCTGCTAGTAAATCTCCTATTTCAGTTTCCCTCTGTCACCTCTTACGACACCCATGATATTACATGGGATAGTGGATTCTCTTACGCCACCATTACACAGCAAGTTGTACACTACCAATCCCATACCACTACACATATAACAATCTATGCATGATGGACTTTCATAGTCTGCAGTAATTATGATGATAATGATAATGAAGCTAATGATAATGTACTCACCAGTCCATTCTCAAAGGTGAATATCCCGACATCCCGACCATGGTGTATATGATTGCGGCGCATGATAGGATTAGCGAAGTTCTTCACCCATATGCCAGCGAGGGCGTTACGTGAAATCTCATTGTCTTGGTAGGCGCCTTGTGCGTAATCCGTCACGTACAGACCTACATTCTCACAGTCGCTGATGTCGCAGTGTTTTATTACCGGATTCGCACCGGCGCCGCTCACACAGACTGCAGCACCCACTGTTGACACAATTGAAACAGCATGATTTGATTGAGTGTTAACTATATGTGGTAAAGTCACATACAAATGTATGTGGTAGCAGAGGGTCAGTCATTTTAATCCTCCCATGTCCATGTGAAATCAATAATGCAACTCAAAATTTCTGGTTGGCTAGCTGGGATTTGAAACCTGAACTTAATGTTTACAGTAACTGGTTAAGAAGCCTAAAATAAGGTTTAAAAGACTGTAGACCTTATTTTAGGTTTCTATTATTCTATCCTTATTTAGACGAAATAAGGTTTTGTAACAATATATTCAAGCTTTATTATACTAACCAACACTAGCACTGCGTATAATACAATGGTCGACGGTGGGAGAGCAGTTGTCGGAGACTTCCAAGCAGTAGTGCTTGTGATGCTGCATTGTGCTGGTGGCGTCGGGAGAGAATTTGAGCGTCATGTGACCGGCATACGCGCGGTTGGCGCCTTCCGCGAATGTTAACGTTGACTCTGCTTCACGTTCCAGTACCACTGATTCCGCTACATTGCCTGGGGCACAACCTGTAAATGGAGACATGATTGAAGTTTCCTAATTTGATGTATCTACAGCAGTTATTTTAATTTTAACATACATTTGTAGTCTTTTCAGATTCAGTTTTTAAGTTAAAAATGAAGTAATAAGGGTTCAATAATAATGTTTATGTCATCATCATCATCATCATCATTACAGCCCTTCACAAGTCCACTGCTGAACATAGGCCTCCCCCAAAGAATGCCACAAAGCACGGTCCTGAGCCACCTGCATCCATCGACTTCCTGCATGTCTTACCAGGTCGTCACTCCATCTCGTGGGGGGACGCCCTACACTTCGCCTACCGGTACGAGGCTGCCACTCGAGAACCTTTCTTCCCCATCGGTTGTCGGTTCTTCGAGCTATATGGCCGGCCCACTGCCACTTCAGCTTACTAATCCGTTGGGCTATGTCGGTTACTCTGGTTCTACTGCGGATATCCTCATTCCTAAGTTTATCACGCAGAGAAACTCCGAGCATAGCCCTCTCCATAGCTCGCTGAGCGACCTTGAGCTTCCTCATACGGCCAGCAGTGAAGGACCACGTCTCAGTTCCATAAGTCATCACTGGCAACACGCACTGGTTGTACAATTTCGTTTTCAGGTTCTGAGGTATGTCTGACGAGAAGATGTGTCGTAGCTTCCCGAACGCTGCCCAGCCGAGTTGAATCCGTCGATTGACCTCTCGGTCGAAGTTGGACTTACCTAGTCGGACTATTTGTCCCAGGTAAACATACTCGTCAACAACTTCGAGCTTAGTGTTCCCAACAACTACCGGCATAGGTGTGACATGGACATTGAACATGATCTTTGTTTTGTCCATGTTCATCTTAAGACCTATCCGTTGGGAAACACTATCGAGGTCATTGAGCATAGTGCTTAGGTCCTCCAGCGATTCTGCCATAAGGACTATATCGTCGGCAAATCGAAGGTGAGTGATGTACTCGCCATTGATGTTGATACCGTATCCTTTCCAGTCCAGAAGCTTGAAAACGTCTTCCAATGCAGCGGTGAAGAGTTTCGGGGATATGACGTCACCCTGTCTTACACCTCTCTGCAATTGGATAGGTTTCGTACTCTGGTTCTGTACTCGGATAGCCATCGTAGCCCTACTGTACAAGCACTTCAACACTTCGATATACCGACAGTCAACTTGGCACCGCTGAAGGGACTGCAGCACCGCCCAAATTTCGACGGAATCAAAGGCTTTCTCATAGTCCACATACGCCAGACATAGTGGCAAATTGTACTCTTCGGACTTCTGTACAATTTGCCGAAGGGTATGTATGTGGTCTATGGTGCTAAAGCCCTTTCGGAAACCGGCTTGTTCGGGAGGCTGGAAGTCGTCAAGTCTGCGCACGAGACGATTCGTAATGACTCTCGAAAACAGCACGTAGACGCGGCTCAGAAGGGAAATCGGTCTGTAGTTCTTCAAGAGAGCGTTGTCGCCTTTCTTGAAGAACAAGACCACCGCACTTCTGCTCCACGCCTCCGGTGTAATGCCACCATGGAGGACGGAATTAAAGAGCTTCTGAAGGACTTCAAGTACCGGTCTTCCACCCGCTTTCAGAAGCTCCGCTGTAATTCCATCCTCGCCTGGGGCCTTACCGTTTTTAAGGTGCTGGAGAGCCATTCTAATCTCGCTCAGACTGACGTCCGGGATATCTTCGGAATAGTGTCGGATGAGACTCGCTCTTGGATCGTTACTCACACTTGCGTGTGGCTCCAACGATGACGTGTACAGCTGCCCATAGAACCTCTCAATCTCACTCAAAATCTCAGGTGTCCCGGAAACGATGCTGCCACATTCTGTCTTCAGCTTTGACAGGTGGTTCTTTCTGGCAGACAGATCTCTGGCAAAGACTTTGGAGCCTTGGTTCCGCTCGATCGCTTCTTCAATACGAACTGTATTGAAGTTGCGTAAGTCCCGCCGCATGCATTTGGAGATCTGTCTGTTCAGATGCCTGTATGCTGTCAAGTCTGTTGAAGAATGTAGCTTCATCTCCCGTCTAACAGCCATGAGATTAAGAGTGTGATCGGAGAGTTTTTGTGTTCTTCTGCGGCGGGTCTTGCAGAACTTAGCTCCGACCGCATGGACAGTTTCCACGAGCTTGTCATTCATATCGTCCACTTCATTGCAGTCGTCTAGGCACTGAAAACGGTTTTGTAACTCGAGCTGAAAGGTTTCGGGACTTTGGAACAGAGCACGAGGGGGACGGAGCGTTGACTTCATTAGACGAGACCTCTCCAACTTAACGTTTAGGTTCAGTGTGCCTCTAACCATTCGGTGATCGCTACCAGTTTTCACCCTCGCGATCACGGAGACATCACTGAACAGTTGTCGTCTGGTCGTCATAATGAAGTCAATCTCATTTTTTGTCGAACCGTCGGGGCTCGACCAGGTCCACTTCCTGTGGGGCCGCTTCTGGAAGAAAGAGTTCATCATAAAGAGTCCCTCTTTCTCCATGAAGTCGGCCAGCTGCTGGCCCCTTGGGTTCCGTTGCCCTATTCCAAATTTCCCTACTTTCAGCTCACCGTTCTCTCTTGTGCCTAGTTTTGCATTGAAGTCTCCCATTAACACCGTATATTGGGTTTTGGAGGAATGCATGGCTCTAGAGATATCCTCATACATTTCCTCCACCTCCCCATCGGGGTGTGCCGAGGTTGGTGCGTAAACCTGTATGACCTTCAGCGAATACCGTTTGGTGATTCTGAGTATAAGGTACGCAACCCTCGTCGACACACTCCCGATCTTTACAACGTTGTTAACGAGAGACTTGTGGACGATAAATCCGACACCTCCTTGGGACAGATGGTCGCCCTCCCGGTGATAGAGCAAGTTGCCGGATTCGAGGATTACCGTGTCCTCCCCCTCTCTTCGGACTTCGGATAATCCTATAATATGCCAGCGCAACTTGTCTATCTCTTCTTCCAGCTCCACGATCTTCTCGTCAGTCCTCAGGGTGCGTGCGTTGTACGTTGCCAGGTCGAGTCGTCTAAGGTGGCAACCGAACCTCCACCGGAGATTCTTAGCATGTTTATGTATTGCAAATGAATGTAACCACAAAGTGTATACACAAAATAATCAAAAAATTTTGCATAAAAATGGAAAATAACAACATTACCACAGGGATAGTCAACATGAATCTTTTAGGCAATGTCTCAATGTAAGTTTGAAGCTAAGTGAAGACTGGGACTAGTATTCATTAACATAGTTCTTGATAAAAATAGTAAAGTTACAACTTATATATGTTCCAATGGACATATATTATAAATTTCAAAAAGAAAAGTTAATTGTAATTGAATATATACTATTTTAGATTTTCTGAATTTTTGTTCTTGTTACTCATACCCTTTTTTACTGGAAACGAGGCATTCTATCTTACTCCTCAGGGGTAACAACACATCTGCATTTTGATTCTTAATCGTGGTGTATATAGATGTCTTTGGGCCACAGCATCCACTTACCGTCAGGTGAATTGTGTGCACATTTGTCTTACTATTCTATAAAAAAAAAACTTCACTGCCAACTAGCGACACGTGGTGGGCGTAAAACGATTGGCGTGGCACTGACCGATGAGCTGCACGTCGGTGTCGATGGCGAGGCACTCCTCCTGGTAGAGGCCGGCGTGCACGAAGAGCAGCGCGGGCGGCGGCGCGGGCGCGCGCCGGCACGAGCAGGCCGCCGCGCCGCAGCCGCACGCGCCCGCGCCCCCGCCCCCGCCGCTGCCGCCGCCACCCCCGCCCCCGCCGGCGCTCGCCCCGCCCGACGCGCACGCCACCCCGCTCCGCTCCTCCACGTACTCCAGCGCCGTCTGCCAGTACATTTACACCATTATACACTAGTAATCTATTAAAATGACGACCTGATAAGACATGCAGGAAGTTGGATGCAGGTGGCCTCAGGACAATGCTTTATGACATTCCTATGTGCAGCAATAGACTTGTGAAGGAATGATGATGATGATGATATATGTAATAACTAGCGACCCGCCCCGACTTCACCTAGGTGGAATGTATCAATATCGTCATTTGTTTTTTTTTACAATAATCATTAATGATCATTAATTCTATCAATTTTTCTACTTCTAAAAAAAAACTCCAAATATTTTTGGATAAAACAGAACCTAGATTGCTCTTATCATATCTCTATTTGTTCGTGCAATTTCATTATAATTAATTCAGCCATTCCAAAGATTAACCTGGACACAGACAGTTATTTGATATAACAACAAACAGACACTTAAATTTTTGTATAAATGTATAGATGTGCTCTTTGCATGCATAACAGTCTTTTGCCAGCCGTTATTAATAGACAAGCACAATTTACTGGACTTGAGCTAAACAAAACGCAAATAAAATTAAATCCAAACCCAAACACACCACTGCGAATTTTCAACTTGTTCTGCTTAGATGAGACCAAAAATTAATATTCAAAAACTGATAACTTGGATTAATTATGACATCAGGTTGTCGAACACCTCAGTCCCTCCACTTTAAAGCATCCAATATGTCGTAAATCTTAGTCGTAAGTACAAAGAAGTCAAATTAACAAAAAAAAGTGAACAATTATTTTTCACAGTAATAAAATTGATAAGTTTTGAAAATTTAAGTGAAAATGGTTGCTAACCAACTTTAAATTGTTTTAGGTTCTAAATGGTCATTCAAAATAAAAAATAATTACAGAAATCTAATAAAAGATACCTATTCAATGATACACCACTTGACATAATTTGTCAACTTTTATTTTTTTTTCTTTCCTACAATATGGCGTCTGGTTGTCGCCACATTGAATTTCGATTACTATCATGTCTTTAGTGACACTCTTAAGACAATCAGCCCACGAATTTGGTCTCTAGAGCCCCTCCTCCTTTGGGTTATGCAGTGTGGTAAAAATAGATTCATTTAATTTATTGGACATAATATGCAAATATCTTACTTTTACCTTTTCAATCAATTTTTATTTAATTTGGCGAGAAAAGTAACTTAGATATATCATAAATGATTGGATTATAATTCTATCTGAATGAGTAAAGCTTACCCTGATAGTACTAAAGTGCTTAATCCTCGAGTCCTTCTTGGAGCGGAAATTTGGGCGGACATGTATGCCATAGTAGAGCTGCCTGAAGCTCTCTTTCCACGGGTTATCTGCGTCGCATTCATCCGGTGCCACAAATTCAAATTGGCACGGGGCAGGGTGCATCAGTGGTGTGTCATACTCGAACACTGACTGGTATAGACTTTTCCTGCCCATCAGAGGTTTCTTTTATAAATTTTGTTAATTATGTATAGTTTACTTTGTTGAGTGGAAAATAGAAAACATAATAAAGTGCTTATTGTTAAAAAAATGTAGAATTTAATTAAAACCAAGAGCTTCAGAGTTCAGCTAAGAGTCATCGCACATTGAGTAGCAAAAAGTTTGAAATATTCTTTGCAGTCAAAATCCACCACGCAAATTGCGGCCGTGGCGGTCGCAGTGGACGCGCAAGCATACACACTAATGCTTGAATAATTTTAAAAATGCTTGCTTGAATAAAACTTGTTTGATTTTTAGGAGTGAAAATGTGCAATAGCAATTTTAATTTTGATCGCAAATCACACATTGCAGCTGCCAATGGATGCAAGCGTGACCATGAGGATATGTGTGTATCATGCTACAGGAAATATGTATCTTTGGCACACTATTTTCATCTCTATTTTAATTCTATATCCATTTATTAACGAAAATTGTTGTGTGTGTGCTGACCCTTAGAATGCCAATAAGCAGCCTGTAAATATTCTCCTGCCATTTAATTTCAGAAGCAGTTGCTGTTATTGCCACTATTTGCAGCCTGTTACCCGTATATACTTATTGGTGTTTTAAGTGTATATTTCACATGGTGATTGTACAAATTGTTAGGTGATGAAGTTATCAGTTTTAGTTATAGTAGATTTTATTGTTATTTTTGATTATTATTAGCTGTATTATGTTTTTGGACAAAATTACGAAATGGGTGAATAGATAAAGAAAAAAATTACTTACCACAGTTCGGTATCATTGGCAATCGTGTTGAATCTTTTGCAGACCTGCGCGACGCGACAGAGGTCACGCTCAGTTAGGTGGGATAGAATACAGAGCAGCACCTCATCAGGCAACTCATACTGCAGGTACTGTGACACATTGCATACATCCACGCCTTGAGACAGCGATCTATTAACAAAGCAAAATTTATCTATATATATATATATATATATACATACATATATATATATATATATATGATTTCCACATAGGTACTGACTCTAATCGATATCTCTGGAACATGAACCTAGAGACATGAAATTTGGTTGAAATATTTCTTTCGCCGAGTAGACGTCAGCTAAGGACGGATTTTACGAAATTTCACCATCTTTAATGTCGCTTCCCGCCGTCTGTACGCTTAGATCTTTTAAACAACGAAACTGATTTTGATGGAGTTTTCATCAATAGACAAAATGATTCAAGAGGAAAGTATAAATGTGTAATTATATACATAATTCTCCTGTTCGTGTAACTGAACTCCACCTAAACGGCTGGCCCGATTTTGATGAAATTTTGTGTGTGTGATTAAGTTCATTCGCCGGTTTAGATTCACAATAGACCTGATAGGAAGTGCTGTTGACGAGATCCAGAAATCATTCGTGCGAAGCCGGGGCGGATCGCTAGTAATCTAATATTATAGTAAGGCAATATCATCAACAATTTGCTTTACATTTGGCAGAAGTATTAAAACTTCTGGTAAATCACACAGTGGTCAACCCCCAATTATGGATATGGTATGAATAGTATTGCGAATTATTTAGCTATATGTGATGATGCAATTTGGCGGCTGGAACATGGCCGAACAATTCCCCTGAGCACTGCCAGTGGTAGATGCAATAGAATATCCAAAGGGATGCAATTTATTCGATGAGAGGCCGCACTTGCGCAATGTAGTTGCAAGTGGTGTGCCGGCTTGAAATACTGCCCTACTCTACTGATCCCATCAAGCTTTTTAGAGGCCTTCTTGAATTTGGCCTTCCCCTTCCTAGTGACTGCAGAACTGAACGACACTTAATATGTTAAGCTGAGGATTCCGATGCTGGCTGAAACAATTTCAGACACAGGTTTGTTTTGGCACACTACAACGTGTTCTCGTAAAATATAAGGACGGCCAGTGTATAAAGTATCGCCAGTGCTGTCATCTAGTAATGAATGTTTTTTTTTTATAGGATACCCCTCTCTGAAACGAGCATACTGCTCACCTGATGGTAAGTGACTACCGCCGTCCATGAACAACTGCAACACCAGGGCTTTACAGGTGCGTTGCTGGCCTTTTAGAAAGGAGTAAGCTCTTTTCTTGAAGGTCCCTAAGTCATATCGGTCCGGAAAAATCTCCGGTGGTAAACTATTCCACAGAGAGGTAGTACGAGGAAGAAAACTCGGTGTGTGAAAGATCGAAGTCCTCCTTTGCAGCGTGAGTCAGTCGTCCTGTCAGTGCACATGTGAGTGATGGCTGACAGAATGTCACTTGGACAGAAAGGCGAACAAGTTTCTCCCAAATTCTGTGAATGATCAGATTTTGCCTCGGCAATAGCTTAAATTTTAAATGCTGGGATCATCAAGGTAATTATGCTGTATATGGCATACAACTTGAATTCTGATTTCTGACTAAAACTGACAATTAGTGTATGACTGAAGCTTCGGATTCGGCCAACTTCAACCAAAAAGTTTCTACCAAGCTCCGAACTTGAACGAAATGGTACAAATTTTTATCAATGTCTAAACATGATTAAAATTACCTTTTCAATACAGTCAATATAAACCTTTAATTTAAAACTTTTACAATAATTTATATTATTACATAGTTTTAGCCAATCTTGAATTGAATCTCTTAGAGATTTTAAGGCTTCAGCTTTGGCTTCTGCCAGAAATTTACCTTCAGTCGGACACTACTGACAGATAACAATCAGCAATTTGTCTGTGTAGACACTCACCTACATATTACATGCAACTCGTGAGATTAAAAGAGGGAAGGAAGGATCACACCATTCTTTGTTTTAATGGAAATTACTACATTAAATATTTTTCTCTCTATTCTTCTTTTTCTGTATAAATAAAATGGTAGAGGTTTGCAGTTATTTGCGCATCATGGAAAAACAACTAGATAGATTTCTATTGACGGCTTATTTCGCTTATATAAACGCTTTATTTCCTGGTTCCGCATCTCTCGTCAGAGAGGATTAATAATCCTTGTTCCGCTTACAGAAATTCTGACTCTTCAGATTTCAATTAGGTTTTCTAAGTTTTATTTCAAACATAACAACAGTGGCAAAATTATAAAATACGATTATTTACCAGTAAAATTAGGAATGTTTCAATTATAAATTTCCTGAGCTAAATTGTAATAATGTGCATAACCATTTAAGTAACATTTTACGATTACAAATGTCGCCTAGAACTGGACGAATCAATTGATAAGACTTCAAATACATTTATGAATAAAGATTTAACAATTATCAATTTCAGCAAGATTTTTTTTCTTATTATAAGCCAGTGCTTGACCACAACCCCACCTGGTGGTAAGTGGTGATGCAGCCCTAGATGGTAAATCGCACTGTCTTAGTGTAACAAAAGCCTATTCACTTTTGCCTTGAAGACACCTAGATTGTATTTGGACGGAAAGATAGACGCTGGCAAATTATTCCACTCCTTTGCTGTACGCATTACAAAAGACGAAGCAAACCTTTTGGTTCTAATGCGTGGAATATCGACAACAAAGGGATGAAAACCCGCCGTCCGCCTGGTTGTCCGATGGTGGAAAGGAGAGGGAGGAATTAAAGCGTGTAATTTCTGCGCACACTCACCGAAACTCATCCTAGAGAGAGAGACTGGCTACTCTGCGCCTATGCTCGAGGCGGACAAGATTGATTTCAACCAAATCAAGGTCACCAATGAGCCTCTTAGCATGTCTCTCCACTGAGTCCAACACTGCCAGGTGGCATTTTGCAGCACCAGCCCATATATGATAGCAGTACTCCATGAACGACCAAACTTGCGCTTTATATAAGGTAAGAAGCTGCCCCGGTGTGAAGTACCGCCGCACCCTTGCAAGGACACCAAGCTTCCTTGCAGCTGCTTTGGCTCTGGACTCAATGAACCGCCCATAGTTAAAGTTCGGGGAAAATTCAACCCCTAACAACTGAAGGCAGTCAGTGTACTCCAAGGATACATTCCAGAAAGTAGGAGCTAAGGTGAGCGGGCTCCCTTTAGCAGTGAAGACACATTTGTGTTTTGGAGGCGTTAAATCTCACGAGATTGGCATCGCCCTATTCGGAGACTACATGTAGTGTGAGATTCACACACTCAACCATAGCCTCTCTTTCTGACTGGAATTGATCCCGATTGGCCTGGGCACTTGGTAAGTATCTCTCCACAACTGTGCTGTCATCTGCATATCCATCGATACCGTGCCAAACCCTGTCAAAGGCTTTCGAAACATTGACGGAAATAGCAAATGCTTCACCACTGTTCTCGAGGGCTTTGCTCCATATGTGAGTGGCATATGCTAGAAGGTCCCCAGTTGATCAATTTCTGCGACACCCATACTGGCGATCACTGAGGAGATTATTTTGCTCTAGGTATGCCATGAGGTGGGCGTTCAATATACATTATATACATTGCAGAGTATGGAGGTAATTGAAATTGGCCAATAGTTGGCAGGGTCGGTATGTCTACCTTTTTTAGGCACAGGCTGCACATTGGCCAGCTTCCGAGATTTGGGCACTATTCCAGTCGTGAATGAGAGGCGGAACAAGCGTATCAACATAGGAGACAACTCAGGTGCACAGAAGACCTTTAGAACTATAGCTGGTGTACCATCAGGTCCACTTCCTTTGTTCACGTCTAGACTTCGCAAGGTTTTAAGAACCTCCTTGTTGGTGATACGGACCTCTGACATAGAGGTAATTGAGGTGGTACGCTGTTGCTCCAGACACGAATTGCAAGCAAAAAGATAAGGCAAATAAGTCCGATTTCTCCATAGGCGCATGCGCCAGTGAGTCATCTGGTTTTACTAGCGGAGGCAGTGTAGACCGACAGAAGTTTGTCTCGACTGCTTTGGCGAGACCAAACAGCTCTCTGTCAAACCATCTGGCAAGTAGACTGTAGAGCTTTGTACCGATGCGCTTAATGCGGTCGAAACTGGCTTGGCGTAATGCTTTTTTGTAGGGCTTGGTTAAAGGCTCTCTTCTTAAGGCTGACATACGGAACTTTGCGGTCTCGAGCATCAACCCAGGATATGTACGCCATATGCTGGTGCTATTCAGCATGAGCGCATTCTGCGTTGAACCATGGCCGAGCTTTACAACCAATGGGCACGTCAGCAAAGGGGATGAAATACTCCATTGGTACTAAAAGGTAACACATGGTACTTAAAGGTTAAGGAGAATTAATTAAATGTTAAACCATAATAAAATTTGATCAGCCACAAAAAACAGCATTTAAATAATTTAGTGCTGACTAAATGATTTAAATGCCGTATTTTTTTAAATTGTTTTCAACGTTGGTTGAATACTAATTCAAAGATTCTGTTTGCAATAAAAAAATCTGCAATTCTTGTTTTGCAAATAATCTTGATAATGTTCAGTAATTTAATCATAAATAGGCAGCTTACAATAATATGAGATTGCCTAATAAACAGTCAATCCACAATATACTTAATTGATCAGCAAAATTCACGATTGGTTAGCAAAGAAAATATGTCTGAAAGTATGTATAAGCAGAGACCTAAATTTGCAGTAGTTGGTTCAATTTTGGTGTACTATTAAATTTGTAAAAATATGTTACGGCTAAAAGCCGAAGTGTGGTTACAACTAGTTCTAGCCAGCTAGGACTAGGTGTGGCCAGCAGTAGTTGGTTAAATTTAGGTGTACTGTTAAATTTGTAAAAATACGGAAAAATATATCAAGTAATATCGCCAGTGTTCCTCAGGGGTCCGTTCTCTCCGTAACTCTCTTCCTGCTGCATATTAATGATCTGCTTATGCCTAGTATCTATGGGTATGCAGACGATAGCACAGTTGTTGAAAGATACCAACCAAGTCCTCGGGCCAGTAGGGATGAAATCCAGTCTGAAAGAGAAGCTATGGTAGAGCGTGTGAATCTCACACTACAGGCAGTCTCCAAATGGGGCGACGCCAATCTTGTGAAGTTCAACGCCTCCAAATCACAAGCGTGTCTTCACTGCAAAAAGGAGCCAGCTCACCTTCGCTCCTTCTTTCCGAAATGTATCACGGAAATATACTGACCACCTTCAGTTGTTAGGGCTTGAAATATCCTCAAATTTGAACTTCGGGCGGTTCATTGAGTCCAAAGCCAAAGCAGCTGCAAGGAAGCTGGGAGTCCTTGCAAAGGTGCGGCGATACTTCACGCCAGGACAGCTGCTTACTTTATATAAAGTGCAAGTTCGGTCGTGCATGGAGTATTGCTGCCATATATGGGCTGGTGCTGCAAAATGCCACCTAGCAGCTTTGGACTCAATGGAAAGGCGTGCTAAGAGGCTTATTGGTGACCCGAATTTGGTTAAAACCAATCTTACCAGCCTCGAACACAGACATAAAGTAGCCAGCCTTTCGGTTTTCTACAGGATGCATTTCGGAGTGTGCACGCAGGAATTGCATAATTTAATTCCCCCCTCTCCCTTCCACCATTGGATAACCAGACGTTCGGCCAGTCTCCACCCTCTCGTTGTTAACTTACCACGTATTCGAACCAAACAGAGTGGAATAAGTTGCCAGCATCTGTCTTTCTATCCGATTACAGTGTGGGTGTCTTTAAGGCAAGAGTGCGTTTCACCATCTTAGACTACATCACCACTTACCATCAGGTGGGATCGTAGATAAGCGCTGGCTTAGAATATTAAAAAAAATATGAGCGACAGTAGGTCAAAGTGCGGCTGGGTGGCCCTTGTGCCACCCCAAAGCCACATACATTATTTACATAATAATACTAATAATCTTAATTATTTTTTAGTTGCTTGCCCTCTAAGTGCTTATCAAAATTTTATAAACATGAGTCACTCATTGCAGCTTATATAAATATATGCTGTACTAAAAAGTTTACAGCCGTCCAGAATGTCAAAAATTGCCAATTGATTTAATAATGTTTGCTAGCCATGGTTTGCTGTCCAATTATCTATTTCTGCTGCTAGATTACATTTCTCTGCTGGTAAAAACATGAATACTATGTTAACCCTTTAAATAACACCCAATTTTAAGTAGTAAATTACTAAACTGTACATTTTAATAATAAATAAAGATTTTATTGATAGACATAAACCCCTATATTATATTGATACATCAAATATAAATTTTATTTTGAGACATCTTGTACAACACAACAATAGCCCAATAGTCATATTAAGGCAACTGTAGGGCAAAGCTTCTTTGAATTCTGGCAAGCATAACTTAGAAGATTATTAGTAAGAGCAGAGCAGATAGACTTGCAATGGAAATAGTGCCACCAGTCTTTGTAAAGTTTTTTTGGTTGTTTAACTTGTGTATCTGTCTGTCTGTGGCATTGTAGCTCCCAAACAGATTGATTGATTTAGATTTTTTTGTCTAATAGGTTACTTGATTTTGTTCACTGTTTGTTACTTGATATGATTCAAGAAAATCTTTTCAGCCATTTGAAGATCACCACCTTTTTGTTTTGGGGTTTTTTTTTAATTTTTCTATTTATGTTATTAATTTTCTACCAATTTTTCAATTGTTTACCTTGTAGTATTGATGAAAACATTTGAAACAATTTATCACAATATTTTTGTACAAATTACATCACAAATTTTATTGTAGTAGCAGCAGCAGTTGGTACTTTAGCAAAATATACTAACGTCCTAGGCCTTTTTCTAGCAGGAAGAGAGCAGGCGCCGGAGGGTCCAGGCTCATGGTAGGCAGGCGGCGACTTTCTGCGCAGGTCATAGGGACTGTGGTGGCCGGCGGTGGTGGCGGCAGCGGCGGCCGGCACCGGAGGCGAGCCACCGCCACCGCTGCCACTTGGCCCGGCGCAAGCCGTAGCCGCCATAGCGCTGCCTGTCACGTTGTTTGGGCAAGGTACAGATTCACATGGTTCACCTAGAATTGATATGGTATTTACATTATTTAAGGCTAAATTAAAAATAAATATGAACAAAATTAATCTTGTTAATTAATCAAAAATAAAATATAAATAGAGATTTTGTTTGAATAATGTCAAATTTCATTGTTTAATATTATAGGCAAAATATTCTGTACTAAAGTTACAAGATTTTCACTTTCATCACATTACATTATATTTAATGAACAACAATGTTTCGATAACATATTTTTTTTAAAACAGTTCTTCAGTAACAGTTGTAAGGTTTTATAATTTTGAAAATGTGAAAGGCTTGTCTAATGTAGTAAATATTATCAACATATTGTACTTGATAATTTCTCAATAGAAAAATTGCCTCCATTTTACATATGGAAATGATGTGTGAAATTATGAAACATAATCATCAACCATTGAAACTTGTTTTGCTGCCAAGAGGCTTGACCTATTTTAGAGATAAATCTAGTCTGATTGTGTAAAATTAGGTTAGTTTTAAAAATTCTTTAGTAACACACTATCTCTTATAGACCTGAGCTTTATTTAAATTTTAGTTTTATTTACTCCCTCCAACCATCGGACAACCAGACACGCGGCCAGTCTCCACCCTTTCCTTGTCGACTTACCAGACATTAGAACCAAACATTTTGTTTCATTATTCATCATGTGTACAGCAAAGGAGTGGAATAAGTTACCAGCATCTGTCTTTTCATAACCAGATTACAATGTAGGTGTCTTGAAAGCAAGAGTGAGGTGAAAGAATGAGTGAGAGGCTTTTGTTAAGTCAGTGCACTTCACGATCTTCAGCTGCATCACCACTTACCATCAGGTGGAATAGTAGTTAAAAAATAATTGATAAGGTCCAATTTTAATTGATTTTATACGTAAAAGTAAAATTACACTCTATATGCAACTGCTCTACATAGACCTCTTATTCCTGAATGGGCTAGGGAGCAATTACTCCATTGTGCTGTAGCCTGTGTGTTGGGAGACTTCATTTGTACCCAAATTTTTTTTTGTTGAACATGTATATTTTCTCATGATGTTTTCTTTTATCACAAAAAACAATAAATAAGCATTCAAATTTTTATTAATGCTGACCGGCTGCAGGTTTCTTATATAATGTGTTATTTACACTGATAATATATTCCTAAATATTATTATATTATACAACCTGAATAAAAAAATATTTGCAGATTTTATATCTGAAATATATCTATATATTTAAACACCTCAGTCCCCCCCCCCCCCATGACCATGGGTCATTGAAAATTAATAATAAGTAAAATTAACTCAATTTATAATGTTAACACAAGTGTTTTTAGAAATGTGTATAATATTGTACATAAATAAACAATACTATTGTTAAATTTTTGTAACAACTAATTATTTTAAACATATGATAATCACAGAAATATGATTTTTAATAGAGATACAATAACCATAGCATTATTGTTTTTCTATTTAGGTTGTAACTGATCAGGAATAGGTTCAACTTTACGAGTCAACTTTAAGATAATTTAAATTATTGACTAAGGATGGAAAAACTTAAATATATGTGCCCTAGGTGTTAATAGATAGGAACATAAATGTGTTGAAGGGACAAAATATTGATACAATTACAAAAAATCAATTTAACAGACTAAAAGATTTTATTTTTACATCAAGTCTAGAATTATTCTTGGATTTCAAAAGGTTCACTATTTCCAGAATAGCCAATAGAGTTACACTTTTGAACATAATATGGCCATTTAACCTCTATTCAAAGGTTATATTTACAAATTTATATGCAACTTGCAGGACTCTGCCTAGGTAGGGTAATAGGAAAGTTTTTCAATACATTGAAAGCAATGTTGGCAACATATAGAGAGAAAGTTAGTGTATACCCCTTACATCCTGACCAACAGTGGCTGTATTAAAATAATCAAATGCATGTAAAGCTTTATAATTTTTCAACATTAATGCAAACAAATTTAATAAATATTAATAATAATTGAGATTCTTTTTAAAGTTTAGTGAATTATCTTATTATCTCCTATCATACTATTCTATAAAGCATTTAATGTTATAAGACACAAAATTTGCTTTTGTCAATATCCCACACTCAAATAATAACAATTTCAAACAGTAAAAGTTTTAATATTTACGATCAATAAAAGGTAAACAAATCGATGACTATAGCTAAGCTAAAGTAACAAATTTTTCATGCTTTGCTAATTATACTAGCTAAATGTTTTAGTCATACTTGTAATTACTAACAATGAAATAAAATGTTTCGTAACTAAACGTCGTACGAATACCACTAGTGTCGTTCGGAACAGCTGTTTCGTTACGCCGTGTAAAATAAGACTTCATGTATCAAATCAATACTCACATTGCGCAAAATGTCGCTAAATGCGCTCTTCAATATATACATGCAAATTTGGGGCGATGAGATTATAAAAAAAAAAACTTAATATTAGCAGCTCTGCTGAACAATGATCTCTATTGAATTATAAAATCAATTTAATGTCGAAATTCAATAAACAATATACAGAGGCGTAACTAATGAAATTTGATTCTTAAGCACATTAATAACTGTTGGGAAATTAGTACTTAAATAAAACCTACATTTACGAAAACGTCGATAACGAGCCATTTGTAAAACTTGGTGCGACATCAAACGACCCGGATAACTTACTTGATTGTGTCCTGGATGGTAGTGGTATTCGGTGTCCGCCTTTTCTTCGCGATCTACGGACGTAAGAACGCGACGAAGAAAACGAGGCACTAGGCATTATTTCTTTTAATGCTTATTTTCACTAGAATTCAGCCTAAACAAAGGAGACACCCGCACCAACACCGTCGGCCATTTTCTGTTTAGAATAGATTGGAGAACAGATATAGGAAATACAGATAAAACCACATTAATAGACACTAAAGAATAACTTCTTTTCTTTCACATATATTGCACTAATCACTAATACTAATATTATAATAGTTAACTCATAAAACCATTATTCAAATAATTAAGTTAAAAATTCACACTACCCTAAAAACCAAAGGGCGACTCTCAGAAAAATATGGCGGAATTTGGATTAAATATGGCGGTAGTGATTCTTTTTTTTTTGGAGTTTATGGCCTGGTATCTAGACCTTTAAGCCAAGTCTTGAGTATTTTTATTCGGTTTATTATAATTTCCCCGCTGTATTTTTTATAAATTTATATAGAGGCACGTAATAGGATCTATTTTTTAACATATCACCCAGGCGGCGGGAGGGATCTTGCACTGTCACTTGATTTTGCACTATGTCACTAATTTCACTGATAATAATCAATCTGTCAAATGAAAAGCACACACACGGGCAGTAATCTTCATAAAAAAAAATATTGAACATAGGAAATGTCATAGCAAAATGATATGTGACAGTTAAAACATCCCGCCCCCTCGCCCCTCACAATCAATTCTAAGCACAGATTAACTAGTAGATTCTACACAAATCTGCTAAGTACAGACTAACTAGGAGATCGGTCGCAGCTCGCAGCAATTTCGGGTAGAATCACATATATATTTATCTATGGGTAGAATCTACTAATTAGTCTCTACATATTTATTTATCTATAATTAGTCTGTGGCAAAAACTCTCTGGCGAACACAGAACACAAAAACTCTCCGATCACACTCTCAATCTCATGGCTGTTAGACGGGAGATGAAGCTATATTTTTCAACAGATTTGACATCATACAGGCAACTGAACAGACAGATCTCCAAATGCATGCGGCGGGACTTACGCAACTTCAATACAGCTAGTATTGAAGAAGCGATCGAGCGGAACCAAGGCTTCAAAGTCGTTGCCAGAGATATTTCTGCTAGAAAAAGCCAACTGTCAAGGCTGCGGACCGAGTGTAGCAGCATCGATTCCGGGGCACCTGAGATTTTGAGTGAGATTGAGAGGTTCTATGGGCAGCTGTACACGTCATCATTGGAGCCACACGTAAGTGTGAGTAACGATCCAAGAGCGAGTCTTATCCGGCACTATTCCGAAGATATCCCGGACGTCAGTCTGAGCGAGATTAGAATGGTTCTCCAGCATCTTAAAAACGGCAAGGTCCCAGGCGAGGATGGAATTACAGCGGAGCTTCTCAAAGCGGGTGGAAAACCGGAACTTGAAGTCCTTCAGAGGCTCTTTAATTCCGTCCTCCATGGTGACATTACACTGGAGGCGTGGAGCAGAAGTGCGGTATTCTTGTTCTTCAAGAAAGGTGACAACGCTCTCTTGAAGAACTACAGACCGATTTCCCTTCTGAGCCGCATCTACGTGCTGTTTTCGAGAGTCATTACGAATCGTCTCGCGCGCAGACTTGACGACTTCCAGCCTCCCGAACAAGTCGGTTTCCGAAAGGGCTTTAGGACTATAGACCACATACATGCCCTTCGGCAAGTTGTACAGAAGTCCGAGGAGTACAATTTGCCACTATGCCTGGGGTAAGTGGACTATGTAAAAGCCTTTGATTCCGTCGAAATTTGGGCGGTACTGCAGTCCCTTCAGCAGTGCCAAGTTGACTGTCGGTATATCGAAGTGCTGAAGTGCTTGTACAGTAGGGCTACGATGGCTATCCGAGTACAGAACCAGAGTACGAAACCTATCCAATTGCAGAGAGGTGTAAGACAGGGTGACGTTATATCCCCGAAACTCTTCACCGCTGCATTGGAAGACGTTTTCAAGCTTTTGGACTGGAAAGGATACAGTATTAACATCAATGGCGAGTACATCACTCACCTTTGATTTGCCGGCGGCAGAATCGCTGGAGGATCTAAGCACCATGCTCAATGACCTCAATAGTGTCTCCCAACGGATAGGTCTTAAGATGAACATGGACAAAACAAAGATCATGTTCAATGTCCATGTTACACCTATGCCGGTAGTTGTTGGGAGCACTAAGGAGCACTAACACACACACTCCGACTAGGTAAGTCCAACTTCGACCCAGAGGTCAATCGACGGATTCAACACGGCTGGGCAGAGTTCGGGAAACTACGACACATCTTCTCGTCAGACATTTCTCAAAACCTTAAAACGAAATTGTACGACCCGTGCGTGTTGCCAGTGATGACTTACGGATCTGAGACGTGGTCCTTTACTGCTGGCCGTATGCTCAAGAAGTGGCTTGAATTGATTCCTTGTGATTTGTTACAGAAGAAAAGTGTTAGTGATCTTGCCCACCTGCAAGTCTGTCACAAACATTTTGAATCTCGTTTTGTTACTGGAAAAATCACATATTTTAAAGAGGTTATACAACGCTGTTCCTGGAATCTGAGATCAGCACTGGCATTCCACTAAACCGTTCGGAGGGCATTCGTAAGTTGATATTATTTTATTAATAGCTTTTCTATACAAAATAAAACTATGCTATGTATGTACTATGAACTTTAGTTTTTGTTTTGAAATTGAACAAAATCTGTTCTTTTTTTACTAGAAAATGTGAATGCTCTTGATGACCATCAGCATGCGATGAAAAGGCATTATGACCACACCTATTTTAAAACAGAAGTGTTAGAATCATACCCACACATGATGCCAATAAACACAGGTAATTTGCTTAAAAATCCATTAATTTTTTTAGTTGTTACTTTGCAACCAATAACCATTAGAAAGTATTTTTATTTTCTATAAATGACGGATATAATTATGTTCAATAATATATTTTCGTCTATACTTAATTCTATGATCTATAAATTTATGTTAAATTGTTTTAGCAGAAATGCAGCCGTCTACATCCAAAGTTAGGGTTATGGACTTCACAATCCCTAAGGACCTTCAAGATGAAGGAAGTTCCCAAGAAAAAGGTTAGCAATTATTGTTAAAATTAAAATGACCTACCTTTATAATAATAATAAATTATTTTTAAAAAGGTAGGTAGGTTTTTGCATTTATGTAATATTGACACGTTAAGTGAAAAGTCATCAGTGGGTGTACCCATAGTGCACTAGGTGGCAGTTGTACACTATTTTAAACTTATAGTATTAAAATTTTCACGACTTTTATCTTATTTGGTAGCTTTAGCAAATTTATTATAATTAATATTAAGTAGGTAGGATGTCATATACATCGGTTCATAATGACTTATTTCAAATCAACATATTTTTTATAAAATTAAAGTAATCAATGAACTTACAGTTCATATGGTGGTAACTGGCTAATGCAATTTATGATCCATTGCGTCTACCATCAAATATATTAGGCTACAGATGTGTTGCATTGATCACTGGGGGCTAAGATGAAATGGCCCTTCAACACAGCATGCATTGCTATTTGCCAGCAGAAATAGGTTAGAGCAGTCTTAGACAGCAAAAGAAGTCCTACCACATAGATTTAATAAACATGAGTATGATAATGACTTTTCTAAATCTGTTTAGAATGTTTATATAATAATAAAATAATTTGGACTTCTTTTTATAAAAAAAGTTAATATATAGTTATTTTGGTTACTTCATAAAACCCTCTTACTTCTATTAAATATTGCATTTTATTGTTTATATTAATAAGAAATTTTATTAAATTATGTAAATAAAAATATAATAGTTACAATAAAAAGATCAATAAATATATAAGACAGTTATAATAGTAATCTGGAGGCCCTAGTAATCGGCAGTGCCACCGCCAAGTCGAGCAAAAAAGCGGCACGGCCGTACCATCCTTTCCTCGAAGCAGTTCAGGCCATTTTCGGAACCATATAACTTCGTTGTGAATTCAACTAGAAGCCTGAATTTTAAGTAACCAATTAGAAATTGTATAAGATCAGTATATTTCAAATTTCATTAAATTTGAACCAGTAGTTTAAGAATTATAACTAATCAAAGTTTCTTAATTTTGTCACTCAATGACTGACTGATCATCAAAACTCTAAGGCACTTCTAGCAGACGTAGAAGCTTCAAATTTGGAATACAATTATTGTGTAGTATATAAATCAAGAAAAAATTAAAATATTTTACAATTTCAGTCCAGTTTTCGAGATACATTAACTGCATAAATAACTTGTAATCCCATATAAATATATAGAATTACAAAGTTACATTTGCAGTGAATGAATCAGTGTACCTATATATGTATAATATAATGGAATAATAGGTGTAGATAGGTTATGTATATATAACTATCTACAAAAAGAAATGAGATACCATTAAAAACATAACTTGTAAAAAAAACCAAGTCTCGCAACTCAGTTCTTCTACCGTAAAAAGTTGAGAGTTTCATGTAATACAAAGTCGGTTACTTTATTCAGTCCCTACTTCAGGGTCCTTCTCAGGGGCGTAGCTACCGCCGTATCAGCCGTATCAATGATACGGGGCCCCCGGGTTACAGGGACCCCGAACATGTGTGAACAAAAATTCCAAGGACTTCTATGGGACAGGAAAGGCTATTACTATGGTCTATAGAAGCAAAGAATTTAGAAAAACTGAAATCGTCTTCAGCTATGAATGCCGCCGAAAGTGTATATTTGATTTTAATTGTTTGGCTAGCTTAGTTGCTAGGAGTATTAATTGTAAGTAACGAATATTCCCGTGTAGTGGTAAGAATACTCACTACCCCATATCTTCCCGTGGGTGTCGTAAGAGGCGACAGAGGGAAACTGAGGCAGAGGATTGGCAGCAGCATCTTTCTGATAACAGCAAAAAACCAATAAAAAACTGCGGTTGCCAACCCGCTCGCCAAGCGTGGCAACTATGACAATATACCCCCCATGAAAGTAACGAAGAGACGTCCCCCAGTCCCCGGTGGTCCCGCTATTCCTGGCTACGGTGGCGACCATGGTAACGGCGGCGCAGGGGATGCTAAGAATCTCCGGTGGAGGTTCGGTTGCCACCTACGACGACTCGACCTGGCAACTTATAACGCACGCACCCTGAGGACTGACGAGAAGACCCTGGAGCTGGAAGAAGAGATAGATAAGTTGCGCTGGAATATCATAGTATATCCGAGGTCCGAAGAGAGGGGGAGGACACGGTAATCCTCAAATCAACTTGTTCTATCTCCGGGAGGGAGCCGTTTGTCTCAAGGAAATGTCGGATTTATCGTCTACAAGTCTCTCGTTAACAACGTTGTAAAGATTGGGAGTGTGTAGACGAGGGTTGCGTACTTTATACTCAGAATCACCAAACAGTATTCGCTGAAGGTCATACATGTTTACGCACCAACTTCGGCACACCCCGATGAGGAGGTGGAGGAAACGTATGAGGATATCTCTAGAGCCATGCATTCCTCCAAAACCCACTATACGGTGTTAATGGGAGACTTCAACGCAAAACTAGGTACAAGAGTAAACGGTGAGCTGAAAGTAGGGAAATTCGGAATAGGGCAACGGAACCCAAGGGGCCAGCAGCTGGCCGACTTCATAGAGAAAGAGGGACTCTTTATGATGAACTCTTTCTTCCAGAAGCGGCCTCACAGGAAGTGGACCTGGTCGAGCCCCGACGGTTCGACAAAAAATGAGATTGACTTC
The DNA here is from genome assembly GCA_963668995.1 of Parnassius mnemosyne. NCBI lineage: Eukaryota > Metazoa > Arthropoda > Insecta > Lepidoptera > Papilionidae > Parnassius > Parnassius mnemosyne. The sequence goes on along the minus strand of CAVLGL010000057.1, from coordinate 31,716,496 downwards.
ATTATGACGACCAGACGACAACTGTTCAGTGATGTCTCAGTGATCGCGAGGGTGAAAACCGGCAGCGATCACCGAATGGTGAGAGGCACACTGAACCTAAACGTTAAGTCTAATGAGGTCGACGCTCCGTCCCCCTCTAATCCAAAATCCCGGAACCTTTCAGCTCAAGCTACGAAGCTGTTTTCAGTGCCTAGAAGATTGCAAAGCAGTGGACGATATGAATGACAAGCTCGTGGAAACTGTCCATGCGGTCGGAGCTAAGTGTTGCAAGATCCGCCGCAGAAGAATACAAAAACTCTCCGATCACACTCTTAATCTCAAGGCTGTAAGACGGGATACGAAGCTGCAGTCTTCAATAGATTTGACAGCATACAGGCCACTGAACAGACAGATCACCAAATGCATGCGGCGGGACTTACGCAACTTTAATACTGCTCGTATTGAAGAAGCAATCGAGCGGAACCAGGGCTCCAAAGTCTTTGCTAGAGATCTGTCGAAGCTGAAGACCGAGTGCGGCAGCGTCGTTTCCGGGTCACCTGAGATTTTGAGTGAGATTGAGAGGTTCTATGGGCAGCTGTACACATCATCGTTGGAGCCACACGCAAGTATGAGTAATGATCCAAGAGCGAGTCTTATCCGACACTATTCCGATGATACCCCGGACGTCAGTCTGAGCGAGATTAGAATGGCTCTCCAGCACCTTAAAAACGGCAAGGCCCCAGACGAGGATGGATTTACAGCGGAGCTTCTGAAAGCGGGTGGAAAACCGGTACTTGAAGTCCTTCAGAAGCTCTTTAGTTCCGTCTTCTATGGTGGCATTACACCGGAGGCGTGGAGCAGAAGTGCGGTGGTCTTATTCTTCAAGAAACGCGTCAACGCTCTCTTGAAGAACTACAGACTGTCTCGCGCGCAGACTTGATGACTTCCAGCCTCCCGAACAAGCTGGTTTCCGAAAAGGCTTAGCACCATAGACCACATACACCCTTCGGCAAATTGTACAGAAGTCCGAGGAGTACAATTTGCCACTATGTCTGGCGTATGTGGACTATGAGAAAGCCTTTGATTCCGTCGAAATTTGGGCGGAACCAGAGTATGAAACCTATCCATTTGCATAGAGGTGTAAGACAGGGTGACGGTATATCCCCGTAGAATAGAATAGAATAGAATAGAATAGAATAGAATATATTTTTATTCAATATACATTACATGTGTAATTCTTATTGAAAGTCATTTTTTACTTTACCACTGGTTCGAAAAAAACCTCTGTCCTGGGAAGAACCAGCAAGAAACCCAGCGGGACTTTTTTTTTTAAAATAAATTTTACAATATAAATGATTAGGAACTATTTACAAAATTTATTTTAGAAACTGCTTGGAAGCGATCACCTCATTCCCAGGGGTTATTATCAACCATGTATTCATTTATACTATAATAACCCTTTTTATACAGTTTCAGCTTAATAAAACATTTAAACTTGGTAATAGAGAGAACCTGTACACTTTCCGGGACCTTGTTGTAATAGCGTATACATTGCCCCAAGAATGAATTACTGACTCTGTGGAGACGAGAAACTGGTATCACTAGCTTGTGTTTGTTCCTAGTGTTTACAGAATGTATATCACTTCTTTTACTAAAACTATCTTTGTTTTTGTGAACATACATTAAATTTTCGTAAATATACTGAGAGGCCAAAGTTAATATATTAATTTCTTTAAATTTATCTCTAAGAGACTCTCTCGGTTTTAGATTGTAAATAGCTCTAATGGCCCTCTTCTGTAAAACAAAAATAGTTTCTGAATCAGCCGCATTTCCCCATAGCAAAATCCCATAAGACATTATGCTATGAAAATAACTAAAATAAACTAATCTAGCTGTCTCGACACTAGTGAGACCTCTAATCTTTTTTACAGCATAGGCTGCAGAACTTAGTCTGCATGCTAATTTGGATATATGGGGGCCCCACTGGAGCTTTGCGTCAAGAGTGATGCCAAGAAAAACAGTGGATACAACAGGGCTCAATTCCTCCCCATTTAAAAACACATTGGTATTCAGATTTTGAACATTCGTTGTTGTAAATTTAACACAATTAGTTTTATTTCCGTTCAAATGCAGATTATTAACGTTAAACCAATGCACTAATTTTGATATAGCATTATTCACTTCGTCACATTTAAATGATTGACGTTTAAGTTTAAAAATCAAGGAAGTATCATCAGCAAATAATACTATATCATGACTATCCCCTACAAGGTGAGGTAAGTCATTAATATACACCAGAAACAGGAATGGGCCGAGAATCGAGCCCTGAGGTACACCCATTAGTACAGGTGACCCGGAAGAACTTTTACCATTGATAATAACCTTCTGTTTTCTATTACTTAAATATGAAATAATAAGTTTAAGCGCTGTGTTCTTGACACCATAGTACTGTAGCTTCCTGATTAATGTCTCATGGTGAACACAGTCGAAGGCCTTGGAAAGGTCACAAAATATACCCAAAGCATCCTCTGAATTCTCCCATGCACAAAAAATATGTTTAATAAGCTCAACTCCAGCGTCAGTTGTCGAGCGACCCCTTGTAAAACCGAATTGATTATTATGTAGCAATTTATTAATATTAAAGAAACTTAACATCTGATCTAAAATAATTTTTTCAAAAATTTTACTTAATGTTGGTAGTACAGAAATTGGTCTAAAATTGGCGGGGTCTAATGTACTACCAGATTTAAATATAGGTATGACTTTACTATGTTTCATTAAATCAGGAAACACACCAGATTCGACGCTTATATTAAATATAGTGGCTAGATAAGGTGCTAATGTATCTATTATAGATAAAATAACTTTAACGGAAATCCCCCATAAGTCTGCCGTTTTCTTAACATCAATAGTTTTAAAATATTTAACGATATCTTTTGGCAGTACCCTATAGAATTTAAAAGTATTTGAACAAGCCTTTACATTTTGTTTGAGCAATGATTCGGCGACAGTAGGAGAAGAATATAATGATTTTGTTGTCAAAAAAGGAACATCAGTAAAATGTTTCTCAAAAGCCATAGCAACTTCTTTATCAGATCGGGTTAAATTATTGTTAATATTCAATAGAAAATCCGAGTTGCGCGGTTTGACCTTGCCCGTTTCACTATTTATTATTCTCCAGGTCATTTTAATTTTGTCGGATGCAGTTTTAATTTTGTTGCTTAAATGTAAAGCCTTAGCAGTGGAGCACACTTTTTTAAATATTTTAGAATATGTTTTTACATAATCTCTAAATATAACACTACTATTATATGATCTTTCATCATAAAGCTCGTATAACCTTCGCCTACTTTTATAAATTCCTACTGTCGCCCATTCATTAAATGATTTGCGACTGTTAAAAGAGAAAGTTTTAGAAGTAAATATTCTACTAAATTCACAACGTATAATTTCAAATAATGTAGCATACAAATAATTAGCACTATTTTTAAACGAAAGTGATGGAAGTCTTTTTATTATATTACTTCTAAACCTCTCCACGTAACTCTTCACCGCTGCGTTGGAAGACGTTTTCAAGCTTCTGGACTGGAAAGGATACGGTATTAACTTCAATGGCGAGTACTTCACTCACCTTCGATTTGCCGACGATATAGTCCTTATGGCAGAATCGCCGGAGGACCTAAGCACTATGCTCAATGACCTCAATAGTGTCTCCCAACGGATAGGTCTTAAGGTGAAAATGGACCAAAAAAAGATCATGTTTAATGTCCATGTCACACCTATGCCGGTAGTTGTTGGGAGCACTAAGCTCGAAGTTGTTGACGAGTATGTTTACCTGGGACAAATAGTCCGACCAGGTAAGTCCAACTTCGACCGTGAGGTCAATAGACGGTTTCAAGTCGGTTGGGCAGCGTTTGGGAAATTACGGCACATCTTCTCGTCAGGTATGCCTCAAAACTTGAAAACGAAACTGTACAACCAGTGCGTATCGCCAGTGATGACCTATGGAACTGAGACGTAGTCCTTCACTGCTGGCCGCATGAGAAAGCTCAAGGTCGCTCAGCGAGCTATGGAGAGGGCTATGCTCGGGGTTTCCGTGCGTGATAAACTTAGAAATAGGGATATCCGCAGTAGAACCAGAGTGACCGACATTGTCCAACGGATTACTAAGCTGAAGTGGCAATGGGCCGGCCATATAGCTCGAAGAACCGACAACCGACGGGGAAAAAAGGTTCTCGAGTGACGGCCTCGTACCGGCGGACGAAGAGTAGGGCGTCCCCCACTAGATGTAGTGACGACCTGGTAAGACATGCAGGAAGTCGATGGATGCAGGTGGCTCAGGACCGACCGCTGCTTTGTGGCATTCTTTGGGTGAGACCTATGTTCAGCACTGGACTTGCGAAGGGCTATAATGGTGATGAATAACGAATAATCAATAATATATAATAATTTTAATTCAAAGCAAAAACGCTTGTTTTGTTCCTTTTATGAAATCTTTACTCTTCATTGGGGCCCCCCAACAAATTTTGATACAGGGCCCATCTAAGGCACGCTACGCCATTGGTCCTTCTGTCTTAAGTTATTACGTTGTTAGCTAACCTAACAACATTTTATAGTGACCATATCAATATTAAAAATATTTTATGTTTTAAATAAATAAATTGACTTGGCAATCGCACTAAAATATGTATTACTTGAGAGATACATTGTGTTTTCATGCGATTGCCAAGTCAATCTATTTATTGAAAATATAAAAGATTTTTAGTATTGATGTGGTCACTATAGATGTTGTTAGGTAAGCTTACTACGTAATAACTTAAGACAGAAGAAGCCTTAAGTAAAGTCCAGTCGCGGAGCACGAAGAAATTCGTACAATGACCTCTTTACCTACTGACAGTGGTCACAAACATTTTTGTATTTAGTGCGGTTTACATGAAATATTTGAAGGAGAAAGAAAATTTACCAACTTATGAAATATGGTTATTATTATTATATAAATTATTTATTTAGATTTTATATTACAAGTAATAAAAATCTAGACAAGTATCTACTAATTCGGCAGAAACAAATAAAAAAAATCAAAAATCAGAATCCGATTCCTCTGTATCGCAGTAACTGCTTTCCGAAGACGTCTCGCCTGTCACATTTATCACAAAAGAATCAACAGTTTTGTCTACATTATCATCCAGTCTAGCTAATTTCGATTCCTCTTTTTTTACGTGACTGATGCAATTTTGCCATTTTTCTGCTGAAATGTTGCCTAAAGCCTCCTGGAGCAGCTTTTTAACATCTGCCATCTTAAATGTTGTATTTTTTCGGGCCACATACCCCTTGACGTCTGCCCACACTAGTTCTATGGGATTCAATTCGCAATGGTACGGTAATCTCAATACCTCCACACCAACTGCTTTTGCCAGCTCATCGACCACGTATGATTGGTACTGAATCTTGACATCTTTCACCTTTTTCAAGAGCTGGACTTTTGTTTCCTTTACCTCATAAGAAATTTGCTTTGATGAAAGCCATTCTTGAATATCTATTTTTTTCCAACTAGTAACTGGGATTTTTTCCTGGCGTCTTGAGTGGTAGCTGGCATTATCAAGTTTCGGTAGCATTGCTTGAAACCAATGTTCGAACTTGGCTGCATTCATCGATTCGTGATAATCGCCTGTACCTTTGCATTCAAACACTAATTCCGATTCTGGTACGAATCCTTGTTCACCTCCTATATGTAAAATAATTAGCCGGTTGCCTTTGGAAATAGGATTCTTGGCACCCGCCGACAAACCCTCCAAAAATGCTTGTTTTCGTGACTGCACTGTAGTGTCTTCCCACACCTTTCCAACAGTGAGCTTTGAAAAGTAAATGAATAAACTATTCAAAGGTTTAAACAGTCAATAGCCGTTTAGGCGTGTAAAGGTGACAGACAGTGTTACTTTCACGTTCATAATTTTAGTTTAGATTTAAGTTATTTAGAAAATAATAAAAATAAGTCTTACCCGCATTCTCCCAAGTTTCATCCAAGTAATATATTGGTCGTTGTTGCTGTCGGTAAGTTTTCATATTTTTCAAAGATTTGATACGCCACAATGCTATGTCATCTCTGTCGATTAACCCGTTATTTCTCCTTCGTTTGACATACTTAAACTTCAAATGTTTCAGTAATTTATTCAACTATGTGAAGCCCATGTTTGGTAAGGATTCATCTGAATTTATGATATGTAGCACCTTTTTTGCTGTAGGTAACTCTCCTTTTAAATAAAAGCTGTGCACTATTCGTCTAATGCACGATTTATCGAACCCATCCATCTTTTCGATTAATGAGAGTCGTTTTTTCGGTGAAGCAGCTGGCTTGACGGTATCTGTGTCGGTATATTCTTTTAAGATACGATATATGGCCGATTTCGAAATGCCCAAGATATCGGCTGCTTTGTGCTTCATATCTTTTTTGAAGGATATTTATCAGCAGGCCAGGATTCTTTAACGTATTTAAACACGTTAATAATCATTACCTTCACAGATACACTAAAGTGTGACATTTTCCTTTTCTTCCGTGGAGAAACAAACTCCTTGAATGGATGCGAGGTAGACGGCGCTGGTTCCATTTTAAAAGAGTGAATAAAACTTAACAAATTAACAAAACCACTTAACAATTAAAACAAGATAACAAAAACTAACAAACAACAACAAACTAAGTATAGGTATATAACTTTGTCCGAAACTGAGCGATCACTAACGCATCCCAAGATGGAATTTCGTTCGTTATTTAAACATTATTAATTACGTCAAGGTCAAGCAAACCAAGGCCTTTTTGTCGTGACTCAAGGCCAACCAAAACCACATTATGCAAAGAAGAACAAACCTTATAGTCTCCAGTGTGCGAGCGAGACTCATTGTATTTACGCGGGAGTGACAGAGACAGGTAATGACAGTTCAATGTACGAAATTCTTCGTGCTCCGCGATTGGACTTTAGGGACTGAATAAATTAACCGACTTGGTATTACATGGATCTCTCAACTTTTTACGGTAGAAGAACTGAGTTGCGAGACTTGATTTTTTTTTACAAGTTATGTTTTTGATGGTATAATTTTTTGATTTCAGACAATACATACTCATTTCTAAAGGAAAATAGTTTTGATCGGCCGTTGTCAGCTGCCAAATCTTAATAACTACATACAATTTTTAATTTTTATGTAGTTACATACAATTTTTACCAATATGGAACAAATCTTGATTATGAACAAATGGAGCGAAATGCTTTTATTAAGGCTGTAAATGATTGTGTTTCAGGTAAGGATGCGTGGCACTGCACTAACCAAGTCAATATGAAGCTATGTAATATAAAAAATTAAGTGCTGTAGAGATCTGTTTAGATTATATTTTTTTAATATTGTATATATTAATAAATTATTAAATTTGTGAACAAAATTATTGTAAAGTAAAAATTAATAACTAATAAAAAATATTAAATTTCAGCATTGTTTCATTTTTATTTACCTTATTTTATTTTCAATATTTTAAAATAAATTTTGCAAGTCATTAATAAATAAGCTTATTTGGGACGTCCTTTGCCTAATATAGCTGCTTCAAATTAAAAAAAAGAAATATCATATATCATTTTGCTACAACCAATCAGGATGCAGAAACTAAGTCGAGTAAGTTTAGTTCGTGAGATGTCTGTCTGATTCGTGTAGAATCTACTAGTTAGTCTGTCCACCTGATGGTAAGTGGTTGCTGCGACCCATAAACATCTACATCTATCCTCTATTACAAATCAAATTATAGATGCGTTGTTACCCGTGAGGACTAAGATGGAATGCCTCATTTCCAGTAAAAAGGGCCTCCGGTCACCTGCACTCACCAAGCGAAACGCAGAGGTAAACCTCTACTTCACGCTGGTTTTTTGTGAGGTCGTGGTACCACCCCGGTTCGAGCCGGCCTATCCGTGCGACAGCAAAACCTGCCGCGTGGCTCTACCACTGTTTATGGATGGAAATATGAAATGTTCGATATCACCAACAAAATTATTGTAGAAGGTGCAGTAGCTGCCCAATCGAGCTTTGAGCACGCCTTTTCCTCCAAGTGTTGCCATATCTTGTAATCTAACGGATTCAAATCTGGAGTGGAGGAGGACCAGTCTTCGTGCCGGAAGAAGTCGATTTCAGGCGCCGCCAGCCAGTATTGTGTGCTCTTCGCTCTATGAGCTGGCGCCGAATCTTGTTGGAATACCCAGTACCTGTTATTGAACATGGTATGAGAAACAGGTTCCACAAGGTTCGTCAGGACTGTATTTTGATACACAACTGCATTCGCTTTTACACCTTTCTCACAAAAATGTACCTCTGTTAAGCCCCAATAAGAAACTCCCAACCATACCATGAGCGAGGATGGAAAATGACCTCGTTGGACACGCGGAATACGGTTGCTCGCTTCTTCACTACTGTGTGCGTACACCTTATCATTTTGTTTGTTGTAGCTCTCTTCTACGGTAAAAATTTTTTCATTCGAAAAAATAATTTCCCGATATTTTTTTCCCGCGTACCGCTTCAACAAAGCGCGGCATCTCTTCAGTCTCAGGTCCATTAGACGAGCATTCAAACGATGTCCTGTTTTTCTTCGATATGCCCGAAGCCCTAAGTCTTCATTAAACACCCTTTTCACCGTGGTTCTGCTTAACCCCATCTGAAGGGCCAACAGTTTCTGCTTACGTTTGGGATTTCTTTGAATTCGCGCCTTCACAGCTTTTATCACTGCTGGAGTCCTAACAGACCGAGGGCGACCACTTCTTGACCTGTCATCTACACTAGAGTCTTCATTGTATCGTTTGATGGTACGATAAACGAATCTTTTGGTTATATTCAAATTTTTCAGTATGTCAAAAATTTGAATTGGCGCGTAACCGCAACGATGCAACGCAATAACTGCAACACGGTCTTCTTTAAGCGTCCACTCCATATTTAAAAATGAGTAAAATTCTAAAAAGTATAGAGTTTTATTTTCATGAACAATTCGAAATTCTAATTCAATAAACTTTTTTGTGGCCAGCATTCTAAAAGAAAAGTTTTTACAGTGTGACAATACTTATGACCTGACTAGGTATATTTAAAATACGGTTTGATCAAAATTGCTACTCCACCGTGCTCATTTTGGGCATTATGATAGTGGGAATTATATACCGAAATTTTAAAATGCTGAGTATCTTTCAGCCAAGTTTCATTGAGTAGACAGATATCAACAAAAAGTTTCTTCTTTCAGCCAAGTTTCATTGAGTAGACAGATATCAAATAAAAAGTCCCGCTGGGTTTCTTGCTGGTTCTTCCCAGGACTGGGGTGTTTTCCGAACCAGTGGTAAATAAAAAATGACTATCAATAAGTATTATGTAATAATCAATATTGAATAAAAAATTATTCTATTCTATGCTATTCTAACATTTTGCTCAGCTAAAAATTTAGACAATAAGGGTTTTTTCCTATGTATACTTTGAATATTGTACTGAGCTATACATAACTGCTGTATGTTCTGTACTGTACTGTCCATTAATGTAACAGATTTTTTAAAAGTAAGTCTTTAATGAACAGTGTAGTCACAGGTTCATTATCTGTTTTATTACCCAATTCAACTAAACTTTGGACCATTGCCATCAGAATATTCTTATTGTTTGCAATTTGAGCCTCAAGTTGAGTTTTGGTACAAGTTGGGTTCAGGCACTGTTTTATTTACATTATTTACAGTTTTTACATTTTTATTTAATTTATGTACATTTTGGCTTATTGATGGTAATGGTTTGGCTTAACAATGCTGCTCGACTGTGCAGGTAAAGACGGAAAATCAGATGACGTAATTGTATTAGCCACAGGGATATAAGTTATGTTTTTTCAAGTAATTTTTTTTTTTCATTTTATTGGGCAAGATTCGGAAATGGCCAGGAGAGTGCCACTGCAATTGACACAACACAGGTTCTCTTTTTTATCGCAGTCTCTGAAATTATGCTCCCCAGCACATATCGAGCAACGTTGTTTACATTACAAATTTTCGCAAGATGGTTGAACTTGAAGTACCGGAAGCATTGCTGCAACGGCGGGACATATTGAAACACCCTGAATGAAAATAGGTCATACTGGATGTTGTCAGGCAGAACATTTGATAAGAAAGTTATACTGAGTCTCGAGACCCACAGTACTTTGACCGACTTTTTTCGTGAATCTTCTCACTGAAATAATTTCATAGATCGATGACAGTTTCGTAAATAAATCCTTGTTCGAAATGTTGGTAGGCACATATCGGATGATTCCAGTTTTTCTATCTGCGCTGCAGGAATATGCGCCTTCAAGTTGTGCTTTGTTAAAAGTCTGTATTTGTGATGAAATTATTTGCAGTGTTGTATTGTTTAAAAACAACAGCAATTTTGTTGGCATTGACATGACATGAACACAACAGTTGCCAACAAATGTTTCTATCAATAAGCATTTCCACCGTGGGAACAAATGTTGGCAACAAGCGTATTCCTTTGATGTTGCCGCCGAAAATGGAAACAAGTTTTTTTGGCAACTGTTGTGTTGGCAACAAAATTTTGGTGGAGACGCGGCTTTATAAGTCAAATTTTGTAATAGATTACTACGTTATCTTAGATATTATAACGAATAATTGCTTTCTTTTATAACTTTTTTTACGACTCTGGGTTCTAGCCCTTCTCAGCCTGAAGTTACAATGTAAAATTATCCCTCATAGTACACTGTTTCACTATATGTTGACGCTTCTCAATGTGCAGCCCTTGGGAGATTTTGATGGCAACTTGAGCCAGCAGACAGCTGACAGTTGACAATGGTATCTCAAGGTACCTAAGCAGACACCTTTATCTTGAGAATCACATCACCATCAGATCATTTCTTTCACCTTTTCCAGCAGCAAACTGCCACTGGTCAAGTTCCCGCCAAAACTCCCTAATGATTGCTAATTATTCTAATCATAGATAATGACCTGAAATTGTGTTATTGTATAAATAAAAGTTTGTAATAGGTTACATTGATGTTTAAACATTCCTCAACTCAGCAGGACATAAATCGGGATTGCATGCATAAAATTTTGCCACCATCAATGTATCGTTGGTAGATTAGTACTTTCTGCTTTTACGAATCTGTCTTCCATGATGTCATTTCAATAAAATACAGAATAACAGTTAACAATTATTGTGATGATAAATTGAAAAATTTCGAAATAACACACAGTACATTAACTAGTTTACTTAACCAGTGACGTCACGACGGTATCTTTTTTTATAGGATAAGGGTGACAAACGAGCACACAGTCCAACTGATTTTAAGTGGTTGACGCTGGTATTCTGTGAGAGCGTGGTCCTTCCACGGTTGAGCCGATCCATTCGTGAAATATAGCTGCAGCATGGTTCTACCACGTATAAAATCTATATATATGGCGGACAGCGTTTTTCATTTCAGATTTGAGAAACAGATAAAAAAAATTCTTAAGACTGAAATCACGGAAGTATAGACAAACTGGAACCCACACTCCTAATATCAACATTAGGAATAATCAAATGACCTTGAGTAACCCCTGTTTTCCCTACAGAATAGCCAACGTGACGATTGATATTACCCTATTGACAGCCATCAAGAATTTCAGTATAAGTTTAATTCTCAGTATGGCAAGAATTTTAAGTAAAAAAATGATAACGAAACTTGTCAAAAACGATTTTCACTTAAGTGTTTGCTGTTTCTTTTAAACACTTAATAAAAATTTATGATGAACTATTTGCCTAACTTCCTACATATTTCCCCTATTTTAGATTTATTCTTAAAAGCCGTTATATGACAACCCAAAATCTATTTGTCAAATAATTTTTACTGTACATGGCGGATGGCGGATGTTTATATTCATTTCGCAAGTTTGTTTTTTGAATTTTGGAATAATGCAGAGGCAAAACTAGTAAAATGGTCATTAAATTTATTGTGCGCGGTTGCAAAAGTGAGTGGCATCCAGAATGTAATATTAAATTTCATTCTTAAGTACAAAATCCCATACAAATACTGCGCGTCATGTCAAACTGATTTTTAGTGATATTTCGACTTTAATTTTTATTATTTCTATATAGAAATATGGTTATTTTGGTTTAGATGTTAATTTTTGTTCGGTATTTCCAATTTTACTTCGCTATTTGCTTAATAATTAATGTTTCATGTTTGTATTATAATTTCGACTAGTGTGACCATACATTGTAATGTATTTTCATTTTAATTACAAACGGAAAAGGTTTTCTCGAATGGAATCTCTGCTCGATTTGCGTGAAATTTCAAAACGTTGTTTACACGAATGACGATACACTGAAACATCAAAATTAAAATAAATTTATATCTTTTATTACTTAATTTTTTGCAGATTTCCTTCCAATCTAACAGAACGTAATAAATGGTTAAATAATGTGAAACTAAAAATACCCTTTTTTGAAAAAGCAAAGATTTGTAATCTTTTTCATATCAACCAATTACATGATTACTGGGAAACAACTGAGTCAAGGAGTCACACCGTTTTTAAATGAAATAGCAGATTGTTCTGTGGTACAGGCATGAACTTTAGTTAGGTACTTGTTATTTCTTATTTCAAAGCGAAGTTTTGTTTCCAGGGAAGAAAAGTAATTTAAAAAAATATTTTTTCTGAGAAAGAAAGAAAAATGCATTCTGTTACCTAGAAAATAGGAACAGCTTAATATGTTATATCACTAGGCTATACTTTGTAAAAATAATTACAAGCTATTTTTGTACAACATTTTGCTAAGTATTTAATTGTATTTAATTTTTTAAATGAAAATTTACACATTTAATCAAAATTGCGGTCTCAGGAAATCAATTTTTTGACAATTTTGTTACACGTATATAAGTGTTATCGCTATAAATAAAGATATAAATATAAAAAAACAATTTTTGTTTTAATGTTTTTAAATGTACTTCTAATTCATATATACAGTATGCAACTTTGCCAAACGTTGAGATCTTAAGACGGTCTTTGGCCTTTTTTAATTGCATTGTGGGGCTTTCCAATCCGAATCCGATCTCAAATACTGATGATACAGATACTATGATGAAATCGAAAACCACTTGCAGGCTTTGGAATCACAAAACACCCATACGGATTATCAGAAAACTATTCTTTATTATATTAATGGTTATATAATAAAAATATTGTCAAACAGCTGAAATGTAACGATTGTAAAAATTTGCTAATTGCTGCAGATCATTTACAAACCGATCATTTATACGTTTTGAATATAAATAAATATCACTATCTACAACATTTGTAAATAGAGGTAAATTGCTTATTCCATCCGCAGAGGTTTACAAAATTGTCCTTTTTGCGGATAAAATATTTAAAAAGGCATCAAATATGAATAGTCTGAGTCAAACTTATATTAAAAATGTATTAATCAATATTATTATTCAACACTTCACACCACAGTTGCGACCAATGTTTTATTTATATATATAGTGTATTTTATACGTGGTAGAGCCATGCTGCAGCTATATTAGTAGTATAGTTTTAGCATGAATGGGAATAGAAACAGCTGGACCGGGGAAGGACCACACCTTCAACAGAATACCAGCGTAAAATAGCAGCCTAACGCTGTTGTGTTTCGTATGGTGAGTGTAGAGTACCGGAGACCCTTTTTACTGGAAATGAGGCATTCCATCGGCAGTTCTCACGGGTGAAAACGCATCTGCATTTTGATTTGTAATAGAGGATAGATGCAGATGTCTATGGGCCGCAGCAATCACTTACCATCAGGTGAACTGCATCAGCCTATGGATGACAGTATTAATTGCTCTGAATTTCATTAATCCAGAATTTAATTTTTTTTTATATAGGATAGGGTGACAAGCGAGCACACAGTCCACCTGATGGTAAGTGGTTGCTGTGAATTTCAAACTCTTTTTTGACCATGCGTCTCAGAACGCATCTGAAAGATTTTATGGACCAAAAGTTGAGTGCTGTTCGTACCAAGCGACAAAAACTTCACAAAACTATTCAGTCATGTATAAAAATTGTGTTGTTGTAAAAACCTTCACCTCTAATTATTATTGTATATTTCTTTTGTAATATTAAATGTAAATAAAAACGATTATTATTTTAGTTTTATTATTTCCTAATGTTACATTATAAGGGATGTAAAGACATCCTCCCGAAAACTTTAACCATGAACTCATCATGACCATCATCCTGAGTAAGGTACTGAAGGAATTTCTTTGGGGAAATTAAAAAAAATTGGCTTCGCATACAAAATTGGTCACGTGAGATTTTGAATTTTTATTTCATTTTTTGACAAAAATTATTTTAGATTTTGTTCAGGATGATGATCTGAGTTCATGGTTAAAGTTTTTTATATTGAACCCGTTCACTCGTTTATTCGTTTATTGACAAAAAAGTACACGAATAAATAATATTAATTAATAAACTTCCGCCCGCAGCTTCGTCCTTATGAATTTTTCTAATATCATGCGTTTCAATGGAACTCTACTATTTTCTATTAAAATAAAATTTTATATGGGAATATAATAATAATAAACTGATTTTTCCCCATAATATCCCAAATTCTTGTATTTTGTGTTCACCCTAATTAGAAAGAGACTGAGGGGTAATGAAAAATTTCAAGGTCGTTTTCTTGTATTTTTTATGTCATTCGAGACAGCGGGTTCCAGTTTGTACGAAGTACATATATTTCCATGACTGAAATATAAAATTTATAATGCATTTTTATAAAAAGAAATCAATATTTCTCGATTATTGTTTACAAAACCGGTCAGAAATATTATTTTTTCATTTTTCTTGATTTTTTTTTACATGGTGTAAAATACCCTATTATAATAAGTCTATATAGTTCTATTTACTTTATATTTTTAGACGTTTAATATAGTAATAAAAAATAAAACGAGAACATCTATGTTGTTAACATTGAGAACGAAATCACTATAGATTAAGAGTTTTGGGGGGAAATTGACCGGCGGCGGTTTGCTGCTCCTGTATTATTGTTTAAATAATGGTTTGAAGTGGACTTTGATATGTAAAAGTGTTGCGATTTTGTGTATTAAGTGTCTACGCATGTGAACTATTAGTGGAAACAGTGAAACAAGTGCTCTGATGGTGATGGATTCTCAAGATAAGCTGTTTGTTTGCATAGGCACCTTTAGATACCATCGCCAACTATCAGCTGTCTGCTGGATCAAGTTGCCGCCAAAATCTCCCAAGAACTGCACAATGTGACGCATCAACATATTGTGAAGCAGTATACTATGAAGGAGTGAGGAAATTACAATAAACCGAATAAAAATACTTAAGACTTGGCCTAAAGGTCTAGATACCAGGCCATAAACTCCAAAAAAAAAATCACTATAGATTAAAGACGTCATATCTTGTGAAATAAATAATGTCAAACGCAATACTACAATGTAGATGCCATTTTTCTCATAGACATAGTATCTTATAGACTAAGCATTCAGTGACGTCATCAGAGTGTGAAAGGAATGCACGTATATAGTTAGACATAAGAGTAAGGGAGAAGCAAATCTATATTTCTTGTCTTTTTCTAGGTATGCGTTTTTGATTGTTTTCCCTCCTTTATTTGACATTAACGATGTCAAGCTCTTTTGAATAATATTGATATTATAAGCAAACAGGTAATTGAATTTAGTGTTTTTTGTGGATCTTAGTTATTAGGTAAGGTGAAAAAGATGGTAAGTTGTAGCATTTTAGGATGCAACAGCATCAGTCCACGAAAAATTGATAATATTACCTTTCATCGGTAAGTTTGTTTTGTGCTTACATTTGGTACTTGTACTGATTAATATCTATTGTTTTGAATATAAAGTATAACATTTCATGTTTTTAATGAACTTTGTGATGTATTTTGTCAAATATTTGGACTCCCAAATTGTAAATTCTTCATGATAATGCTCCTTAATTTGAACGGTCATTCGAAAGCTTAAAGTCATAACAAACGTGTACTTTTTGATTTGGTAGGATTTTAGAAGCTTTAGAGATATCAGCGAGTACAATAATGTTTTTGCATTGTTCAATAATAATTGTTATTGTGATTAGTAGTTATGTCCATAAATATGAATCACATAATGTTATACATATACATACACTTTTATGTTCAGATTTAAAGGAAACTCCTTATTGCCCTACAACTCTTCAATCATTTTCCATATTACATAGACTTAACAAATAATATGTAAGTATCAACCTGAAAACATGTTTGGATTCAAGTACATAAATATTGGGCAAAGTATATTTAATTTCACAAAATATGTATTGCCTGAAATCATATGCACAAAACTTTATTGCAATCCATTAATTCTATTATACACTAGCTGTTCCCCGCGACTTCGTTCGCGTGTTAGTGTTTTTATGTTTCTGCGCGGAACCCTGATTATTTTTCTAAAATAAAAGTAGCCTATTTTACTCCTTATGAAATCAGCTATCTGCCAGTGAAAGTCCCGTCAAAATCGGTCCAGCCGTTTCGGAGATTACCCGGAACAAACAGACAGACAGACAGACAGACAGACAGACAGACAGACAAAAATTTTAAAAATTGTATTTTGGTTATAGGTATCGTATTTACTTTCATATGCATTTAGTAAAAAACTGTAATTTTGACATTACAAACAGACACTTCAATTTTATTTATTTGTATAGATTAGCAACAATTACATTACAATATTTATTAAAATAAAATGTCATGCTAATATAAAAATAAATATAAATATAGATAAAGTAATAAATAAGTAAATAAGTCTTAATCTTAAGGTACACAATAACACAACAACATAAGATAATATTCTCAATTAATGATGTAGAAAAAATTTGATGATAATATACTTACCGTTACCATAAGTCAGTATCAAAAGTTATAAGTTTTGTGATAGTTGCCTAGCTTGGCAGGAGAATTGGCAACTGCAGTTATGTGGAGACAAACTGTGTGGGAGGTTTATGTTAAGCGGTGAAAGGCATTTGTTAGGCTGTAAATGTATTAATTAACAATATCTAAAGCTTAATATGTACATATTTTTTTTAAATGTTTGGTATGAATAATATTATCATTACATTTACATATACTTGTTATTTAAATAAATCAATTGATATTGTTTTAATTGTTATAGGTATTGTGTTTATGCACAGATACACATACTTGATTTTCTTTTATGTTAAATACCTTGATATAAAAGTGTACTATATATTTAATATATTAATTTCTTTTAAATATATTATTTCACAGCTTTCCTAAGGAATCAGCTATCCGTAACAGTTGGATAATCTCTACTGGTAGTGCTTATACGTAATCAACAAAACTTAGCAGTGTATGCTCAAAACATTTTAAACCTCATTGTTTTAGGTGGACTAAATATGCTTAACTTATGTAATTTATAATATAATTAAGATAATTTTTTTAAATGTTATAATTTCTTGTTGTTTCTCCATAAGTGATATAAGTTTAATCTTGTTGGTAGTTATGATTTTTGACATTGTTCTGTATGTATTAAAAATTGACTAGCATTGCTTATTTTATTTTCAAATGCTGACATTCTGTATTATTATTACTTGTAATAATTGGGTGGCATGACAATGACAAAATATTTGCTTATAGATGTATTGATTAAACATGAATCCTCATTTACAAATGTTGGAACTTTATCTGTACTACCATGTTTTATGCAAATAAAGATTTAAATAAAATAAATAAATAAGTAATTTAAAACCCTGACCTAAATATACAAATGAATAATTTATTATGCAATAATAATTGTAAAACTGACTGGAAATGCCTACCAATGGGACATTTAGTCCACCCTTAATCCCTTTTATAAAGGTGTTATAAACATTAATGTGTAAATAAATTAAGAAATAATAATTTATAATATTAATTAAGAAATAAGAGATAAGTATTACCTATCTAAGTATAGTTTAGGAGTTGTACCTTATTATTTATACCATTAAAATATATTATATACAAGGCAAATATATATATATATATATACACTCCCTTCTAATCTGATTCTAACGACCAGCACCCAAGAATTTCTCCCATGCAAAAGTATAAATCAAGTTTACAAATGCGTATTTTTGAGAAATTCTAAGGCTACTCAAACCAAGAATTATAACGAATGCTCTAGAAAGAAGACAAAAATTTTGTTAAATTTGTTGTTTATTAATGTGATGAAAATTAAATAAATAATCGTTTGTTTATTTTAATTTTATTGAATTATATTTAATATATAATTGTGTTTTCATTTGTTTTACTTAATGTAACATTGTTAATATTTCTAAAAGTTGCGTAAGTACACAAAATTTAGTTTTTTTTCATTTAAATTTTCATTTAAATATAATATATATCTTTACAGTCTATCAAAAGTCCACTGTTGAACATAAACATGATTATAGTTATTTGGCATAGTTTCAACGCTTGGAAAGCGGGTTGTCAACCATTATTTAGCTGTTATCAGGACAATGCTGCTGTTTATCTTCTTTGATGTTTCCCTATGTCGCCTCATACACCACCCATGGAATGATATAAGGCAGCAGATAATCTTACACTGCATGGTAAATTAAAATAGAATATTATAAACATTCGTTTTTATTTTATATACCAACATATTACAAAAATAAACCCTTTGTTGATACTTTACAACGTATATTAACTAAAACATTTTACCACCTTAACCATTAGGTAACATGATTAAGCCACCTAACCATAAGTAAGTCACCTAAAAAGGCCTTCCATAGAATCCTCATAGGATGACTTGCCATAGTTCCCACGCCTGCGTGAAAATATGCATTATGTTGGTTGGCCACCGCAGTTTTTTTATTATTTTAAGTTTTCATCGGGAAAGTGCTGCTGCCCCATCCCCATCTTGTATTATTGCTTACGACGCAGGGTAAGTGTACAGACAATTTTCAAAAGAAATTAATTAATCATCTGAATTATAAAAGAACATTTTTTTAAGGTAACAGTTAAGTTTTTTGTATGAATGTAAGTGCTGTGAATATAAATAAACCCATAACGGGGGAAATGGAACAATATCTGGTAACCCAGTGAAAGTACCTCCTGCCTATTTCTATCTCAAAAGCATACGCGAATGCTTTATCTAGTCAATCCTCTATCTACGATTTTTCTAGTAAATCAGTAGAAACCATGGAAATATATGTACTTCGTACAAACGAAACGTGTTTGGCGTAGTATAAAGAGACCAAAGATGACCATTTGTTATTCAAGCTCTACTTTTTTCCTTATTTAAAAATTAAATTAGAAAAAGCGAGACAAATGTATTGACTAAATTTATGTACAGTCGAATTATAGGTTCCCTCTATGCATATAGATGAATGGCATTACTCTCAGGTTACTTATATAAACTCTTTGCACTTTGTTACATAATTATGTAGCGTACTTTCTAAATAAAAATACGTTTGAAGCGTCTTATTCACGGTCCATCTTGCTTGTAAAAACTAAATTTTACCTCTATTGTATTTACTGTATAGTAGTAGTTTGTGACTATATATTTCAATAATAATACTTAATCAAATATGTGATGCTGATGTGTACTTAATGATAAATTTAAAGAGTGGTCTAACTCTTCAAGTGGAAGAGTCATTCAACCACAACCAATCTGGAGAATTAGACTTACAATGGAATTCATAGTCGATGGCTGAACAGCCCCTCGAAATCCATCATTAAACATTTACCTAAAGGTTGAATGTTGAATAAATCTTCCTTGACTTTCATAAACAACTAAGAAGAATCTCTTATCTGAATAAAATTATATGCATCATAGTCTATTAATTAATTTAGTTCCAGTTTTCCGTGAAAAATTCCTTCGTGTCACTTTGACAGTAAATAAAAAATAAAAACAAAAGTACAGTTAAAATTATGATTCTAATGATTTCGCTGGTTATTATCAGAAGATTTTAAGAGCATTAAACCCCAGCCATCCTTAAAATTGGGAGTCTCTTTTCTTTTTGAAATGCTCTAAAGGAGTCCTGAAAATTCCGGCGTCACTTGAAAAAGTATATAATTATAACGTTTTAACTAATTCTATGAAACTGTCAATCTCCTATTATTAAAAGTAGGTACCCAAGAACCATTCAGATTTTTTAAAATTTATTACATGATCATGGACAGGGTCTGATTTACCCACAGGCTAAATAGGCTGGAGCCTATAGCGCAAGGCCCGATGGGGCGCTGAGCTTGCCTTTGCAAGCACCACTTACTCAATAAATAATAAAGTGCCGAAGGATATTAATTGTGTGCTCTTTTTTAGGGTTCTGTAGTTACACAACAAAGAACCCTTATAGTTTCGCCATGTCTATATGTCCGTCAGTCCGCGGTGCTTCTCAGAGACTATAGGTGCTACAAATCTGTAATTAGGCATAGTTATAGATATTAATCACGCTTGCAAACTGAGAAATAAAATCTTAAAAACATTTTTATTTTGGGTACTTCCCATACAAGTAAATAGAGTATGATTTTTTTCCCCGTCTATTCCATCATGTGGGGTATCGTTGGATAATTTAACATTGTGGGTGTGGAACAACATCTTTTCGATTTAGGGGTCCGTTTGCGAAATATTTAGCTTTAAAGTGGTATTTTTCATTAGAGTCAAGTGTCCCCCTCCCTCTACCTCACTAGAGCACTGTTTATGGAAATGTGAAAAGTATGCACAATAGAAGTATATATTAGTAAAAAACTATCACAGCTATGTAGAATTAAGAAGTTAACGAGAAATAGTCGACCAACTTATAAAATGCACTTAGATTAGTAAAAATTTCGTTACAACTCTATAGAAAATGGCCTAAAACTAGCCTCATTAATAACTTTGTAATGTTATTGTATTATGAAGAAAATGACTTATATGATATAATATAAGATATTATCAAAATCGAAAAGTTTTTTAATATTTTTTGAATACCTACCACTCCCTATAAGGCTGATTTGAACATAAGTCCTTCAGCCCCGATCTTCCTATTTGGGCCCATTTTTAGTCATTATAGCAGTATATAAGTCGTGGCACGTAAGTTTAGCGGTTACCGTTATTGCGCATAAGTCGCGTTGATTGGCTCTTTGTATCATTCGCACGCGCTGATTGGCTCTCCAGTCGCATTCGTGCAATTCAATTCATGCGCGTCCCCTCCACGTTTCATTCAGCGCTAGACTTATGTGCCGCGACTTGTACCGCAAACTCACTTATCATGCTCATTATCAAGGAAGCCAACAAAATGTGACAGGCAATTACGGAACGGTACCTTTACATTGACTCGTGAACGACTCACTGGACGATGCTGCAAAGGAGAAAGTTCATCTTTTAGGTTCTGCGGTTACACACTGCCGAAAATCCCGCGGTGTGATTGCTCCATGCTGGATATACTCTCTGGATGTCAACAAGTCGAGGGGGCCTGATGGAGTCGCTCCTATTGTGTTGAAGACAGGTGCTCCGGAGTTAGCACCGGTTCTAATGCGTCTTTTTCGGTACTCCTACTGCTTATGCGTAACTGTACTGAACTTATGAAAGACAACTTTAATGCAGCCAATCCCTAAAAAGCAACCGCTCAGACCCGTCCAACACAGGCTTATCACCTTCATCTCCTTGTTCTACAAAATAATGGGATCCATTATAAAGTTCCAGCTCATAAGATATCTTGAGGACCATCAGCATCAGATGGCAGTCAGTCATCTGTTGGTTCTAGTTCTAATCATCTAATTTACCTAACTCATAGATGAGCAGAAACAATAGAGTCCGAGAGGGAGGCCTTTGTCGTTACTTTGATCATAGCGAAGGCTTTCGATGGGCTTTGGCACAAAGCGCTTCTTTAGAAGTTTCCTTCCTATGGGCTTCCCGATAAATTGTGTAATTGCATACTCTGACTAGGAGCCTATTAATGCTAGTTTCCACAAGGCTGCGTGCTATCACCTACGCTGTTTCTTCTGTATATCAATTACATATATGTTGCTGTTATAATACTAGTGATGCTTTTTACACCTTCCGGCTAATATTTCTCGGTCAAACGTTATTCAAGTATCGAAATAAACTTGTGTCTGAAGTAGAGTCTTAAATAAACAAAAATATCGGATTGGAGACCACTCTAGTCCCGTATAAACTTCACTAGACACAATTTAGCACGTTTACCGCTAACAAGAACGCCTTTGTCGTATCTACTCAATTTCAGAGCACTCCCCATGCTGCCTGAATCCTCGGCATCGACATATCGAATGATGTACAGTTCTGTGGTCACTTGGATGGGAAGGCTGAATTAGCCTCCTAGTAAAATATAAAAATCAGACAGAACAGGCCGGTGGGGAGGGGGCAGGATATTCAAAGTTAGCTTAGGGCTGTCGGAACTATAAATCGGGCACTGACTGACTGGAGACAGAGTCCTTCAATCCAAATATTAATTTCTGTAGTCTGATGTATATTTTATTTAAAGCATTACACAACAGACTTAAAAATGAAGATACCCGCAGTAGAACCAGAGAAGCCGACATAAGCCGGATATGTAAATTAAAGTGGCAATGGTCCGATCTATGAAGCAAATACAAAGAGGTATTGTAATTAGATTTCACTATGTAACAACGCGTGAAAGTTTGCGGAGTGAGGGGATGTTAAGCCCTGCCCACTTTACTGTCTACATCTACCGATAAATAGTAAAACTACTCGAATCGTTCCATATCGATGTTGCAATTTAGTTTAGCTACCTTGACAGTAGATGGCGACCTGTTCACAAAATGATTATAAAACCTAAAAATTTCAATTTCGATTTGCAATTTCAGCACCTTCGTATGATTATTTTACCAATACTGAGCCATATGTACCTTTATAATTTTAGTTCACATGACACAAAGTGACGCCATCTAGTGTCGAATATATTTAATTATATTTGAAAGCCGAAGCAAAGACATTTTTCCAGAACTATTTTATTAAATTAGTTGTAAAATTACTAACAAATGAAATGTGATGCCATCCATATCATCAGAGCGTCTATCTGAGTAGTTTTTATACGATAAAACACAACACATCATCCTTTTCTTCTTAATACTACGAAAATACACCGATTTGCGATTTTCAACAAATAAGCGCACAGGACGAATGCTGACAGTACACTAACTAAAGCCACGCCCACTATGATGACGCCAGGACCTACTTAGAATCACAGTGCACAGTTGCTTATGCCGTCTCCTCTTTGTATTTGCTTCATGGTCCGACCATATAGTTCAAAAAACCGACAAACGAGGAAGAAAGATGTTAACCTTATACCAGTAATCGAAGAGTGGGGCGGCCCTCCACTAGATGTAGTGACGACATAGTAAGATGTACAGGTGTTCGATGGATGCAGGAAGCTCAGGATCGTCCTTTGTGGTATTTCTTAGGGGCATATGTTCAGCAGTGGACTTGTGAAAGGCTGTAATAATAGTGATTTTTCACAATATGCTGTTGCGTCACATTGTAAAGTTTTTGGATTTTTTCTGGTCGGAAGCTGAGACGCGCAGCTCACAAATGGGTAAGTTCACATGCGTAGATATTTCTACAACAATCCGTCGGCGGTCAAGTTCCTGTCAAAAGAGTTGAATTGAGTTGCCATCTATTATTACGAAGAATATTTTCACAAACTCCATCTAGTACATACTCCGGTTCTGTTGTGGATACAATAGTTACGAATTCTATCATGCAAAGAAACTCCGAGCAAGGCCCTCTTATTAGCTCGTTGAGTGACCTTAAGCTTACTTATACGACCAGCAGTGAAGGGCCGTGTTGCAAGCCATAAGTCATCACTGACACACAATTTTTGTACTCACTTGTTTTAAGGCTTTTGGGATTATGTGACGAGAAGATGTGTCATAATCTCCTGAACACTGCCCAGCCAAGTTGGAACTGTCTATTAACTTTTCGGTCGATTAATCCTTTCGGACTAGTTGGAAATTTAGGTAAACCTACTCATTTACACTTTCAAGCGTAGTGTTTGCAACAAATACTGGCATTTGTATGACATGGAAGTTACACGTGATCTTCACCTTGTTCATGTTCTTCTTAAAACCTAACTTTTGGGAGATACTATTACTATAGAGAGGTTATCAAAGATAGTGGGAAGGTTTATTCCAACGATTTTTGTCATAATTACTGTATCGTCAGCAAATCTAAGATCAATGATGTATTTACCATTGACGCTGATGCAGTAACTTTTCCGGCCTTGTAGTCGGAAAACGTCTTCAAATGCAGTGCTGTAGAGCTTACACCTTTCTGTGGCTTGTACGTTTCGTTTCTACCTCGTTGGGTAAGTTGACGTAAGCACGACTGCTGATCATGAGACCCCGGGTTTGAATTTCGGGTCAGGCCTAAATTTGTTGTTGGGTTTTCTGTCAAGAAACCCTCAGTAGTAGTGGTGCCCGCGTGCCTCAGAAAGCTTATAAAACCGGTTATCCCTTACCTTTTCTCCAGATCCTTACCTAATCTCTGTCCATCGGATCGGAATATGAGAGTGATGGAATAGAGAGTGCACCTGTGCTTGCGCATTCACACATTAGACTTTAATTCTGTCAACTAGTCGAGATTGGCCAACTTGACCGAAATTAAATCACAATATACACATTTTGTATACTAAATATCACAGTTTTTGCCCTAGAACAAAATATAATATAAATATTACACTTTCTAATAAATATTCATCCTTCCACAGAAGTCCATCAAAAGTTTCACAAGACCAAATCATATGGTCATGGTGAATATACTGGCGTACGCCAGTATATTATAAGTCTATGGCTACAGCAGTATCAAAGAGTACCTAGATCAAGTATCAATCTGGGAATTTTGGCTTGACGGAAACTTGACCGGCGGCGGATTATTATTATTGTTACGAGCTTGGGGTTCGAGACAATTAAAAACTGCCGATTGAATTACCAAAATTGACAGTTTAATTACACAACACTAATTACAATCTAAAATTGCACTAATAATAAAACACAGTTCGCCGTTATTTTGCTTCGAAGTATTCTCTTGTATCGCCAATTCAATACTGCCTCGGTCGTGGTCTATATCGGCCTTATATAGGGCCTCAGATAGTTTCCAGAATCTTCTACTGTAGCGACATCTATAATGTTCGAGTACATATCGGTCCCGAAATTTCTGGAAGGATCTTGACTCTCCTAGTTCTGCTACTCAACACTAGAGGGCGCTAGTGTAACTAGTGTGGCCATGTACAAGACATTAATAGTGGCGCGCAACACTGTCCCCTCCTAAGACATGCTCGTCCCGAGCATTATTGGCCCCATAATAACGCGCCAGTCGATCCACATGGACGATCTTAGGAGTACCTCTGGCACTTTTCTGTATCCGGTAGGTTACGTCATTGATCCTTGTCACAATCCGGTACGGTCCGTCCCATTTAGCTTGAAGCTTAGGAGATTTCCCTTTGCTGCGAGCTGGATTGTGTAACCACACTAGTGAACCTTCGTCAAAGCCTTTGTTGTTCATTTTGCGGTCATACCGTGTTTTCATCTTCTCAGACGTTTGCTGGCCCGACTGTCTGACGTGCTCATAAATGTCACTCATTTTGTTCCGCAAGTCATTTGCATAATCGGATATACTGCGTGGGGCATCAGGTGGTATTCCGGTGATCAGGTCTGCAGGCAGTCGTAATTCTCTCCCAAAGTTTGCGAAAGCTGGCGTCACTGTTGTACTTTCGTGAACAGCGCTTCGATATGACAACTGTCCCAGTCTCGTTGCCCTTTTTCCACAACTTTTGCCAGGTACCTTTCCAATGTCTGATTAAATCGTTCTACCATTCCATCAGATTGTGGGTGGTAAGAAGTTGTTCGTGTTTTATGAGTACCCATAACTCTGCAAGTTTCCTGGAATATTTGAGACTCGAAATTCCTTCGTTGATCGCTGTGAATCTCTAAGGGTACTCCATAACGACAGAAGACTTCATGAACTAGTTTATCTGCAACTGTTGAAGCTTCTTGATTTGGAATGGCGAAGACTTCTGGCCACTTAGTGAAGTAATCCATCACAACCATGAAATACTTGTTACCACTTTCACTTTCCGGAAACGGCCCCGCAACGTCAATGGCTATCCTCTCCCATGGTGCACCAACATTGTACAATTTCAATGCGCCTCTACTATGAATTTGAGGTCCCTTTACAGCCGCACAACTTGTACATTTGCGGCACCAGTCCTCGACATCCTCACGACAGTGGATCCAGTAAAATCGTTCTCGAATCTTCAGTAGAGTTCGTTTAACTCCTAGGTGGCCTCCTGAACAACCACTATGGTACAGCTGTAGAACATCCGGTACTTTAGCCTTAGGGACAACCATTTGCAAATGACAACTGTCTCCCCGACCATTTTCCCATTTACGGCACAGGACTCCATCCTGAATCAGCAAGCTGTCCCATTGGGCCCAATAGCTTTTTCGTGGTCGAACTCATTGCTGAGACGTCACTCCACTTGGGCTTAGGAGCACTGGCCTTCATCCATTCCAGAATCGGCTTAATGTCCGAATCTTCCTGCTGTGCATGTTGTAGGCTATCCTTCCACTCATTGCTGAGCTGGTCTGTCCTGAGCATCCTCACAGATACCACTTCCTTACCCACTTGCCTAGTACAATGCTTGCAATCTTCAGGGCAAGGTCTTCTTGACAATGCATCTGCATTGCCATGAGATTTCACGCTGCGATGTTCGATCACAAAGTCGTATTCCTGCAGTAGTTCAATCCATCTCGCAACTTGTCCTTCCGGATTTTTGAACTGCAATAGTCATTTCAGTGCAGCATGGTCAGTTCGTAAGTGGAATTTCCGCCCTAGAAGATATTAGCCAAAATGCTGCAAGGACTTTACCACAGTAAGCAATTCCCGTCTTGTGACACAATAGTTCCTTTCCGGCTTTGACAACGACTTGCTGAAGTACGCTATCACAATTTCTTGATCACCATTCCGTTGAGACAACACACCGCCAAGTCCTATATCACTTGCGTCTGTGTCAACTATGAATTCCTTGCCCGCATCAGGGTACCCCAAAATAGGTGTTTTGCACAGACGGTTCTTGAGCTCCTGGAATGCAATATCGCAACTTTCATCCCAGCAGAAATGTCGCTTCTCCTCGGTTAGCTTGTGCAGAGGTTTGGCTATATCTGCAAAGTTCTTCACAAATCGCCGATAATAAGAACACAAACCTAAAAATGCTCTAACCTGTGTCTTGTCTTTTGGAACCGGCCACTCCTTGACAGCGGCAATTTCCTCTGGACCCGTGCGGATACCTTCTTCCGACACTACATACCCCAAAAAACTAACTTGCCGTTTGAATAGTGACACTTCTTCGGACTCAAATTGAGGTTGGCACTCTGGATCTTCATGAGCACGCGTTCCAGGTTTTGAAGGTGTTTCTCAAACGTATGGCCTACGATGATGATGTCATCCAAGTAGACCAGACAGGCATCTCCAATTAGCCCGGTAAGTACAAGCTCCATCAATCTTTCAAACGTTGCTGGAGCATTGCACAATCCAAATGGCATGACTTTAAATTGCCACAGACCCTTTCCTGTGGAGAATGCAGTTTTCTCCTTGTCCTTAGGGTCAATTTCAACCTGCCAGTAGCCACTTTTCAGGTCCAGCGTACTTTACGCCTGTGAGCATGTCCAGCGTGTCATCAATTCTAGGCAAGGGATAGCTGTCCTTCTTCGTAACGTCGTTCAGGCGGCGGTAGTCAACACAAAACCGCATGCTGCCATCCTTCTTCTTTACCAGCACCACAGGTGAACACCATGGACTAGATGAAGGTTCAATATCACCATCCTTCACCATTCCCTCAATCATGGTTTTCACTTCCTTTTCACGTGCTACAGGCAATCTTCTTGGCCGCTGACGAATAGGCAATTCTTGTCCTGTGTTTATTTTGTGTTGAACTAAGCCAGTCTTTCCTATGTCAGCTTCGTTTGACGAGAAAACATTGGCGTACTTGAGTAACAACTTCTTCGCCTTAACCATTTCATTCGGGGAGAGAACGCTGCGACAGTCTTCTAAAAGTGTGGTCACTCTTGTTTGTTCATCCTTGCTGAGGATCCCAGTCGATAGATATTGGCACCGACGCAACCAATCCACTTCCTCACTAGTACCAACCAATGTGCCTTTTTCTATAATCTGTTCCTGATCACAAAGGTTCAGCACACGTACTCCTGAGATGTCGGCGGTTCTGACCAAGGTTCGAGCCACTATCCATGGAAGGTCGTTGTCTACCCCTTCCACGAGTATACAACGAAGAGTTTGCCCAGGATTCCGAGGAAGTCTAACCGGCACAATCGTTTCCGATCTCGGCGGAAGAACAATCTTCTTAAGGCTGTACACATTCCCTGGTAACGCCCCTTCCACCAAAAGTTCCTCTTGTCCACATTTCAAAACACCTTGCTTAACGTCGATCTCACAACAATTGTTCCTCATAAAGTCTAGGCCCAGGATGCAGTCGTCCATTATATCAGCCACGATGACATTATGCAGGTAGATCATGTTGCCTAGCTTCAACTCCATCTCCTTCCCTCCACGGACGGGTATGCGCTGACCGGTGGCTGTCACCAAATTAATGCGTTCTCGGTTGTATGCGGAGTCCCCAAGGAACTGACTTATAAGTTGGGAATTGACAACCGTGCGAGAGGCTCCTGTGTCTATGGTCAGTTTACACGGCGTTCCGTTGACTTCGCCCTTGATGATTAGGCTGTTCCCATTATGGGTTTGTGAGATCGAAATCCTTGGGCTCTTTTAACATCAGCCAGCACCCGCCCCACAGTCCTGGCTTTTACTCGTTTCCCTGCTGCTGCTGGGCGGTGCTATTAGCCGCACTACCCTCTCGAGATCAATCACCTTCCCTTTCTACAGTTCGCTTAGGGCAGCTGGATCGAAGATGGCCCCTTTCCCCACAGCCGTAGCACCTAGGGCTGTAGCTTTTATTGTGGTCCTGAACTGTAGCTGCTGCAACCTCCCTGACGTGGTGGGAACGATGATCCTGCCGCACGGCTTCCACCTCCAGTGCATGGGTCAAGGCGTCCTTAAGCGTCTCGTGGTGCCCAAGCCTCACAGCAGTTTTCAAGGTCGCGGATGCCGTCGATGAATGTCTGCACCAGGTTCCTTACAATAAGCGCAGGTACAGACTGGTACGCTTTTCGAACCAGCTTCTCCGCCTCAAGGGCCCACTGCTGCAGGTTTTTGTTACTGCGTTGCACGCGAGCTGCGCACGAAAGACGTGTTCCAGGTGAGTATCGCCATATCTCGCCTCCAATGCCTCAAGGAGCTGCTCGTAAGTCACTTCCTTATCGAGAGCTTCCAGAACAGTTAAGGCCTGGTCGCGTAGGCCTACGGTGAGAGCAGTCATTGCCTGACTTTTATTCCAGCCGTTCACTTTCATGACAGCCTCGAACTGGATTTTGTAGGCCGACCAGAAAGAAGTTCCGTCGAACGGTGGCACTTTGAATCCACGTAGCGAAGGTGTTGTAGCTCCCACGGGAGCTGTAACTCCATCCCCAATTTTGAGGTCGTTCAGCGTTTCCTTCACATCAACCATCACGTTGTTAACCCGATTGTTCACTTGATCGATTCGGGTTTCAGCTTTCGACAGGCGGTTGTCATGTTGAGCGACCCTATCCTTCACCTCCCTTATCTCTTTCCCGAAGGTAGCGTGAAGGTCCTTCATGAGAAGAAGCTGCTCTTCCAACCGACGGCCCTGTTCCTCCTGTTGGCGGGCCTGTTTCTCCTGTCCGCGCTGCAGCTGCTCTTCCAACCGACGGACCTGTTCTTCCAGTCCGCGCTGCAGCTGCTCTTCCAACCGACGGCCCTGTTCCTCCTGTCAGCGGGCTTGTTCCTCGTGTCGGCGAGCCTGATCCTGCAACATCATCATCAGAGCACCTAAGTCAGGTGCTGCAGATGCAGGAGCTGCTGACGGGCTGGCCTCCGTGGTCAGCATCTGGCCCTCCGACGTTTGCGGCGTTGCATTACCAAATCGTCTCTGGTCCGCTTCCAGCTGGCGTTGACTTCGGGTACGCATACCCTCCATGTCGTCCTTTGGTAAAATCGGCATGATTTGATCCCACTTCTGACACCAATTGTTACGAGCTTGGGGTTCGAGACAATTTAAAACTGCCGATTGAATTACCGAAATTGACACTTTAATTACACAACACTAATTACAATCTAATCTCACACTTATAATAAAACAGAGTTCGTCGTTATTTCGCTTCGAAGTATTCTCTTGTATCGTCAATTCAATACTGCCTCGGTCGTGGTCTATACCGGCCTTATATAGGGCCTCAGATAGTTTCCAGAATCTTCTACTGTAGTGACATCTAGAATGTTCGAGTACATATCGGTCCCGAAATTTCTGGAACGATCTTGATCTTAACTCTCCTAGTTCTGCTACTCGACACTAGAGGGCGTTACTGTAACTAGTGTTGCCATGTACAAGACATTAATAGTGGTGCGCAACTTTATTTAAATAATGGTTTGAAGTTGATGTTAACATGGAAAAGTGGTGTGATTTTGTGTATTAAATGTCTGCACATGTGAACTATTAGTGGAAACGGCGAAACAATTGGTCCGATAGTGATGTTAAGCTCGGGCGCCTAAAGATATTATTGCCAACTGTCTGCTGGCTGGTAAACGACTGTCAAAATCTCCTAAAACTATGCAATTCAACGCATCAACATATTGTGAAGCAGTGCACTATAAAGGAGTATTATCACTTGATACTGAAAATCTATAAAATTGAAGATACCGAATGAAATGAAGACATGTCTTAATAGACAAACATCCAAGCCAAAAATTTAATGAAAAGTGTCAAATTTCTTGTCAAAAAAGAGCGAGGGAGAGTTTTGGCGGGAACTTGACCGGCGGCGGTTTGCTGCTCCTGTATTTAAATAATACATATGAAGAGGTTTAAATAACAGTTTAAAGTGGATTTTGATATGTAAAAGTGGTGCGAGTTTATGTATTAACTGTCTACGCATGTGAAATATTAGTGGAAACGGTGAAACAAGTGCTCTGATGGTGATGGATTCTCAAGATAATCTGTTTGTCTGCATAGGTGCCTTTAGATACCATCGCCAACTGTCAGCCGTCTGTTGGCTCAAGTTACCGTCAAAATCTCCCAAGGGCTGCACAATGTGATGCATCAACATATTGTGAAGCATTGAATTATGAAGGATAATTAAAAAAAAAAAGACAAGGCTGTATGGCTTAGTTCCTTTGCCTGCTCCCTCGAGCGAATAATAAAAACAACAACAACAGAGTGCGTGAGGGTGGAGCGCGGAAACCTTGAACGTGATAGGCGCCTTTTTTAAACTAAAATTTTAATTTTGTTTTGTTTAATTAAAAGGCACTAAACTTTTATTGTTTTATTTTTACTGGGTTTCCTCATCATGGGGAAACGTAGAAAAAAAAGTTGCCGGGAGAAGAAGAAGTCTTTGAACAAACGACTGAGGAGGAAGAAGTTGATATCAGCACTGAGGAAGATTCTGAGAAAGAGCAGCGCAAGTATAAGCCGTACTTTGTATCTGACTACAACAGGAGGTACCCTGAGGACTCTGTCCTCGTTGATTTTGTTGTCTTTGTCGAATCAAATGATGAAAGAAGGCCAATCGGCACGCGGGACATGATGTCTCTGTCCATACATATGAAGAGGTTCAATAAAGGCATTAAATATTTGCAATCTATGAAAAAATACAAAATAGGCGTTCATTTTGAAAAGCCCTCTCTAGCGAATGCATTTATAAATAATGTTACATTTCTTAATGAATACAAAATGAAGGCATCTATCCCAGCTGTAGGGACAGAAATAACAGGAGTCATAACTAATGTTCCCACGAATCTTTCTAATTCAAGAATTTTTGGTATGTTAACGACTTACAGGAAGATAATATGTGTTAAAGGGATAATGAGGAAACATAAGAATGACGCAGGACGCAGTTTGCTGCTGCCGACGGGCACCGTCGCCATCACGTTCGCTTCACGTTTTGCCGGACCACATCGATCTTCATGGTTGGAGGTTCGTGGTAAATCAGTATATTCCACCAGTGAAGCAGTGCTACAACTGTCTGAGGTATGGCCACTTAGCAAAGTACTGTAAAAATTCTGTGAAATGCTCAATTTGTATTGAAAATCACAGGTACAAAGATTGCCAATTCT
Organism: Parnassius mnemosyne; assembly: GCA_963668995.1. Classification (NCBI taxonomy): domain Eukaryota; kingdom Metazoa; phylum Arthropoda; class Insecta; order Lepidoptera; family Papilionidae; genus Parnassius; species Parnassius mnemosyne. The sequence goes on along the minus strand of CAVLGL010000057.1, from coordinate 31,684,311 downwards.
CTTCAGATAAAGCGATATGCATACATTGCAAAGGAAACCATCTAAGCATTTCTGAACAGTGTCCTGTTAAGAAACAAAAGATAACAGAAAATCAGGCTAAATTACACAAAATCCCGTTTGTAGACCTTTTTAATAAAAACCAATTCCCCGAGTTAAACAAAAAAAAAATCCTAAAGATGCTCTTACGTCACTGCTAAAGAATGATGACATTATTAATATAATTTTAAATACAGTCATTAAGGTATTAACTGTTAATAAATCAAATGAACAGACTACCATATCTTCTCAGATTGTTAAAGATGTTCTTATAGATACAATGAAACCAAAATAGATATTTCATTATTTAACATTTAATATTTTATAGATCAGTTTAACATTTTACAATGGAATGCACAGAGTTTAATTAAAAATCGCTTTCAATTTACACAATTTTTATATGAGAACACTATAGATGTTGCTCTCATATGTGAAACTTGGTTTAAACCTAGGCACAATTTTAGAGTAAAAGGTTATAATATTATACGATTAGATTCAGGTAATGATCATAATAGAGTAGCAATACTTCTACATAACAAAATTGGATTTCGTGTTATCAATACATTCTCTGATGATCTCATTACAAAATGTAGCTGTACAAATACAATATAATGATAAATTATTAACTTTAGTTAGTGTTTACACCAATTAATTATAATAAATCCAAATTAGATAATTTAATCCAAAGTTTGCCACAGCCAGTCTTTATAGCTGGTGATTTCAACGCCCATCACACGTTATGGGGATGTACTGAATTGGATTCACGAGGTAGGGATGTTCTTGCAAGTATAGATGACAACAATCTTGTAATCTTGAATGATGGTCAGATGACTACAGTAGGATCTCATAAATGGAGGCAGAATGCTTTAGACTTGACACTTGTTTCATCTTCACTGGCTCTGTCTTGTGAGTGGCAAGTATGTGATGATGATTCTCTAGGTAGCTATCATTTTCCTGTAAAGACAAAAATTACGGTCAGTAATCAAAATTTTCAAGAAACAGCTGTATCAAATAACATAAACTTAAAATTGGTAGATTGGTCAAAATATCCAAATTTAATAGATAATTTAATTAAAAATTATAGTTTTGATTATAGTAATCCTTTACAATGTTAAACAAGCCATGCATGAATCCACACCATCCAATCAGTCTTCTAATCGAAATGTTAACATCAACTTTTGGGGCTTAGTAATGAGTTGCTGCGCTGGGGGCGTGGGTTCGAATCCCGCACGGAACAAGTAATTGTATGGACTACAAATAATTGTTCCGGGTCTGGATGTTTGTCCTTGTGAAATTTGTGTTTGTTAACTGCCTCCACGATACAGGAGAAAATCCTAGTGTGGGGGTAACGTATTTAAAAAAAATAAAAAAATAAAACTAAAAAAATAAAATAACTTGCATTCTCTTAAAAGAAATTAAAAAAAATCTCTACCTTAGTGGAATTTGAAATGCAAAGAGGCAGTATTAAATTGTAAAAATGCATATTTAGTATTTAAGAATGATCCCACATGTACCGGACGGGCGTAACTCTCCGGAGTAAATGTTGTCGAAGATATTCCGCGAGTCGCTTACGTCCTACACCTATAGGTTCCGGAGGATACTTCCAATGCCGTCTCTGTGTGTGCTGCTGGAAAACTGTTGGCTGAGGTTCAAAATTTAAAATGCACGATTTATAAATTCAAATAGCAAGGGAGTGGCCAGCAGTTTGACTGATTAATTAGTCGCGAAATTTTATAATTATTATTTATTGACCACGGTTGTTGAATACGGATGTTCAACTACGGTTGTTCACTATTGGTTGGTCACTATATATTTCAAAAGATTCAATTAAAATGTGCGGTAGTATTAAAATATCTATTGGTAGTAGCTGGTTTTGGTTTTCTAATACTACTGACTAGCAGCTATTAATCAACTAAAACTAGTTGATTTTATCACTTGTGTAACTGCGAATATCAGTTACCACTTTTTTCGTCTAGCTAACACTTTTCACTATATGTAACTGCGAATTTTCAGTTACCACTTTTTTCGGCTAGCTAACACGGCTTAGCTTTCCATTGACGTCAGTGGAGTTTGGTGTTGATACGTATTTTTACAGAAAGATTACACTATTATAAGCACACACATGAAGTCTCAATATACGGAAACTCGTAATTTTTGAGAAAAGAATAATTGAAAATCAATTATTCTTGCAATGTTTATGTCTAATCTGCTAATAAACTGGCGCCATTTTGTAATGTCATTGTCGACGTCGATAGGGATGTCGATTCTTTCCGAAAAGGTCGATTTTTAAATCGATTCAAATCGTAAGCTATTGTATCGGTTCACAAAAAATCGATTTCCAAAATATCTATATTTTTTTAATGTTTCTATTTATAATGTAAATATAAACCCATTTTATGAAAAACAAGAAAGATACCATGATAAATGATCTCTTATTGAAATTTGTTTTATTTAACAGTACCTATTAGGGCAGATAACGAATAAAATAGGTTAGGTTCAACTTATGTCAAAGAAACGAATTGATTGACCCCAACTCCACTGGTACGAGTCTGTCCTACCCCTAGAGTGGTTTTATAGAGCCGGAGGCGCGTAGGGGGAGCAGCCTCCGCCTCCTCGCCTCCGCAGCTTCGGCTTGTTGGTCGCCTTCGGCGACCAACCTCAGCCGCTCCAGCTCGTCCGATGCCTACGATTTGTTACGCTAAGGCGTAGAGGCTGAGACTTTTTCACTATATGTAACTGTGAATTTTCAGTTACCACTTTTTTCGGCTAGCTAACACTTTTCACTATATGTAACTGAGAATTTTCAGTTACCACTTTTTTCGGCTAGCTAACACTTTTTTAAATCGCTATTACTGTTCACTATGTTCTGTTATAACTAGTCACTTCAGCTACTACCGGATACTACTGCTTGTCACTGGTAGTTCTTCCTACTACAACGTTACTGGATTTCCCCCCATAAGGTAGACTTCGGCTATACTGTATAGTGAGCCGCTTGCCATTTTCCGTTTTGCCTCCTTATTTTAAAACATTTTCACTATGTAATTAGCATTAATTGCAATATTTTCTATATAAGGTTAAATCTTACACTAATATGCTGAACATCATTAAATCGGCATTTTGGTCCTTTATCAGTATATGATAAAGGTTATTCAATATATTTACATTTTAAAAAGTTATTAAACGAAATGTCCCAAATTTTCATAACAAATGGGTACATTAATTCTTTAATTTTTCTATAACTACCAAATGCGTTTAATTATATTAATTATTTCTTCACTATCGTAATCTATATACCATATGCTAAATAAATGTCATATTTACAACTCTTTTAGAACACAAAAATATTCTCATTATTTTTAGTATAAACTATTGCGCAGTTAATTAAATTTCCAGAAAGTTCTACGATATGACGCGCTGTGATTGGTCGATTTTTTCTTAAACGAACAAAGTTGTTTATATTAACTATTATTAAAAATATATTCTATATTAAGAGTTGTAAACACACTGTAAAACTATATTAACAAACTATTTACTCGATTTCGTTGGTAATTTCACTTTTTATACAAAACAATATTCTTTCATCACTTTGTTTCTTAAAGTCGTTGGGCCGTCGCGAACACCACAGAACGAAATTATATTAATTTTAAAAGACTACAAGCTAATAAAAAAATTACTTTGAAGACTGAAAGACAGTTTAGCTGGAAAACACATGTGAAACTTTTAATAGATCTACTCCATTGACTAGAGTATGGAATTACATTAAAAAGTTTAACAAAACTTTTGTTCATAATAACACATCAGTCATAGATTCTAATTGGGCTAATGAGTTTTTGAAAAAATATACTCCAGAAACAGATGAATCACCTCTAACTCCTCATTTCTCAAATGATAATCATTGTGATTATCTTACCAAACCTTTTACCTTGACCGAATTCAATTCAGCTGTTAACTCTAGAAAGGACACTACTTGTGGTTTAGATTCTGTTCCATATAAAGCTTTAAAAAATATGAATACTGCGTGTAGAGAACTAGTTTTGAAATATATATAATATGTTATGGTTTCATTCACTTATTCCTAACGATTGGAAAGAAGATTGTTTGATACCCATTTTAAAGCCTGGAAAAAAACCTCACATTGCAGAATCTTACAGACCTATAGCACTCACATCTTGTATGGGTAAAATATTTGAGCAACTTATAAAATCTAGATTAGAATTTTATCTAGAAAAAAATTGTCTTTTACCATCAAATCAGTTTGGATTTAGACGCCGTAAGTCATCTAGAGAAAGTATTGCATTTCTTCATTTAGACATCTTTAAAGCTATGGAAAATAATGAAGTATTAATTAGTAGGTATATTCTTTGACATTGTTGGTGCATTTAATAACGTTAATCTTCAGGTACTCGCCGCAGAGTTGAGGTCTTTGGGCATTCCTGAAAAAATTGTAAAATGGATATTTAACTTTTTACATGAAAGAAGAGTTTTTGCTAAAGTTAATAATAATAATACAATTATTGGTCCTAGGCTCAGTTATAAAGGTCATTGTCAAGGAGAAATATTAAGTCCTCTTGTCTTTATTTTATAAATATTTAAATTAAACAATATTTTAGGATCAAATGTTACTAATTTACAATATGCAGATGATTTGGTCATATATGCCTCAGGAACAAATGTCAAAAACTTGGCAACCATTTTAAATGAGGCTTTAAGAAATTGCACATTTACTTTTCACACTTAAGTTTAGATATTAGTACTGAAAAAAGTAAAGTTGTAATATTTAGTAAAATTCGTCCATTTAACACTAGAATAATTTATAATAATACATTTTTACCAATAGAATAGAATAAAAGTTGTGCAAAATTCTTAGGTGTAATTTTTACAAATAATTTTTCTTGGAACAAATACGTGAATTCTATTTCAGACAGAGCTTCTAAGGCCTTTAATGTTTTAAAAGCTTTGGCTAGTACTAACTGGGGAGCTGATCCACAAATATTATTAATGTTATATAAGTCTTTGGTGAGGAGCCATTTTGAGTATGGCTTCCTTTGTTTTGCATCAAATAAAAAACTAGTAAACAAATTAGATATTATCATCATCATCATCATCATTACAGCCCTTCACAAGTCCACTGCTGAACATAGGCCTCCCCCAAAGAATGCCACAAAGCACGGTCCTGAGCCACCTACCATCTGATCCATCGACTTCCTGCATATCTTACCAGGTCGTCACTCCATCTAGTGGGGGGACGCCCTACACTTCGCCTGCCGGTACGAGGCTGCCACTCGAGAACCTTTCTTCCCCATCGGTTGTCGGTTCTTCGAGCTATATGGCCGGCCCATTGCCACTTCAGCTTACTAATCCGTTGGGCTATATCGGTCACTCTGGTTCTACTGCGGATATCCTCATTTCTGAGTTTATCACGCAGAGAAACTCCGAGCATAGCCCTCTCCATAGCTCGCTGAGCGACCTTGAGCTTCCTCATCCGGCCAGCAGTGAAGGACCACGTCTCAGTTCCGTATGTCATCACTGGCAACACGCACTGAGTGTACAGTCTCGTTTTCAAGTTTTGAGGTATACCTGACGAGAAGATGTGCCGTAATTTCCCGAACGGTGCCCATTAGATATTATACAATATAAGACTTTAAGACTTATTACCGGCTCTATGAGAACAACTCCTATTGTTTCTTTACAGGCTGAACGTCTTACTCCTCCTATCTTACTTAGGTTTAAATATCTGAAAGAAGGTTGGTCAAATCGTACCAGGCGAAGAAACGATGGCGTCACTATATGCCATTTTTATGAAAAATAAACTTATTTTTTAAGGTCTTAAAAACTCTAAAAGTACCTCTCTAAGTAGCCACAAAATAAAGGTATCCTTTTATTTTTGTTTTTGTAACTGTTCCGAAATTATTTAAAATAATGGTTTCAGAACGCACTGGAACGCACCTAATGACGATTCATTTCGCGTATGAAAGGATTTTATATTCAAAGACTAATTATTCACGTTTTTTTGAACAGTTGTTAATTGTAATTCAATTTAATTAGTATTTAGGCATCAAATCAACTACTATACTGATTTATTATGTACTGGATTCATGTTATAAAAATAATTATGTAGCTCCATACTAAGCTAAGCGTTTGTTCAATTACGTACAACGGAACATCATTTATCATCGACAAATTACATAATCTGTGGTCATCGATCAACACCATTCATTGTCAGTCGGCAATTATTCGCATCATCTTATTTGCTTTACTCGTTGTTGTGGGTTGTGATACATACCGTGCTATTTTAGATTTCCTTCTGTTGTTTTGACCTCGGCATTGTTTTACGGACTGATAACTATAAACTTGTAACGATTATTCTATGCTTTTGATTTCTGGACACTAATTTTGTATCTTGGATATTTGTGAGAGACATCATGCAGACTACAGCTACACAACAACGACAACTAGCCCTGCGATTGTTATGTGTTAATTGTAACATATGCATTGATACACTTCGCCGCCATCTCGTTTTTGAGCTAGATACCAGAGTAATTTCTAAGATCCGCGAGTGGAATTTCAATAATAGTACATATTTACATACCTACTTATTTTATTACACTAACATAAACTACCATACACAATCGAACATCATAATAAAAATATAATTCTTATTTTTGATTACTGAAGAAGATTACATATGTGATGCTAACCTCAAAAGTATTGTTGACGTTATTATAAAAATTGTGGCCATTTAGATATGATTTTCAAACAGGATGTTGTTTGCAATATAAAAACAAACCAATATAGCTATAGTTTGTTTTGGGACATGAAAAATAAAAGTCAAGTCCAGCTCCTATAGAAATTTGGCCACTGTTCTTTAGGTTTTTATTAAATATTAATTCTTTGTCTCATCATCCTCTTTTTCAAAAAGTATTATTTTACTATAATAGTATGTCTCCTATATCTAACTCAGCCCCATATATATATATATATATATATATATATATATATATATATATATATATATATATATATATATATATTCCATGACTTTCATAAAGTGATACGATATGATGAACAACATAATATTCACAAAAGCACACATACTTGGCCTTGTTATAAGGGGAATTATGAAAGTAAATTCAGTGATATACACATAAATATTGATGAAAAATTGAAAAGAAAAGAAGAGGTTTATGAACTTATATCTACATATGATGAATATCGACAAATTTACACAGATGGTTCAAAAGTTGAAAATAAAGTAGTCTGTGCATTTTACATACCTCATCTGAAAACTGGACGTGTTCTTTCCATTCCTGCATCAGCAAGCATATACACTGCAGAATGTTATATCGCTCTTAAATATATAGAAGAACACCCACATGTATCTAATGAATGGTTACTGATCTCTGATAGCATGAGTGTCTTGAAGGCACTGAAGGCAAGAACTTTAGATGCTAAATCGTCTTTCATCATATATGAAATCAAAAGTTTGTGGTGGAAATTTAAAGAAAATAATTTGGTAGTAAAACTTTTATGGACTCCGTCACTTATTGTTGTTCAAGGAAATGAAAGCGCAGACCATTTAGCTAAAAATATAGTTACAGCTGATATTGACAGGATAACCGATGTTGCAATACCACATACTGATTTATATTCAATTCTAAGGCAACAGTTAAAAGAAGAATGGAAAATGCAATGGAATGCTGTTTTAGAAGCAGGAAAAGGTCTTTGGTATGCATCGATTAATTTAGAATTAATTGTTCCTTGGTTTTCTCGCAACGAGAGATATCATAGTAGAAAATTTTATACAATAATGTGCAGACTTAGATTTGGCCACTATCGACTGAACGCTCATCTTTCCAGGATGAGAATAGTAGCATCTGCAACATGCAACTTCTGCAATACAGAAGCAGATCAGACTGCAGAACATATATTATTTAACTGCCCAGCGTACGCCATAGAAAGATTGCTACTTATTGAAAAACTTATACAAGTTTATGAAAACTCAGAAGGCGTCCCTCGTGCCCTGCAAGATGTTCTTAGGAATACTAAGACATATTTAGCACTTTACAATTTTATTCATAATACTGTAAAAGAAATATGAAATATGGTATCCCTGTTTTTGAAAATATTGGATTGACAGATCTACATGAATTGAAACTTACAAAGATTATAATATAAAGAAGACTTGGCTTTAGCCTTTACGGTTTTTGAAAATATGAAGAATTAAAGAAAATAAGACTTAGTTCCGGCCTTTACACTTTAAAATTCTATATATTCAAAATAAAAAAGACAAGGCTGTATGGCTTAGTTCCTTTGCCTGCTCTCTCGAGCGAATAATAAAAACTACAACAATCTTGTCAAAAAAAGATCAATATTCAATATTGATGTCTTCAAGCCCAAATATTTTTAAATATAAAATAACATTATGGAAGACACAGGTTTTGTTGCGTACCGTTTTTATACCTGCTTTTCTGCATTGTCAAAATTGATACTTGATTATAATGCTTGTGCTTCCTCTATTTTCGCTTGTGTATTTTTAACTTTCGCATATGTTGCAAGTTTATATGTTTGGAGGACACAGTTAAGCAGGTAATAATTTTTTTTCTAAATGCAATGCTATTATTGTATTATTTGAGGTGTATTGAGCACAGATGTGGCTTCATTGTTTTGCAGGGACCATCCATCTACAATCAAAAGAAGATTCTTCAGTGTAGCCTGTATAATGTTCTTAGCACCTTTCTTTATGCTGTTCTTTCTCAAAGAGGAAACATTGAACAAAGGTGATGTGTATCAGCAATTGGGACTTCGATTACCAGGACTTATAGCTGCATCTGTTACATCACTCCTTTTGACAGCAGTCCTTTTTTTGGGTCCATTGACAATGCAATTTTTGTCAGGAACTTGGAAGATTTATATAGGTACTATACAATATATCTGCTATATTCACATAATTTCAAATATGTTATTTTATGAATAACAAGTCATTAAAAATACAATAAACCTGTAACAACATTATACTCTGTCACCTTTAGAAGAAATACTGTAGATGAAAAAAGCTTGGCATGATAACATTGTCCTCTTGGCTGATTTTACACTAATGACATTTGCCTTAGATTATGTTAGTATTAGTGTTACACAAGTTGGTTTCTTCAGCTCTGAGACTAAGTGCATATTTGGTGTGTAGGTAAGAATGAATGCTATTTGAATCATTTTATCTGCTCGAGGAATACTAACAAATCTTTAATGTTGCCAAACATCTTGGAGAGTGACACTGGCACATTTAGGTCTCTGACCACTAGGCTCATCAATATTATGAAAAACTATTAATATTATTTCAATTAAAGTAATCCAATTTTATAGAATAAGGATGACAACAAGCACCTGTGTGCTTGTTTATCCACTTAATGGTAAGTATTTGCACCTGCATCTAAATTCGATTAAGAATCAAAAAGGAAGATTCATTGTTATCACTTAGGACAAAGACAGTGGCGAAGCTAGGGCTCCAAACTAGGGCAAGTTCAAGATATGGTTTTGTACTTTTTAGCAGTTTTATAAAAATACTCAATCTTCTTAATGCAACTCCTTTTTAATGACAACAGTATTGTGCAGTTTTGACCTGTGTAGAACAGAGGAGCGTGTGGGAAATTTTAAATAGTTTGAAACAGTTTACAAGTTATTTTATTACTTGATATTATTGTTTCTGTGATTATGTATTCTTGGCTTCTATGGTGGCTTTGCTACCGGACGAAGATAGAATACCTTGTTATCAGTAAAAGGGTTTCTGGTTCTCTACACATACCATATAAAACAAAACGATAATAAGATATAATCATTAAATTATATCTTATGCTGGTATTCTGTGAGAGCTTGGTTCTTACCCAATCAAGTCAACCCATTCATCTATAGCCATAATTTTATTTTTTTATATTTTTAATATCTTTCTAGTAAAGTTATAGTCTTTATAAGTCCTACTACAGAGCAAAGGCCAGTTCTCATTTCTGAGAGAGTTTAAGGGCAAGAAAGTGTCTACCATAGAGCCCCAATGCTTGTCGGTACACTTCACGTCTTATATATTTTTACTAGCTGTGGCCCGCAATTTCACCCGCGTCATCACGTGTCCGAGGTGCGCGACATGACCTATTTCAAGCATTTTATAACGGCTAGGGTTTAAGCGTCGTACGCGCGCCCAGCCAAGTATTGTATTATTTTAATTTTACATTATCTCTTAAGCTATGCGTCCAAATATGGTATAAAGAACAAAGTTTATCTTCATAAAATTGTCTTGATGATGAAGTTAACTTTCGTTCGTAAGGATAAATAGGCCATGCCTAATAATAACGCTCATAAATCACTTTTAAATTTTCAATAATTTTTTGTCACGGGGGATGAAGTCGCTCGCGTCCGTAGGATTTGTACCATCTTGTTCCTATAAGACCCACCCTACACGTGTCCCCTGGGTGGTGCCAAAAGAGTTGCCAACGCCGAGCAACAGGCGACGGTTAAATAACCTGTCCTAGGCTACCACAAGCCTTGAGGCTAGCTTTGATGGACTAACAGTTGACTTAACTGAAGAACAAGCAACGGAGCTAAGAAGCCCAGCAAACCTCCACCGATTATTCTCTATGGTGTTGAAGATCTGAACAAACTGACAGAACTCCTGGAATCAGTTACAGAGAAATCTCATTTCACTTACAAAATTATCAACAGAAATCAATTGAAAATTTTGACCTACGATGTTGATATATATAAAATGATAATATCTGTAATTCGTGAAAACGGTTTGATTGGACACACCTTTAATCGGATAAATAACAGAAATTACCGAATAGTTATTAGAAACCTACACCATACTATTTATTATTAAAGCAGCCATCGAGGAAACTGGTAATACTGTGACAGGTGAAATAATAAATGCTAAGTTTGGTCCTGATAAGAAACTCACAACCACCTTCTTCGCAAATCTTCTACCAGGCCCGAATAATAAGGCAGTGAAAAACATAAACGCTATATAACACCAAACCGTCATTACAGAAGATCCAAGAAAACGAAAAACAGTAGCACAGTGTCAAAGGTGTCAACAATATGGACACACAAAAAACTATTGCAAGAAACCATTTCGTTGTGTTAAATGTGCAGGAGCTCACAAAACCTCAGCATGTACAAAGACCGATCGCAATACACCAGCCACATGTGCACTATGCCTGGGTCCTCATCCAGCTAACTACAAAGGGTGTGAGGTGTACAAGGAAATCCTCACCAGGAAAACCAAAAACCAGTATCATTATAGAAGATCCAAGAAAACGAAAAACAGTAGTACAGTGTCAAAGGTGTCAACAATATGGACACACAAAAAACTATTGCAAGAAACCATTTCGTTGTGTTAAATGTGCAGGAGCTCACAAAACCTCAGCATGTACAAAGACCGATCGCAATACACCAGCCACATGTGCTCTATGCCTGGGTCCTCATCCAGCTAACTACAAAGGGTGTGAGGTGTACAAGGAAATCTTCACCAGGAAAACCAAAAACCAGTATCCAAGACAAAAGAGAGACAACCATGCACACAAAAACAGTGACAATATAAAAACTCATCCAATTAACATGAATTCAGTTCAGGACAGACCACCATCTAACAAAAATACAAAGGAAAAAAAACATACGCTGAAACTACCTATTCAAAGCCCAATCCACAAGAGCCAGATATGCAGACAACTTCATTTAAAACATTAGGATACATGTTTATCAAACAATCTGAAAAAATTGATTTTCTCCTTCAACAAATAAGTACATTACTCCAACTAATTACAACGCTAATCTCCAAGCCTTCAAAATAGCTCTTAAAACTCGGGGAAGAGAGCTGAAGAAGAGTTTGGATAAGAACTATCTCACAACTATTGCAACACCAGAACCTACACATTGGCCTACAGACCCAAATAGACTGCCTGATGTCCTAGACTTCTTTGTTTCTAAAGACATGTCGCGACTCTTATTCACAATCAGTTCAACATTAGATGATTCTTCTAATCATATCCCAGTGTTTCTTACCATGGGCGCCAATATAATAACTAATATGAAACAACTACAACTCTACAATAAGAGAACGGACTGGGAAGCATTTCGTAGTATAGTCAATGATGAGCTTCAACTACAAATGGCACTAAAATCCAAGGAAGACATTGACAATGCTACTACTAAGTTTATGACTACAGTGCAGTCAGCTTGTTGGAAATGTACTCCTGAAATCTCCAACTCTTCACCGAGACGCAATGCAGTTCCATCCGATGTCAAAATCCAAATTATTGAAAAAGATGGCTACGTAGCGTATGGCACAATAGTAGACATCCAGAAGACAAAACAGCGCTTAATAAGGCAATTAAAGACCTTAAAGACATCATGATCAAAGCAAATAATACTTCAACGGAATCCTTCCTGGAATCATTGACAGCCACAAGTGCTACTAATTATTCCCTTTATCGCGCTTGTAAACATCTCAATCAGCCCACTAACCCCAAGCCGCCACTCAGACTGGAGGGCAACTTATGGGCTAGAAGCCAACAACAAAAAGCCGATGTTTTTGGAGATCACTTGGCCCAAATATTCACGCCAAACGAAACTGATCCTAACAGTGATGAAACAGATATTGAAGATGTCCTTGGCCAAACTTTTCAATTGGATCTACCCATTGCAGCAACTAACGCCAGAGAGATTATTAATATAATAAATCGTATGGATGCCAAGAAGGCGCCTGGTTTTGACCTAATTGACAAAAAAGTACTTTCGGAATTACCCAAAAAAGGTATTGTGTTCCTCACCATTTTGTTTAATGGAATCATTCGCGTTGGCTACTTCCCAGCACTGTGGAAAGTTTCACAAATTATAATGATAGGGAAGCCTGGTAAACCTGTTCATGAAATAACCTCATACCGACCAATCAGTTTGTTACCAGTAGCATCAAAAGTTTGTGAAAAAGTATTGTTGCAAAGCCTTATGAAAGAACTCCGTAAAAGAAGTATCATTCCAGACCACCAATTTGGATTCCGACAGGATCATGGTACGGTTGAACAGGTACATAGGGTTTGCAGAACAATCAGATGCACTAGAACATAAAGAATACTGCTCCTCTGCATTCCTGGATGTGCAGCAGGTTTTTGATAAGGTTTGGCATACAGGGCTACTATTTAAAATTAAATCGTTCGTCATACGTTCTTCGGATTACTGAAATCTTACCTGACTGATAGAATCTTTCAAGTCAAGGAAGGTGAACATACTTCCTCGTTCCATCCAATTAAGGCTGGTGTACCACAAGGCTCAGTGCTTGGTCCTGTGCTCTACACAATTTACACAAATGACCTACACAAATTGACAACGTAACTGTGGCTACCTTTGCGGATGATACTGCTGTTCTTGCTTGCAGTAGAAGTCCAGACGATGCTTCAGCAATCCTACAACATAGTCTAGATGAGATTGACAAATGGCTATCAAAGTGGAAAATAAAGGCTAGTGCCACAAAATCAATCCGCCTGTCTCATTTGCGTAACAATTCGCTTCCGCCAAGTGACAGCGTTAAGTACTTGGATAGAAGGCTCACTTGGAAGAAGCTCATCCAAACCAAAAAGGATGAGATCTACCATAGATACAGAGGACTGTATTGGATGCTCGCAAGGAATTCCAGACTTTCCTTATAGACAATAAGCTCCTGCTATATAACATCATTATAAAACCGATATGGACATACGGCATACAACTTTGGGGATCAGCATGTGATTCCAACATCGAAATCATTCAAAGAACCCAAAACTACATACTTAAACAACTTTCAAACGCACCACGGTTCATAAGTACATCTGAAATCTATGAACACCTTAAAATGAACTCAGTTAAGGAAGAAATTAGGCGCTACAGCTGCAACTACAAAACAAGACTTGGCAACCATCCAAATCAATTAGCATGGCAGTTGACAATGCCACAAGCGATTCGTCGCCTAAAGAGAAGGCATATACTTGACAATGTATAACTGAGACTTATGGAGTGCTTCCCGCTGGGGAAGTTTTCTCTGCACGCCAATCTGTCCTACAACCAATCTGCTCATAGTCCATCGACTGATTGCATGATAAATCACAAAAAATTTTTGTCTTATGTATAAGAAATAGACATATGGTATCGCGGACTTTTTTTTAGATGGAGTAAAGCTCTATATTTTTCTAGAACATTGTATTTACGTATCCCTAACGATAACACCAGCGTACGCGGATAAATCATTTTGGGAGTGCTTTTTCTTCTGACTTGCTTAACAAATATCCATATTTAAGGCTAGCTGAGTAATATATCTTAATGCTATATAGCGTATACTATTCCACATGAATCTGGCTATAATATACAAAAAGAATTTTTCAAATCGGACTTGTAGTTCCAGAGATTAGCGCGTTTAAACAAACAAAAAAACTGTTCCGCTTTATTATATATTATATTATATTAGTATAGATATATAAATATTTTTTAGGTTTCCTCACAATATTTTGCTTTACCGCCAAGCACATAGTAAATCAGCACTAAAAATTGCAATTGACCGTTTCATTGTTTTATTGTTCGCAACAGGGATCAAACTTGCTTGCATACTGTGTTATTTACAGTGCTAGAGCCTAAGCTACTATGGCGCGTATATATTTTTTTAATTTCTTTGTGGGTAGTATTATATTCCTGTAAAACATTATTTGCACCTCATGAAAGCATTAATTTAACTTTATTATGATTATTATGGCTTTACTATAATTAAAATATTATTTTATTATTTGCCACTGCTGATTGATTGATTTCAGAACATTCTCTTAGAAATACTTTCTAAAAATATCATTTATTTCAAGTTATGTGTAGTGGTGGTGTAAGAATATCTACTACCATATATCATCTAGTGGATGTTGTAAGAGGCGAGTGAGAAACTGAAACAGGAAATGGGTTGCAGCATCTTCCTTATAACAACTCAAAAAAAACAGTGTTTGTCAACCAGCCTGTCAAGTATGGCAACTATGGCAAAATCGCCGCTATGAGGCAATCTATGGGTTGATGAGTACGTTCAGCAGTAGACTTCTAAAGGCTGCAACAAATAAATGGATGGATTTTTTTGGAACCCAGTCATATACCTAGCTCGTTGACCTAAGCCACACAGTTTTATTTTCTTTTATTATACCTAAAATGACATCTTGGGTCCTGACACATAATATCTATATAAAAGTTTGAATTTTTTTTCTTAGTAAAGTAAATAATATATTATGTATTTGAAAATAGTAGCACTACTATCTGTATATTCCTCTTATATCATCATATTCTAGAACCTATGTATTGGGTGTCAAGTTGGCAAGACCTGACATGGGTGCGGAATCATTTTATGGCACCTCTTAGTGAGGAGTGGGTATTTCGAGCTTGTATGATGCCTTTGCTATTGCAATGCCTTGAACCATTTACTGCTGTATTTGTTGGTCCTCTGCTGTTTGGAATTGGTGAGTTAATTTCATTGCAAACCTAATATTATATTTTAACATTCAGTAAAATCTACCTTGGTTAAAATTGGCACGTAGAACTCATAATCATCATCATCATTGAGAAACAAATTTAAATATTCGAAACTATGCTAATAAGTTTCGAATATTTAAATTTGATGTTAGAATAGAGTAAGTGGAAATTGTTTATTTTGAGTGGGCACCACTCTGGAAAACTAACATAACTTTGTTTATCATGCATGCCTGGCACTGAGTTTTTACACTACATAATTAGTATAGTGTTGTAAAAAGAAACAAAAAATACTCTTTACATTTTAATTTATAGTAGGTAAACAATATTTTTTTAATTGATTACAGCTCACTTCCATCACATTTTTGAACAAATGAAAGCGGGATTTGATCTTAAGACTGCATTAATAATTTCAAGTAAGTAAATTTTAGGCCACAGAAGGCCTTTTTAACCAAGTTGTTTCATTACAAGTAATAAATGGAAGAAGTATGATAAGATGTAGCATCATTGGGAGCCCGCTTATAGTGCTATTACAACATCATCTCTCACTCCCCTTACCTGTCATCATTACAGCCCTTCACAAGTCCACTGCTGAACATAGGCTTCCCCCAAGGAATTGCCATAAAGCGTGGTCTTGAGCCACCTGCATCCATCGACTTCCTGCATGTCTTATGACATAGCACAACGGATTAGTAAGCTGAAGTGTCAATGGGCCGGCCACATAGTTCGAAGAACCCTTACCTATATTTGCTGCCAAATAACAAAAAGTGTAAGCACTGCTGCACACGTTCCGGTATGAAAGATATAGAAAGTATATTTACAAGCTGTGAGGTATTACGTCTTAGTCCTCTGAGGTGATAACACATCTGTGAGTTTTTTTTTGTTTGAAGTTGGCTGCAGGTGTACATGGACTGCAGTAGCCATTTACGATCAGGTGAGTTGCAAGCTCGTGTGTCACTTGATAAGTATTATAAGAGTGGACCTATTTAAACATTTTTATGTAGCTAAAGGTAAAGTAATAGCTTACTTACATGCCACTTTAGAACTCGTATATCCTTTGAGAGGGTTTTTATTGAGCAAGATCGAATCAGCCGTGCTACCCCAGTGCAAATCGGATACTCACATAAGCAGGCTTTCTCATGAACATGGCGACCTCATATCTCTTCACCTATGCTGTTTCCTACTCGTAACTCAAGTTTTTTAGTGTCAGTATAGCAGGTCTTCCTCTTCCATTAGCTGTTATATCTCATATAGGCATATCATCCCTCACACAGTCTAACCATCTTTTCTTGGGCCTCCCTCTGATTTTCCGAAAACCATGTTAGCTCAGGGGTGATGCTTTAATTTTACATACAGCCATGCTGCTCTAGATCGATTTCTACTACTTCCATGCGCACTAAAACATTTAAAAAGAAAACATACTTATCGTTTTTTTTTAAGATTTATAATGACAGAAGGAAAATATCGAGAAGAAAACTATATTATTGATAAATTAATATAATTTGAAGCGTTGCTCCAGTGGAGCAACGTGCGGTGGACTCTTGTGACTACTCTCACATAAATGATATGAGACCTATAAACCATATGAGATATAATATATATAGACTTGCTTTAATTTAATATTTTACTTTCAGCTTTCCAGTTTGCATATACAAGTCTCTTTGGTGCTTACTCTGCTTACTTATTTCTGCGAACTGGTAAGTTCACACGACCTTCACTGGTTGATATTCATATTTATCCTACAATTTTTTACACTTGATGCCTCTTATATAATATTTATTCTTGCCTGTGTTTATTTCATTGAGTTAGGGGTTAGAACAATAGTATGGAGTAGGTATTGATACTTTTATGCTTCATGTCTGAAACTACTTTAAATAAAGTGTCGAATATCGACTTATTGAAGAGGGAACCACATTTTTATATGAATAACGGATATGAAATATCGTCGCAATGAGTTTTGTAATGATAATATAATAAGGTATATTAATACCTCTGTATTATTGATACATGATTTTCGAAACCATATGAAAATTTCGTATCTATTATCAAAGACAAAAGGGGCAGTAGGCCTGCCATATAAACGAAAGAAGAACTGACAACCAATCTAGAGAAAAGGGTTCTCGAGTGGCCACCCCATACTGGTAATCAGAGTGTAAAACGCCCCCCATTATCATCATCATCATCATTACAGCCCTTCACAAGTCCACTGCTGAACATAGGCCTCCCCCAAAGAATGCCACAAAACACGGTCCTGAGCCACCTGCATCCATCGACTTCCTGCATGTCTTACCAGGTCGTCACTCCATCTCGTGGGGGGACGCCCTACACTTCGCCTACCGGTACGAGGCTGCCACTCGAGAACCTTTCTTCCCCATCGGTTGTCGGTTCTTCGAGCTATATGGCCGGCCCACTGCCACTTCAGCTTACTAATCCGTTGGGCTATGTCGGTCACTCTGGTTCTACTGCGGATATCCTTATTCCTAAGTTTATCACGCAGAGAAACTCCGAGCATAGCCCTCTCCATAGCTCGCTGAGCGACCTTGAGCTTCCTCATACGGCCAGCAGTGAAGGACCACGTCTCAGTTCCGTAAGTCATCACTGGCAACACGCACTGGTTGTACAACTTCGTTTTAAGGTTTTGAGGTATGTCTGACGAGAAGATGTGTCGTAGCTTCCCGAACGCTGCCCAGCCGAGTTGAATCCGTCGATTGACCTCTCGGTCGAAGTTGGACTTACCTAGTCGGACTATTTGTCCCAGGTAAACATACTCGTCAACAACTTCGAGCTTAGTGCTCCCAACAACTACCGGCATAGGTGTGACATGGACATTAAACATGATCTTTGTTTTGTCCATGTTCATCTTAAGACCTATCCGTTGGGAAACACTATTGAAGTCATTGAGCATAGTGCTTAGGTCCTCCAGCGATTCTGCCATAAGGACTATATCGTCGGCAAATCGAAGGTGAGTGATGTACTCGCCATTGATGTTGATACCGTATCCTTTCCAGTCCAGAAGCTTGAAAACGTTTTCCAATGCAGCGGTGAAGAGTTTCGGGGATATGACGTCACCCTGTCTTACACCTCTCTGCAATTGGATAGGTTTCGTACTCTGGTTCTGTACTCGGATAGCCATCGTAGCCCTACTGTACAAGCACTTCAACACTTCGATATACCGACAGTCAACTTGGCACCGCTGAAGGGACTGCAGCACCGCCCAAATTTCGACGGAATCAAAGGCTTTCTCATAGTCCACATACGCCAGACATAGTGGCAAATTGTACTCTTCGGACTTCTGTACAACTTGCCGAAGGGTATGTATGTGGTCTATGGTGCTAAAGCCCTTTCGGAAGCCGGCTTGTTCGGGAGGCTGGAAGTCGTCAAGTCTGCGCGCGAGACGATTCGTAATGACTCTCGAAAACAGCACGTAGACGCGGCTCAGAAGGGAAATCGGTCTGTAGTTCTTCAAGAGAGCGTTGTCACCTTTCTTGAAGAACAAGACCACCGCACTTCTGCTCCACGCCTCCGGTGTAATGCCACCATGGAGGACGGAATTAAAGAGCTTCTGAAGGACTTCAAGTACCGGTCTTCCACCCGCTTTCAGAAGCTCCGCTGTAATTCCATCCTCGCCTGGGGCCTTACCGTTTTTAAGGTTCTGGAGAGCCATCCTAATCTCGCTCAGACTGACATCCGGGATATCTTCGGAATAGTGTCGGATGAGACTCGCTCTTGGATCGTTACTCACACTTGCGTGTGGCTCCAACGATGATGTGTACAGCTGCCCATAGAACCTCTCAATCTCACTCAAAATCTCAGGTGTCCCGGAAACGATGCTGCCACATTCTGTCTTCAGCTTTGACAGTTGGCTCTTTCTGGCAGACAGATCTCTGGCAAAGACTTTGGAGCCTTGGTTCCGCTCGATCGCTTCTTCAATACGAGCTGTATTGAAGTTGCGTAAGTCCCGCCGCATGCACTTGGAGATCCGTCTGTTCAGATGCCTGTATGCTGTCAAGTCTGTTGAAGAATGTAGCTTCATCTCCCGTCTAACAGCCATGAGATTAAGAGTGTGATCGGAGAGTTTTTGTGTTCTTCTGCGGCGGGTCTTGCAGAACTTAGCTCCGACCGCATGGACAGTTTCCACGAGCTTGTCATTCATATCGTCCACTTCATTGCAGTCTTCCAGGCACTGAAAACGGTTTTGTAATTCGAGCTGAAAGGTTTCGGGACTTTGGAACAGAGCACGAGGGGGACGGAGCGTTGACTTCATTAGACGAGACCTCTCCAACTTAACGTTTAGGTTCAGTGTGCCTCTAACCATTCGGTGATCGCTACCAGTTTTCACCCTCGCGATCACGGAGACATCACTGAACAGTTGTCGTCTGGTCGTCATAATGAAGTCAATCTCATTTTTTGTGGAACCGTCGGGGCTCGACCAGGTCCACTTCCTGTGGGGCCGCTTCTGGAAGAAAGAGTTCATCATAAAGAGTCCCTCTTTCTCCATGAAGTCGGCCAGCTGCTGGCCCCTTGGGTTCCGTTGCCCTATTCCAAATTTCCCTACTTTCAGCTCACCGTTCTCTCTTGTGCCTAGTTTTGCATTGAAGTCTCCCATTAACACCGTATATTGGGTTTTGGAGGAATGCATGGCTCTAGAGATATCCTCATACATTTCCTCGACCTCCTCATCGGGGTGTGCCGAGGTTGGTGCGTAAACCTGTATGACCTTCAGCGAATACCGTTTGGTGATTCTGAGTATAAGGTACGCAACCCTCGTCGACACACTCCCGATCTTTACAACGTTGTTAACGAGAGACTTGTGGACGATAAATCCGACACCTCCTTGGGACAGATGGTCGCCCTCCCGGTGATAGAGCAAGTTGCCGGATTCGAGGATTACCGTGTCCTCCCCCTCTCTTCGGACTTCGGATAATCCTATAATATGCCAGCGCAACTTGTCTATCTCTTCTTCCAGCTCCACGATCTTCTCGTCAGTCCTCAGGGTGCGTGCGTTGTACGTTGCCAGGTCGAGTCGTCTAAGGTGGCAACCGAACCTCCACCGGAGATTCTTAGCACCCCCTGCCCCGCCGTTACCATGGTCGCCACCGTAGCCAGGAATAGCGGGGCCGCCGGGGACTGGGGGCCGTTTTTTTGTTACTGTCATTCATAGGGGGGTATTTGCCATAGTTGCCACGCTTGGCGAGCGGGTTGGCAACCGCAGTTTTTTATTGTAATTTGGCTATTATCAGGAAGATGCTGCTGCCCATCTCCTGCCTGTTTCCCTTTGTCGCCTTTTACGACACCCACGGGAGGATATGGGGTAGTGGATATTCTTGACCGCCACTACACGGCATTTACCCCCATTAGATTGGTGGCAATTTGGTAATACATCCAGGAAGTCAATGGATACAGGTGGCTTAGGACAATCTTTGTGGTACTCCTAGTGGAAAGATATTATTATTATATTAGGAGTTATGCAACTGGGCTACCAGGCATCTCACAGATCGGAGAACATGAGGTCGTAGTTGCCGGTGCTTGCTCGGACTCAGGTGTTATCACCTACCCTGTTTCTACTGCCTAATGTCGCAAACTAGTAACATTAGTTGCTATGCAGATGAAAGCGCTTGTGAAGCTTATTCGTCGACCGTGCCATTATTTCTGGGGAACCCGTCGTCGAGAACCGGAACAAACTCGTCCGAAGTAGAGTCTTTGTTCAGTTTAATCACAGACAGTGGCGTAGCGTGCCTTAGATGGGCCCTGTATCAAAATTTGTTGGGGGGCCCCAATGAAGAGTAAAGATTTCATAAAAGGAACAAAAACGCTTGCATTGAATTCAAATTATTATATATTGATTTTAAGTTATTCATCATCATCATTACAGTCCTTCACAAGTCCACTGCTGAACATAGGCCTCCCCCAAGGAATGCCACAAAGCACGGTCCTGAGCCACCTGCATCCATCGACTTCCTGCATATCTTACCAGGTCGTCACTCCATATAGTGGGGGGACGCTCTACACTTCGTCCGCCGGTACGAGGCCGCCACTCGAGTACCTTTTTTCCCCATCGGTTGTCGGTTCTTCGAGCTATATGGCCGGCCCATTGCCACTTCAGCTTACTAATCCGTTGGGCTATGTCGATCACTTTGGTTCTACTGCAGATATCTTCATTTCTAAGTTTATCACGCAGAGAAACCCTAAGCATAGCCCTCTCCATAGCTCGCTGAGCGACCTTGAGCTTCCTCATCCGGCCAGCAGTGGAGTTGGACTGGTTGTACAGTCTCGTTTTCAAGTTTTGAGGTATACCTGACGAGAAGATGTGCCGTAATTTCCCGAACGCTGCTCAGCCGAGTTGAATCTGTCGATTGACCTCTCAGTCGAAGTTGGACTTACCTAGTCGGACTATTTGTCCCAGGTAAACATACTCGTCAACAACTTCGAGCTTAGTGCTCCCAACAAATACCGGCATAGGTGTGACATGGACATTAAACATGATCTTTGTTTTGTCCATGTTCATCTTAAGACCTACCCGTTGGGAAAATCTATTGAGGTCATTAAGCATAGTGCTTCTCCTCCAGCGATTCTGCCATAAGGACTATATCGTCGGCAAATCGAAGGTGAGTGATGTACTCGTCATTGATGTTAATACCGTATACTTTCCAGTCCAGAAGCTTGAAAACGTCTTCCAATGCAGCGGTGAAGAGTTACGGGGATATAATGTCGCATAATTGGATAGGTTTCGTACTCTGGTTCTGTACTCGGATAACTATCGTAGCCCTACTGTACAAGCACTTCAGCACTTCGATATACCGACAGTCAACCTGGCATCGCTGAAGGGACTGCAGCACCGCCCAAATTTCGACGTAATCAAAGACTTTCTCATAGTCCACATACGCCAGACATAGTGGCAAATTGTACTCCTCGGATTTCTGTACAATTTGCCAAAGGGTGTTTATGTGGTCTATGGTGCTAAAGCCTTTTCGGAAACCGGCTTGTTCGGGAGGCTGGAAGTCGTCAAGTCTGCGCGCGAGACGATTCGTAATGACTCTCGAAAACAGCACATAGACGCGGCTCAGAAAGGAAATCGGTCTGTAGTTCTTCAAGAGAGCGTTGTCACCTTTCTTGAAGAACAAGTCCACCGCACTTCTGCTTCACGCCTCCGGTGTAATGCCACCATGGAGGACTTCAAGTACCGGTTTTCCACCTGCTTTCAGAAGCTCCGCTGTAATTCCATCCTCGCCTGGGGCCTTGCCGTTTTTAAGGTGCTGGAAAGCCATTCTAATCTCGCTCAGACTGACGTCCGGTATATCATCGGAATAGTGTCGGATAAAACTCGCTCTTGGATCGTTACTCGCACTTACGTGTAGCTCCAAGGATGATATGTACAGCTACCCATAGAACCTCTCAATCTCACTCAAAATCTCAGGTGTCCCGGAAACGACGCTGCCACACTCGGTCTTCAGCTTCGACAGTTGGCTCTTTCTGGCAGACAGATCTCTAGCAAAGACTTTTGAGTCCTGGTTCTTTAATACGAGCAGTATTAAAGTTGCGTAAGTCCCACCGCATGGATTTGGAGATCTGTCTGTTCATAAAAACTTTTAGGAAAATTTACTTCGCAAATATCCGCGTTATAAAATAAAATGATGTGTCTTACCTAGTATGAAGAGCACCTCCCGCCCTCCCTCACTTGCGAAAAAAAAAAAACAACACAACACAAACAAATGATACAGACTTCTGTATAAAAGGCACTTGTTTTAGCTCGCTGCTCACTTAGCAGTTAGCCACCGTAGAGTCTATATCACCTGAGGATGCCTCGTGTAGAGGCGAAACACGTGTCGTATTATCGTCAGTGGTGTGTCTTGCCTAGTGTAGTGGTCTTGGGAGTAGCGGTGCTGGGATTAGTGGTGACGGGGATAGTGCACGCAATTGAGGGAGGGCGGGGGTGCTCTTCATACTAGGTAAGACACATCATTTTATTTTATAACGCGGATATTTTCGAAGTAAATTTTGCTAAAAGTTTTTATATAATGGATCTCCGCAAAGTAACGCCTGATTCTATTAATTATCTGTCTGTTCAGTTGCCTGTATGTTGTCAAATCTACTGACTGACTGAGACTGCAGCTTCATATCCCGTCTAACAGCCATGAGATCAAGAGTGTAATCGGAGACTTTTTGTGTTCTTCTGCGGCGGGTCTTGCAAAAATTAGCTCCGACCGCATGGACAGTTTTCACGAGCTTGTCATTCATATCGTCCACTGCATTGCAATCTTCTAGGCACTGAAAACTATTTCGTAGCTCGAACTGAAAGGTTTCGAGACTTTGGTTTAGAGCACGAGGGGGACGGCTCGTTGACTTCATTAGACGTGACCTCTCCAACTCAACGGTTAGGTTCAGTGTGCCTCTCACCATTCGGTGATCGCTACCGGTTTTCACCCTCGCGATCACTGAGACATCACTGAACAGTTGTCGTCTGGTCGTCATAATGAAGTCAATCTCAGTTTTTGTCGAACCGTCGGGGCTCGACCAGGTCCACTTCCTGTGGGGCTGCTTCTGGACGAAAGAGTTCATCATAAAGAGTCCCTCTTTCACCATGAAGTCGGCCAGCTGCTGGCCCCTTGGGTTCCGTTGCCCTATTCCAAATTTCCCTACTTTCAGCTCACCGTTCTCTCTTGTGCCTAGTTTTGCGTTGAAGTTTCCCATTAACACCGTATAGTAGGTTTTGGAGGAATGCATGGCTCTAGAGATATCCTCATACATGTCCTCCACCTCCTCATCGGGGTGTTCCGAGGTTGGTGCGTAAACCTGTATGACCTTCAGCGAATACCGTTTGGTGATTCTGAGTATAAGGTACGCAACCCTCGTCGTCACACTCCCAATCTTTAAAACGTTGTTAACCAGAGACTTGTGGACGGTAAATCCGACACCTCCTTGGGACAGATGGTCGCCCTCCCGGTGATAGAACTAATTGCCGGATTCGAGGATTACCGTGTCCTCCCCCTCTCTTCGGACTTCGGATAATCCTATGATATTCCAGCGCAACTTGTCTATCTCTTCCTCCAGCTCCATGATCTTCTCGTCAGTCCTCAGGGTGCGTGCGTTATAAGTTGCCAGGTCGAGTCGTCGTAGGTAGCAACAGAACCTCCACCGGAGATTCTTAGCCCCGCCGTTACCATAGTCGCCACCGTAGCCAGGAATAGCGGGGCCGCCGGGGACTGGGGGCCATCTCTTCGTTACTTTCATGGGGAGTATATTGCCATAGTTGCCACGCTTGGCGAGCGGGTTGGCAACCGCAGTTTTTTTATTGTTGTTTTGCTGTTATCAGAAAGATGCTGCTACCCATCCTCTGCCTCAGTTTCCCTCTGTCACCTTTTACGACACCCACGGGAAGATATGGGGTAGTGAGTGTTCTCCACTGCCACCCGTGCCACTACACGGGTTTTTGAGTTATTACTTACAATTAATACTCCTAGGAACTAAGCTAGCCAAACAATTCAAATCAAATATACACTTTTCGTGCCTCTTGTTCGGCGAACACAGCTGAAGAAGGTTCGGCTGCATTCATAGCTGAAGACGATTTCAGTTTTACTAAATTCTTTACGTCTATAGACAATAGTAATAGCCTTTCCTGTCCCATAGAAGTCCTTGGAATTTTTGCTCACACACGTTTGGGGCCCCTGTAGCCCGGGGGCCCCGTATCATTGATACGGCTGATACGGCGGTAGCTACGCCCCTGATCACAGAAGACACAAGATTGCGCGTTTATAGCAAAAATAACTCTTGTCATATTTCCTCATTTTCAGGGCACTTCCCTTGTTGCTGAAATTCTCGATATCGTCCACAACATCTGAATGCCTGGTGGTCTTCCGCCGTGCGATTTTCGAAAAAAATTCTTCCTTGCACCTTATTACCTTGTGGAATCTGTCATCACCAACGATTTTTCAGAGCTATAAAAATTAGATTCTAAATTTAATACTAGAAAAATACATAAGCTCATAACCCGTTCTAGATTTTATCAAGATTTATAGCAAAGTAGCAAGGTAGATTTTATAACAAGGAACAAATCTTCTAAAGAAATGTCATGGAAAGTAAAAAGACACGGGTTTTTTATATGTACAGATTTCTTTATTTTCATTTTGGAGATGTCTACTGTAACAGTAAGACATTCTTTCTTAACAGCATTCAAGATATATTTGTTGGACGTCACTTGATTTTTTTCCATTTTCATTTGTTCACTTTTACGACGGATATTTAACGGGGTGATGAACTAAACCTTGCGCTGCAATCGTGCAGTTTTTTTATTATAATGTTAAAGTAATATTATGATTAAAACGCCATATCATCCTTTGGGTATCGTAGTGGTGACAGAGGTAAAATGTAACAGGTGATAAGCAGCTGCATTTTCCTTATTCAAAGTAATAAAAAAACTGAGATTGCCACCTCGCTTACCAAGCGTGGCAGCTACGGCAAATGAAGAAATCTGGCAAACTATGGTAAAAGATGGGAGGATTCTCTATGAGGCAATTTATGTGGGGCTTATGTTCAAAAGTGGAGTTTTTTTTGAAAAATGAATAAAACATTAAAGTAATCAAGTAAAACGAAAACTTAGTTCACAATATTTTTCATTATATTTGTGGACAACTATAATAACAAGTGTAGTCTGCTGTATCATTATCAATGTTTAAAGTATTATTTTTGTTTCTCAGGTCACTTCGTGGCTCCTCTAGCTGCACACATGTTCTGCAACCACATGGGGTTTCCTAATTTCGGAGAGATTCGTTTTTACCCTTCTTTGCAGCGACTGGCCATAATGAGTAACTTTGTGTTAGGATTAACTTTATGGTGTTTTTTGCTAACACCAATGACAAATCCGTACATTTTCGACAATCGATTACATTGGCAGATTTGAATTCACTGTGGGGGAATTAGTAATTTTTGCTAATTGTAGCAACAAGATTTTTAGACGTCACCTCATATCAGATGCAAAAATGTATTTTTTTTACGATACGATCACCATTACCATTGCACTACAAATAGTACGACTTCTAATATCGACGTATCTAGGCATATTTACCTTTTCGGTGGCGGCCTGGTACTTAAATTCGATGGCCGATAAATACGAAGGATGTTTTTTAAATTTTTCGTGAAACGTGTATAATACAATGCACAAAATTATTTATTATCTATTAATTATTAATAATAAAAGGACCCTACTTTTTAATAATCGTAATTTTGGGTTGTTCCGGCCATCTGGTCACCTATATACGCCAATGACTTACACACAGCAGTATTTCACAAGTCTGATCTATATCTAGTTTCTGACGTGCAAACCAAAGTAATATGTTTTGATGAGAATTTGTTGAAAGTTAACTTAAGTCAACTGTTAATAGAACGGGAATGTTTCTATCATAAAATTAAAACATTATTTATATGAAAAATTTATATATAGCTTTCTCCTGTAGTAACATGATTATTATAAATTGTTTTGTATTTAGAATACAACATTTTGATATACAAACATGTCCAAACATTTATTTACTTTTAGAATGTCTATATTGTTACTGATGGAACTGCTGGTTTGTGCTTAAAATCACCTCAGCTAAAAAAACGGACAATATTAGAGAAGTTTTAGTTGATCTTAACAACCGATAATCTATACAAATAATTAATATGAAAGTATATACGGAATATAAAACATACAATTTTCAAAATCTTTGTCTGTCTGTCTGTCTGTCTGTTTGTTCCGGCTAATCTCCGAAACGTCCGATTTTGATGGGACTTTTACTGGCAGATAGCTGAATTAGGGTTCCGCGTAGTAAAATTAAAACCCTAAATTACACGCGGGCGTAATCGCGGGAAACAGCTAGTAATTTACTAATATTGTTATGAGATGGAGTAATTTTCAAAATGACGTAATAAAGAAATGTATTGTTTGTTCAAATCATTATTGCTAGCTACTAATTATTTATAAGACCCGTGGTCCGTTTAGTAACTGTAATTGTAATGTAAATGCTTTAGATAACTGGAACAAACTTACGAATAATTAAAGTAATTTGCCTGCAATATATTTATTTTACTCAAAGGTATTGTGTTACTATTAATCAAGGTAATCACCCATGCAATCGATGCTTGTTTGCCAACGCAGTGTCAGTTTACTGATGTCTTTCTTAAAGAAATCAGCTGGGAGGGAGCCGCCTCTAGGGTATTGAATTTTTTTCCCGCCAAACAGTTATCCAAATTCTGTAAAAAAGTAGAAGTCTGTAGGCGCAAAGTGTGATGAGTACGGCGTATGACGGAGAGCTTCCAATCCCAGCTCTTGTAACTATGAGACCGTTGTGCAATATGATCGCGCGTTGTCGTGTAGGAGCAGCGGAAACGAGCGCTTGACCAAAGCTGGTTGGAGACGTGCGAGCTTTCCATCAGTTCATCAGTTCAGTTCTTCACAGTATACATCTGCAGTAATGCTCATTCCGTTTGGTAATAAGCTGTTAAGAATCACACCGGCATTAGGACCACCAAACAGTGACCATCACTTTTCTAGGGGTAAATTTTCGTTTAGGGCATTATAGGTGCTGAATCAGGATCTAACCAACTTGCTGGGCGCTTGCGATTGTCAAATGGAATTCATTTTTCATTGCAGGTAACGATGCGGTTCAAAATTCCTTCGTTTATGTTGAGTTGAGCAGTGTAAGGCATTTCGACGCGTACTTCGCCCTGGCGATCATTGAGTTCGTGGGGCACCCATTTGTCAAGGTTTCTTAACTTGCAAATTTGACACAATCGGACTAATATTGTGTTGATGCTAACGTCGAAAGTTGTTGCTAATTCAGCCAGCTTCCACAATCGCCTTTAATTCAAAGTTTCGGAAGACCACGGGGCTCATTTTTAGGTCGTAATTTCCAGAACTGAAGCAGGCAAATAAATAACAGGTGGTGCGTTCGTTTGTAGTATTTGTTCCGTAAACGTCGTTGATGTAGCGTGCCACTTGTGCCGCTTTGCTGCCACGACGGTACTCATATTTTGTTTTTATAGGATAAGTGTGACAAACGAGCACATAGTCCACCTGATGGTAAGTGGTTGCTGCGGCCCATAGACATCTACATCTATCTTCGATTACGAATCAAAATGCAGATGCGTCGTCACCCGTGAGGACTAAGATGGAATGCCTCGTTTCCAGTAAAATGGGTCTCCGGTTCTCTACACTCACCATACGAAACACAGCAGCGTTAAGCTGCTATTTTACACTGGTATTCTGTGAAAGCGTGGTCCTTCCCCGATCGACCCGACTCATTCGTGCTACAACCATAATATAGCTGCAGCATGGCTCTACCACGTATAGAATAATTCCATAATTATTATTTTGATTTGGAATGGCATACTGCAGATCGGCAATTTCATAGGTAAATATCTATTATTAAATGTTTTATATATATATAACTTTAAAATTATTCAATTACAAAGTTATTTCTTAAAATAAAATGATCATAATAGACTTATATTTCCATTTATGATGTACTGTTACAAAAATTACTGCTTTGTCCAACATATTTCATAAGGTTATATTTATAGTTTAGATTTGGATTTACATATGTGCCATATAACGAAATGCATAATGTTGTATAATTAATTTTAAGATTACGACAGGGTCTGCATGCATGGGTAAATGTAATTTATTGCCTCACTAGTCAATGTCTGTGTTGTTTTGTTTTAGTTCGTTCATAGAGTTGATGGTTAGTTTATTAAACAATTATACGTATGTAAAACTGTGACCTTATTGTATTGTGTCATAATTATATTGACTTCTTATATTTACGACAATACTATAAATTGAATAAAAAGAATAGGGATTTTAATGCGTTTAATTTTGACGTTTCGAAATCAGTTCAGTGCGTTCCAAAAATTTATATCGGAACTTTAAAAATCACAACAATGACCATAAAAACCGTAACGTAAAATTAAACGCGCTAAAATAAGTAAAGTTAATTGTATTTGTTGTGTCATAAATGTCGTTATAATATGTAATTAGTTGTATTTTAAAATTATAATCTGACGTGTCCATTATTAACGTAGTGTCTAACTAGTGGTAAGAATTATCGCGCAAAGCGTTTTTATTAAGTCTTATTTGGATGCGTGGGTTTCTAAAGCCCCTTTAGATATAACTCGGGTTAGTGGTCAGTTGATACACCGTCGTTACAATCATAATCACAACACACAAAATTAGTGGTAAAACGGGTCTCCGGTTCTCTACACTCACCATACGAAACAGCAGCGTTAAGCTGCTATTTTATGCTGGTATTCTGTGTGAGCGTGGTAGTCTGTGAGACCAATATAGCTGCAGCGTGACACTTGTTACTCTATTTTAGCCAACTTACCACATACGCTCTTTGATAAAAATTGTGTGATCAATCATTGGGGCGATTCAGCGCGATACTATTATTAAATTTTAGAACCAAGATTTTTTTTCTAAATGTGAATACACTACAATTTGTAATATTATCATATCATTTATATTACCTATTAATATACTGTAAGATGTTCTTTTCTATTTACTCTACAATAGTTAGGAGCTGATTTTTAATTTAAGCGCACATGGCGTTTAAACTGGTACCTAACCTAATAAAATAAGTCATATCTAAGTATAATTAAATGGATGTTACACGAATTAAAAACGTAATACGCTATTTTGTGTATTAATTCCAGTATATAAAAATGTAAGTCATCATAAAATTTATATTCCTATAAAATAAGGAGTGGAATAATTTTACCTCTGTCTTTTCATCCGATTACAACGTCGGTGTGTCTTCAAGGCAAGAGTAAATGGCATTTGTAAAGCAAGTCGGTGCGCTTCACCATCTTCGGCTGGATCACCAGTCATCATGAGGTGCGATAGTAGTCAAGCATTGGCTTAGAATTATTAAAAAAATAGATGAGTCGTTAAAAACCTAGAATGCGAAACACGATTTTGCAAAAACACGATTTTGCAAAATTTGTTTCCTTTCTTTTGTGTCTCTCATGTTGTACAATTTCTTGAAAATACATATCTGGACCTCGAAGATAAAGCAATCACAATTGCAAAAGTAATTTCAGTTTAATCGTGACAAACAATATAAACACATACGTTGATGGCTTGGTAAGCAGTGACTTAGAGCTAAACACGTTGCCTGTAAACTAGAATACCGCTCGGAACAAGCAATTGAAAGGCCTAAATAATTGTTCCGGGTCTGGATGTATATCCATGCGCAATTAATGTATGTAAAACAGCGCCATAACATGGAATAAAATCATTGAGTGAAGGCAACATATTTTTTAAATAAAATATAATAATCATTTTAATCAACGACACAGGACGTGTATGTTTTATCTTAATTCAGTTTGAACACATTCATACTCGCTAAAAGAACTTGCGAGCGAATTCCTTCTCACGTCCCTCGCGGTTTCACCCAGTGGACTACTTTTAAAACTCAATGTGAATTGTTCTTTTAGACAGAGACCAAACTGGTGGAACACATTGTTATGACATACATAACATTTAACATAATTCTATATTTATTAGTTTAGTATTTCTTCGCTACCAAGTAGCCCATAACTCTATATTTTTAATATTACAAAAAAAATGTCGAAAAGTTAATTGAATAAAGATTTTGAAAATAGTCGCTTTTTTATTTCAAAGAATTATCAGCATCGAGAATTGTATCAGTAGCCTAACATGAGAAAACGATTTAATTCGTCTTATTTTAATTATTATAAGCCAGTGTTTGACCACAATCCCACATGATAGTAAGTTTTTTTTTATAGGATAGGGTAACAAACGAGCACAGTCCACCTGATGGTAAGTGGTTGCTGTGGCCCATAGACATCTACATTTATCCTCGTTTGCGAATCAAAATGCAGATACGTTGTCACCTGTGAGGACTAAGATGGAATGCCTCTTTTCCAGTAAAAATGGTCTCCGGTTCTCTACACTCACCATACGAAACACAGCAGTGTTAAGCTGCTATTTGACGCTGGTATTCTGTGAGAGCGTGGTCCTTCCCCGGTCGAGCCGACCCATTCGTGCTACAACTATACTGTAATATAGCTGCAACATGGCTCTACCACGTGCAAAGTAGTGATAAAGCTCTAAATGGTAAATCGCACTGTCTTAGCGTAACAAAAGTAGAACACATTGCGCGAAACGCATTCATCCTGTATCATTTATATTATATATGTTTAAAATGCCCTCAATAATAATACCATCCTTGCATGCTTTTGAGATGGTAATAAAAGTTACTCTCCTGTGTTTGATTACAGAAATAAATATTAGAGATATTACATGATGGACATTGCGGAGTTTAATACATGTTTACTGATTTAATATTGACAAAGACATTGTAGAATTTACAAAGAAACATAACTTTACCCATATTCAAAAAATATCCATATTGGCTTTGCAGGACAAAACAGTATTAACGTAAGTTAATTTTATTACACATAAAAATATACCAATTTATTATAGTAAACGGCC
Organism: Parnassius mnemosyne; assembly: GCA_963668995.1. Taxonomy (NCBI): domain Eukaryota; kingdom Metazoa; phylum Arthropoda; class Insecta; order Lepidoptera; family Papilionidae; genus Parnassius; species Parnassius mnemosyne. The sequence continues at coordinate 31,652,285 of CAVLGL010000057.1, read as the reverse complement.
TAAAGATTTTATGAAAATCTAACCGGAATCGAAAAATCTGAAACAAAAAGAGTTGTTTTGACGAACAGGGGTATGAAAGTTCTCAATTGCTTGCTTTTACCACATGAGTAAAGAAACCGTACCGCACTTTTATGTTAATACTGGCTAGTGGGTTCATTGTCCGTACAAAAAGAAATGGTCTTCTTTGGCTGCATTGATGCATTAAACGAAGTGGCTCGAAGTATTCGTAAGTAATCGGAGTCATGGAAAATTTAAGAAGTGGTAGGTTATCCAACTTATACAACAACTACAAAATATACCAATTAAACCTATAAATTAATTAGAGCTAGGCCAATTGATGATGTAAAAGGAGACCGATTCTTGCCTTGACATCGCTTGATCGCCGATCTATTGGTCTATCGACCCACACTATCATCATCATCATTACAGCCCTTCACAAGTCCACGGCTGAACATAGGCCTCCCGCAAGGAATGCCCCAAAACACGATCCTGAGCCACCTGCATCTGTTGACTACCTGGAGGTCGTCACTCTATCTAGTTTTTTACATAGTTCTAACAAATATGTTACAAATTACAAAATGGAAACACGTTGATCAGCTCAGAAAAAGATATAGTAAGAACCTTTCCCCAGATAGGTAAGTGCTGTTATTATTATTACCATCGTTAATTTTTGCCACAAGCACAACGCGAAGATTCGCACCAGTCTGAAGAAAGGTTATACAGTAATTTAATGAGCGATTTGACACAGGGTCTAGGTCACGAGATGCATCTGCGTGTATATGTTGCCCTACAGTCACTAGTCACTACGCCAGTCAGGAGGCGGAGGCCTCTTCTATATTTATATCTTTACGTTCACCACTTCTTAGGATATCTATTTATTATTACTTCTTTAAAGGAAAATGTTAATATCACAAACTTCAAAAACTATTAAAAAGGTGACCTTGATTTGGTTGAAACCAATCTTGTCAGCCTAGAGCACAGGCGCAGAGTAGCCAGTCTCTCGGTATTCTATAGGATGCATTTCGGTGAGTGTGCGCAGGAACTACACCCTTAATTCCTCCCTTTCCTTTCCACCATCGGACAACCAGGCGGTCAGCGGGTTTTCACCCCTTTGTTGTAGATATTCCAAGCATTAGAACCAAAAGGTTTGCTTCGTCTTTTGTAATGCGTACAGCAAGAGTGGAATAATTTGCCGGCGTCTATCTTTCTGGGCGTAATACAATCTGGGCGTCTTCAAGGTAAGAGTGAATAGGCTTTTGTTACGCTAAAACAGTGCGATTTACCATTTATGGCCGCATCACCACTTACCATCAGGTGGGATTGTGGTCAAGCACTGGCTTATAATAAGTAAAAAAAAAAGAGTTACAACTATTGATAAAAAAAAAACTTACCTTTGAATATTTTGCTGTATTTTACTTTACCGACCCTTAAGTCCTATACTAGACATAAACCTCTACCGTTGTAAGGATAACTTGCCACTCTGTTATTCCGCGAAAATTTTAGGGAAAAGAAGCGTTGCAGAAAAAAATCAACTATTCATTAATCGATAGTGTACTTTAAATCACTTACATTATCGTTATTGTGTGTGAGAAATGTCTCCGCCTCCGATTATTTTTAAGAGGCTCATTATGGAGTAGTAAGTCTGCCGCGCCGCACCAGTACGTGTTGGCTGACTCCCTGTCCTTGAAATATTTTATTCCTCAGACACGCAGTTTTCCTCGACGATTTCCTTTATTGCCGAGCTTGTGGTAAATCATTCATCCATCTCTCCATAGATGATAGGCAATTTTGTCATATTTGGTAGGATTGGTAGGCGGGTTGACAACCGCAGTAGTTTTGTAATCACAAACCTTTTATCAGGATGCTGCTGCCAATTTCTTGTTTCAGTTTATTTCTATTGCCTCTTACAACACCCACGATAATGTGGTAGTGAATTTTCTTACGCCGATAATATACGGCGACGTGGTAATTGGAGACTTAAAATTTAAATTAACAATCATTGGTGCCGGCGGGGCCCATCAACTATCTGCTAGCTTCCATCGATGTAGTACCGATGAACCTATGTTTATGGTTTACTTCTCGTATGATATATATTGTAAGAAAATTTAACACATCATATTTTAAAATTGTTAGCAACGAATTTCTCATAAGTCTATGTAAAATTACACAAGCAGAACTAACGATATCAACACTATTGTAACTAGTAGCACAATACTAACCATAGTATTGGTACTAATGTTACTATAGTATCTACGTCATCGACAGCTCGATATTTGATAATTGATACCCTATTATTAATAGGGCATCAATTATCGATTCGATTTTCTTATCTATTTTTCGTACTATATTAAAAAAGAAACCTCTCACATAATGTCATCTTTATTTATTCTTTATTATCGTTAAATGGTACAAGTTGGTGTCTTAAGACTTAACACTTAACGATATTAGAGTGTAGTTAACATCAATGATAATAACAAAAAATACTTATTAACACATAATTTATTTACGATAATACGTTTCACATTCACAACAACTAACGTTTTTATATACACAGTAAAGTTTTAATTTTCAAAAATAAAATCTACCTATGAGATTATTATAATTAACTTATTTCGTATCTGTGCCTACGGTCTGACGTTTCAGTATCTCTTCTATTTACGTTTATGAAGGTCGTGTGTACGCCCTATACCTATCTCTTTCCCACCTATCATATTAATATACTTTATTGATGTCTCTTTTTAACGCTGTTTGGCGGCTAGCGGCTTCGGCTTTGGGCTCGGCCACCTTCGGCGAATCCTTCGGCTTCGGCCAAAATATCGGCCCATTTTAGCAAGCTTCGAAATTGAATAAACTATTACGAATGAGCGACAGCGAGGAGGTAGGAGATACCTCAAGATTTTATTACAAATCAAAATTAAATAGTTACAATTTCATAATTACGATGTTAAACAAAAAGGTTGAAAGCCAAATTAGAGTCGTATGGTGATGTATACTGCTTCTTCTGGAACGAAACCGATGATGCTAAACGCGGGGTCAATGAAATCGGATCTTGTTTGCTAAAAGTTTTTGAGAAACTCAACGGAGTCACCAAATGACAATGGGTGTAATTTAATTCTTTATTCTGGCAACTGTGCCGGTCAAAATAAAAATAAATTTATATAGTAGCACTTTACATGTATGACGACATATACTAAGATGGCTGAATGAAGCAGACAGTGATGGTAGTGAGGGCTTCGAAGAGCCTAACTACCCAAGCGATGAAGACTCGGATTATGGACCTGACATACTTGAAGAAAGTGACCATGAAACAGATTCAGAGCAAGAATGTGTTGACATTGAAGATTAAGAACAAGAGCCTGAAAACAGTGATAATTGTGATGATCCGCTTGCTCATCTGAGATCATCCAACTTTTACGTTGTTCGTCGTAAAACAGCGCAATGGTGAGATTGTAACTATTTATCGTTGGAGAAAGACTGCTCCAAATGCTTCAATAAAATCACGCCAGCACAATATTGTCTCGCATTTACCAGGACCTCGAGGTTTAGCTCGAAACATCAAAGATACTTTTGGAACTTATTTATACCCGTTATCATGTTGGACAATATTGTCCAATATACAAATGAAAAAATTGGTACTATTCAAAGCAGGTATGAAAGATCTCGAGATGCACAGCTGACTAACATGCCAGAAATAAGAGCACTTCTAGGATTATTGTATCTAATTGGTACGCAGAAGGCCAGCCACATCAAAGTATAAGAGGTATTTTCAGCTGATGGAACCGGTATAGATATAGTAAGAGTAGTTATGTCTCTCCAAAGATTTAGATTTCTGCTCCGCTGTCTGCGATTTGATAGCATTGAAACCAGAGAAGAAAGGCTTACTTATGATAAACTGGCTCCCATTAGGGACATTTTTGAGACGTTCAATCAGAAATGCAAGGAACACGCTGAAGTGTTCATTGCTTGATGAAATGCTTGTCTTTCCATGGCAAGTGTTCGTTCAGGCAATATTTGCCAAAATAAGCCAGACAATTATAGCATCAAGATATTTGCCACGGTGAATTCTAGAACCTTTTACACAAGCAACATAGACGTTTATGTTGGCAATCAACCTGCTGGTCCTATGGCTGTGGACACATCAACAAACGCTCTTGTAAAACGACTTATAGCTCCAATTTCAGGAACGAACCGCAACGTGACCGTTGATAACTGGTTCCCAAGTGTACCATTGGCTAAAGATTTGCTAAGAGACCACAAGTTTACTATTGTTGACGACATAAGGCAAAATGAGCCTGAGATCGCTAATGAGCTAAAAGCTAAAAATTGAGATGTTTTTTTCCTCTCTCCTATGTTACAAAAAAAGAAAGTACTGTCTATGCAGCAGTAAATCTGGAAACAGCAAAAAAAGCCCGAAATCATAGAATTTTATAATATTACAAAAGGAGGTGTCGATGTTGTTGACAGGTTGAAAGAGAATTATTCTGTTGCGAGAACGTGCTGCCGTTGGCCGCTGCAAATATTTTTCACACTGATGGATATTGCAGGTATAAGTGCACAAATCGTAATGACATGCAATCAACCAGATAATAGCATAAGCAGAAAAGTGGTTCTGAAAAAATATCACTTTCGCTTTGTGAAGATTATCTGAAATATCGGAGCACAATAAAAACTCTTTCAAGATCACTCCGCTCGCATATAAATCGTTTCACTGGAGATAAAGCTCCACCAATGGAACCCTAAAATCAGGGTCAGATGTCAAGAAAAAGATTTGCCTATTGCCTACGAAACATTGACAGAAAATATGCGTGTTTTGGGCAAAATATGTGTTCAAGACACTCATCCACTATTTGTGTCAGTTCTGTGGAGGAAAAAAATAAGGACTGATTATTTTTATTTGTTTTAGATTTATAAAGGTTGACTTTTTTATTAGTGGAGAAAGTATCTCATTTTTGTTAATTTTGTTTAATTTTAGAAGAAAAAGATTTAATTTTGTTAAAATTTTTAGTATTTTCTAAGAGCTGTCAAAATGACTACAAAAATTGTACATTTTTCTTATGATAATTTTTTCGTTAATTATACAGAGTTAGAATAAAAATTTTGGTTTTAATTAAAACTCAAATAACATGAAAATAAAAATATCGATAATTTAAGAAATTAAGACTCTTTTGACATTTAAAGTTAGGGTTTCTAAAGATCCCACGCGACCAACGATGTCATAAAAAAGAGCGCGACCGATAGCCGGTTAATAAAGACTGATATGTTAAATTTGTTATTTTTATCTGCTACTTGTGAAGGTGGCTGCAATAAAAGATTGATGATTATATTTATGTCGTTTAGTGGCCACTTTTTTGTTTTCGGATGACTAATTACCTTTATTGTTACACCCTATTAAAACAACAAGAAGCTGCGTTTAGTGTAATTTCTTTTTAAAACTAGTTAATTTCATTTGATTTTTTGAGCATACTAGAACCCAAATCAATGTAACTAACAAGTCCACATATCTCATATCTTTAGACATATCTCAAAGATCACACTCGGACCTCAGCACGATCTACCGCTAACAGCTAAACAGAGATAACAATAAAACATTTTAGGTGGGAACGGGATAGGTATAGGGCATAGGGGACACCAACTTCGTACATGTAAATAGAAGAAGTAATCTTAAAGGCCTACGACAAGACCCGTAATATAATTTTTCTTCCCTTCGGGGCAAAAATTGGTCTAGTTGATCAATTTGTTGAGCTTGCCAACGAAGTCAGTCTTTCACATAAATATAGCAACTAAAATGTTCTTGTAATCTTTTTAAATATTTATATGAAATTCGTAAGGAATGAATTAAGCTGCAGCTATCTATAATAAAAAGATATGAATTTACGACGTCGTATAAACTCTTTAAAAAAATATTAAATTTTTTATAATAACATGCCAATATGTAGAAGATATAGTGTTTCCTAGGCGGGTACACCCATATATATTGCAATGTATAATCATTTATCGATACAATAAACAATCAGTCTTAATTTCTATCTAAATAAATAATATTCGTAGTATAACGAAGGCAAAAACAGACACAATACATTATTTTACAGAATACAATTAAAACGGGAAATTATTTACAATGAAATAAGTTATGCACCTTTTCTAGAAGCACTTACGAGTGTTTTAGATTACACCTATATTCCCTGATTTTGTTTCTATCGTTTCGTTCGTATGCTGTTAGGCCTGCGGCCGTATGAGGCGTCTTTAAAGGGTAACTGTATAATGTTATAACCTATTATTCATTGTGTGGTTATAACCACATTTTAAATCTGTAATTTTTTTAATACTATTATGAGACTACAGAATCGGCCCACAGCTATTCTCGGTTACATCATGTTCGTGATAGAAGCCTTCACATGGCTTTATTAATTAATAAACCACTAAATGAAATAGGATAGTGATCCCACGTCTCAACTAAAATTAACGACTTCTGTAAAATACTCAAGATATCTTTAGAGGCTTGGTGCTCATTTACATACTACAAAAAATTGAAATGCACATACGTTTAAATGCCCTCTTTTAAATTTCATACAGAAGGAACAAAACATTCCTAAAAATTGTACTATAACAGCTAATATTGAACAAGTTCACTAAAGTGTCAAAATATAATAGTCAACCACCAAGTACATGAGGTCAAAATGTGAAGTTCCCGCGAAGACTCCAACAAGTCTTATTGAATTTATTTTCTTTGGAATCGTTCAGTTATAAATTTGAATGAATGAATGAATGAATGAATGAATGAATGAATGAATGAATGAATGAATATACTTTTATTGTACACCACGAACAAATATACAAACGTCATAACAAAATCAGATTATAATATGTACAATTTGGCGGCCTTATCGCTACATAGCGATCTCTTCCAGGCAACCAAAGGTGTAAAGTAATACAAACAATGAATAGGTAGGTGGTAGGTGGTGCAATATAAATATACAAATAATAAATGCAAAAAAAAAAAGATATAAATAACTAAGTAATACATGAAATAATATAAATTACTAACACATAATAAAAGATAAGGTAACACATATAATATATACATATACATACACATATACATACATATATACATACACACATATATATAAACATATATACATAAATATACACACAACACGTATATATCAATATATATATATATATATACAAAATTCCTCAAACAATAATATAAAACTGATAGATACAATAAATACATAATCACACAATCTATCCTAACGGTCTCCGAACGACTGAGACAAGTAATGCTCTTTAAGTAATCGCTTAAAGATAACAATAGTTTGTGCCTCACGTATATGCAAAGGTAGGGCATTCCAGAGCTTAATAGACTGGACAGTAAAAGATTTATTGAAAAATGATGTATTGTGAGTTGGCACACTTAAAATGAATTTTCTAGAAGAGCGTAAAGGTTCCCCCGGAAGCCCCACAAAATTAAACTTCTCCTTTAGATAGGGAGGAGTAGAAGGGTGAAATAATACACAGTACAGAATAGAAAGTATATGCATGTTCCGGCGAAGTCGGATAGGTAACCACTTGAGACGTGAGCGAAATTGGGAAATATGGTCAAATTTGCGCAATCCAAATATGAACCGAATACTAGTATTTTGAAGTCTCTCAAGCTTATTTAGCTGGTCCTCAGTTATGTCTACATAGCTTGCGTCAGCATAGTCGAGAATCGGAAGGAGAAGAGACTGTGCGAGCATAATTTTTGTAGGAATGGGAAGAAATGATCGAAGGCGACGCAGTGAACAAAGAGCGACAAAAGTTTTCTTACTTACCTCATTCAGTTGGCGTATCCAATTTAAGGAATTATCAATATAAATACCAAGATTTTTGACATTGTCAAAGTAAGGGATAACAACTCCATCGAATACGATAGGTGGTACAGAGAACCAGTCAATTCTTGAGATAAAGCTCTGGCTACCAATAATGATAGCCTGAGACTTTTTAGGATTGACATTTAGGCCATATGATTTACTCCACTCGTGTATAAAATTTAGATCCTTATTTAATGTAGCGATTGCATTCGGCAGATTCTCAAGAGTTGACTGGGTGTAAATCTGGACATCATCCGCATACATGTGGTAGAGAGAGGATATTTTATGAGTGATTGAATTAATGAAAATGGAAAAGAGTAAAGGTGACAACACGCCGCCCTGCGGCACGCCTGCAGTTATATCACACCAAGATGAGTGAGTTTCATCGACACGAATACACTGCCGACGGCCACAGAGATAACTTTGAAACCAGTCAATTACTGATGGAGATATGTTAAGGGAACATAACAGACTCAACAGTATATCGAAGTCAACAGTATTGAACGCATTACTGAAATCCAGCAAGGTCATGACTGTGAGTTGTTTATTATCCATACCCCACCGTATGTCATCAGTAACTTTGATTAAGGCAGTAGCCGTACTATGACCTGGACGGAAACCGGATTGTAAGGAATTCAATAAATTGTGCTTATTAAGGAAAAGGGTCAGCTGTTGGCAAATAAGTTTTTCAAGGACTTTAGAAAGGAAAGGTAAGATCGAGATGGGACGGAAATCAGAGAGGTTGACGGGATTAGATTTCTTTGGAAGGGGTATAATATGAGCACTCTTCCAGGCTTGAGGGAATTTAGAGGAAGAGACACAAGCATTGAGTAAATAAGTGATAATGGGAGTAATAACATCAAGGAGAGGAACAATCATATTACGGCTAATGTTGTCGCTACCGGCAGCATTTGCGGAGATGGATAATATGGTCTTCTTAACATCACATTCAGTAAACTGACTAAAAACGAACGGAGGATAATTAGGAGTCGGAATTACAGAAAGCGAACGAAGTGTTTGCAGTTTATGTTCGCTATCAAAAGAGTTAGAAGGATTAGAAAAATGTTGATTTAATAGTTCAAAATCAACACTAGGAGGTGAAGTATTTAGGGATGTTCTACCAACTCCAACTGTTTTGAGAAACTTCCACACCCTAGATGAGTCGCCGTTCTCGACTGATGTATGAATATGGCGTCGTTGCGCATCTCTACACAATGTGTTGCATCGATTCCTGATTTTGGCGTATTTCCTTACGTTTTCCTCTGTTTTATTCCTCTTAAGCTTTGACAATGCCGCATTCTTCTGCAAAATAAGCTTCTTCAGATCATCAGAGAGCCATGGAGCAGGTAGGTGTTTAAGTCTCACATAATGCATTGGCGCGTGGACGTCATAAAGCTGAGTGAGAAGAGAACAGAACAGTTCCACTTTATCGTCAATGCATGGAGCTCTCTCGATCACTGACCAGTCAATATTATAAGCATCTTCACAAAGTTGTTCAATATCCATTCCTCCAAAATTACGTCGCAGAACTAATTTGGGTTTGATTTTAGGAGGGCGTAGTTTATACGAAAGAAAAATTAAATCGTGATAAGAGAATGCATCAGCAGGGCACTGTCCGTGCTTGAAAACTAAATTGGAAGATGACACCATTATTAAGTCAAGAAGGGAAGGAGTACTGTTAGGAAAGTTATGAGTAGCAGAAAGGGGTAGGATTTGCATATTACACGCTTCAATTATAGCTTCAAGTTTTATAGATCGATTGTCGCCTTTAAGCAAACAGGTGTTAAAGTCACCCATCAAAATAGTGTGACTATACGTAGGGACTAGTGATTCTAAAAGAGATTCAAAAGAAGTAAAATAATTTATAGAAAGGGAGGGACTGTAGAAAACTCCAAGTAGGATTTTATTCTGAGACAGGGAGACCTCAACCAGCAAATGCTCAGCAGAATCAACAGGAGGTGGTTGACTTGACGAACTAACAATTTTAAATGGAAGGTAGGATCTTAGATAGATCGCCACGCCCCCACCACCCCTATTAGTGCGGTCATTTCTAATTAGATGAAACCCAGGCAAAGAATAAGAAGTGGAAGGCAGACAGGGTTTTAGCCAAGATTCTGAAACTAAAATGGCGTGAATATTTTGGGATTCAAATGACGCAAGCATGTCAGGATAATGAGCCGGAATGCTTTGGGCGTTAATATGAATAGCATTAAAGTTATTCACACAGTCTGAGAAAAAAGAATTTAAGGTGATGTTGAGTGAAGGAGGAGCAGTTGTACTGTGATAACTATCATCACTAAGTGTCCCATCGTCCGAAGACAACGATAGAAACAAATCACTATCGTTACAAATGTTTGAGGAGGCCATAAATATTAAATTAAAATATAAAATAAATTCTTATATACACTAAAAAAAAAAGAAAAAAAAAAATATAAATAAAGATCGAAAGGTACCTATACTATTACAACCACCAGCAGCATGAAAGAGAAAGCACATAACAAAACAACAACTTAAAGAAATAAAACAATCAGTTTAATATAAAAATTACCAAAACCTTGCAGTCTGACGCCAATAGATTTTAAGACATTTTGAAACTGTAAACGTCAGACTAGGCAGTATGGATTAAGATGCCTTTGCCAAAGTTATAAAATAAAATAAAAAATAAGAAAGAAATCTGACAACAGGTAACAACTGTCACTGTTAGTATAAATAAAGGTATTTATACGTAAATATTATTAACAAAAAATATAATGATTAATTAATCTACCAGTTATGTGAAATAATTAAAATAATTTCAGTAACAATGTGTGTTGCAGTGGAAACCTATTATAAAACTTATGTCTTAAAAATGAATGGCAAAGAATTATAATTAAAACCTGATTACCTAAAAGTTACAAAAATATAAGAATTGAGCTGCTGGAGTAAATTAGTAAAAACAAAATCATAAGAAAAACATGCCACTACCATCATTTTTTAGCCGTCTTCCCAGCCCTAGCAGTAGTAACACAGGGCTTGGGAGCCGAAGATGCCGCCGCCGCCGTCGCCGCAGTCAAGGATGTGGTAGTAGGGACACCACCAGCTGCATCAGGAATGGCGATCACCTCAGCCACGGTGTACACCCGGTGCTTCGTGCCGTCGGACCCAAGCACCACAACATATCCATCGCGTGTCCAACACTGGGATACACCAAAGCGCTTCCGAGCAGCAACAAACGCCTCATGACGACCCTTAGTCATGAACTCAGATAGAGTCTCTACCTCTACTACTCTCTACTCCGCTACCCTTTAGCTTGGTTTTGGAAAACCAAACTTTGTCACGGAGATCCTGATCTTGAAATTTCACGAGCAACACACGAGGCTTGTCGCCACGGGGGCGCCCTAAGCGATGGCATCTGGTAATAGAGTCCACACTTAATTCAGGGATGTTCAGCCGCTCTGATAATACCTTACTTGTGCAATGTACTAGGTTCTCATCTTGAGCTTCTGGCATTCCATGGACAAGCAACATCTTCCTCCTGGTCCTTACCTCCATTTCATCTTGCTGCCTAGAGAGAAGCTGGAGCTGAAGTTGCAGATTCTCAAGTGCTGACAGGACGAATGCCCTAAATGCATTAAATTGTGCATTAATATTGGAAGAAGGGCTCGTTGCAGGGATGGATGTTCTGACCTCCCTCTGGAACTCATCCATACGTGAAGTGAAATTCAGTGTTAGCTCTTCAATTGACTTCTTAAGCAAATCCATTTTTAATATTCAATTAAAGGTTACTTAAAGGTCAATGTCAAGTGACAGTGAAGTGGCAAAATAAGTTTTAAGTTGTGCAATGAAAAACAAATTATTAGTAAACAATGCTGGTGGATTTATGTAATTACAGGTACATTTATATACTTGATTGTTCTAAATTTACTATAATTAAAACTTTAAAAAATCAGGAACGATTTTAAATATGTCAACACAGTTTTGCGCCTACCCACCGAAAAAAATTTGCCAGTGTCAAGTAATAAAAAAAACATTTTTATTATCGTGTTAAAAACTTCTTTACAATATGCTGATGCGTCACGTTACGTAGTTTTTGGGAGATTTTTACGACAGCTTAACAGAGCAAACAGTTGATGACACGGCGCCTAAAGTTCTGGAAGCGCCGAAGCAGACTTTAACTTTGGATTTATATCAACATCGGAGCACTTGTTCCATCGTTTCCATTAACAGTTCCCATGCGCAATCAGTTAACACACAAAGCCCAAGAATTGCCACTTAACTAACTTTCTTTCCCGATGGTTATGGGTTTAGAGTATATAATTACAGTAGTATAGAGCGCGCGCAACGTTTTTTGAACGGGTGAGAACAACACGACGTTCCCACCAGTGTGACCATATGTGACAGGTTCCTGCCATTTTGACAGGTTCCTGCCATTTTGACAGGATTGGCCTCTTATTTTAGCCTTTGGCATGATCGGTTGATGTTTTATAAAACCTTTCATTATGGCTATTTAAAATGCCGAAAATGGCAACCCTAGATACTTCGCCAGCATGTGGGGGATTTCCCTGTATTTTTCGTATTATGTTTGTATCACATTCAATAAACAACTTTATAAGCTGCAAATTGGCACCCCGGCTGTCCGCTTTAAAGGAGCATACCGCTACTGGTAAACATAAAAAAAATATGAGTAGATTCAGCATGCGAAAGAATATTCTCTCAAATAAAATTAATTAAGACAAAACACGAAACAGATTTTTAAACAAACATATGTTTAAAAATCTGTTTCGTGTTTTGATGTTTTCTATCTTGCACGTTAAACAAGGCATTGGTGAGCATGGCGATTGCATTGCATTCAAACCAACGAAATATATTATGTTTAATTTAAAAAACATTTAAATGTGTATTTTTAATTTTCATTTAATGCAATGGTAAATAAAGTTGGCATTATTTAAGCATTTTTCACTACAGACTTTGACAGGATTTGGCAGGTTTTTAACCAAAGTAAGACAGGATCTGTATTTTAAAGATGGTCACACTGGTTCCCACCGCGAGTGCTTGTAGTCGTGCTTGAGCTTGAGTGCTAGGAGTGTGCATTCCTCCAAAGATTTTTTTCATATTTTCGTATCAAAATGGTCAAATGTGCAGTTCGATCTTGCAAAACGATACTAGGAAAGACACAAAACTGAAATCCAGTATCACATTTCATCGGTAAGTCGATTTTTATTCTTTTATATTTATGATAACAAATCACGCATCGCGGGGGTGAAGGTGACGAGGGATGCGGGCACGCACAGGGCCGCGCGACCAACGCTGTGTGTAATTGATATTTAAAATATTTTTTTGAAATGTTTGCTAAGAGAACTTAACTACGAGTACATACTATATTTATGTAACTTTAGCACTCAAAATCTTATTTATTATAAATGATTTTGATTTGTGATTTGTACGATATACTTTCTAACATTTTTAATGTGATAACGTAAACTTAAAGTATTGAATGTTACGAATCGTAATTGATTGCGGTTAAGGTACGAAGTAGTAAAAAATATTGATATCGCAATTTTTTAAAGGTAGACCGAAAACGGTTAAAATTCAAAGACACGCAATCGGTATAAAATAACGGTAGCGCTATTTTTAAAGACTTTTGTTACAACTTTGTATAACTTTTACATAACCGAAATTATTTCGGTAACGAAAAATATCGCACGGCGCGGATGTGTACGACACGACGTTGCTACTTCTCTCACCGAGAGAACTTGTAGCGTCGCTGTCGCTAAGAGATTCTCTGCGACTCGGAGCGGGAAATCTTCGCGAGGTCAGCCGCGAGCGTCCGTCAGTTAAGTACCAGTCACACACACGACCACAGGGATATCGAAATCGACATTGCTTACACTCGCTATCACCTCGATTCGCCTCGTTGAAGCTAAACGATTGATTTTATACCTAATAATTTTAATAAAATAATAATGGGAAGAAAACGAAAGAACGCTGTGTACGTTTTCTTTTCTTTTTATAAAGAGACTAGAACTTCTACGTGGTTAGTCCCTTTTTTTTTAGGCAAACAAATATACGACTCACCTGATGGTGACTACCGCCGCCCATGAACAACCGCAACACTAGGGGAATTGCAGGTGCTTTGCCGGCCTTTTAGAAAGGTTCTTTTCTTGAAGGTCCCTAAGTCGTATCGGTCCGGAAAAATTGCCGAAGGTAAACATTTCCACAGAGAAGTTTTGCGAGAAAGAAAACTTCTAGTAAAACGCCAAGCATCGAGATAGTGAGAATGGTATCGTGAATTTTGAGGCGATGTGCGTTCGTCAAATTTGGCAGCTGGAATTAATCCGAACAATTCCTCAGAGCACTCCCCGTGGTAGATGCGATAGAAATTGCAAAGGGATGCAACATCCCTACGCAGTGCCAATGAGTCGAGCCGATCGGAAAGGACTCGGTCGTCGACGATTCGAGCCGCTCTGCGCTGGATGCGGTCAAGTGGAAGAAGCTGGCACTGGGGAGCCCCAGCCCAGAGATGGGAACAGTATTCCATGTGAGGCCGAACCTGCGCCTTGTAAAGTTGCAAGCGATGTGCCGACATGAAATACTGTCCCGCTATGCTATTCATGCCAATCTTTTTAGAGGCCAAATTGACCATCCCTTCCAAGTGACCACGAAACTGCACACTATTCGATATATCGACGCCTAGGATTCCGATGCTAGCTGAGGCAGCAAGGGTTCCTTGAAACTGAGAAGATACGACAAAGGGGTTCTTTTTAGCGGTAAACGCGCAAACTTGTGTCGTCTGAGGATTGAATTGGACCAGATTTAGTCGCCCCACAATCCGAGACTTTGTTCAGCAAATACTCGACTTCAGACACAAGTTTGTCCGGTACTCGACGGCGTTTTCCCGAGAAATATTGGCACGGCCGGTGTATAAGGCATCACCAGTGCTGTCGTCTGCATAGAAATGAATGTTACTAGTTTGCAACATATCATTGATATGCAGAAGAAACAGTGTTGGTGATAGCACGCAGCCTTGTGGAACACCAGCGTTAATAGGCTTGTAATCAGAGTATGCACCATGTATGTATGGTGATCCAATTGCACAATTTCTTGGGAAGCCTATAGGAAGGGAGCTTCGAAAGAAGCACTTTGTATCAGACCCGATCGAAGGCCTTCGCTATATCCAAACTAACGGCCAATACCTCCCCCTTGGACTCTACTGCCTCCACCCGTCTATGAGTCAGATAGACCAGAAAATCACCAGCTGGTCGACCCCAACAAATACCGTATTGGCGATCACTAATCAGCTCGTGATCCTCAAGGTACCGCATGAGCTGGTAGTTTATAATGGATTCCATTATTTTGGAGAACAAGGAGGTGATGGTGATAGGCCTGTAGTTCGACGGATCTGAGCGGTCGCCTTTTTTAGGGATCGAGTGGATCAAAGCTGTCTTCCATGAATTCGGGACTACGCCTTGGGAGTAGCAGTACCAGAAAAGACCCGTTAAAATCGGTACCAACTCCGGTGCACACGTGTTCAGCACAATGGGAGGGACTCCATCATGTCCACTCGACTTGTTGACGTCCAGGGAGAGGATAGCTTTGCGAACCGAGCGCTGTATAAACCGGACATCCAGCACGGAGCATTCACACCGCGGAATGGTCGGCGGTGTGTTCCCCCCGTCATCCAGAGTCGAGTTGGAAGCAAAAAGAGAGCCTTACAGATCGGCTTTCTCCTTTGCGGCATGGGTCAATGAGTCGTCCTCTCTGTGCAGAGATGAAAGAGATGGCTGACAGAAGTTCCCTTGGACAGGCTTGGCAAGAGACCAGAATGCATGGGTTTCCGAAGGAAGGCGAACTAGCTTCTCGCCAAATATGCCGATGTGTTCTGACCTTGCCTTGGCAATGACTCTTTGAAGTATCTGTAGGTGGAATCATACTTCTTTTTAAGAGGGCTGATGTTTACATCCCTAGACGTTGATGCGTCAGCCCAGGCCCGGTAGCACTCTTGCTTATAACGTGATGCTATTTTACAGGAACGACTAAACCATGGCTGGGATCTCCCTCCGATGGGCACCACCGAGGATGGAATAAAAGTTCCACAACATCAGCGACAGAATCATCAACAACGCTGGGATCGTCTGGCGAAAAGCAAACCGCCCCCAAAGCTAGAATGCAAAAGAAGACCGCATCTTATCCCAATCGGCCGAGTTATAGTGCCAAACACGGCGCAGCCTGCAGAATGCAACCGCGACGTTAGTGTGAGTGGCACCACACTCCGGAGAAGACAAAGGTCCAAAGTGCCAAGAGGGGCGTCGACGAAAACCTGATATCCGTGAGAATGAGAGGTCAGCAGAAGGTCCAACAGGTGCGTGATCCTCCACATCTAGAATAGGGCGCGTAGGCGAAGTAACCAGCTGTGTAAGACAATATACCAAAGCAAAGTCATAAACAGATCTCCCCGAATGATCGGTTAAACGTGAACCGAGGCATTCGGCGTGATGGACGTTAAAATCGCCAACTATCACGATTTCTGCGGATGGGATCTGTTGTAGCAAGGAATCTGTAGTCATTTGGACGTGATCGATGAGTTGCCTCTGTTTCGGCATTACCGCTATGGAACTTATCACCCGTTGACGAGGGGATGGTCGTCGCTGTCTACGTGAAGCCATAGGATGGATACCTTCAAGATTGCCGAGGCATCGAAAACAGATGCCCTCTCTGACAATACGCAAACTCCAGTCCGGGGACAAAGGAATGTTCTAATTTGTTTCCCGGGTAGGAGAGATATGAAGTATCAGCCGGAGAGGACATCTGAGTCTCGGTTAAAAAGAGCAAGGCCGGCTTCGCCGTCTCCAGATAGTAGTGTACAGCGTTAAGTTTTGAATGTAGTTCACTGATGTTGCAAAAACTCACAGATAGGGATCGCCTGGGTCATATTGCTCCGCTTGCCACGAGCAATTTTAATTTTAGCAACATGTTATATTTTTCGCAACACTGGGTCACCTTATTATAAGAAGCTAAGGTAATTTTAAAGCGCAATCATTGTTGCTAGTGCGTGCGGTGCGGAGTCTGCGGGGTGTCACGGTCAGCTGGCGGTAACCGAAAGAACCTTTGTGTTAATGGTTAAAGTAGCGAAAGATATAACGATACCATTATATTTAGGTACCGAAAAAATAATGTGTATCGTAATATTAAGCTATCGCAATAAAAAAGTATGACGTCATACCCCTAACCGTTATAACCCATAATGGTTCGGTCATGCAAACCCTGGTTACGATATCACCTCTAAACAGTTGTTATCGACTTTGAAGAATTTTGGTGTATATAGAATGAAGTAAAATAAAATTGAAATACCAAAATTAAAAAAAAAAAATGTGTATGTTAATATTATTTTTTCTTATTTTTCAACTTTCCGAAAGACCGAACTTGATGAACAAGTCGGAATATCGTTAACAAAAATAGGACTGCGCAACCTAAAGTACCGCTGTCCCATCGATTTTTTGGTACAACAACACTTTCTGATCATAATAGGACGGAAGCAGCGTCAATTAATTCAGGCAAAGTAACTGTACCTTTCGCACAACACGAACCATCTACTTCAGACGATATACATATCTATTCAGAAGTGACTACAGACGTATGTCCACTTCTCCCAAATGTAGGTGATACCCCAAAAAACGTAAATCGAAAGAGATAGCTAAACGTCGCCGATTGCGATGTAATGCGCTCTACATGACACATCGGCGCTTGAAAAAGAAAGTTGAAAATTTGTCGCAAGTACTCAACGAATTGAAAGAAAAGAGATTAATTACTTAAGAGCAATTTGACCTTCTAGAATAGTGCGGAGTTTCTGCAGCAGCTCTCATTAAGAGAATTATTAGTAAAAGTAAGGAATATTCACCAGACCTACATTTGCGCTAACACTCCATTTTTATTATCCGAAAGCATACTCTTACATAACTGGAGTACATTTAACACATGTCTACCATACCAGAGTACGATCCGGAAATGGTACCAATGCCTCGATGCGAGTTCAGGTTTCACCGCCTAAGCATTCAATGCTATTCGCGAGGTAAAGGTGACCGAAAATAAAATTTTATGTAAATTAGTTACCGATGAAATGTAAATACCTAAAGCCAAAGAGTTTGATGGCAATAAAGTGCAAGGTTAAGTGTGGACTTTGGAGCAGGAATCGACGTACCCGAAGATACAGCGGTATTGTGTACACAACCCCTGGTATTTCTTTTAGTTGCGGTAAACGGACAATTGAAAATGCCCGTGGGATATTTTTTAGTGGAGGGTGCTACAGGACAGCAAAGGGCAAATTTAGTTATTTTAGTGCCTTTCGAATTGCCACGAGGTCCGCATATAACTTGTATCGATGATATTCGACGGTCTAACGACAAACATGGCTATGGCTCGCGGACTTGGCTGTTTATTCGATCTAGGAGAGTTGAAAACATATTTCCCGCACCCTGAGACGGAACAGCCTGTCTACGTGTTTCTTGATCCATGCTACATGGTCAAACTTGTCAGATATACATAAGAAAGTAAAAGGTTTTTCAAGATAACAATGGAGGCGTTATTAAAAGGCAATATTTTGTTGAGCTTAACACCTTGCAGGAAAATGAAATTAACAACAAGACATATTGCTTTTAAACATTAAGTCATGTAGATAAAACTAGCAGTGTAATTATTAAGCGCTAGTGTGACAAAAACGATTGAATTTTGTGCAATATAGATTCGAAAAACGGAGCTGATCGTGATCCTCGAAGCATGGTTACTAAAACGCTGAAGTTGTTCATTGGAACAGATGTATTTAATATTCTTCATGCTCATTTATTTGAACAAGAACCTTGCAGCTATCATTTACAGTGATCCAAAATATATTGATATGCGTCAAATATTTAGTTCCAAAGTCAAATGTTAAGAAAACTAAAAGACAGAAGAACAGAAACAGAAGACAGCTTTATAACTAATATTTATAAAAAGCTTACACTTTCTAACGGTCAATAAAAACGAGAAATAATAGGATGTTATTACAAAAATGAATAAACATAGGATTGTTTAATTGAAAATGTTAAAATTCAATATAGTTCATGTAAATAACATAGTATTATTTGATTTACTAATAAAAAATAAACGCTAACACGATCTTTTATTTTATAAACCTTAATATTTAATAAGTCCACACGATTTTCTGACATTTCTATTACATATAATTGATTCGTGATTACAAAGAAATATATACTATAACTAAAGAATAATTTCTCGTTTTTATAGGAAATAACATATTAAACATAAAAAGTACCTAATAAAGAAATTTATTTACGTAACTTATCGATAACTCGTTGCCGATCGACACGTAATTGATACATCCCTATCTGTCATACTCGTACACTGATCAATATAAGTGTCATTTGTCTACGATGTATGGAGTGTAGAGTACAAGGAGAACCATGTTATAAGGGGCGAAAGTTGAAAAAGTGTCCTACTATTTACTGAAAATAGAGGTTCCAAAACCTACCACAATAGCGCTGGCCTCTGAAAAACTACGATATGAAGATAGCTGTTGTGAACGGAGTGAAGTCAGCTGAATTCAAATATTTAAAAAATTTCATGACTAGAGTAGTTAGTAAAATGCCAGTATACAAAATCTCAACTATTTACGTAGTATTCTAATTACTTTTGGCGCTTTTTTTAAATTTATCCTACGCTACTGCAGCGCCACCCTTTTTGGACACGTTTTTAGGGACACTTTTCATATATAGAGATGGTCCTCCTTCTACTCTACACTCCATACTACGATGCGTACTAAGCAATTTGTGCAATATGCACGTTCTATACTACTGTAATTATATACTCTAAGGTCATGGGAATTACAAGTATTTGTAGCAATTTTAAGGTATTTTATTTTGCTTTAGGAACTTAAGGTATTTTCCTGATATTAAATAAGGCTCCTAAAATGTTGTTCGTGTATATGTTACGGCTAAAAGCCGAAGTGCGGTTACACCTAGTTCTAGCCGGCTAGAACTAGGTGCCGCCAGTAGTAGTAGTTGGTTAAATTTAGTTGTTCTGTTAAATTTGTAAAAATACGGAAAAACGTATCATGTGATATCAGCGACAGTAGGTTAAGGTGCGTTTAAGGTGGCCCTTGGGCTACCTTAAAACCGCAGACATTTATCTAGTTTATAAATTATATATGATACATCAATCGCAAGCGACTACACCTTGCGTTAGCCGGCTACACCTAGGTGTATCCGCACTTTGGCTACTAGCCGTAACACGAATGCGGCCTAGTTCTAGCCGGCTAGAACTAGGTGTAATTGCACTTCAGTTTTTAGCCGTAACATATACATCCGATTATGATTAGGCTTATTAGTTAGTTGACTGCGCCTCGTTTATTTAGTGGTCGTAAGCGCGACTGCTGATCAAGTGGTTTCGTGTTCGAATCCCGGGTCGGGCCAATATTCAGTTTTTGGGTTTAACTGTCAAGAAATTTTCAGTATCATCCCGAAGTCAGTAAGTTTTTGTTTAGCGGAAGCTTGTGTTTCATCCCCCTGCCTCGAAAAATATGTGAAGCTGTTAGTCTTGCGCCTGATTACTCTCTGGGAGTGTCGGGTTGACTTCCCATTAGACTATGAGAGAATGAAGAGTGCACCTGTCCTTGCGCACACACTCGTGCACTATAATTCTGTCCTGCACAAATGGCAAATTTTCGTTAAGACTGGCCGCCGTGACCAGAATTCAGTCTGAAGGACATTATTAGAAAGTTAATTATTAGTAGGGCCCGGATTAATATGTAAATCCATATTTTTAATTGAAATAGTTTTTGTTCTTAAATATATTTTCTACATAAATTATGATATTTTGATCAAGAAAATGCAATTTCTATTTTCCATATTTCAAGTATAAATCCATATTTCACAAGACATTATTAATAAATTTATCCATATCTTGATTATTTTATGTTAGATGGATCAGCAGCTCTGTGAAATGCCTACGAGGGTCACACTGAAATGATCGGGAATAGAATATTTCGGATTGAGTTACAATAAAACGTTTTTTTACAATTTGAATACTGGCCTCTTAGAATCTTAATGACATTCAAACAATAAAAAAAAATGGTTAAAAAACATAAACTATTTTGATTTAAAGTTGACACGTCGCGGACAGAAATGGAGCTCACGCGTGAACATTTCCGTGCCATAATTTATCACAATTTTCGTCGCGGCTTATCTCAAGATAAATGTCTCAGCGAACTTGTTTCGATTTATGATGTTGAAGCACCGAGTCAAACGACAATATACCGCTGGTATGCCGAGTTCCGACGCGGTCGTGTGTCGCTCAGCACTGTTTCTTCTGCAGGTCGACCAAGAACAGCTGTCTCGCCTGAAAACATCGCAGTTGTGCGAACTATTATATTAGATGACCGTCATGTGACATACGAGCAGATTCGGGCTGTTATCAGTATCGGAATGACTGCAATTCAGTCGATATTACATAATAAGCTGTGTGTAAGAAAGCTAGTTTCCCGCTGGGTTCCCCACAATTTGTCCGAAGAGCAAAATGCGGCTCGTGTAGATTGGTGCCGGAATACTCTGCAACGCTTCAACGGAGGGAAGTCAAATGTCGTTTATAATAACGTCTCAGATGACGAATCATGGATTTATTCATATGAACCTGAAAGAAAACATCAGTCAGCAGTTTGGGTCTTCGAAGACGAGGTCAAACCAACGAAAGTGGTTCGCTCCCGCAGCGTGTCAAAGAAAATGGTCGCTACGTTTGTCTTGAAAAAGGGGCATGTTGCTATAATTCCTTTACAGGAACGCAGAACGGTTACCGCTGAGTGGTATATCACGGTTTGTTTGCTAGAAATGATAGCCGAACTCCCATACGGCTAGGAAGACAATGGATTTTTTGAAGCAGGAAAACATTGAGCTGATGAGCCATCCTCCGTACAATCCTGACCTGAGCCTAAACGATTTCTTTACATTCCCTAGAATGAAACATTTATTATGCGGTCAACGGTTTGAAGACCCCGAAGCAGCTGTGGAAACGAACAAATCAGCCATTTTGTCAACATCAACTTTGGACTGGAATTACTGTTTTAATAATTGGTTTGCACGAATGGAAAAGTGCATTAAGTTGATCGGAGAATACTTCGAAAAACAATAAAATACCATTTAGCTATACCGCGCATATGGTTTTTCTTATTCCCGATTATACTGGAATATAGACTATAGTTCGTCTATATTGCCAGTGTTCCTAAATTAAAAGGAAGGGAGAACTATGATGAGTGGAGCTTCGCAGCTGAAAATTTGTTGGTGCTCGAAGAGATGGACAAGTACATCAAACCGACGCCAGATTTTGAACTTAGCCTGTGGACGATGCAAAAACAAAGGCAAAGCTAATATTGACTATAGACCCGTCATTGTACGTGCATATAAAGAACACCAAGAGCTCGAAAGAATTATGGAATTCGTTGAAGACCATGTTTGATGACTCCAGTTTCTCGAGAAAAATAACCTTGCTGCGACATTTGATATACATATGAGTAGAAAACTGTGATTCTATGGCGACATATGCAACTGAAATTGTTGAGACAGCACAGCGGTTAAATGGCACGGGCTTTACAATAACAGACGAACGGGTTGGCTCACTATTATTAGCAGGCTTGTCTGGTCGTTATACTCATCATATGATCATGGCAATTGAACATTCGGGTATTTATTTATTTATTTACTCTTTATTGTACACCAAAACAAAACAAAAACGAATACAATTAAATCTAAATTAGAAAATGTACAACAGGCGGTCTTATCACTCTGAAAGTGATTTCTTCCAGACAACCTTAGTGTAGAGAACTGATGTAAATAATAGTTGAAAATAGAGGGGGGCGTACAAAATAAAAATAAAAAATATAAAATACATACAAATAAAGGCAAGTGAAGATTATGTATGATATAATATAATAGATTAAATGAAAAGAGTACGAAAAAGGAAAAGTGATTTATCTAATAGTGTTCTAAGTAATAGGATTTAACAAGACATTTGAAAGAATGAAGAGATTGAGCACGACGAATGTGGAGAGGTAAAGAGTTCCACAAACGTACAGCAGTTACACTAAAGGATTTCTTAAAAAAGGAGGAAGAGTGCGAAGGAGTAGAGAGAGAAAGATTGACGGAGGATCGAAGGAACCGATTATGGGTAAGGGAAAGATACTGGAAACGGTCTTTTAAATAATGAGGAGAGGAAGGATTAAACAGCACGCTATACAAAGTAGAGAGAATGTGAGTATTCCTGCGAAGGCGGATCGGGAGCCATTTGAGCTGTTTGCGAAATTCAGAGATGTGATCATATTTGCGAAGCCCAAATATGAATCTAATACATAAATTTTGAATGCGCTCAAGCTTATTAAGCTGCTCCTCGGTAATGTCAAGATAGCATATGTCAGCATAGTCAAGGATAGGTAGAAGTAGAGACTGGGCGAGCGTAACTTTAGTTACTGTGGGAAGAAAATTACGTAATCTACGTAAAGAGCTTAAAGCAGCAAACATTTTTCTACTAACCTCATTAATCTGTGAGGTCCAAGACATACAAGAGTCGAGATACAACCCCAGGTTTTTAACCTTGTTACTGTAAGGGATTTGAGTGCAGTCTAGTAAAATAGGAGGTAGTGAAGACCAGTCAATTTTTCCAATTAATCTAGAACTACCGATGATAATTGCCTGAGTTTTCTTGGGATTGATCGTTAAACCATAACGTTTACTCCAATTCGAAATACAAGTCAGATCAGCGTTAATAGTGTCAACTGATTTAGACAAATCTTCAAGAGAAGATTGAGTATAGATTTGGAGATCATCAGCATACAAGTGGTAGGAAGAGGACAGATTATGACTTATAGAGTTAATGAAAATTGCAAACAGGAGAGGAGACAACACGCCACCTTGTGGTACGCCAGCCGCTGTAGCAGTCCAGGTGGAAAAAACATCTTGCACCTGAATGCGCTGTCGGCGACCAAACAAGTAACTTCGAAACCAGTCAACTACAGTTGGAGATATGTTGAGAAAGCGCAGGATGCCCAACAAGATATCAAAATCTACTGTATTAAATGCATTACTAAAATCAAGTAACGTAAGAATGGTAAGCTTTTGTTTCTCCATACCATACCGAATATCATCAGTGATTTGTAAAAGTGCAGTAGTCGTACTATGGCCAGGACGGAAACCGGATTGCAAAGGATTTAAAAGATTATGTTTTAAAAGATAGATGCTTAATTGATTGTGCACAAGACGTTCAAGAACTTTGGAAAGGAAAGGCAAGATAGAGATAGGTCTATAATCAGAAAAACTAGACGGATTCGACTTTTTCGGAAGAGGAACTACAAATGCATCTTTCCAAGCTGAAGGGAAAATAGAAGAATTCAGTGAATTATTCAGGATGGAAGTGATTACAGGTGAAAGGAGATCAATGAGAGGGATGACCATTTTCCGACTAATGCAGTCACTACCAATTGAATTTGAATGGATGGACATTATGGCTTTCATAACATCACAACTGTTAAATTGACTAAAATTAAAAGCAGAGGTGTCTGGAGCGGGAGTTTTTGAAAGGGAATCCAAAGTATTGTGTTTTGCATTATCGTTAATGCAAGACGAAGATGAGAAATGCAAATTAAGTTGATTGAGATCAAAGTTAAGGTGAGTGAAATTTTGTCGTAATTTCCCAACTCCTAAAGACTTAAGAAATTTCCAGACCCTAGCAGGGTCAGGATCTTGTACTGATTCATGGATATGGCGTCGTTGTGCTTTTCTACACAGATTGTTGCAACGCTTCCGTACTAATCTATACTTCTCTCGATTCAGGTCGCTAGGAACTGACTTGTATTTCGCTTTGGCACAATTTTTAATGTGGATGATTTTTTTTATATCATCAGTCAGCCATGGAGAGGGAGGATGCTTTACACGCACTGGACGAACAGGAGCATGAACGTCATAAAGCTGAATTAACAAAGAGTTGAACAAAGCTACCTGTTCATCAACAGTGGAAGCATTGACGACTACATTCCAATCAATTTTTCGAGCGTCATTTAAAAGCTGCTTCAAGTCCAAGTTACTAAAGTTACGCTGAAGTAGGATCCTTGACTTAGCTTTAGGGGGACGGATTTTGTAAGACAAGTATAGAAGGTCATGATAGGAAAAAGAATCAGCAGCATATTGCCCAAATTTATGAACAAGGTCAAGTGAAGACACAAACATTATGTCAAGAAGAGAAGGGGCACAGTTCGGGAAAAAGTGTGTGGCAGAAGTAGGAAGAAGTTTTAAATTTGCTGCTTCGATAACAGATTTTAGTTTAATTGATCTGGCGTTGGTTTTTAAAAGACAAGTATTAAAGTCACCCATAATTATACTATGACAATAGATAGGTGTAAGATTTTCAAGAATATTTTCTAACGTGGTGAAGTAGTCAACAGTGAGAGAGGGGCTGTAAAAGACTCCGAGAAGTAATTTAGTATGACCGAGAAGAACTTCGATAAAGAGAAATTCTGCTTCGCCTCCAGTCTGAGAACCAGTTGAAACCTGAATTACTGAATACGGTATATGAGAGCGTAGATAAATAGCAACACCGCCACCGCCCCGATCGGTACGGTCGTTACGAATCAAATGAAAACCTGGAAGCGAGTAGGATGTTGATGGAAGACATGGTTTTAACCATGACTCCGAAACAAGGATAGCGTGTATATTTTTGCTATTAAAACTTGACAACATGTCGGGGTAATGAGCAGGAATACTTTGAGCATTTATGTGAATAGCATTAAAGTTTTTGCTACATTCAGTAAAAATTGAATCTAACATAATATTTAAGGGTGCAATGCTTTCAAAGCTATCAATGCTGCTTAATCCATCAGAAGCAGAATCAAAGGCGAAGGAATTGGAACTCCGAACACTATCATCTGAAGAAATCATATTAAATTATACCTGATTACTAAATGTATGTATATAAGTATATATATATAAATATGTATATATATATATATATAAATAAAATATGTATATGTATATATAAAATAGATAAATTCAAAAATAAATAAGTCATCAGTAAACTACCTGCCAGCAGTATTGAAAGAAATCTATAATTAACTTAACAATAAATGAAGAAACGGAACGTTAACGCACCATAGACACAAAAAGTGAGAGGTGTCAATGTCAGATGAGTCAAAATGTCAAAAAAATGTCAAAAATTCGATAACATTTCTAACAATTAACTGTCAAAAATTCGATAACATTAATAACAATTGTCAAATATTTCGATAACATAAAGTCGAAATTACTTGATATGGAAGTGACCAGTGACAATAATAGCGCGGGAAACGAAGCTGCATTTGCCGCGCGAAATTAATTTTACTCTGACAACACTAAGCCAAAGAAATATGGCCGTCACTCATTGTCGAACAAGAATTCATCTAGGAAAATAATAACATGCTATAAATGTAAAGAATATGGTCATTATCAAAACCAGTGCCCGTTATTGAAGAAAAATAATAGCAAAATGCGTATTTAATGTCGTTTTCCTGAATGGAAAGTAACAAAACAGAGTGGTACGTGGATTCAGGCGCAAGCGCGCATATGACGGCGAACGAATCTTGGATTAGAAACATGAACTCCACACCGTTGTTACCTGAAATTGTGGTAGCAAACAAATCAAAAGTGCCAGTTGTTTTTTTTTTATATAAGATAAGGGTGACAAACGAGCACACAATGAAGGTGGTTGCTGCGGCCCATAGACATCTACATCTATCCTCAATTACAAATCAAAATGCAGATGCGTCGTCACCTGTGAGGACTAAGATGGAATGCCTCGTTTCCAGTAAAAAGATTCTCCGGTTCTCTACACTCACCATACGAAACACAGCAGCGTTAAGCTGCTATTTTACGCTGGTATTCTATGAGAGCGTGGTCCTTCCCCGGTCGAGCGACCCATTCGTGCTACAACTATACTACTATTTGTTCCGGAAACGTCGACATTGTTTCTGACTTAAAATTCGACATTACGGTGAAAGATGTACTATGCGTGACTAGTTTGACAACAAACTTATTATCTGAAAGTGAGCTTATTAAACATGGAAATAATGTTAGTTTTGATGAAAAACACTGCTATATACGTGTTTAGACCAAATCGTAATATTTTAAAAAACTTGCATCAAAACGCGCGCGTAGCGCGTTCATTCGATGGTACCAGTCACAGCCTGGCACCCCCCGCGCGCGTCTCTCCACTCACCGCTCGGTCGCTTGACGCGTGGGCGAAGTATAGTATTGTTTGCGACCGTTAGTAAGTTGGGCGCGGCCAGTGTCAAGAATTGCGCGCGTCCGCCGCAGTGTCGATAAGAAGGAATTTACTATTGAATATTTGGGTCTCGTTAAGACCGCCTCGAATTGAGTTGTCTGTTTTGAGCGTTTTAAGTGATAACGATGCTTATCCTTGAGTTTTGAGTTATTAATTTCGCTTCGATTGCCATTAATTTGCGTCGACATGTTGGTTGTGTGGCATTTAATATCGTAATAAAAGAATTTTGCCTTGTCGGGCGGAACGCAAAAACTTTGTGTCCTGAGAGAAGGTCGCGTTCGTATTCTATTACCTATAATTTTGTGCTAAGTGAACATGAGACATTGAACATTGACCGACAGTTCTTAAGTTGAGCAGTGTGTCACTAGTTTGGGTTCGATTAACGCTGACTTGGTTGAATTTGAAGTTAATTAAATGTACAATAAAGTTGATAAACTACTATAGTGAAATAAAAGTTGAAAGGTTACATCTACACACTTTCGCACACTACTTACCATACACTTCACTTACCACCTGACTGACACCCTGTGGTCAACCCTGCCTCCGGAACTCGGTAAGTTGTGTTTGCTTGCTAGCCCTTATTTGAGAATTATCCATAGGCCATTGGGCCCGAACCCTCTGTTGCTCGTCGAGGGGACTACTATGGGCCCTAGCCCAATCGACCTTTGTCCGGGCAACGGAGGGCCGTAACAATACGAAACAAAAGCAATATTTTGGTAGCCCCAGCTGATTTATCGGATGGAGTATATAAGCTGAGTTTGCACACATGGAGTTGTATATTGGCTACAGTTGGCACAGAAGGCTGGCGCACATCAATAGTCAGGACATGAATATAATGAGAAATATGGTGGATGGTTTGTCATACGAAAACAATTTCCACATAACCAAGTCTCAGTGTACAACTTGTTGCGAGGGAAAGCAAGAAAGATTACCCTTTTCGCCTTTGGGTAAAAGAAGCACAGAGACGCTACACAGAATCCACACATACCTTTGTGGATCGATGGAAACCAGTCCACTGAATGGTGCACGACATTTTATACTGTTCGTCATTATCACACCAGATAAATGATAATTTGAAGATTATCGAAATTATCGAAAAAAGTGTGGCGGCGCTGTCGTCGCGCCACAAACGAAGCACATCAAAGCCTAAATCGCGCTAACAAAGTTCCGAAGTTAAAGCAGTATATATAGAATAGCTCCGAACTACCACTCGGAGCGTTGGCCGTTCTCCGGGCAGAACACCTTGCCGGGCGGGAGATCTCCCCGTTTCCTTCCACCGGCTACAGTGGTGACCCCGGCGTGATCTGAATACACAACTAAATAACCTTCGGAAACTACAACTTCAAACCTTCGTCATCATCCTCAAGTAACCCATTCATTCGCTCCCGAGCAGATATTGTCTGCAGTTTTCACATTCTGCAATCCATCTAGCTTTATAAAGGTTCATCGCAGCACTGGAATAATAATGCTTCCTGTTCCTTCAAGCTACTCTCTGCGCTACAGTGTTCGGCACGGCTCCGAGCCTTACTGCTCGCATCTGCTTCACGGCACTCTCGCAGATCACTTTCCTTCTTCTCGACTTACCGCAGACTACAAGGCAATCCCTGGCACTTGCTCCGGCTCATCGTTCTCACCGGCATTACTTGCAAGTGCGTAGTACGGCATGCATTACACACCGGCATATCGTTCGCACCGGCGTCACTTGCCTTTACGCACACAGCATGCATTCCCCACCGGCATTAAGGACACACCGGCAATCGAACTGCACTATCGACCTCCGGTCTGAGCAAGGGGGTGATGTGGCGTCGCTATCGTCGCGCCACAAGCGAAACACATCGAAGCCTAAATCGCGCTAACAAAGTTCCGAAGTTAAAGCAGTATATATAGAATAGCTCAGAGCTACCACTCGGAGCTTTGGCCGCTCCCCGGGCACAACACCTTGCCCGGCAGGAGATCTCCCCTTTTCCTTCCACCCGCCACAAAAGTTTTAGAATCAGAAGGTCCCGTTGCTGAAGTAGCGAGGCAAAAATTAAGATATATACTGGAAAAAAAACAAAGGATTTCATACCCTAAAGAAAATTAACAGCATATTGTGTGGAACATTAGAAGGCACCATAGATGTGCCCTACTCACTTGCAGAATTATGTAAATTTAAATGTGCTCCAATCACATCCTGTGATGTTGAAAGATCATTTAGCCAGTACAAAGCATTATTTCGTCCAAACAGAAAGGGTTTTAATTTTGAAAATTTAAGAAAACACGTAATTATATACTGTAATTCAAATAATAATGAAACCGAACCTAAGTAAAATGTATTTTTTTTTGGTATTTCTTAATAAAGAATCGTTTTAATGTACAATGTCGTTATCTTTTATTACGCATATTTTCCCTATATTTAAGGATTTTCAGTCCATGTCATATTAATCCGGGCCCTAATTACTAGTTATAATGACGGCGAATTATTTGAGCTTTGTTTAAATTGAAATCAGACTACCATTGTATAAATAATATTATATATTTCATTTATTAAATAATAATTTAAAGTATAAATATAAATAAATAATTACTCAATGTTTTAAATAGTATTTTATCTGTGGTCTCATTATAAACTATGATTTTTAGGGTTAGTTTTGTATTGTTAAAAACCCGACGCATAATGGACATGTGGCATGGCCTAATGCGCTACGTAGCTCCCAAGAGGACCTCATGTCAAATAAGTTTTTATTTCACTTGATTATGGTGGCTGGTTAATCAGAATCGTTTTTTAATTTTTTAATTGAAATCTTTCAGCAGTATTAAGAGATAATTTTTTATATTTTAGTTTTGTTATATATTTAGTGCAGGGTCTCACCCATTGGTCGACGTGAAAGTTGATACACTAAACTACTTCAATATCAATAATATAGTATAAATCTGATTTTGCAATTCAGTCAGCCAATTGATTACCTATCTCCTCGACATCTTAGGCAGGGTATAGTTTTTTTTAAAATTTCGATTAACAATTGTTTCATATAAACTTTTAGGTCAAAGTTAACA
This sequence comes from Parnassius mnemosyne, assembly GCA_963668995.1. Lineage (NCBI taxonomy): Eukaryota > Metazoa > Arthropoda > Insecta > Lepidoptera > Papilionidae > Parnassius > Parnassius mnemosyne. Next base: position 31,622,073 of record CAVLGL010000057.1, on the reverse strand, counting down.
AATTCGAGAGAAATAATTCTTTTGTAAACCTGGCAAAACAAGCTTTATGACCATTTTAATATCTAATTGAAAGCTAAATATTTCGGTATTCAATATTAATTTATAATATTGCAAAATATAATTTATCGTGGTGAAAATACAATAACACTCAAAGTTACAAAAACTATGATTGAGGATCGCGGCGCGCACGTTTGCAGGACGTTTGCAGGTTGTCATGACGTCAGAAGGAGCCGGTTTGTGAAGTGACAAGGACAACGAAAACGCGAACTTAGAGCCAGTGTTGTTGACACGCGACGAACTCACGTGTGCATTATGATGCTGTAGAGGTTAAGCAAAGCCGCGCAGATGTTGGTGGCGCGGCTTCATGGCGCCTGGAGTGGTCGGTTCGGGGAGTGCGGTACAGGCGCAGCGTCCAAGTCGCAGGCGGACAGCAGTCGTACAAGTTCGTCCGGAGTTGGTCCGCCGTCGGCTACTGGCGACTCGTCCCCTTCTGCGGAGAGGAACAAATCACCGTAAACAGATTTTGTTGCATTACTAACAGTGTAATAACTTGTGATATATAATAACTTTTAAGCGAACCCTGGATCCACTCGATCCATACGAGTTGTATTGAAGTTGTAGTCCCGTCGCATGCATTTGGACATCTGTCTGTTCAGTTGCCTGTACGCTGTTAAATCTGCTGAAGAATGCAGCTTCATTTCCCGTCTAACAGCCATAAGATTAAGAGTGTGATCGGAGAGTTTTTGTGTCCTTCTGCGGCGGGTCTTGCAGAACTCAGCTCCGACCGCATGGAGAGTTTCCACGAGCTTGTCATTCATATCGTCCAGTTCATTGCATTGTCATTCACTGTCTTCTAGGAATTGAAAATAGTTTTGTAACTCGAGCTGAAAGGTTTCAGGACTTTGGAACAGAGCACGAGGGGGACGGAGCGTTGACTTCATTAGACGAGACCTCTCCAACTTACCATTTAGGTTCAGTATGCCTCTAACCATTCGGTGATCGCTATCAGTTTTTACCCTCGCGATCATGGAGACATCACTGAACAGTTGTCGTCTGGTCGTCATAATGAAGTCAATCTCATTTTATGTCGAACCGTTGGGGCTCGACCAGGTCCACTTCCTGTGGGGCCGCTTCTGGAAGAAAGAGTTCATCATAAAGAGTCCCTCTTTCTCCATGAAGTCGGCCAGCTGCTGGCCCCTTGGGTTCCGTTGCCCTATTCCAAATTTCCCTACTTTCAGCTCACCGTTCTCTCTTGTGCCTAGTTTTGCGTTGAAGTCTCCCATTAACACCGTATAGTGGGGTTTGTAGGAATGCATGGCTCTAGGATATATCCTCATACATTTCCTACACCTCCTCATCGGGATGTGCCAAGGTTGGTGTGTAAACCTGTATGAACTTTGGCGAATACCGTTTGGTGATTCTAAATATAAGGTATGCAACACTCGTCGACAGATTCTCAATCTTTACAACGTTGTTAACGAGGTACTTGTGAACAATAAATCCGCCACCCCAGGTGATAGAACAAGTTGCCGTATTCGAGGTTTACCGTGTCCTCCCCCTCTCTTCGGACTTCGGATAGTCCTATTATGTTCCAGCGCAACTTGTCTGTCTTGTCTGTCTGTCTGGTCTTCTTCCAGCTCCAGGATCTTCTCGTCAGTCCTCAGGGCGGTCGAGTCATTGTAGGTGGCAACCGAACCTCGCGACCGGAGATTCTTAGCATCCCCTGACCTACCGTTGCCATGGTCACCACGGTGCGCGGTGACGTCACACAGTTGCGCGGCGTCACTTACCGTTGCCGTTGGGCTGTGCGGGGGGTACGGCGCGCGCGGCGCGGTCGGTGGGCGCGGACACGTCCCACAGCTGCGCGGCGCCGGAGCGGTGCGCGCGGTGACGTCACACTTACCGTTGCCGTTGGGCTGTGCGGGGGGTACGGCGCGCGCGGCGCGGTCGGTGGGCGCGGACACGTCCCACAGCTGCGCGGCGCCGGAGCGGTGCGCGCGGTGACGTCACACTTACCGTTGCCGTTGGGCTGTGCGGGGGGTACGGCGCGCGCGGCGCGGTCGGTGGGCGCGGACACGTCCCACAGCTGCGCGGCGCCGGAGCGGTGCGCGCGGTGACGTCACACTTACCGTTGCCGTTGGGCTGTGCGGGGGGTACGGCGCGCGCGGCGCGGTCGGTGGGCGCGGACACGTCCCACAGCTGCGCGGCGCCGGAGCGGTGCGCGCGGTGACGTCACACTTACCGTTGCCGTTGGGCTGTGCGGGGGGTACGGCGCGCGCGGCGCGGTCGGTGGGCGCGGACACGTCCCACAGCTGCGCGGCGCCGGAGCGGTGCGCGCGGTGACGTCACACTTACCGTTGCCGTTGGGCTGTGCGGGGGGTACGGCGCGCGCGGCGCGGTCGGTGGGCGCGGACACGTCCCACAGCTGCGCGGCGCCGGAGCGGTGCGCGCGGTGACGTCACACTTACCGTTGCCGTTGGGCTGTGCGGGGGGTACGGCGCGCGCGGCGCGGTCGGTGGGCGCGGACACGTCCCACAGCTGCGCGGCGCCGGAGCGGTGGCCGCACACCAGCAGCCGCCGCGGCCGGAGCGCGCCCTCGCATTCCGCCACCGTGAAGCACGACACCGCGGATCCGTCCACGGACCGGATCGTACACACTCTGCAGTGGAAAAAAATCAATAATGCCCAGATAATCAAACACCAGTGGTGAAGCTAGGGCTCCAAACTACGGCAAGCCCAAGATATGGTTTTGTTGTTTTTAGCAGTTTTATAGAAATACACCAATCTTGATATGACTCTTCAGTTTCATATTTAAGTACTGTCGGGGACGTATTTAACAAAGCACACAGAATGCATACTACTGCTAGATAGATTGTATGACTATATGCATACCTTCGGTGACTTTGAAAAAAGCCGTTTGGGTTTGCTTGAGCGAAAGAAAATGATATTTACATACAATACAATACATGAACATAAGAAAAGCATGAACAAAGTACAAACAATGTATAAAATAAAAAAAAAAAAACAAAATAATTATATTCTAAATCGAATCGTCTCTCTTTCATAAAGAAAGATTTGATTGCGTCCGCGTAAAATGTTGTTGAACGTTTTAATTGTACGAATAACTGTTTACATCGATATGAGATATTTTTTTACATGGAGATATTTTTTTCTCAACACAGTTTAAATATTTTACCTTTTCATCGCCGTTTAGCACTTTAACACACTTCAATTCATCACAAGGAACACTATTACCCTCCATTTTCACTAAAAATCTTTAAAAATACCTAAATTTTCAAGTAATAAGTAAAAATAAAGTAAACACACAGAGTAAACATTGAAATGTGAAGTGAGGTTGCAAACGTATCGCCCGGGCGCCCTCGCACTCGACTAACTTCACACCAAAAGCCGGGCTTTTGGCTCCATACTAATTGCTATATAAACAATCGTAGTTATATTTCATTATAGAGCATTTTGCCACAGGTTAGAAAGGGAGCGATCGTCTCCTCGAAAGCCCAGTAAAAAGCCCACGCGTGCGAGAGAGGCGACTAATCGCTCAACTCAACTCCTTTTTTATGACAGCAGTCTCGCGCAGTAAAGAAATCTGCCAAGTGTTGACGTTATATAATAAGGCTACATTATAGAACAGAGGAGCGCGCGGGAAATTTGAAATAGTTTGAAACAGTTTACGAGTTATTTTATTAGTAGATATTATTGATTGAGCAGTTTGATATGGCAAGCCCGCTTCTCGGCTTCTATGGGGGCTTCGCTACCGTCAAACACTACTCAAATTTAAGCTGCCGTTGAGCCTCGTGTTGGTCAAAGTGACTGTGACACCACGAGACTTAACCATATCTAAAAATTGAGTAGCTTTCGAACCATAAAGATGTTAAAAATGCGACTAGCATGAAAAGTTAAACGAATACAGGGGTTTGAGAAGCCGGGAATTTAAGGGCTCTCACTTATGCTTTGTGCATCCTTGTAGTTTTGAAAAAGCATATTTTGTGTAATGTCATCCCAGCCCAGTGTTTATTTAATGTTTATTTAATATTAAATAAACACTGGAAATTTAAGAACTCTTACTCATGCTGTGTGTATGCTTTTAGTTCTGAAAAAGCATATTTTATGTAATGGCATCTCAAACCAGTGTTTATTTAATATGCGCCAATCAATCAAATTCTCAGCAACACTCAATAACACTCCAAAGCAGGTACTGAAAAGTTGAGACTGTTATTCAGACTGTTGAGTTCTTTCGGTGAGAGTGAGTTAAGTTCATCCCGCTTTCCCTCATTATACCTTTTTAACAGGAATAATTACTTTTCAGGACTTGGATGTATTGTTATTCAAGAATTCTAGACTAATAGTAAATAATATAACAAACAAACTATTACCTTTTACCATTGGAAGCTAATCGGACATACAATGTGTCAGTATCAGGTACAACTTTCTGTATAAATATCTGCTCTTCATCTTGCTCACCATATGGACCTGAAAGTAAATATTTACTGGATAAGGAGATGCCTCAGCATTAATTAGTGGACATTCGTCTATAAACTGCTACATAGCTCGGTCACTCCATGTAGTGGAGGGCCGCCATACGCTATACTTGCCTGTAGGAGGCTGCCACCCGAGGCTATATTGTGTTTATCGATTGACAGTTTTTCAAGCTACATGGCAGACTCATTGCCAGCTCTACGTTCTGATTCTGTATAGTGTTAATGATTCATTTTATAGAAATGAGTTATACAAACGAGCACACAGTCTATCTGATAAAATAAGGATGCTGTCGCCCAATAGACGACTATATCTATCCTTCATTTGAAATTCCGAGTCCAAATATGGTAATGGATCTCTCTTTCTCTGATACTCCGTTACGGATAACGGATAAAAATGTTCAATTATCTATGGATATATATGAATATTTCAATGACTTCTTCTCAAAAATTGGAGCAATATTGGCTAGTATACTCCCGCATCTGAATCCAACTCATAATTTAATATCAGTTGCAACTGGAGGTGCTACACAGTCACTTACACAAATGCAATCAATAAGTATACTCGAAATTTCTATGATAATTGATAAACTAAATAATAATACTAGTTCTGGACTAGATAACATAAATACCAAGTCTATTAAATGTTTAAAAAATATCATTGTTAATGAGCTTTCTAACTGTATAAATAAATGTTTAGAAATAGGAACGTTTTCGGATAGTTTAAAAATTGCCAAAGTTATCCCTATTTATAAGTCCGAAAAAAAATTGGACCCCAGTAATTACCGGCCAATATCAGTTCTTCCTGTTTTATCAAAAAATTTTGAAAAAGTAATTTTAATAGACTTGAGCGATATCTGGCTTCATACAATTTTCTTTACGAAAAACAGTTTGGCTTTAGACTAAAATCCAACACTCTTTCAGCAACGATAGATTTAGTTAATAAGATAAAAAATAGTATCGATAAAAACAAATAGTGCTTGGGGTATTCATAGACTTAAAAAAATCTTTTGACACTATTAGTCATGAACTATTATTACGTAAATTAAAAGAACTTGGCATTTGTGGTTCTCTGCATATGCCATAATTAAATCTTACCTTTCAAATCGTCGTCAAGTGGTTAAGACTGATCAAATACAAAGTAGCCCAACAATCATTACTTATGGCGTACCGCAGGGCTCAGTTCCCGGACCACTGATGTTTCTTATATATCGAGCTTTTTTGATAGCTAGACTTTTTCAAATGGGTCAAAACTGTTTTGTCCTCTCAATTCCTCGGCTATGTCTTAATTACTAATATGCCGATTTTGCTCTACTTTTTCAAAAATGGCATCGACTTTATCCGTATGAGGGTGACCAGAGGGAGCTGCATCTTTGACATCAAAATTCTCGGACTGAAAACGCTTAAACTAACATTGTGCTCTTACTGACACTGCAGTAGGTCCATAAACGTCACAAATTTCGCGACTTAAGTCGCATTTTTCCTTTTTATGGAATAAAACTTCAGAAAGCATTGAATTTTTTTGTTAGATTCACTCATTTTGGCGGACAGTAAAATGGTGATAAAGTGTTTTTTTACTTTTTATTTTTCTTTTTCTTAATGTCTGATATGTATTGATATTAAAACCAGACAGATAAAAACAGTACAATTAAAGAGAATTTTTCTTAAAATTTACACAAACAAAATATGAAGAAACTTTTCCCCCGACACTATTAGTAACCCAAACTAGCGATGGAGAGCAGTGTCAAATATGCGAGGCGTTTGATACTGCAGTCGTTAATCCACTTTCTAAGAGTAGCATTTAAGGAAAAGACGCCCTACAGCGGGAAATACATACCAGCAGTGGACGTTTAGATTTTTAGATTTACATTTTTTTTAACGTTACCTCCCCTCCACACTAGGAATTTCCCGTATCGTGATTGCAGTTTACATAGGTGCATAAATGGCACAAGGACAAACATCCAGACCGAAAACATGTACGTGGCAGAGCCATGCTGCAGCTACATTAGTAGTATAGTTGTAGCACGAATGGGTCGGCTCGACCGGGGAAGGACCACGCTCTCACAGAATACCAGCGTAAAATAGCAGTTTAACATTGCTGTGTTTCGTATGGTGAGTGTAGAGAACCGGAAACCCTTTCTACTGGGAAAGAGGCATTCCATCTTAGTCTTCACGGGTGACAACGCATCTGCATTTTGATTCGCAAACGAGGATAGATGCAGATGTCTATGGGCCACAGCAACCACTTACCATCAGGTGGACTGTGTGCTCGTTTGTCACCCTATCCTATAAAAAAAACAATTATTTGTAGGCCATACAAATACTAGTTTCGTGCGGGATTCGAACCTGCGCCCTTCAGCGCTGCAAGTCATCGCTTAGCCAATGCGCTACGGTGTCGTTTGTTATTAAAAGTGATAATGAGAACAAATCTACCCTTTATTTCCGTAATTGAATGAATACTTACCACAGTCGTTGTGAGGTTGAGCGGTGGGTGCCTCCAAGGCGAGCACTTTGAAGGCTGCCTTCGGCGTGGTCCCGGGTTGCGTGGATATCATACCGCGGAATCGAGTCACGCGCCACGAACGCACGTGATTGTATTCGCTACATACCGATACCAGGTAGTTTTCTGATAACGATACCTGGAAATTCCGCTTCGTTTAACATTTAAGGCATTGCGCTTCTTAAATTTCAGTGTAGAATTTCTTATACAGGTCAGTGAGCTTAACCAATATGACTTTCTACAATCGTTAACGATAATAATATAAACTCGTATAAGTAACTTAAGTTGTAAAATTTGTGGCCTTCCCTTTGAATTTGTTACTTATATAGTGAAATACACATCCCCGAGTTAATTGAAAACGATTCTGGTTTTAAAAAGAAAATGTCGGCTTTCTTTGATTTCAAAATTAACATTATATCCGAAATACACATCTTCGAGTTAATTGAAACCGACATCGATAATGTAAAATTTAAAAAAGGAAATGTCTTGGATTTCAAAATTTGTATTTTAAAATATACAACTTCAAGTTATTCGAAATCTACCTCATAATACCTATAATATGGTCTAGACCTCGTTGGTCTCAGTCTAGTGGTCGTAAAAATGTATGCACTTTTAGGTTGAACGAACGAACGAATGAACTACTCTGTACACAATACTCTACTTTTGGCTTCGCGTAGTTGGGTGAAGGTAAATCAAATCACCAATTTGCATCAGTTCAACTTTAGACAATATAAGGGATTGTATTGAAAAATTGGCAACACCAAAAATAAATTAAAAATTAGGCGATTAACCTGCATTGTTTTGGTAAAACGTGACGATTTTTAAGTTACTTGTCGATGATAGGAGATATTATCGATAGTTTTTAAAAATCTCTATATATAAGAATCAATTTTTTAGTCTCGCTAAAACTCTAAACTGGCTCGAACGATTCTGATGAAATTTTTTGTATGTTTGAGTGGGACCCTGGATGGTTTAGAATCACAATTGACAGCCAGACTTTGATGGCGTAACTTAAAAAAGGAGCACTATAGAGGTTAACAGTAGCTGATATTTTTTGCGAATTTTTATTGTCACGCTCCACCCAGTCAAAGTTTATGTGTATAAAGCGGCTTAACAAGACAAGAAATTTCTAGTAACCCTTAAAACAGAAATGTCTCGTGTATAGTAAAGCCGTAACGTGTTTTTAAGAAAACAAGGAGATGGGAGCCATAAATAGCGCACGACAAACACAACGACAAGACACAACAAGTAAACAAAGCTTTTTCAATTGAGATAGTAAGAAAATACCAGTAAATGACGTCACAGTTTCTTGTAGTCAAATAAACAAGTTGTTTGTATGTTTTTAAGTAATGAAAATCTATTTAATTTGCTAATTTAACAAATATTTAAGGTCTGCACATTTGAATAGTTTGTTAGCTGGTAAGCGCACGTATAAGTGCACGTACACAACGTGCAGGTGAAGTTAGCTATTAGAGTCAGATAGTATAATTCTAAACCTCAAAGTTATCAGTAATTGGACCACTAGTTCTTCTTACTTACGATACGCAAAACCTGTTGTGTTGCTGTTGTTAATATTTTACACTATATGTCATTCCCATATCGTGCAAGTCCATTCACCAGACACAACCAGAATCTAGCCGACACATCATAAAGCGTATAATTTTAATGTATTATATTTGAAGAGACATCATACCTTAGTAACAGGGCTCTGATGCACAGTGAATGTTTGGAACAACTGAGGGCCGTGGCCGACGGTCTCCGGATGCTGCACGATCACGCGGACGGAACCGTATCTTGTTCCGTATGCTATTTCGATCCAGTTGCCGCATAAATCTAATTGTGGAATTTACATTTACATTGGATTAAGGTTTTATCATTTAAAGTCCTATGGTAAATTCAGTACACGAGTTGTGGTGGAATAAGATAATCCATCAGACTCGTAACCTGTAGTTGGTGTTGCAAGGTGCGAAAATAGGAAATCCCAGGAATATATTTTTTTTTTTAATTGAATTTAGTCTTGTTTAAAGCGCTTATGAACGTCAAAATCTTCACCGATTCGCAAGAACTTTGAGGTTTCAAAGAATCTGAAAGAAATTCTGGGGACTTTTAGCTTTTTAAATACCATGTTGCAATGTAATTTCTTTCAAGTTTTGAAAATATCTTTTTTTCCTTTTGAATATAAATTTTTACAATAGCCAGGGTACTTAGAGTAAGAGTTATATCTAAATATCATGGCGTGGATAGTTAGTGGTCATCTTATTACGCGAGGCATAAAATAGTCAGATCGAAGAGGGGAAACGTACATAATTTCTCTTGCTTTATTTTAACTTATATTAATAACATTAAGGTAAGAAAAAGCTTGGATCAATTTTAAGAGTAATATGATATTTATGAATTTAATTATATAAATTAATAGATTGTAAAACAATAATCAGTACTTACTAGTTTTTGGTGTGAGATAGACAGATATAGCTGTGATTGGTTCCTGATTAGGGTCCTTATAAAGTTGAGTCACAAGCAGATCATTATCCTTCATACGCAGTGGAAACTTCTGCATATCTGTAATGATGAAACGCGCTTTTAATATTTCTTCTTACGATAAAAACCCAAAGTCACGAGGAGTCGTACAGAACGACTACTAGAAGAAACACTATTTATGTCTATGTTTTGGTCTGTGGTGCTTGATCTTTGGTGTTTTTTAGTGTACTGGTAGAGTAATAAGCCACGTTGCAGCTGTATTATGACTGTAACTTGAATGGGACGGCAAGCCTCGATTGAGAAAGGACCCCGCAATCGCAGTAAAATGTTGCTGTTTTTTGCATCGTAAGCGTTGAGAACTGGAAATAATTTTTACTCCTAAAGAGGTATTCTTAATCTTCAGGTGTGACAACAAATAAACAACAATGTATATTAATAAACTAATTAATTTTATTTTAAAAGCATGGAATTCTTTCTTCGAAATTAGTCATTTGTTTATTGATTAGGGCTATGTTTTTATCGCATTTTAATCTTTTTCGTCATTAATATGGGTAGACATACACAATCCATTCATGCGCGTCACTAATTAGATGACGAGGCATTTGGCTATTTCCGCGTATTTTTTTATCTTTAAAAAAAAAACGTTGCCCCCACACTAGGATTTTCTCCTGTATCGTGGAGGCAGTTTACAAACATATATTGCACAAGGACAGACATCCAGACCCGGAACAATTATTTGTAGAGCATAAAAATACTTGTTTCGTGCGGGATTCGAACCCGCGGCCCCAAGCGTTGCAACTCATTGCTAAGCCACCGTAGCCGTAAATTAAGTCGATCATTATACCATCGTTTTAGTGAACGTATTCATTAGACATTATGGATGCCATGAGAGACGCCACTAGTCCCCGTCTCCCGTCCAAGAGGCTTGGCAGATCAGCATTTTGCCGATTGCTATTGCACTGGTGGTTGCTGGATGTTCGGGGAAACATGCCTTTAATTACCATCAAAGGCATATGGCCGCGACCACCAAGGGCTCGGCAGCAGCCCAAGATCCCACAGGACCCCGGGCACTAACCCTGGGCTTCCAGCTGCAGTCCCGGTCATGACTGACTGAATCGTGTCCAGTTCATATGCGAGCCACGCAATACCACCATCGGTATAGCTCGAAACAGATTCTCCTTCAGCCCTAGAAGCTTCTTCAACTCCTTACAGGAGTGACTCCAGACGCCTCTCCAGAAGATCGTAAAGGAGGTCGCGCGGACGCAATCCTAGTTGGGAGTCCTAATATACCAGCAACCTTCTCAACTAGTTCCTCGTGAGTTCCGTACTTACTACATTTCTCACGGTGAGCATCATCGAGGGGTCGCTGGCCCGAGACTACCTGGACACGTCCACGATCACTCCGACGCCTCCTTTAGCGGTGACTATATCAGGCTTCCGAAGCATGATCCGACCTCCGTGCGTCATCGTCGTTGTAAGAGAGTCATAGTTACTCCCGCCGTTTACCCGCGCTTGCTTGAATTTCTTCACGTTGACATTCATAGCACTAGGCAGAAATCACATTGCGTCAACACCCGCGAGGGCATCGCAATGCTTTGTTTTAATTAAAAAAAATTAGACAGTCAGATTCCCCTTGTCTATGTGTCTGGAATATGAGTACCGTCGTGGCAGCAACGCAGCACAAGCGGCACGCACGAACACATATCAACGACGTTTACGGAGAAAATACTACAAACGAACGCACCATACGTTATTGGTTTGTCCGCTTCCGTTTTGGAAATTTCGACATGAAAAATGAACCACGTGGTCGTCCGAAAACTGGTCGACACTCAATCTACGGCTAAATTAGCAGCAGCTTTCCACGTTAGCATCAAGACAATATTGACCCATTTGGGTCAAATTGGCAAGGTAAAAAATCTTGACCAATGGGTGCCCCCACGAACTCAATGATCGCCAGCGCGAAGTACGCTTCAAGACGTGCCTTGCAGTGCGCAACAGGCAGAGAAAAGAAAGAATTTTGAACCGCATTGTTACCTGCGATGAAAAATGGATTCTGTTTGACAATCATAAGCGCTCAGCAAGTTGGTTGGATTCTGGTTCAGCACCTAAACAATGCCCTAAACGAAAACTTATCCCTAGAAAAGTGATGGTCATTATTTGGTGGAGTAGCGTCGGTGTCATTCACAGCTTCTTACCAAACGGGATGAGCATTATTGTAGATGTGTACTGTGAAGAACTGAACACAATGATGGAGAAGCTGGCACGTCTACAACCAGCTTTGGTCAATCGCTCGTCCCCGCTGCTCCTGCACGACAACGGGCGACCTCACTGCACAACAGACGGTCTCCAAGTTTCAAGAGCTGGGGTTGGAAGCTCTCCGTCATCCGCCGTACTCACCAGACCTTACGCCTATAGACCTCTACTATTCCAAAATTTGGATAACTTTGGCGGGAAAAAAAATTCAATACCCGAAAGGCAGATTTAAGAAGAATATGTTGCCTCTCGTCCAGCTGATTTATTTAAGAAGGGCATCAAGCTGCCACTGCGTTGGCAAAGATACATCGATTGCATGGGTGATTATTTTGATTATTAGAAATAAAAAATATAGAAAAAAATACGTTAACTTATTTCATGAAAAACGGAAATTTCATAGGTAAGGACCTAATATTGTAAGAATGGTTGACTCGATCCCAATTGGCGATGATGAAGCTCCAGATGGTAAATCGCACTGTGGTAGCGTACCAAAAACCTACTAACTCTTGCCTTGAAGACGCTTAAACTGTAATCAGATGCAAAGACAGAAGCCGGTAAATAATTTCATTACTTAGCTGTACGCATTAGAGAAGTCAAAACAAACCATTTGGTACGAATGAGTGAAATATTGATAACAAAGGGGTAGAAGATCACCGACTGACTTGTTCTATATTGGAACTCAGGACCGTGGCAATATTCAGGTTACGTGAGTGGTAAGGTGGGAGAGAATTAAACCATGTAATCCCTGCACACACTCTCTAGAATGTATCCTACAGTATACTGAGAGGTTGGCTAGTTTGTGCCTGTATTCGAGGTTAAGAAGACTGGTTTTTAACAATAATCACCAGAATCACCAATAAGCCATTTTGCACGGCTAGATACTCTGTACCTGTGCTCGAGGCTGATTAAAAATACACAAAATGACTCATAAAATTAAAAACCTTTCAAATGATTTATAACATAAGCAATAATAACAGTTTAAATAAAAATAGTTTATTTTTTTTGAATAATTCAACCCGGACTAAAAATTTATATACCCACAAAAAGATGAAGCCCACCTATATAATTAATAGCGCCAGTAGCAGTTCCCAATAGAAGAAAGGATCCAGCTGTATCGTGCGTGGTGAGATGAGCGACATCTTGCGTCTGCCAGTGTTGAGTGCTGGTGTGCCACACGCCTGCTTTACTGCGGCTACCCGCGCCACTGAGTGCTACTAACTGAGGCCCTACGAATAGTAAGTGTTCCACACGAACTCCTAGATTAAATGTCCCTGAAAGATTATTTACAGTTGTTACTATACTACGTTACAAAAATACATGTAAATGAAATCATTTCACAAATTAAATGTAAAAAAAATTGGAACAAATTAAACAAAGACGTAAGAGCAAGGTTTCGCGACGTCTTGGTACTTTGTGTAACGAGTGAAGGTAGAAACTAAGAAGTGTTAAAAGTCCACCACACGTTCAAGCAGTATAAAGCACTGCGCAGGCAACCAACATTATTTTTTTCAACATTTACCAATTTATGTACAAATTATATTAGTACAAAATTAAAGAGACAGATAAACAAAAAATATAAAAGACTTCACTTTACAGATAACACAAGCACTGCTTATTAAATTTCATGTTGAAATTTATTCATTGATCATTTATTATAGCTTATCAATTGCCAAGCGGGTTAGCAATTGTATTTTATTATTATTTCATTAGGAGGATGCTGCTGCCCATCTCGTTTCATTTCCCTCTGTTATCTCTTACTACACTTGAAGTAACATACGAGAACGCTCTTTCGAAAGGCTAATGATACAATGTGTTTCTTCTATGACGAATTCGTGGACCAAGTAAAAAAAAGGATTTATCAAAAGACCAGGGACAGCTATGAATGTTGATAATATCAGAAGTAATATTCTCGATTACTGATAGTGATATTTAGATGGCTCTTGTTAACTTACCTATCAATGTCCTTCTGACTGGTTCTGTGTGAGTCGAAAAGGCCCACAGCCTTACTAGTGAGCCACTCGCAATACCTAACATCACGTCAGATCCTGATGTGTTACTGCCACTTGAAGTGGCACCACCACCAGTTTTAGCGTTTAGGGCTATGCGTTCTATAACAGAGTCTTGCACGGGCGATTGAAACACAACATACCAGCCGCAAGAGTCAGTCAATCTGAAAACAATGAGAAGTTATTTGTTGTTCCCTTTCTGTCATCGGCCTGTAACCATAGTCCATTTTAGTCTAGTTTAACGCTGCTTCCAATGGCGTAACAGTCTCTATTTTAACATCTGGAATAAATACGAGAAGTTTCCGGGCATTTCAGCCAATGTCCACGGCTAGTGAAGTCTTTGCAGTTATTACAGGTGGTTCTTATTAGACGACACTTGATTTAGACAGAGCATATACGCAAGTGGTGGTCACAGACGCCACAGCGAAGCTTTTAACTTTGAATACATGCAAAGGATTGTACGCCGTACACAGATTGGCATTCGGCGTAAAGGCCTGTCCAGGAATATTTCAACGCTTTATGACAGCACTGCTAGCAGGCATACCAGGTGTAGCCGTGCTGATTGATGACATCATTTTTTTTTATAGGATAAGGGTGACAAACGAGCACACAGTTCACCTGATGGTAAGTGGTTGCTGCGGCCCATAGACATCTACATCTATCCTCTATTACAAATCAAAATGCAGATACGTTGTCACCCGTGAGGACTAAGATGGAATGCCTCATTACCAGTAAAAAGGGCCTCCGGCCACCTGCACTCACCAACCGAAGCGCAGAGGTAAACCTCTACTTCACGCTGGTTTTCTGTGAGGTCGTGGTACCACCCCGGTTCGAGCCGGCCCATCCCCGTGCGACAGCAAAAGCTGCCGCGTGGCTCTACCACTGTTTAAAATCCGCTAATCATCATTAGCGGCCGCACATTGACAGAAATGACTCAACGTCTTGAAATAGTACTGGACCGCATTGAAAGAGCAGGATTGAGTCTTAATAAAGACAAATGTAAATTTGCTAAAAGACGCGTGGAGTTTTTAGGTTTTGTGATCGATGCGGATGGTATTCATCCAGCTCAGAGCAAGGTTGAATCGATTCTTAAAACTCCGGAACCTAAAAATATACAGCATTTACAAGCATTTTTAGGCCTCTATATCTTTTACGAGAGGTTCATACCTCACAAAGCAACTATTCTTGAACCTCTACATAGATTACTCGATAAGTCACAAATGTGGCAATGGACTGACCGGGAACAAAATAGTTTCGATACCGCCAAGCGTTTACTTTCTTCAGAGTTGACTCTTGTTCATTACGATCTTAATAAGCCATTGGTTCTTACCTGTGATAGCTCTGAGTACGGCGTCGGCGCTGTATTATCACATATAATGGAGGACGGAACAGAGCGACCTGTTGCGATGGGCTCTAGGACTTTACATGCGCATGAGAGCCGTTATTCCCAATTGGATAAAGAGGCCACAGCTATCATTTTTGGGGTAGTTAAATTTCACAATTATTTGATGGGATGGTTTTTCACAATAGTTACAGACAACAAGCCATTGCTTGGTATATTTGATCCTCAAAAGCCAATGCCAGCGATTTTGTCACTTCGGTTAACTAGAATTGCGTTAATACTCACGTCACACAACTACAATATTATTTATAAGCCAGGTAGAGTAATTGGAAATGCTGATGGTTTAAGTCGATTGCCACAGCCAGTTCCAGATCAACCAGAGCAACAGCTTTGTGATGTTTTGCTTATGGCGGAGACGCCTGCTGATTTTCCAGTGGATGTTGATCTCATAGCATCGGCAACGAAGAGAGACCGAACTTTATCGCGAGTAAGTCATTACGTACTAAGCGGTTGGCCTGACAAAGTCACGGACAGTGAACTGTGTCCGTATTGGTTACATCGTACTGAACTCTCATTGCATGAAGAATGTATTTTATTTGGTTGTCGCGTAGTGGTGCCACCATCGTTGCTTAAGCCTTGCCTAGGTGCCTTACATAAGACACACGCAGGTGTCGTGCAAACAAAGGCATTAGCCAGAAGTTACGTTTGGTGGCCGCAATTGAATCATAACATTGAAGTTTTAGTAGGTGAATGCTCAAAATGTTTAGAAAACAGGCACATGCCCCCTAAAACAAGCTGTGAATGGATTACACCAACTAAACCATGGTCTCGAGTAAATGTAGACTTTGCCGGACCTTTTCAAAATAAGACATTTCAGATTGCCGTCGATGCCTATTCGAGATGGCCAGAGGTTTTTATTGTAAACAATATGACTTCTGGAACAGTTATTCGACATTTAAGGAATATGTTTGCAACACATGGATTGTGTGAAACTTTAGTTACAGATAATAGAACACCATATGTATCGACAGAAATGAAAATATTTCTTGAAGCCAACAAAATTAAACATGTCACTACAGCACCTTATCACCCGGCTATCAATGGTTTGGCTGAAATGATGGTCCAAACCATTAAGGATAAACTACGAAAGATGAACGATATCCCATGGGATATCAAACTTCCTAACATTTTACTAAGTTTGCGTGTTACACCTTGTACAGCGACTAAAAAGAGTCCAGCGGAACTCTTAATGAACAGGCGCCTACGTACTTTGCTGGATACACTACAGCAAAGAAAAAGAACACAACAAATTATTAGTAACACTCAAAACATTAATAGGGAAGCAGAGACGGGTCAGAATGTTATGTATCGGAATTATGGTAATGGGCCAAGATGGTTACCAGGAACTATAGTAAATAGAAATGGACCATCTAGTTATGAGATTACTACAGAAGATGGATCTTTAATAAATAGACATATTGATCAATTAATTAACAGAAGACAATCTGACATGAGTGCGATAACCCGGAGAGAGGATGAAGAGATGTCCAAGAAGCAAGATATCACAGATAATAGTGAAATAATGGACAATGACTTAGCAGAGGAAATTACTGACTATAACTTAGAAAAAGATAAGACAGATAATGATGTAAGAGAAGAAATTATTGAAATACCTAGTCAGGGGAAATGGGCGGAAATGTTAGGTATACCAACTAATATGGAAGTAACTTATTCCGGGGGAAAAATTAGGAATAAAATGAATGTTCATTCTAAGTCACCGTATGAGAGACCTAGTAATAATTTTATAGCTTAAGTTTACTGATTATAATAGAAATACATATTTAGTTTACATAGATGATGTATTAAAAGTTGGTTGTTGAGTTTGTAAGTAATGAATATTGTATGTACATACTTAGGGGAAAGGTATGTTATATCATAGATTGTCATAAATAGTTATGAAGGTGGGTACTTGCATAACATTGTTAAGAAATAATGTTAGTTAAGTCAACCAGTTTGTCATTAGTTTTGCTACCTAGCACAATACACGTATTTACCTAAATCACGGTGTTTTATTGGATCTAACAGGGGTCTACATGGTTTTTCGTGGTAGAGCCATGCTGCAGCTATATTAGTAGTATAGTTGTAGCACGAATGGGTCGGCTCGACCGGGGAATGACCACGCTCTCACAGAATACCAGTGTCAAATAGCAGCTTACCACTGCTGTGTTTCGTATGGTGAGTGCAGAGAACCGGATACCCCTTTTTACTGGAAACAAGGCATTCCATCTTAGTCCTCACAAGTGGCAACGCATCTGCATTTTGATTCGCAAACGAGGATAAATGTAGATGTCTATGGGTCACAGCAAGCACTTATCATCAGGTGGACTGTGTGCTCGTTTGGCACCCTATACTATAAAAAAAATCTGATATTATGGAGGGGACAATCCTGAATTTGTTGACATTTCATACCATTGTCTCCACAAATCATATATAGTATATTGTGTGAAGTGTGAATGTAAACTTTATTGGTAATGTTGTTCAGAAGTTAAACTATCTCTAAAAGACGCACCAATTATTATCATCACAGACCACTACTAACGAACGAACTTTGCATTATCTCAATCACTTGAGTTCAGAAAATTTACAAAAGACTTCTTAAATAAACCTTTTGGCCGCCCATAGACGGCGATATGAACTGAAGGCAATAGTGGAAGTGTGCCCCTCACATAGATAAATATTAATAGTGGAATATTAAAATTACCTGTATCCTGTCACAAAATGTGTATAAGCTACGGCAATCCAATTATGATGAGCTTTTATAATTTGAACTTTCAAACTGTCAGCCCAAGCATTCACTGAAACATTAAGGATTATGTAGATTAGTGATTTAAATATTACACAAATTAAACTGTATTAATATGAATTAAACGATAAGTATACTTTCAGGTGGCCGCAGGCCTTTGTGACTTTCCGCATTACCCAGAGATGCT
This sequence comes from Parnassius mnemosyne, assembly GCA_963668995.1. NCBI lineage: Eukaryota > Metazoa > Arthropoda > Insecta > Lepidoptera > Papilionidae > Parnassius > Parnassius mnemosyne. The sequence continues at coordinate 31,604,011 of CAVLGL010000057.1, read as the reverse complement.
GCTCTAGAATGCCCTCTTCCACAGCGACTGTATATAAAAGAGAGTTGATAAATTAAAAGTTATAATGAGAATGTCTTAATAGCATGCAAATAGCCCCTTGAGCATAATAGAAGTCAGTTGTTTTGATGTTACAGACAAAGTTCAATTTTATTTATATTAAAAGCTTTTACAAAAATTTACTTCGCAAATATCCGCGTTATAAAATAAAATGATGTGTCTTACCTAGTATGAAGAAGCACCTCCCGCCCTCCCTCAATTGCGTGCACTAACCCCGTCACCACTAATCCCAGCACCGCTACTCCCAACACCACTACACTAGGCAAGACACACCACTGACGATAATACGACACGTGTTTCGCCTCTACACGAGGCATCCTAAGGCTAGCTAAGACTTAGCGGTTAGCCACCGTAGAGTCTATATCACCTGAGGATGCCTCGTGTAGAGGCGAAACACGTGTCGTATTATCGTCAGTGGTGTGTCTTGCCTAGTGTAGTGGTGTTGGGAGTAGCGGTGCTGGGATTAGTGGTGACGGGGTTAGTGCACGCAATTGAGGGAGGGCGGGAGGTGCTTCTTCATACTAGGTAAGACACATCATTTTATTTTATAACGCGGATATTTGCGAAGTAAATTTTTGTAAAAGCTTTTATATAATGGATTTCCGCAAAGTAACGCCTGATTCTATTAATTTTATTTATTTATATTATCATATATCATATTATTATTATAACAACTCTATTAAGGAGAAAGGACTAATAATAATATATATTTCATTACCTTATCTGATCCTGTGAAGGTATTCTACCAACTGTTCGAAGATCCAGGGAGGAGTTCCTTGAGTGTGTTCTGTTAGTTGCCACTTCTGTGCTTGAAGCTGTTGAATTTTTCCTGGAGCAGTTGTTACCATTTCTTCCATTTCCATTATTAGGTATAGGATTTACTATTAACAAAAATGCTTGTTAATTCCTCAAAGCCTTAAATATCTTTGTTACAAAAGCCGTCAAAATATTGCTTCATTTAAAAATTCACACAAATTTTATCTTTATCCTGGCTACACTCTTTACATACAGGGAAATGAGAAGGACATAATATAGTAATTATTTTCAATTTTATATATTACAAGATACATGGAACAATAGGTTATTGCATATAAAAAACCAAATAAAGAGTTGCAGCAGCTCAGGATCTAATTCAAGTGCCTTCTTAAAGGTTCCTCCACAATGGCTATATATTATACACCTACTATATACTAAGCTCACACAGAGATCTTGGTTTCCACAGTCTTTTATATATATAAGTATTATTAAGGCTCAGCTTTTTTGATTTAATTCTTATTTAATTTTTGGTTTTAACTTAAAATTAAGTCCCAGTTTCTGTCTCAGTTTAATTTTTGGGCGAGTTAGGCTATATGAATATTTGTTTTTTAGTAAAGACTATTGTACAATGCAAGGCAACACAATCTAAAAGACCATAGAGCAGAGAAATTTCTGTATAATCTTACAAAATACAACTATTTAACTTTGATTACTAGTTTAAATACTTACAAATTAATAGAAAAAAAAACATGTTCTTCTTTCTTTCTTTCTTGCCACTCAGAACATATTTAGCCAAAAAATGCTGGATCTGACGTGCCTCATGTTTATATTGTATTTATAAAAAAACTAATATGCCAACTGCAATAATTACCTAACATGTTGTAGAAGGTGATAAATATGATAATGGTGTTTTGTGATTATGCAGGTGATGGGCTAGCCACCTATCACTGTCTATATATCCTTTTTTATTTGTATTTCTTTAAAATTAAAAAAAATATTAGTAGTGCTATTAGACATTACTAATATTCCCTTTAACCACTTCTGGTAAGCTTAAAATGCTTGTGTTAGAAGTGGTTCACAACAGTAATCACATGGCAGATTCGAACCCACAAACTTTCGAGTTTGCGGTCCACGTCCTGCCATTAGGCTATTGACGCATAATATCTAATTTTACTTATCCATATGCTATGCATCAGTCAACAACCAATTGTGTACTACCAGGCATGTGTATCCATCCACTTTAAATTTACAATAATAACTTAAATCTGATTATATTTTTAACATATTAATTTTCATTAAACAATTCAAGTATAGCTAAAGAATGCCAAAGTACACTTATTCAAAATAAAGTGTTAATAATGTAATAAAAGCCACATATAAATACTTACATGGTGGTGGTAAGTACCCATAAAACAATACATCACCACATGATGAATGGTTCATCTCGTCACACAGTGCCAGCCTTCTACTAAGTGGTGTTATTCCAAAATAATCACACTCATGTCTAAGTGCTCTTATGTTCACATTAGTCAGATCTATATCTCTAGTTCTGAGAAAATTTAAAATGAGGCTAAATAAATTGGGATCTCTATCAATAAAAATTGCTCCGGTTTCATCTCTGACTGTGGGTATACGGCCACTGAGCAATGCTGTGAAGAATGTGTCAGGTACCCATGTAAGTGTGTGCCAAGACGTCGCAAATCTGTAAAAGACGTTCGAAATAAACATTTGTTAACATTGTAAGTATAAAAGTAAATCTTTGACGAGTTAATCACATAAAATACAATTTTATAAAGCTCTGTACTGTTATCTTATTACGAAAAGGCCAAGAAGTAAATAAATATAGCTTAATTCGTTTAATAAAATCTATTTCAAGTTACTTTGTGCCCCCCACGTTCAAATGTACAATTTCTTGATAGTTAGCCATTTAGATTAAAAATATATCCAGATCTTTATTATTGTCTTATCAATTTTATAAGATAAGTACACTTATATTAATTTTTAAATATTGTCTTGAGTTAATTTCATAGCAAAGAAAATCGCTACGCTTAGTATCAACAACAACAACTGTCAATGTGTCAAACTGTCAAACTGTACAATTTGTCAACGTGAAGATTATGATGTAATGTCATTGTCAAAATCAAACAGCTGTCGCATGTTGTGGTATTAGACCATACAGCCTGGTCTGATGTGTATTATGTTCACAAACTTCTTTTTTTATATATTCTACTAAGCCAACGCTTATCTACGATCCCACCTGATGGTAAGTGGTAATGTACCCTAAGATGGTGAAGCGCACTGACTTAACAAAAGGGAAAGAAAGAGGAAGGAAGTAAGGAGAAGGAATTCTTTTTGGGACATTTAAATAAATATAATTTATATATTATATATTTTTTGACATTTCGATAACAGCTTAATCCAGATAGTTGATGACGATAATATCTCAAGGTATATAAACCCTGAGATTTATAATGCGTAAGCATCATGTTAGTTTGTGGATTTTTTTATATCACCATCGAAGTACTTGTTACTTCGTTTCCAGTAATATAAGCAAATTAAACAAAATCTTCACACTTTTAGGTAACAAAGAGTAAAGTAATTGTTTTGATTTGTTTATGTATCGTGTTTGTAATCAGTTAAAACGTAGTGATTAGTCTGTCATTTGAGTTTTTACAGCAGGAAATTGATCGGCGACGGATTGCTGCTCCGGTATTATTGTTTAAATAATGGTTTGAAGTGGATGCTGTTATGTAAAAGTATTGAAATTTTGTGTATTAAATGTCTGTGCATGTGAATTATTCGTGGAAACGGTGAAAAAAGTGCTCTGATGGTGATGTGAATCTCAAGATAAGGTATCTGTCTGCGTAGGCAACTTGAGGTATTATAGCCAACTGTCTGCTGGTTCAAGTTGCCGTCAGTCTCCAAAAAACTACGCAATGTGAGTGTGACGCATCAAGTGCAGCAGTGAACCATAAAGGATTATTATCACTTGATACTGAAAATCTAGTATGAAATGAAGACATGGCTTAAAGAACAAGCATCCACGCCAAAATTTTTAATAAAAAAATTGTCTGTGATTTCCTAAGAGAGACGTGTCCGTCACTGAAAAGTCAATCAATTACAATAAATTGGTATTGTTGGAAGTAATGAATGAAAACCTTTTTGTTGTGAATAATTACCGTAAATAGAAGAAATACTGGAATATAAAATGCCGGCGTCTTCTGTGGAAAAGCCGCTCAATAGCCCTAATAAAGGGTTATTCAACAATACGGCCGGCTTTAGCACCCTAATCACGGTTACGGTGCTATTACTAGCTTGGTTGGCCGGTTTTGCATCTCGGTTATTTGCTGTTATACGTTTTGAGAGTATAATTCACGAATTTGACCCATGGTAAGTCTAAAGAAAACGTAAATTTAAAATAAGTTTACATTTTAAATGCGGTTTTAACGCAGGTATTACGTGTTTCAGGTTTAACTACAGATCTACAGCATACATGGTACAGCATGGTTTTTACAATTTTCTTAATTGGTTTGATGAACGTGCTTGGTATCCTCTTGGACGCATTGTAGGTGGAACTGTTTATCCTGGTCTAATGATAACATCAGGCACTATACATTGGATACTACATACTCTCAATATACCAATTCATATAAGAGACATTTGTGTATTTCTTGCTCCAGTATTTAGGTAAGATGTTGGCTATTTGCTTACTTTTTATTTTAAAATCTATCTGCTGTGTAATGGCAATGTAAGATTATCCATTATCCCATGTCATCCCTGGTGTCGTAAGGGGCGACAGAGATAAAAGAAACAGGAGATGAGCAGCAGCATCTTCCTAATATTAACTAAAAGATAATGAAAAACTGATTGTAAGCATGGTAACTGGCAAATATCCTATTATTTTTGATGGGCTGTAACAAATGATTGTAATTCTATATATGAGATACATAGATTTACTTTATAATTTCTTAATTCAAATAGTTTCTTTTATGTGCATTTCTTTTAAACAAAATACAGTAAATATTTTTTTATTATATTTGACATCGTGATTATGTTAAAATAACATGGAATGAAAGATTATTGAAATTTTACTAATAACTAATAATATTGGCTTCATCAGATTTAATAATAAGATTCCAGTTAGATTATAAACATTAATTAATAATTAATTCTTTTTCAATTCATATTATGATAAAAATTTACAATTATTTAACTTGGTATGATACCATAGTATGACAATTTAAATTTTTAGTTAAGTTCTTTATTATGACTAGTTTTTTTTGTTATGTGTAACCTTTTAGTTAGATTTCATTTCATACTATGTTTTAAAAGTGTGTTAATAATTTATTTATCTTTTATTATATTTCAAATTATTTTCAGTGGTTTGACAGCAATAGCAACATACCTTTTAACATCAGAATTATGGTCGAGAGGTGCTGGTTTATTTGCTGCATGCTTCATAGCAATAGTTCCAGGTTACAGCAGTAGATCTGTGGCTGGAAGCTATGATAATGAGGGTATTGCCATCTTCGCCCTACAATTTACGTACTACCTTTGGCTGAAAAGTGTAAAAAGCGGATCAGTTTTTTGGTCTGTTTGCACTGCACTTTCCTACTTTTATATGGTATGTACTGAGTATTCATTTTTAAGAATAAATAAGTTAAGTTTGTTATTTCAAAATATAATAAATTATAGTGTAGTGCTGATGTTGATGACTGTAAATAAGGCTTTCCCAACCAGCAGGGACCACAAAGTGAAAGAAAAAACTAAAACAACTAAAAAATCTAAAAATAAATTTTAATCACAACTTTACATAATTATATAATAAACTGAAGAGAAGCATTCATTTACAGTATTATTTGTGTATTTATTAAAAAAGATATCATAAAGCTTTGGTAAAAATTGTGATATTGATTGCGACGCTAGGGGTGATGTTGCATTACCCATGTGATGAAAAAATATTAAATGTGTTATCTAAAACGATTAGTTAAGTAAAATATTTAAATATTTCACAGAACATATTTAAGCTCTTACAGACCGCGGGTGGAGCGCAGACCACTGGTTGGGAATCACTGCTGTAAATCAATGGGAAATTATATAATCACTATGGTATTAAAATGGGATTATGGCATTGTTTTGTATAATAATTACAATCAGAATTTACATTAATGAACTTGTATTATTCATTATAGTAAATTTGTCTCACTTCTGTTTGTTTTTATTGCCTTCAATTACTTAAATTTTGCTTACCTAAAATATATTTGTCAATAGGTTTAAAAAAATGCCTGTTTTATTTATTTCTTCATGTTGACCAAATATGTAATAAGAAATACTTTATGCATGATAAATTAATTTGGATACTTTTTGTTTTAGGTGTCAGCATGGGGAGGTTATGTGTTTATTATAAACTTGATACCATTGCATGTGTTTGTGCTACTTATTATGGGTAGATTTTCACAAAGGTTGTTTGTCAGTTACACTGTATTTTATATCATAGGATTACTTCTGTCTATGCAAATACCATTTGTTGGATTCCAGCCAATACGGACTAGTGAGCACATGGCAGCTTCAGGTAACTAGTTTCCATTAGATTATTACAATAAAAATACCACTACAATTTTTTTTATGTGTTATATGAGACTGTTGGTAGAGCCATGTTGCAGCTATATTATGGTTTTAGCACTAATGAGTTGGCTCATCCGGGGTAGCACTGTGCTCTCACAGAATACCAGCATAGCATGTAGACAACTGGAGACCCTTTTTACTGGAAACGAGGCATTCCATCTCAGTCCTCAGGTGTGACAATGCATCTAAATTTTGTTTCTTTATTAAGGATAAATGTAGATGTCTATGGGCATCCGCTTACCGTCAGTTACCTTGTCACCCTTATTCTTTAAAAAAAAGAAAGAAATATTTTAAGGGAGAGGAATATAAACGACAGACAGATAAAAGACAGACATTGTATACATTAATATTATCTTGTGGGGTATAAGGGAGAATTTATTACCTTTCCCCATATGCTAACCTCTCCTGTGCACATGTTATTATCTGACAAGGCTCTGTGATTTAGTGAGTATGAGTACATATTATTGCTTGCAATGGCAACCTTGTCCTTTCATTTCTTGAAAAGATCCCTGTTCTGATATGGATTTAAAAAGGCTGTTGAAGGGTGATTCTGTGTGTATTATATTTAACATAGCAAGTATAAAACATGATCAAAATTTGCATGGTGTTTCTCATGTGTTCCCATATACATTTGATCAAAATCTGACCGTTAGTTTTTGAGTTATCCTCAATAATGCATATTTACATGACTTCAACTACATTGATTATGTTGTAATTTTTATTTATATAGAAGTCAGTTGTACAAAATTTTTAATTTCACCACTTGTTCTGTTTATTTTCACTCTAAATTACCTATAATGTTTCCAAATAATGTTAACAAAGGGGAGAATAATGAAAAAGAAAAGATAACCTTAGATTGCCTCACATTTTTTTGGTTTGGTTTTACATGGTAGAGCCATGCTGCAGCTATATTAGTAGTATAGTTGTAGCACGAATGGGTCGGCTCGACCGGGGAAGGACCACGCTCTCACAGAATACCAGCGTCAAATAGCAGCTTGCTGCTGTGTTTCGTATGGTGAGTGTAGAGAACCGGAGACCCTTTTTACTGGAAAAGAGGCATTCTATCTTAGTCCTCACGGGTGACAACGCATTTGCATTTTGATTCACAAACGGGGATAAATATAGATGTCTATGGGCCACAGCAACCACTTACCATCAGGGGGGCTGTGTGCTCGTTTGTCACCCTATCCTATAACAAAAAAAAAGGTTTTGCCATAGCTTCCACGCTTAGCAGGTGGGTTGGCAACTGCAGTTCTTTATTGTCTTCAGTTCTTATTAAGAAGCTGCTGTTACCCATCTCCTGTTTAAGTTTCTCTTTGTCCTATGTCTGTCCATCTTACGACACCTATGGGATGACGGGGTAATGTATTCTTTAATGCCAGTACTACAAGGCAAACTCAACATAACGCATAGAAGCTCTAAAATGCGACATATTCGTAAAATTTCACATTGTTTTTAAGATCTATTTAAATTATCCCATATCATTCTGTAGGTGTTGTAGGAGATGACAGAGGGAAACTTGAACTGAAATGGGCAATGGGTGTGCAAATGTTTTGTATTTTTTTTTTATTAAAACTGAAGTGACAAACAAACTTATAGTCCACCTAATGCTTAATGGCTACTGCAGCCCATGGAAACGAACTACTAAACAAAGAAAGGTACATATGTTGTCACCTGTAAAGACTATAATGGAATGTAAAGAAGTATTATATATTTTTTTAGGTGTATTTGCTTTGTTAATGGCTATTGGCGCCCTGAAGTACTTACACAGTCTGAACCCTAAGGGACAGTGGAAGCAACTATTAATTTTAGGAGGATTATTAGCAGCTGCTGCAGTTTTCATTGCAGTTGTGCTGTTGACTTACATGGGGGTTATTGCGCCTTGGAGCGGACGGTAAGTAAACACAAAATAAGAAAAAGCACCATAAAGCCTCTGAATCTCACATTTCTAAATTTATTAAAAATTGGCTGACTTAATAATCACCTTAGAGAATAAATAATAAAATAGACTATACATTAGACGGTGTAAAAAGAAGCATAATTGCATTGTTGTTTTTATTGATTACCATTACAGATTCTATTCACTGTGGGATACGGGCTATGCCAAAATCCATATTCCGATCATAGCTTCAGTATCGGAACACCAGCCGACGACCTGGTCATCCTTCTTCTTTGACCTGCATGTCCTTGTATGCACATTCCCTGTAGGGCTGTGGTATTGCATTAAAAATATCAATGATGAGAGAGTTTTCGGTAAGTTAAGTTGCATTAAAAGTGAAAGAGATTTAAATGCATTTTTTATTTTACTATATTCTTTTGGAAAAAGGTATAATTTGCAATTTACAATATATACAGTATACATTTACAATAATCACACAAGGATTCGCTCCATTATCATGGAGGTGTTTTACATACATAAATTGGCCATTCGTCCTTTGGTGTCTTATGAGGCGATTATAGGAAGTGCCGTCTCATGACCTTCGATAGATGGCTCTTTAACCATTTCCTTTATGCTAGATGTAAAATACCCAGATCAGCAGCGTCAAAGATGCGAGAAGTTTGGTACTGCTATCCGTCTCCCAAGCATGACGATTGAAGCAAATCCTGCCTAGTACGGAACAGGTTAATGACCATCTGTGGACATTTGTATCACAAGTGGATAGGCCGACAAAGAACAAGTTTTTATATTCTTAAAAATCTTGCTGGTTTATCAAATTACTAATTCTTCTACATCTAATTAGTTGTGTAATCTACTTTCTAATTATTGGTGCAAAATTTCAATATAAATATGTACTATTTAGGAGTTTGTCCAACTGTTAGCAGAACCACTGTCAGATGCTGCGAAATTTTTGGCTTACATGGTTATGAAACATCAATAATTCTAGTTCTTTTCAACAAGGTTTTTTTTCTAGTGTGTCGTTAAGATTAGGGTATAATGGGGCTGACAAATCCGTTCGGGATAAAACCCCTAAATAAATAAAGAGAAAACAAATACATTATAATTAAACGGTCAATAACTTCATTACAGAATATTAAGTGTATTTATAAAAATTACTTACAAAATGTGTTAGATGTAATAATTAACTGTATGATTTTCATTCTTCTTGGCTTCGCACAAATATCAATGTTGGATGTAAACAAGAAAGCATATTAAAATTATTGGATTTACTAATGTGATGTTAATATTATGTATATAATTTACATTTTGGCCTTAATAACTCGTCAGGCAATTTTCAGTTGCTCTCTACGCATTGAGTGCGGTATACTTCGCTGGTGTGATGGTCCGACTGATGTTGACGTTGACGCCGGTTGTTTGCGTGCTCGCTGGTATTGCCTTCTCAATACTGCTTGACTTGGTGTTGAGAGAAGATGAATTGCCTATACCTCAGACCGAGAGCGAAGAGTCAAAAAGTCTTTATGACAAGGTGAAACAGTCTTATTTTTATACCTTTTTTTAATTTTTAGTCTCTTATTGATTTATGTAACTAAATCCGCCTATCGAGTATCAATTACGGAAAACCCTTACTTTTTTTATAAAACTGAGGTATTAAATGAACTTCCAGTCCACTTGATGGTAAGTAGCTACTGTAAACCGTTGACATCTGCAAGCAACTTCAAACAAAAACGGCTACGGATGCATTGTCACATCTGAGGACTAAGATAAAATGCCTCCCAGTCTGTAATTAAACTAGCTTTCTATACCCTTCAGATGGGAAAACAGCAGTGAGCAGTGCAAGCACTGCTACTTTGCGGCAGAAATAGTTAAAAGGTTGGTACCTACGTGGTAGAGCCATGCTGCAGCTATATTAATAGTATAGTTGTGGCACGAATGGGTTGGCTCGACCGAGGAAGGACCACGCTCTCACAGAATACCAGCGTAAAATAGCAGTTTAATGCCGCTCTGTTTCGTATGGTGTGTAGAGATGGTTTCGTATGGTGTATGTGTAGAGAACCGGAGACTCTTTTTACATCTTAGTCCTCACGGGTGACAAGGCGTCTGCATTTTGATTCGCAAACGAGGATAAATGTAGATATCCTATAAAAAAAACCTACCCAGACACTCCTAAGCAGAAAAGAAGTCCTACAGCCTACCATTATGGCAAAGTTTGAAGAAACAGTTTGCGATCATTTTCATTGTCAGTGTCTAATTCCAATTAAATTGTTACGCGCAATTTTAAGTGCCAATTTACCACGCGCTCGGCGGTAATGGAAATAAAAAAAAATATTTCGAAGATATATGAAGTCCGCCAACACGTATTGGGACAGCGCGAATACTTTCTTGTCCTAAAACCTTGTCAGGAATGAGAGAAGGCATATGCCCAGCTGTGGGATATATATATATATATATATAGTTTGTAACTGTACTATACTCAGTTTCTAGTTAGAAGGATTTGCTGGAATGGGGGCGTCCATTAATTACGTGATTTTTCTTCCCTCTGGTGAGATGACTCGACCCCCTCACCCGCCCTCCCAAATCTCACGTAAGATTTTTCAAAATGCTTATTTCTAATGTAAATACCTTCTAATGTAAATATCTGTGCTTGATTGCGTTGGGATTATTTAAAATAAAAACATAATTTTTATATAATTTATGTAGTTCGCATAACTATTATTTTAGCCATATTTTACATTGAATTTTTTTTTCGAAATTTTATATTGCTTATTTCGATATTTTACATTGTTTCTTTTGAAATTTTACGTGATATTTGCCGAGACCCTCCCACTCCCCCACATGAGATTGGGCGAGATTCAGCTCTGACCCCCCCCCCCCCCCCCCTCCCCCTCTAAACACCTCACGTAACTAATGGACGCCCCCAATCAGCAATCGCATTATTAAGTCATTTATATGACAGCCTATTTATATGACACAGGCCTTCCTTTCATTTTCTGCGAGGGTTTTGTTAGACTACAACCAATTGGAACCCCTTGGGCTTAGTTCCACAGTCATGTATATATCTGTTAATAGTACTTATTCGAAAGTTATCATTGTGACCCATATCTACCAGAAGAACATCATCATTATCATCATCATGTAGCACCAATATTAATTTATTAAATAGTTTTGTTTTACTAAACATTTTGTATGTTATTTCTTGTATACACATATTAATTGTCCACAGGCAGGTAAATTAAAAAAGCGGGCACACGAACCAACATTACCTACAGACAATACAGGTCTTGGGATGAACGTGCGCTCCGGTATACTCATAGCGTTTATGATTTTATTGATGCTCTTCTCGGTTCACTGTACTTGGGCTACTTCGAACGCCTATTCGAGTCCTAGTATTGTATTGGCTAGCTACGGTAATGATGGGTGAGTATTGTTGTTTTTGAAGTAGGTAATAACTTTTTTTTACTGAACCACAAATTACTTTATTTCACATTTTGTTCGATTCTAAGGCGAAACCGATTTGTTTGAATTCGGAAGAGCCGAGTTTTGTAGAACAAGGAAACAGTGCCATTTTTAGGCACACCTCTTATTTTCAACTCATTTTATTGATGTGTATGTATATTTTGATATCATTGAATTTGAAACACTAATTAAAGTAAAACACGTTGGTTTGTTCATACAATATTGTATTAAAATACAATTATTTTTGTTTTAGGTCGCGTAAAATTTTAGATGATTTCCGAGAGGCGTACGGTTGGCTGTCACAAAATACTGCAGAAGACGCGAGAGTGATGTCGTGGTGGGATTATGGCTATCAGGTAATTTGTTGATTGTGTTACTGTAAATTATAAACCGAATCATATTCAACATAAAAATGTGTATACCTAATATGGTAAAATAATATTAGATAAACAGCTTTTTTTAGGCGACTTCGAAAAAAGGTGGAGGTAAATAATTCAATAGTATGTTTTTTGGTATGTATGTAACGCGATATCTTCGTTAATAGTGAACCGATTTTGATGATTATTTTTTTATTAAATAGTTTATTCTTTTAATTTGGAGTAAAACCAATCCCAAATAATATTTATTTTATTAATTTGAGTTTAGGAAAAAGAAAGAAGTCGGCTGGAGCCATATCTGGTGAATAAGGTGGTTGCACGATGGTATTTGTTGAGTTTTGATCAAAAATTCGTTCACAATGATTGCCGTGTGCAAAGGCGCATTGTGCAAAATCCAGGAATTTTGTTTCCACAAAATCTGGCCTTTTTCGTCTAATTTGCTTTCTTAAACGCCGCATAACGCTCAAATAATATTCTTTATTTACCGTTTGATTTCCCGGCAAGAATTCTAAGTGCACAACACGGCGATAGTCAAAGAAAACAGTCAAATTTGACTTTTGATCGACTTTGGCGTGGTTTTTTCTGTTTCGGTTCAGTTGGAGGGCGCCACTCCAAAGCTTGTTGACAAGTTCGCATGTCAAACTCGTAAACCCACATCTCGTCACCAGTAACAATGCGTTTCACGAATGTTGGGTCGAGTTATATATTATGTAGTGAACAACTGATTTATTAACTTCCATGGCGGTATTTGAATATATAAGAATATAAACATACCCAAAACCTCTGTACCTAATAATGATTATAAATAGTTACATGTTATAATAGTATATTTCATTACGAGTGCGGAAAGCCTGTCATTGCAAAGAGTTGACAGGCGGAACAAGTTGCAATGACGTTTCCGCACGTGTAGAACAACTATTTTAAATACAGTTGCGAAAAAATGAAGCAAATTTAATAAAATAATAAAAACACAATAAACTCAACTAACTAATCATTTATTTCTTATAAAAGTTATAATTCACATATACATTGAAATTGGTACAGTTTTTATACTAACTGGAGAAGTTTTAGGTTGTATATTTACTGTTTGAGACAAACTATTATTAATTTCGTATGATTGTTCATGTATATTTGTCAAAGGTACATATATACAATGTATATATATACAATGGCGTTTGCTAGTTGATGGAATTGGATCTGATGAATTATCATTATCAACGAATGTAGATGGACGAACGTTCTCTTCAGTGTTGTCATGTGAAGGAGATGGACTGGACTTTAAATTAATGGATTGTGTGATTTTATTCCCAGTTTCTAATTTGTTGTTTAATGAATCAGCAATACAGCCTTCTGCAACTTTGTCTGACTTCCAACCTCCTAGTCGCTTTAAAGACGTCAAATTGGCTCCTGAATCTGCCATAATGTAGCAGAGGTCCTTCTGAAGCTGTGCCCAGTATAATACTCAGCATCCGGCAGACCAAGAAACGTAGCTATTTCTTTTGGCATATTACCAAATTTGTTTATCCCGATTGCTTGAGCTGTACACTTCCCTTTTTGATAATTTTTCATATATTTTTGCACTATTCTAAGAAAATCTCCTTCAACAACAAAGCTTCTCGGTATCTTATTTTTTGTATTCGGAATCTTGATTAATAGCTATTTTCCATGGGCATCAATATCTTTTAAATTAATATTGGCTAACTCCTCTCTGCGGCAAGCTCCAACAACGCCAAAATCAGCGCAACCTACAAACGCTGCCAGGGGCGACCCGGAACCTCCCAAGGAATATTTCCGGTATACAGCTTAAACCATACGGGGTGCGGATATATTCGAACGTGCCTGCCTACGTGCGTGCTTATAGGTACATGCTCGTGATTCCTTCGTTAATATTACCTGTTCGTACGCGTGTGACAAATTTACTTTTGAGAATATAGTGCCACCACTCAAAACTGCGTAAATTTCCTCAATACGCGGTAAAGGTTGACGTTACGTTTTAATTTGGGATTAATTGTTATTTTATAATCGCCGCAAAAACAAGTAGTACTTCCGCACTTTTTTATGACCGGTACAATAGGTGTCCCGTATTCCAAATTTTCTACTCTAGCTATTGTGGCCCTCATTAACGAGTCGTTCCGATTCCTTTTTGACTGGCTTCTTTAAGGACAATGGTAAGTTATGCGCCTTATAAAAATGGGTTTGTTATCTTTTAACTTTAACGTAAATCGCTTTGTACATCTTGTGTACCTAATCCCTGAGCAAAACTAATGCGTTTGTTTTTATCACCTGTGAATTCATCTTTTAAGTGGTTTATGTTATGTTTATGTGTTAAAGTTGTAAGCGGCGTAGCCACGCTCCGCCGAGTAGCGGAGGACCACCACTGGTATTATGTATAATGGCAGTGCATGCGCCTCCCGTAGCTCGTTATCAGAGTTATAATAATGCGACACAGTGATAAAACCCAACGGTTTGATCGAGTCATCGGTATAAGATCTCAACTTTAGATTGCAACTTGAAATGTCGAATACACGAAGATATTTTTTAAAAATATGTTCACTTATCAGCAATAAATGCCAATCTAACAACAACAAAAAATAATTGAATTTAGAACCATAAAAAAATCATCCATTCCCGATACTTTTCTGACTTAATGTACTATTTAAGTGACATTGAGATTGTGATATTCTTTAGTCCACTCAAAAGTGTAAATAACTTTTATTAAAAAGTAAAAGCCGTCTTCAAACAACTAAAAAGGAAAGCATAATTCCACATTCTGAATCCAAGGCTTTAGTTCTTCTATATAAGATGTCTTAGCACCGACTTCAGACATTAATGGTCCTTCGAAATATGAGCCAGGCGAATTCGCCATCCCAACGTTATAGCTTTTAAGGAAATAATGTCTGTTGGCGCATTCTTGAAAGGGTCTGCGGTCAGCAGTGTAAAGTTCACGCAAATACAAAGAATAAAAAAAAACTTCTTTTTACAGATAGCTGGCATGGGGAATCGAACCACACTAGTAGACAACAATACATGGAACAATTCGCACATAGCATTGGTTGGCAAAGCAATGGCGAGTAATGAGAGCGCGGCCTACGAGATCATGACGATGTTGGACGTCGACTACGTGCTAGTTATATTCGGAGGGGCGATCGGTTATTCGGGAGACGATATTAATAAGTTTATTTGGATGGTGCGCATCGCTGAGGGAGAACACCCTAAAGATATTCATGTGAGTTGAGACATTATGAACTAAATATTAAACGGAAACGAAACGAAAGACCAGGATTTATAAACTGGTTACAAATTTTATTACGTTTCTTCATTTAAGTATAATAGACGTTTCATCCTCAGTCTGTTTCCAGTAAAGGCCGACAGCCTTCGGTTGTTGGGGGTTGAGATATCCTCAAATCTGAACTTCGGGCGGTTCATTGAGTCCAAGGCTATAGCAGCTGCTAGGAAACTAGGAAGTCCTTGCAAAGATGCGGCGATACTTCACGCCGGGACAGCTGCTTACTTTATATAAAGCGCAACTCCGGTCGTGCATGGAGTGTATATGGGCTGGTGCTGCAAAATACCACCTAGCAGCTTTGGACTCAATGGGAAGGCGTGCTAAGAGGCTTATTGGTGACGCAAAATTTGGTTAAAATCAATCTTACCAGCCTCGAACACGGGCGCAAAGTAGCCAGCCTTTCAGTTTTCTACAGGATGCATTTCGGAGAGTGTGCGCAGCAGGAATCGCATAATTTAATTTCTCCCTCTCCTTTCCACCATCGGACAACCAGACGTTCGGCCAGTCTCCACCCTTTCGTTGTTGACTTACCATGCATTCAAACCAAACGGTTTGCTACATCATTCGTGATGCGTACAGCAAAGGAGTGGAACAAATTGCCAGTATTTGTCTTTCCATCCGATTACAATGTGGGTGTCTTCAAGGCAAGAGTGAATAGGCTTTTGTTAAGTCAGTGCGCTTCACTATCTTAGGCTACGTCACCACTTACCATCAGGTGGGATTGCAGTTAAGCGCTGGCTTAGTATAATATAAAAAAAGGTATTGGTTTTTAGATACCGATTATAAAATACCAGGTTTTAAGTTATTGGAAAAGTCTTCGTGGCGTTTAGCTTTATTTTTATATTATTCAATTGTAATTGAGCACAAAGTAAAGAATGTCTTTTTATCGAAAAATAAAACGAAAATTAAAATATCATTACATTTATTGTTGCCGATACTATGCATAGCTAATTGTAACAACATACAATCGCGCGTACATTGTGTACACCTAAAACCATATTGTCAATTACTATTATTTTAGATTCTCATTAATTCTTGACAGTTCATTTAGTTTAATTTGTGATGCCTATATGTACAAAATTATTTTTTTCTTCAGAATTCTTTAGTAACATATTTTATTACTGTTTATAGGAAGCAGATTATTTCACAGAGAGAGGCGAATACAGGGTAGATTCAGAAGCATCCAAAACAATGTTAAATTGCTTAATGTACAAGTTATCATATTATCGGTGAGTACAAAAGAAACACTCGTCGCTTTTTGAAAAATTATGAAAGAATAGATAGTTTGAAATTAGCAGTAGTTATGCAAAAATATCCATTTCGATCACATTATAAATGTTTAGCGTTAATGTGCAATCTAGTACCCAACTAAATATAGTGTTGATTATACTGCACGCTGGCTTGGGGTGGAGCTATCAAAACAAAAATGCTTGAAGTCGATAGGGCCCAGCGAGCAGTACTAAAAGTAATGCTGTCTAAAAACTTTAGATTTCCAACTGACGAACTGTACAAGGAATGTAAGGTGCTACGTGTTCGCCAAATCTACATTTTAAAGGCAGTTATTCTAACCCACAGAAAAATAATAAATTCCCCGGATTATCTTAACCTGTGCCAACGTCGGATCTTTCGAGTACCGATTCCCAATACACACAGTAGCTTTATCAAACGCCACTCACCATTTCTTCTGCCTAGCATTTACAACAAATTCTGCCATCTCTTCCCAGATTTGAGGTCTTTGTCCACAAGTAAAGTCAAACACAAAATAACAACCTGGTTGCTACATGCTTCTTATCAGGAAACGGAAAACTTACTTTCCTTTCATAGTTGACCCTATACATGCACACGCGTAGACTTACACTCACTCACACACACGCGCAAGCACGCAACCCCCCCCCCCCCATACACACAAACACACAGACACACACACACACACACACACACGCACACGCACGCGCACACGTAAATTAGCTGTTTTTTTTTTCTTTCTTTCATGCATTAATTTATACAAAAAAAAAATGTTTTCTTTTCTCTTTATTTTAATTTAATCGGAGTTCTATGTATTCATCGGTGTAAACGGTGTCAGTCAAGGTTCTTGGTTCCTGCGATACAAGCCTAGAGCTTAGTGCAGAAACCAGTGTATTGCTTAATTATGTAATGTTTTTTGGTTAAATAAATACATTTCTATTTCTATTTCTATTAGTTAATAATTATAGTGTTGTGAAAAGGAAGTATTATGTGGTGTGTGTTTTATTATTTAGGTTTGTATAATTTGTGCAAAACTAGGCCTGATTCTTGATAGGCATTATGCCTTAAAATTGCGTTTAAATTTATCTCAGTTCAGCTTTTCACTTCTTAAAAACAATTAGTCATATATACATTAACAAATGTTTAAATATATGATTTCTTATGTCGAAGCGAACTTATAAACCACAAAAAATCTGTAAAAAAAGTAGTATTATTCATTCACGTTTAAATTTCCCTTCATTATGTCTTGTTTCATATTAACGTTAAAACACACAATTCACACAATTTGAAAAGAATTAGGGTTCCACGGAAGAAAAAAAACCCATGAAATCATAGTAAATTCCACGCGGGTGAAGCCATCTGTAAGAATATTAAAAAAAATACTTTAATAGTAGTACCACGATAGATATGTTAGATGGCGCTGATTATGAATTAGTAAAGAACGTGAACTAAACCGTTCGTCGATGAATGAAGTAAGACGACGTCAGAACGGAGTTCCAGATGCAGAATTAAATTTTTATCGTGATAATTCTCGCTTTTTGGAGTATGCCTTTAATTTGGAATCTGCTCAGAAAAAATTGGAACGAAAAGTTTGCGGGCCCTCCTAAAGTACCGGTTTTAGCTAGTATAAAATATAAGTTATTTCATTATCAGAACTGTTTTTCTGTTCCCATAATTTCAATAAAAATTTGTTTAGGTGTAAATAAATAAGAACATATTTTAATAGACCTGTGTAAAATACCTAATTAACATTAGTAGCAATTAGTAACTGATGTAAGTATTAAAATAGTATCTATTTGACCTGTCCGTGTTTCACAGATACGATAGCGGCGGCAGTCCACCTGGCTACGACCGCACTCGTGGCGCGTTGCCTGGCAACCGCGGCTTCAAACTCACCTACCTCGAGGAGGCCTATACCACTGAGCACTGGCTTGTAAGGATATACAGGTAAGTTGCCATTACAACACTGGTGGAGTTACATTTAGCGTATATTTAGGTTAGGACGAGTGTGCGTTTGTACTAGTGCGGACACTTGGCATGCACTATTATTTCTCCTGCTCAATCCGTAACTTCGGATAATATTTGAAGCTAGTCGCAGTGGAAACAATAGATCAATAAGATGTCATATAATAATCACGGGGTAGAGTTAGGCTTACCGTACATATTCAATTGTTAAGTCACAGTTTGAAGAGCATATAGTTTGGAAACGCCCTTGATGTCGATGCCGCCGCCCGTGGAAGGTATTTACTATTTACGTCGTCCTGCGCATATATGTTAGGGGTTGTCACGAAATTAAGAATAAAATAATTTTTGGATATTGTCATATTCATTATCATCTATTAACATTATGTACATACATACATAAAAGTTAAAAATATTTATTGAACAATATAATTTTTATTACTACAAGAAAAAATATATTTACAAGTGTTGCACTGCCAAATATTTTCGTGACATTTTCTTTTTATAGATGTGTTCAGTTTTCGATTGTTAAATTTAATTATGTGGTGTAGGCGCATTGAGTTGAACAATTTTATTAAAAAATATAAGTGAAACAAGCACGGCCATACCAACGAAAAATTCGTAAATAACGAGAATCGTAGACTTTATATTAGGACCGAGGCCCTTCCATCTTAGTTCTTAGCTATGATGATGTATTTGCATTTTGATTTTTAATTGATGATAGATGTAGGTGTGTATGGACCACAGCTTACCCCATGAGGTGAACTGGGTGCTTGTTTATCACCCTCATTTCTATGAATAAATGTTTCTCTTATGGAGTCATCTATTCATCACTTAAATAAAACCATTTTGGCATGTTCCACTCCAGCCACTTCAATAACTTCCAAATCCAAACGTTAGCTGTTGTGTTAATTGCGTGGCATATATTATAACAATCGAGACCACAGGCATTCTTGGATTTACTTAATTTTACCTTATATGCACTAGGACTAGGATATTATCGTATTTGGGATGGTAAATTTTGTAAATTGTACACAAGTTATCTTCATTTATCTTATAATTATGTTATTTGTATTGCAGGGTAAAGAAGCCTGACGAGTTCAATCGACCTCGTATACCGTTAGCGAAGAGAATAATTTCTACAACCAATGCCGTTTCAAAAAAGGTATAGTCATAGTTGAGTGCTTTGTGTTGATTAAATTTAATTATTATATTGTTCTTGTCTAAAATACTACACGAATGTCACAAACAAAAAAAAACGTACAGAAGATTTTTTGTACGTATTTATTAATTACCTGCGAGTCTTGGCAGTCTCTAGTAATTTCCAATATGAATTAAATAGTCACTTATTACAATGAAATATTTTGTGAGACTATTTCAAAGGATTGTTGGGTCTGAAGTTAACTAATTGGTTTATACTTTAAAAAATTGGCCATATTTTTCTAAAGTAAAATAAAAAAGTAGCCCTTTTTACAATCTAGAATTAAAAAAAAAACAATAAAATAAGAAATAAGTTAGAAAATCGATTGTAGTGTATTCTTTATGGCAATAAATCGATTACCATAAAGAATACACTAGTGAAATTCTCGTTTCTGAACCATATCTTCCAATAGAGGACTTTTCATTTTGAAACTTGACAATTCAAACCTCAAACTATTTACATAATAGAAAAAGACAGATTTTCGATTCCATTTGAAACAAGCTCAATATAATCGATTCTCGATTAAATGTATATCTACAAAATAATAATAAAAACTACAAAATAACAACATTCCAACATGTAACAGTTACAACAACAATAAAAGTAGTCAATCTCAGATCGATATCCCTAATATTCAATTTAATTAGTTGTTGTTATTTTAACTTTCGTTATTCGTTTCACCATTTCGTTTCATTATCATCCACAGCTTTTTTGATGATTTTATACTGATCCTGCTTTTGTATCTTTAAGTAATTATAGTGAAAAAAAAAAGACTGTTACAATGTAATAACAGTGAAAAATCACCTGTTACAGTGTAGATAATAGATAATCTCACTTATACTTATTCTACAATCACTCAGCTCCTAGATTGACAAATCTTGCCAGATTTTCAGCTATGAATTGTTTATATATACGCTTTCAAATGGTTCTACTTTCATTTTGTTAACACTTGGGGCCAAGAACGTATGGATAGGTCTCCTTCTCCTATGATAGTCTTTACCGTTAAGCAATGTGTAACGTTCCTGATCATATTAAATCGTATTTTAAAAATGTTCACATCTTGAACTAATTAACATAACAACCGTAGTAGATTAGTGTTATTAGTAAAATGGACTGGAAGTAGTGATAAGGGTTGCGTGTGTACCAGACTTATTATTGAATCTGGTGCAATTGATGTAGTGCAATTCCATAAAAAATATTTTAATAGGCAAAGACCATATTTTCGAAAAATGCTCTAATATAGCTATATAATAATAAATAAAAATAAAATGCTGTCAACAAATGCATCTATTATTGCAATAAATGTATGCTGTGCAACATATTTATCTAACGAGTAAAAGGAACGAGGAATTCAATGATTGCCAATGAAGTATTTCACTGTAAACCTTAGGAATATGACATCATAGGTCAAAGAAGTAGAAAGAAGGCTTGGTAGTTCACACGACGTTTAGTCCTCTTTGCTACTGCTATTTACATGGCACTGATATAAATATTTAAACTAGTGAAGTTTGTAAAATAGGTTGGAAGCAACTATATAGTAATCTATGGAAGCAACCCCGTCCACCTGAGCGCGCGCGTCTTATATACCAATCAACTCGCGGGACGTGCTGCACGGTGATTGGTCAATCCGGTCCAACGATAAACTGTCATAGACATACTGGCGGTTATCATAGATGGCGGTTGTCATAGACAATAGGTCTAAATCTACCGTGTAGTGGCGACTTCAGAGAATCCTCTACTCTACTCCATATAATTTGCCAGTCGTAAGAGGCGACAGAGGAAAATGAGATAGGAGATGGGCAGCATCTTCTTGAAAACAACTCAAATAATATAAAAACTGTAGTTGCCAACCTGTCTGCCAAGTGTAGCGACTATCTATCACAGAAATTCCCCCTATGAGTCAATCTATGAGGTGGCCTATGTTCAGTAGTGGACTTTTGATAGGCCGTAATGAATGAGCGCGGAAAAATGAAAGAAAATCTTGTCTATAGACAAAACTATAGAGAGGGTTATGCTCAAAGTTTGTTCGGCGAATAAATAAAGAGAATAGTCGCTATGGAACCAAAGTCTAGTTCATAGTATAAGTAATCTGAAGTTGCAATGGCCATATTTCGTAGAGCAGGATACAGATGGTGGGAAATGTCTGGCAAGTACAGTGTAAACGGAATGCTCCACTAGAAGAAGGACGTATGATAAGACATAGACTGTCAGTCGATGCAGGTGGGTCAGGGCTATGCTTTGTAGCAGGTTTTTGGTAAATGTTCACAGTACTTGATTCATTTCAGAAGTATATTTAGAACGGGTTGCAATGACGATGGTCTTGTGCAAAACGTAAAATTTGTCAACCCTAGAGTTAAGAGGCTGAATTCAATCAGAAGTATCCAAAATGATATTGTTTATAATATATCATAAATGAGTTAATAGTTTCGTAATACGAAGTGAAAATATATATATTTGACGCGGTATCGAATCCCGCATGCAACAAGCATTTGTATGGCCGACAAATAATTTTCCCGGGTCTTGATGTTTGTCAGAGGTACAGTTTATGCATGTAAAACAGCTTCACGGTGCAGGACAAACAACTACTTTGGGAGCACCTTTTTTGTCTAAAAATAGAAGAAATTAATGATATTTGTAATATTAACCTGCAATCTAAAATATGGATAATGGATGGAGGTAGGTATAAACAAAAGATTTAGTATATACTCAACATTTAACTAACATTTCTACTTCAATCTTACTCAATTAAAACGAAAATATAAATTCTTTTGTTAACAGTAAAAGTTATAATTAATATATTATGTCTTAAATGTATATCACAAAACTATGCAATGTTATTATATTTTTACTAATTATATCCGCGAAATCATAATTGAGGAAATTTGTTTAGAATCTAGCCTATATACCTTTGCTTTATATCAAGTATGCGTTATTAACCCTTTCGCTGTCACGTGCACTACATATAGGTCATTGCTATTGTCTTACTATTGTGTCTGAAAACCGGACAGTGAAAGTGTTAAAATAGGATTTTCAAACTGTTCTTTAGTTTCGCGTTTTGCTCTAACTTCAATTACATTGTGCGATAACTCAGACATTATATACAAAGAAAAAAACTATTGGTAAATCCAATTGAGCATACCCTAATCGCATTTATTAATTTTTTTTAAAGTAATTTAAATACACACAAGTTTTCACTAATAACCTTATTATACTTCCAATTTCCGATAATTTTATGTCAAACTTCAATTTAAAAACAAGTTTGGAAAATCCAAAAGTACACGACTCATAATGCTCATATGATTATCATATCATCATTCATGTCACTCCATAAAATCCAAGACGTATTCAAGTATAAATATTACATCCTACTTACTTTTAATACATACTACTATTATTTATTCTGTGCTTTTAAAATATTGTAATAAAAATCTCTGATTATTATAATAATCAAGTATGTATGAAATTTGTTTTTCGAATATTATGTATTTATTTATACAACGATCTTTTTGAGCCGCTGCAAACAACCGATACAGTATCCACTCACAACGGCGGTTGACGCCGAACTAACCGAGTGAGGCAGTATCTATTTATTAAAATGAATTCACACAAGGCTACTAGCTAAATCACCGAAAATTTCGACATTTAGCGGCCGAAAAAAAATTAAGTATAACGTAACAAAACAAAATTAAACTACCATTTACATTCAATGGCTTCCCACGTGATAAATGAAGAGTTTTAAAAATAGATTGAGTTGAACAATTGATATTTTCAAAAGTTATCATGTTTACGAAGCCATACGGACTTAATAAATCCACACCATAAGCTACTGAAACTCCGCCCCGTGGCAGAAAAGTCTTGGATGTCCTCATTAATTTATTTATTTGGCAATTAACTAACTAACCTCTTTATCTTTGCTCATGTAACTTCTCTACTAACGCTTACATTTCAATCACTAATACATAATTTTTTCCTATTGCAGCTTCCGCTTGAAGTAGGAACTGGGGTATAGTATACTTTTCTTATAATCTGTATATATATATATATTATATGGTATTACCTTTCTTTGTATTTCTTATTGTGAACATTTTTGAAATAAAATGTATTTGTCTGTTCGTCATTGTGTCTCTTTCTTATTTAAAATGCTTATCTCACAATAGATATATATCTATTAATTATTGTTACGCCATTATTTTGGCTATTATGCGAGGTATTTCATCTTAAAAATACTCAAAAACGCGCCAATTTCGTAAGGGGAGCTTCCTTGAACTGTAAACTGATTTATGTGACTTATGCTTTCTTTGCTTCTGGCTTATATTGTATTCTGTTCTTTCCTATTCCTTCCGGTCCGGTCCTTTCTAGACCTGCCCTGTCCGTTCCGTTCCGGTCCTGTCCTGTTCTGTCCGGTAAAATAATTACCCCATATCAGCTGTGGACCCCATCTCAGCTGTGGACTTTTGACTTAACTGTGGACGTTAATGAATTGGCTTGATGAAACGCACTATACCATATGATTTTTTCTTTTTTTATTTAGACATCAAAACGAAGAAAAGGTCTCCTAAAGAACAAGCCGACGTTAGTAAAGGGGAAGAAAGTGAGCCGATTGGAGTGACGTAAGCGGTCGGAGACGCGAGCAGCGCCAAGTTAATGTTTCCATATCAGTGGTAAATTTGCAATGATCTTAAAACCGGCATCTTAAGCCAACAATAAAATATATATAAAATATTTCTGTATATTTTGGTTCTTACTTTTAGGATTTTTTTTTAAATTTGGCCTATTAATCAATGCTTCCTTAGAGAGCTTCTTTAGAGATCTCAAGTGCCAGAAAGATTAACTGATTCACGGCGTATAAAACTTTTAAATTATAAAATAATAATTTAAACTTATGCTTTAAAAGCATACAGTTAAACCATACATAAGTAAGTAAATGTAATTTTATTTTATTGTATCAAAATTTAAATTAAAGTCTAACGTTTTCGTCATATTATGTTTTTCTTGTAAAATGCAATTGTAAGTAACAACAGCGCTCTTAAATTTTACGCCGGCTTCTTTTCGTATAGACATCAAAAAATATATAAGTATTAATAAACAAGTGGTGGTTGTTATTAAACTCCACGAAACTAATTTTACGACATTTTTCTTTCTCGTTTTAGTGTATTGCAGCGTTTATTTACTTTTAAAATTATTGTGTTCAAATTAATTTTCATTTATATGTTAACACTATTTTATGTTACGAAATTGAGCGAAATTTTAAAACGTTTTAAAACATTTTATAAATATGATCCATAACTCCTGAGATTGCTAACTGTGCAGTAACAAACATCAAATTTAAGTTTCGCTATGCAAATTAAGGCGAAATTTGCTTTCCATTCATTAACCATTATATTGAATAAACATGTTATATAAATATTATATCGTTTATATAATATACATACACGATGTACGTTCACATAATGTACGTTTATATAATACACATAAACAGTTGTTAAATTTTCTGAAAATGCAGTTTCTGAAGTGAGTCAAGCATCAATTATGAAGCTTGACTAATATCGATAAATATTGTGATGGCGCTTAAGAATTTCGTCAAAACAGTTATTGAATATTGTACGTCATTGGCCTAGTACGATTAGATAATAGGTTATGGGTGTAACTATTTTTAAACGTAAACGTAAAAGTGTTTAAGAACGTTTGCAAACTTCCTATATTAGGTAAACGTGACTTATAAAAAAGTATTATAGATGTGAATTTATTTTTGATCGATTGACTTGACAAAAAAAATACTTTATTTTGATACACTTCCGTGTTTTAAATGCCTTTAACAATAAAAGTTAGGAACACAACTTTCTATGTAAATAATATTTTAACTGAATTTTAATGGTAGTGAGATAGATTAATAATGTATAAAAATTAGTAATTTCAGTGTTCCTCTTTTATACAATATATTTTGAAAGTAACTTTTACTAGCATAGATTTTGTGTTAAAACTGTCATTAATTTTAACTGTCCAAATATAATAAATAACATTTGGTTCTTACTCCAGTTTTAATTACCTATCTCAATATGAACATTCATAAGTATAAACCTTTTAGGCGATTCATTAGCTCAATATCATTTTACAGGTATCAATGTGCGGTTCAAAGACCTATACACTAAAATATTGAGTTTTTCTTAAAGAAAGCTTTCTTCTTTCTGCATCTAAAACCGCTATTTTACAGGATACTCGAGAATCTGAAATAGGCTACCGTTTTAACCTATATGCAAGATATAAGTTAAAAGGGTAACATTATATATAAACAGTAGAGTTTTTAAAGGCAAATGGGTTATAATTATAATTTTTTATTTTATAGGAGGTCACACTTAGGATTGCATAGGTACTTTCAATTAAATCAATAAGATTATTTGGCAAATTTCATATTCGTGGTTTTGGATGTTAAACTAGGAACCTTTCTTTTCTTCCAAATATCAGAATGTTTATGAGATCATTTTAAATTATGTTAATTATTGAAAGATTTATTGCATACTTACCACTGATACAATAGAATTTTCGACTGACACCAAGTTTGTATGTTAAGTCCATTAGATAAAAAATTGTTTTAAAATGTTAGGTTGGATTAACTTCGCGCGTGGCTTGGATATCATGAATAGATATTTTTCACTATTTTTTTTTATTATTGCAAATGTTTGGTTAAAATACACAAGTGCTTAACTTTTTACTCCTTGCAAGATTTGTCTATATTTCTTATTTTCACTAACTATAAAGGTTTACTTTTGTGACGATGCTTACTGTTATTACAATTGAATATAACGTATTAGCCTTATTATATTTCATCTCTCTCCTTAATTCTATAGAAATCCCTGATTCTGTTACTTTTTATTTATTAATGTATTTTTTTTATTTTCATGTCACGTGTTGTCTGAGTGGTTTGATACATTCAGAAGTGTTTGGTTGTCTCTGTAATATGTCAACAATTGCAAAGTTGACATTTAAAATGTTTGTCGCCACAATTGTTATGGCATTGTATTTATAATTCACTCCCGTGAATATATATCATTTAAGTAATTACAAATTGAAAGATATGAACTGAATACTACTTCTGTGAACTAACTATAATTCTGGTCCTCTACGGTCAGGGTACATACAAAGTTATCTGATTTAGTGTCTTAGGAGAATCTATGCGCCCTATAAGCACACCGCAGTTATAATGTGAACAGTACCAACTTTTCTGACAGCTTTTGAACATTTTCAACGTTTTGCTCTCAATTCTACTTTTATTTGAGGCATAACATGGAGACCTATGTCGCAGTGGACTTTTGATAGGCTGTAACCTGTAATGAATTCATGAATAAATAAATAAATATTTAATAATACAGTGACCAGATAAAGTATACCACGCTGGGCAAGATAATCTACAACTGTAATTGCATACGACATACAAGTATTGTTGTGGAAAGGCCTCGTCTTAGCTGTAGGTATTGAATAGAGGTTTAAGAGTTTATTAAGAAAGTACGTAACAAAAAAAAATAAACGTGGTGACAAACAATATTATCACTCATAAATACCAGTAGAAAACTTGCTGAACGAATGATATGTACAAACAGCAGAAAAAAATCCGTATGTATTTTATAAATTCTTGTAATTCTTGTTGAGCTGCGACATCCCTTTTAATAGCCGGACATTCTGTGGATCCAATTTCAAAGTTTTTCATTTTGTGATACGTTTGATAAAGCATGAGACCATTCATGTTATCCAAAGCCTTTTTAAACTATAGTTCGTAAAGGGTATCGTGTTTGTAAATGCTACGTCCAATTTATATAATAAAATATTTAAAATGTTACAATTTAGCATTATTTCTCGTTATTATGCCGTGCAACTATAATGTTTATTGTTTGATTTATTTTATAGTCGAATAAGACTCCTAGTGATAATAATCTATCCGAATAAAAGCGGCGTTAAGAATAATTTTCGTATTTTGTCTATATCTGTAGTACTTACAGCAATAATTGGACATTGCATGAATAATGTATGCAGATAGTTTTCGTGTGGTTTTACTTCTGCAATAAAAATCTATAGTAAATTCTTCATCAAAATTCATTCTGCAAGCAAAGCATAAGTAAATATCATGTTTGGTGAAAGTCATTTTTTTCATTTTTGTGTCAATATGTTATCCTAATAAATTATGAATTATTTTCTTTTATTTATAATACGTAAATGTATCGATAACATCAAAAATATCGCCCTTTCTAATGTAAATGTTATAATTTTGTTTTATTGTTGCACACCACTATTTTGTTTTTCGTGTTTGTGACAGAGATTTATAGATATCTAGGTAAGATTTCATTGTGAAAACAGTGTTCTTAATAAACAGCGGAAGATGACTGTATATTTTATTTGTTTTTATTTCACATACTTTTCAACGTCTTTTGTGTACCACGCTTCTTATGCATAAGTGTTGTTAAAGTGTGTCTTAATTAGTCTAGAGTAATAGTCAGGATTTCCAAATACTGATTCTCGGGTCATGGGTTCGAATTCCATCTTTATTCATAGTTTAAGCAAAACATACAAAAAAAGCTTTTCGAGTTTCGATGCGTTGAGATTGTCCCCTTGTCAATATAATCCTACCTCCGACCTATATGATTAACAGCCTACATATTATATACACCCTACTGCTGGGAAGGGAGTTCTTTAATTTATGTAAGGAGTTGTGTCGCAGGAAAGAGTTGTCGCGCTGCTGCAGTATGTTTTTTATAATAAATTATTAAATATTAGTGGTCTTCACACCACTTCCAAATATTTTTTTAATTGTTAAGACGTGCAAGTATCAGATAAATCAGTACTTGAAATAAAAGTTAACAGTTTAAATATTTAAACTAAAAAAAGTTTATATTTTTGATTATGAAGTTTAAGGTCAACACCCAGCTCCTGACTCTTTATAGAGATAATGATGACAGGTAATGGTAAGTGGATGCTGTGAGTCATAGCCACATCTTTCCTCGATTAAGATTTTTTACGTCGTAGAGTTACGCTGCAGTTATAATATGGTTGTAGTACGAATGGGTCGGCTCGACCGGGGTACTACCACGCTCTCACAGAATACCAGCGTAAAACCATACCTCACCACATAGCAGTTTAATGCTGCTGTGTTTCGTATATTGAGTGTAGAGAACCGGAGACCCTATTTACTGAAAACGATGCATTCCATCTTAGCCCTCATGGGTGACAACGCATCTGCATTTTGAAGATAAATGTCTATGGGCCACAGTATCCACTTACCATCAGGTGAATGGTGTGCTCGTTTGTCACCCTATGGCATAAAAAAAGAAGAATACAAACGCAGATGCGTTGTCATCCCCGAGTACTGTTGTAAGGGGCCTGACCAATAAGTGGTATGACCATCACGGCGGGGGCAAGTTGCGTCAAAGGTATAAAACATGTGATATTGCGATTGGCGTATCGTTTGGCAAGCGTGAAGATTATGGAAAGTTCTTTACAATAGGAGTCGCCCATGTGCTGCGGTGGAACTTTACAGGCTGACGATGATGGTAGAAGATTACATGGGGCGCGAGTTGGGACAAGTGATTGGATCTGTGGCGCTGTAATATTTCCTACAATTTATAGCTTCCGAATATTCGAATGTTTGTTGCCATAATCGTGTACGATGAAACGTACTAACATATTTCCAATAAACTATATGTATTTTGTTAACTTAGCACTCTTAATAATACATTGCATATGCAATTCCCCTGGTGTTGCAGACGTTCATGGGCGGCGGTAGTCACTTACCATCATGTGGTGAGCCGCATGATAAATGCTGCCTGGTAAAAAAGCAGCACTTATTATGCTCCAATACTCAGCGATCAGTGCACTCATGGATATTATGCTAGTGCATTACAGGCATTCATTATCATTTCATAGCAACCTTTATATAATTTCATATCATCTTTTAACAAGTGTGGGAATTAAACCACACAGGTCGAAAATTTAACGACATTATCATCATCATTGATTCACAACGGATAGAGATCGAACGTTACCGTTTATTTTTAGGTATGTGCTTATTTATCACCCTAAGTCCAGCAAAATAAATAATATATTTTTGTAACAAACGCCCTAATATTCTACCTGATACCTGCAAAAAATTTCAAATAAAGTAACAACCCTGAGGCAGAGGTTGCATGAGTTTACCGGGGGTCTAACGTAGGGACGGACCATTACTTGGTCTTTTGCCGAATTAATGGTCTTTTCAGACGTTGGAGGCATCGGACATCTGTGTCTACCAGTCCGACTCCGATGTATCTCTGTTCTTATACGTTACAGCTTATAAGAACAGAGAGGTTACAAGATGAGGTGTGAAAGAGAAGTTCAAATGTAGATTGAGAGAAAATATAAGTGGTATGGCTGAATTGTGTATGAATGATTTAGAGATTGGAGACTATGTGGTATAATGTCAAGAAAGGTATAGTGGATGCAGCTACCGAAGTATGTGGTATAAGCAAGAGAACGAATGAAAGGAAAAATAACACGTTATGGTGGGTTGATGAGGTACGGATGGAAGTTGAAGCAAAGAAGAAAGCATGGCTAGATTTATTAGCAACCAAGTCTAGTAATTCTAGCAGTGTGAATGATGATATTGAAAGGAAAAAGGCAGTCTTTAGACATCTAAATAAGAGAGTAAAAGAAGTAGTTGAAAGGAAAAAGCAAGAAAGAACGGATAAGAATAGATAGAAGATTATCGGATAACTTCCAGGCAAACATTAAAATGTTCTGGAAACTCGTAAGAACTGCCAAGGAACATTCAAAACAGCATAGAATGAATGCTATACGAGACCAGAATGGCTGTATTCCGAATGACGATGTTTTGAGTTTAAGGAGATGGAAGGAATACTTTGAAAGCGTGTTTACGAGTGATGAGACGTTTGAATTAAATGAAATAGAAATTTCGAAAGAAGAGGAAATAGATAGAGACATAAGTATAGATGAAATAATAAAAGCAATGAAAAGTATGAGAGCAGGTAAGGTAGCTGGATATGATTGAGTATCTCTCAAAATGCTAAGGGCTGGAGAAGGAGTGGTGGCAGACCTGCTCTACACCTTGTTTAATTTATGTTGGGAACTTAAGCGGATACCGCTAAACAGGTGCAAAACCGTAATAGTCCCAATATATAAACGAAAAGGATCACAGCAGGACTGTAAAAACTATCGTGGTATCAGCCTTCTTAGCATTGTGGGAAAACTGTATGCTAAAGTATTGAAAGAGTTATGAAAGAAACTGATGGGAAAATTTGGGATGTGCAAGCGGGATTTAGAAAGGGAATGGGATGTACAGATCAGGTCTTTTCCATGCGCATGATCGCGGAGAAGTTTTTGGCCAAACACCAAAAAGTTTTTTGTGCGTTCGTGGACTTGGAAAAGCCTTATGACAGAGAGGGATGTGTTATGGCAAGCACTAAACTCATTTGGGTTGAGCGCTGGGTTGATACAGGTATTGAAGTCTCTGTATAGGGACTCTAGTGCTTGTGTCAGGATCAACGGGGCCTACTCGGACTGGTTTGGCATCCATAAAGGTGTCAGACAGGGCTGTGTGGCTTCCCCGTGGCTGTCCAACCTATTTATGGACAGTTGTTTGGAAAATTTGAAAGTAGAAGAATGCGGTTTAAGAATGGGTGAGTTAACCGTCAAATGCCTTTTGTACGCCGATGATCAAGTCATACTTGTGTCGTCGGCGGCCTAGTTGCAAATGATGGTTACATAAATAAACAGGACATTAAAAGAAAAGGAAATGAAAGTGAACGCAAGTAAGACGAAAGTTATGGTTTTAGAAAGATAAGAAAGTAAAACGATATGTGAAATAAGAATAGAAGGGGAGTTAGTCGAGCAAGTAGATGAGTTTGTGTATTTGGAATGTGTATTTAGCAGGGAAGGTAGACATGATAAGGATATAGGACGACGAGTGAATGCAGGAAATAGAGTGAATGAGGCTCTACACCCTATTGTGAGAAGTCAAAATGTGTCCAAAAAGGCACGTATGACAATTCACAATGCTGTGTTAGTCCCTTCTTTAATGTATGGTAGTGAAAGTTGGGTGTGGCAGAAGAAGCACGATAGTAGAGAATCATTGTGTGAGTGAATAGTGAAGTCTTTGGATTGTAGTACACACCTTTGTAAGTTGAACACCGGTAAGTTTTTGTAACAGAGAAAACTATCTTGTTTCATTTGAGTGCACAGCTTCATGTCGGTTTCTGTCACAGTTCTTTTGAAAGTTAACTACTATTGTAGCTTTATAATATTAATTATGCCGTTTTCAGTTTTAATAGGCAGTGGAATCATTTAGTAGACAGAAAATCTTCCTTTGAAGTAAGTGGAATGTGAACTTCAAACAAAAAGTAATGAGAAGTAAGTCGCGCCTTCGCGTACAGTAGTTTATAGAGAGTTTTAATGTTTTCCACTGGTAAAGTGAATGATTTTGGCAATTTTCCAGAAATGACATCCAGTTGGTCGATCAGGTTTACTGTAGTAAGTAAATGCACGTCCATATGTCCTTTATAGACGTCAGTGAGAGTGTCAAATAGCATATCCTGTTTTCGTTAGTGGTGTAGAATTGAAATAACTTGTGGCCATCATGGCTTCCATAGTTGATTCAATCTTGGCTAAATTGGTGTCAGTTTGATTCATAAAGTCTTCCATCATGGTAAATTGTCGGTTTATGTTGTCTTCAGTTTTCTTTAGCACTTTGTTTTCTAGTTCAACAATCGAAGTTTGATTTTGTAGTAGAGTCAGTAAATAGTTTTCGTTGTTTTGTATTGCTTCAAAGTCCTTTTGGTACTTGTCTGCGAATTCTTGATCTAAAACTGCAAAGAAGATGTTAGCGATGCTGCCAATGTCGTTGATTAAGCCGCGTTTTTCCCGCTCATATAAGTGTTTGTGAGGTGCCAGTGGGATGATGTTGTAGTAGTCAAGTAGTTCCATTTCATGTACTAATTGTTCTAAAGTAGTTTTGCAGTATCTCGGGTCAGTTTTATCACATAGGTCGTTCAAGACATGAAGGTATGTTTTGACCCGGTCTACTCTATTCCAATAATTAGTTAAGTCGTAGTACATAAGCAATGTCCACTCGTCGTGAATCATTTGCAATTTGCAACAAAGGGTGTCGTAATATATCTGCCGGTCGGGTTCGAGTTTTGAAATGTAAGCACTTGGCGCCACTTCACCATATGATCCAGATATGCAAATAAACATTGTTAATAGGGTTGCCATTAAAGCTGAGGATATTTTTATCTTAGTTTTCCTTGTCTTCGTAGATTGTTGAGGTTTGATTTCATCTTTTTGAGGCTTTTCATCTTGTTCATTGCATATTGGTGGTTTGGAATTTGTTTCAGCTTCCGACGGGACTAGTGACAGTTTTACGATGGGACACTTCATGATGCCAGTTGGTGTTTTTAAAGTAGTTACTCTTACGTAACCGTAAGAACCGGGCTCATCCCGGTTCTGACGACCCACAGCATTCAAGTACACGACCCATGGCCCATTTCCCTGGCGGCAAGTTGCTGTCTTTGACCAGCACGATATCGCCTATTTTGATGTTCTTAGTTGATTCGTTCCATTTACTTTTGTCTTGTAGTTGAGTCCAATATACATTAGACCAATTTTTCCAAACCTGTTGTAACATGTTTTCAGTGAGTTTTTTTTTATAAGATAGGGTGACAAACGAGCACCCAGTCCACCTCATGGTAAGTGGTTGCTGTGGCCCATAGACAACTACATCTATCTTCGTTTGCGAATCAAAATGCAGATGCGTTGTCACCCGTGGAGACTAAGATGGAATGCCTTTTTTCCAGTAAAAAGGGTCTCCGGTTCTCTACACTCACCATACGAAATACAACAGTGTTAAGCTGCTACTTTACGCTGGTATTCTGTGAGAGCGTGGTCCTTCCCCGGTAGAGCCGACCCGTTCGTGCTACAAATATACTACTTGCTTAGGCCCAAATATAGGCATTTGACGAGGCATCCAATCACGTACGACTTAGTGTCTCACCCGGCTTTTACCTCACCTCACACCATCGTGTGAGGTGAGGTAAACGCCGCCGAAGGGGAGGGGGGCAATCGCGTGCCGCTAGCAGTCGCTCAACGCGCGGGCTGACGAAAGTAGCTTTAGTGCAGCGACGCCGTCGGAACGTAATTTTGTGGTGACTGTGGCAGCGATTTCGTGCGACCAGTTTTGGTTTTACCAGGTCTAGATTTTCAGTATTTGTGCGCGTTACTTCGCTACTTAAATTGTGTTTCGTGAAGACCGTCTCGGATTCGGTTGTTTAAGCTTTGTTGTGAGTCTACTCGAGCCGCGTGGTTACCTCTGATCGTGTCGATTTTGTTAGCAAATTTATGCAACGACGAGGAATTGTGTAGTCTATAACATTAGACGCCGGGTTGACTAATTGTTGGGAAGTTAATGTTTAATTGTATCGTCGCGTTAAGTGCCTAAAAAGGTCGCGTTCAGTTCTAGAAATAATTTGTTGCAGAGTGAACGGAAGTGAACTTTAACCCCCGTTCATCAGTCGTGCCGCGTGCTACTTTTTGATTATAATTAACGGGATTTAATTGCGTTTTGAAGTTAGTTAAATGTACAATAAAGTTGATAGACTGAAATAGTGAATTATATCCAGTGATCCCCACACTTAGTTGTCCGTCGAATCTAACAGCTGTATGGGCCCCTGTATAGTAGACCTTAGTCTAGGCAACTAGGTGCGTGTACACTACTAATATAGCTGCAGCTTACTCTACCACGTATAATAGCCATCGCCGACGTAAGTTAATGTCTCTGTCATCACTGTAGTCCGAGATCGGTAGAGACATCACAGGGGTGCCGGTTAGGAAGTGTTCTGGAGTCAAGAATTTTTGAAATTCTTCAGGATCTTCAGTTAGTGAACAGAGAGGTCTGGAGTTCATGCACGCTTCGATCTGTGTTAATAAAGTTTGAAATTCTTCGTAGGTAAGTTTCTGATCTCCCAGTACACGACGTAGGTGATACTTCATTGACTTCACAGCTGCCTCCCAAAGGCCACCTGCTTTAGGCCATGCCGGCGCGTTGAAGTGCCATTCTACCTCCAGTTGTCCAATGTGGTCAAAAAATCTGACGAGAGTTGCAGGTGGAATTGTTCAAATTCTTTATGTAACGTCTTAGATACGCCGATAAAGTCAGTTCCGCAGTCCGAGTAGACATGTTTAGGAGTGCCACGTCGGGCACATATTCTTTGAAAGGCGGCGATGAAAGTTTCGGTACTAAGATCTGATACAAGTTCTATATGTACGGCTTTAGTAGCCATACCTACATACAAAGATAGCGATGTACCTTGTTCAGTTTAACGTCCACGTGACCAGTGAAGTCGACTCCGGCGTGCGTGGACGGCCGGGACGGTGTTATACGATGTTGAGGTAGGTCAGCCATAATCTGATGAGTTTTGTTTGTTACGATGACATCGGACGCGGTGACATAGTTTTGCTTTCAAGGCCCGATTTCCGCCAACAATCCAATAAAGTTGCCTTAGATATGTTAACGTTAATCTGGCGCCTCCGTGAAGTGTTACAGAGTGAGCTTGCTCGATAAGTAGTCCAGTGAAGCATCCACTTCGAGCGATGATGTCGGGATGTTTCATCTTGAATGGTATGTTAGGATTGTTGATAGGGCCGACCCCTTATAATCCCTTTTTTGTCTAATTAAGGGTTGAGTTACAACTTTTGTTTGTAATATTTTCTTGTTTTATAAGTTGTGTGTACTCGTTATCGAACTCTGTACTTTGCACAAATTTAATTATTTGTTCATTGGCGACTGTTATTTCCGTTGCAGTAAGGTATTATGCGTCGTTTCGTCTTACTACGCGCATTTGTAATGAAGCGCAGTATCCATGCCGCGACTCTTGTTACGCGAGTTAATGAACTGCATTTGTTGATTAAAATATTAAGCAAATGTTGATCTTGATTAGTAGTTAGGACTTCCACCTTCTTGGTTTTAAGTTCGGCGTTAGTAATCTATAAATGTGTTAGATTGTTTATGCACTTTTTAGTTTCCAGATTTTGCAGGAAATCGGGACCATTCCACCACAGTTTGAAGTTGATTAGTTTGCTGGAGTACATTCCACGAAAGACTCTCTGCTGGATTTTGTTCCAACTTGACGTACTGCCAATTCTGTGATGGGATAGTTTGCTTGATTTTGTTAACCTGGTTGGCTACATATCTTTCCCATCTAGATACGTCTCTTTGCTGCCAGGCGAGAACGACTTGAGACTCACACCATGAGCAAACTTTTATCTCATGTCCTTTGAAGGCTGCTTTGGTTTTTTCACCTAGTTGTTAAAGAAGTAGAGCGCCGGATAATTCCATTCTTGGCAATGTTGTTTTTTGTGTTAGAGGAGCAACCCTAGTCTTAGCAGCGAGTAATTGTATAGTTGGTAGGCCGTTGGCATTACCGACACAGCTGTAGATGACGCACAAATAGAAAAGTTTGGATATCTCCGAAAGTAGCGTTCGTTTAGTTAATTCTGCCTTTGTGTTGTTCTCTAGCTCCCAGTTAAAAGAAAATTTATCAGTGTTGGGGTTCCAGCCAAGGCCAAGTGTTTTCATTGATTCTTCATGTTTGAAGTCGAAGTTGTTATATAACGAAATTTGATATTCAGTTAAGTTTTCTAGTAGTACGCGGTCGTTTGCTGACCACTTTCTTAGGTTCATGTCGCCAAGTTTTAACAGTTCAATTAGTGACTGTTAAAGTTCGATTGCTTCATGGATAAAGTTATGTCCGCTCACAAGGTCGTCCAGGTAAAACTCATCTTGATGTACCTACGCGAGCCGCTTCTGGGTACTTGTGGCCATCGTTCATTGTAAGTTGTTTGAGAGTTCTCATTGCAAGCCATGGTGCACATTTCATCCCATAAGTCATGGTGCACAGTTCATACTCTCGGAGCTTTTCAATTGGTGAATCACGCCATATTATTTTTTGTAGTTTTTGTTGATCTTGATTGATTTCTATGCAGCGGTACATTTTATCGATGTCGGCGGTGTAAGCATATTTGTACGATCTACATTTTAAGATGAGTGCTTGATAATCTTTTTTGTAGATCAAGACCTTTCTCTTGTAGTTGGTTAAGGCTGAAGCCGCTTGTAGTTTTTTTCAGAAGCGTTAAACACGACTCTTAATTACGTAGTAGTTGAATGTTCGCGTACGACGCCATTGATGTCATGATGCGGGAGATAACTTTGAAGTAGGTAAGTAGGTATCGGAGACGAGGGCTTCATGTGTCCTAGTTCTGTATATCTTTCAAATTGTTTTTCAAGGCTTAGGTAGTGTGAAACAGCGATAGATCTTGAGTTCCCCATGTTTTCTTCATAGTTATACCAAAGCGGCATCGATACGATGTACTTTCCGTTTGAATGAAGTTGTACAGTGTTTGAGTAGTGACTCACAGTAGTCGTCCTTGGACAAGTCGTTGTCGTGTTGAACGATATCTTCGCTTTCCCAGTCCTTGGATATTTCGTTGAGATCGATAGGAGTCACGTGACAGTTTCAAAGTATTTAATTTGCCGCACAGTATGTGTCCATGCCAGTTGTGTTTGTTGCGCAATCGGGAATTGTTGGCTTCGTTTGAGTAAATTCTAAGTAAAATCTAGTAAAATGTCTGAGCACACGTCGGCGCCTAGCTGTAGATCAATAGGGTTTGATATGTGGAAGTCTGGATCTGCAGACTTCAAGTTTTCCAAGTGTAGCCAGCTAGTTGGTTCAAACGACGAGTTAGGTAAGTTATTTATGAGCTTTTTAATGATGAGGGCTTGAGTTTCAAAGGTGTAGTGAGAGTGGATTGATTTGCAAGACACATTGAGGCGTCCTTTGCAGTCACTAGATACAGATCCCGCTCCAGTAACAGTTGCGTTCATTCTTTTCCTAGGCAGTCGTAATAGGTGCGCCGCCCTTTCAGTGATTTTAAGTTTACTTGCGAGCTTTGGTCTAGTAAAGCCCGTGATTTGATTTGAGTTCCATTTGCAGTCATCACTTACAGTTGTACAGTTGGTAGTAAAATTTCCACATCATCATTGGACAGATGATTGGAACATGGTTGTGAAGAATTTGAAGGTCGTGGGTTTGAGTAGTGTTCGTTCGATGTTGTTTTAGTTGTAGGTAAGTATTTCTTTGTAGAATTGTGTAATAAAGTATGATGCCTCATACGACACTCTTTACACGTTTTCGTAGAATTGCATTTGTCGTTGCCATGACTAAATAAGCAATTTTAGCACAAAGTTTTTCAATAGTGTTATTGCGTTGCGTAGGGTTAATGTTAATGAACTTTGGGCATTGCATCAACACGTGATCTTCGTTACAGTTTGGGCACTTTCCATAAGTAGTGTAATAAGTTTTCTTAGGTTCGTATATGTATATCTCGAAAGGATAATTTCTCTTCGTATTGTTCCATGATGAAATGTTCTTGTTTGCAGTTCTCGCAAAAGTTGGTTTCTGATTTTGAGTAACCGTAGTTTCTTTGCATTTTTCATTGCTTCGTATGCCATGAACTTGCACTCAAGAAAGTATAGAAAATCGTTTAATGGTTGTAACTCTCTGTGGTCTTGTAGTTCTTTCATATATTCTGAGTAGGTAGCTTTATCTAGTTTTAGTGACATCAGGTGGACAATGAGTGGATCACACGTAGTAGTATCGATGCCAATGTTTGTGATTCCATTCAAACATTGCGTGATAACGTTATGCATCTTTTTAAGGTTGTTGCTGTCGGGATTTTGTATTACAGGCAGGTTGAGCATGGTGTTAATGAGAGATGTGAACTAAAGGCGTCGGTTCCCATAACGTTGCGTTAGTATATCCCAGCATGAGTTATAGTTGTCTGTACTGTTACTGAGATGATGCACTATGCGCTCAGCTTCACCCCTCAGCTTAGACTTGAGATGTTGCATCTTTTGCGCGTTTTATCATTGAATTGTTGTGAATGGCTTCCATGAAGAGGTCTTTGACTGGATCCCATTGAGTAAAGTTGCCAGAAAATTCAGGAATTTCCATGTTTGGCGCAGATGTTTTCTAATGAATAGTTGACCAGATTCTCAAGTTTAAAATTCGTCGAATTTCGTTATACTTGTCTTCCATCTCGACAAATATGTTGTAGTATTTGACGTTGTACTTAGCTTCTAATTAACATTGTAGTTTGTCAATAACTTGCCTCTTAGTTTTTAATATGGAAAGATAATCTTAAAGTTC
This sequence comes from Parnassius mnemosyne, assembly GCA_963668995.1. Lineage (NCBI taxonomy): Eukaryota > Metazoa > Arthropoda > Insecta > Lepidoptera > Papilionidae > Parnassius > Parnassius mnemosyne. Next base: position 31,564,914 of record CAVLGL010000057.1, on the reverse strand, counting down.
CAATCTCCAAGCTCGAGACGAGAGAGAAGAAGAAGAAGAACCTATCCTCCAGCATATCGGTTAAGTCGAATTCCACAAATTTTGGTTTATGTAGTTCTTGTAACAGATGTTCCATGCCTTTCTTAGTAAAAGTTGTTTAATATTTTCGAAGATATTTTCGGTGAAGTAGTTGATGTTTTTATCTTCATAAGTTTCTAGTAGTTGTTTGTGTAGTTCACCGAAGTCGCTCCACTGTGCCTCGAGAAACTCCAGTCGTTTCACCAAGTATTCTTGATTTTTTTTGTCTTAACTATCTTTCTTGTAGTTAGAGCAGAGAGTTTTAATATTATTAAAACACTGTTGTTGAAGTTGCAGCAGATGTTGTAGTTGAAGTAGTTAGTTGATTGTAGTAAAAAGTTAGAAGAAGAGAATGCGTAGTTCGGTGTTCTGGCATGTGTAGAGATGGCAGATGTAGAGCTTGGTGTTGGTTCGTCTTAGTTGTTGTGTAGTACGTGATAGGATTCCTCTGCGGTATGTGTGCACTCTCAATTGTTCTGGTGATTCCCTCTTCTGGGAGGCCAGTCAACCGATTCGCTACCGCAGATTTATCACTGATCACACACTGTTACACTTCACTTTTGAATTTTTACTCGAAGGACCATAAAATGTATGGTTTGCAGGGCCGTACACTTTCAAGAAGTAGAGTTGAAGTTAGTTGATGAGCACGTCGAAAGTAAAAGATCAACAAATTTTAAAAGGTTTATTAAAAAAAAGTAGTTACAAGATTATTGTGGCGAATCTTTCCTTAAGTACTTAGTTAGTGTTTAGTAGGACGGTTGTTGACGTATTGATTTGAAGTTAAATATAATAAAATTATTACTAATTAAACATGCGCCCCGAAAGTAGGTTGCAAACATCAGCGCAAAATAAAGATGAATGTACGATGGCTTGCCCGTACTTACCTTTAAAAATGGCGATATCAATATTTTATACCGGTATCGTAACCTCATACTATAACAGCAATCAAGTCCTGCTGTGACGTCTCTGACAGAATGTCACCCAACCTGTCATTGTGCGCCTTCCTTCACCTTCCAAATGTGAATTTAACAGAAGATGCTTTGCTATGCAATATTAGTCTGTGGCTTCTGTTTGACGGAAGAAATTGGTAAGTAACACACACAAACAGTTGTGGTACCTGGTGTGTGTAATTCTAATGGCTTTAGATTTTGGATGATCGTATAAAAGTTAAAAAAATCCAAAGCTCTATAAGTTTGGAGATTATTATGTATGTATAAAGAAATTTGAGACCTCAAGTAGATATCTACTTACATACGACTGAACAAACAGTCAACTTGATGTTAATAAATGGCACAGATTTTTATGATCTGAGTTAAGTGACTATCCGTGCCTGTATTCGTGGATAAGTTATTTTATTTGGCCTTTTTAACTTCACTTGATTTAAAATAACCAGATTTAAAGCAATTATTTGTAGGTCTTACAAGTACTTCTTCCGTGAGAGAATCGAGCTCGCGGCCTGTAGCATCCCAAAAAAAAAAATGCTTAGCCACTGGGCTACGAAGCCGTGTTACCAACTTCAAACAATGTAGGCTACAGGACAGGCTCTTACTCCCCTGCCATACACTCGTCGAGTGGCATGAGAAGAAACGAGGAAAGGAGGCAGAGACGTAGTGTGGCCACAATACTCTTCATGTCGTACGTCATGCTCTTTGTCATGCCCATCGCTCTTTTGTCGGTTTTTGGGCGCGAGTCAAAGGACTGGCAATATGAGCGTGAGTGCCTGGCCACATACTCGCGCGAACGCAGTCCGACTCGAGCGCTCGTTACGGAAGCGTCGTTCTAATGCGATGAATAGATGTCATCCACCATCTCTGTTGGCTATAATTTTTTGATATAATTAGCTATACTAAATATGCATATAGTGTGCACGCTGCCGCAGTTTCAACATCCATTGTGTTGCAAACGCGGCGACCTAGTGCGGAGCGTCGCGATTAATTGAGCGAGTAGAGCAGTGTGTGGGCAGAGAGGGCAACATCGCGGCAGCGCGAGGAGCAGAGCGAGAAACAGCGTGATGAACATAGTGTGGCTGAGTCATTAGGATTAAGATCCTTACAGCCTGTCATTACACAGGCTTTCATTCGAACCAAAAGGCAGCAGTGGGTGAACTTCGCATAAATCAATTTGTCAGAAATTTTTCCTTTTAATCTGTTCCTTTGTTGACCAGCTTTTGAAGAAAGTCTTTCCGAAGGTGTCGAAGTCGCTGTGCAGCTCATATGCTTAGTGGCTACTTTCTTCAACTTTGGAAAGGTAAATCCTTGGATTAGCCATAAAAGTAATGACCAAGAGTATATCGATGTTTCGATATTATGCACATCGATGTTTTCACACTTAACATTGATGTTAATTTACCATCGATGAATATCGATCATCCCTACTACCCCACCCTACCTACGGCTTTACGTGTTTTGCGAGGCACGGTTGTGAAACACCGCCAACTTCCTGACTCCGGGATGTTTCGGAGAATTTCTTTACACAAATACCCAATGATTGGCTCAACCCGAGTTTCTAACCCGTAACCCCATAATCAGCAGTTGCACTTACGACTACTGGTCCAACGAGGCAGTTGAGGGGGGTGGGTTTTACTATCCGGACGCACAACTAAACAGAAAATTAGTCCTACCATCTAGTGCTTCGTATTACAGCTTTATGTCGCTCCTCGTCGCAGGTCTAGGTATTGTTCGTTTGATTCTTAAATTACCTATTCCAAATGCTCACGTCACCATATAACGGAGCAGAGGGCTATGAGATGTGCTTGAAGTTACTCATAACCAATGGTTTGCATACGCCGGCACCATACTTACGGTTAACAAGAATATAAAACCTATTTTCACAAAGTAAAGAAAATATATGTATCTTTAAAAGATTAAAACATGATTACATATTCATTCATCATCATTATCATCTAAAATTCTCACAAGTCCACTGGTGAAGTTCAAGCGACTTGCATCTATAAACCTTTCATTCCTTCTTAGTAGGTAGTACTGTTACAGCCTATTAAAGTCAACTGCTGAACATAGGCTGCCTCCATAGATTGCCTCATAGGAGGAATATTTGCTACAGTTGCCACGCTCAGCATGCGGGTTGGCTTAGCTAATAATAATAATAATAATCTAGTAGCCAGGGTTCTACACCAGGAGCTCGCTCCGAAATACGGTCTCGTGGATCGGAAACTGCCTTATTATAAATACATGCTGGAAGCCGTGCTTGAAAATGACCACACCAGGCTCTACTGGGATCAGGCCATCATCACAGATAGGACCATTCTTGCGAATAAGCCTGATATTGTGCTGATGAACCGGGCACAGTCAAGGATATTTTTAATTTATGGTTAACCCCAGTCAGGCTCTCGGGTCATCTGAGGCGACTAGGACTCCGTGACGGACCGCTCCAAGCACAAATGCAGAAGGCGGTGCTCCTCGATACCGCCCGCATCGTCCGCCGGTTTCTTTCCCTTTCCCCCTAACCTTAAACCGTTTGGTCTCCCCTGCCGAGGGCTTCCATCTGGTTGGGTTTTTATTTATTTATGTATTTTTTATGTATTTATTTTATTTTATTGATACTTATGTATGTTTATCATTTTCATTTACAATTATATATTTATACAGCCCAACTGGATGAGAAAACTTTATAGATACCCCATAATAATAATAATAAATACCAGAGGCGTAGCGTGGACTAATATAGACGTGGGTGAAGTTGCATCAGCGAGGTCCTGTTTCTTTCGTTCCCAAGATCTACCCAATAGATCTATTCTACCAAACATGCTTTGACACGACATAATTTTAACACTTACTTGCAGTGAAAACTTTAGAGCACCTAATTTTTAAACTTGGCACCTATTTAGCACCTAAAGAACCCCTAATTTTGGGTTTTTCTAAATGCAAGTACAAGTAGTTACCTAGTATGTGTGTAGTAATTAGAAATTGCGTAAAGATTACGTGATTTGTTTTTGGATAGGGTTGGTAATAATAACAAAAATCAGTTGACAAAACCTTCACCATATATTTATTAATAAAGACAATCTAAAAGATCACGTAATAGTCATTGTCTTAAAAAATTAGTTACCCTAATAAATTTATCAATATATATATATATATAATAGTTATATTTGATTACTTATTGTTTCAAGGATATGCGAAGTTATGAAGAGCCGCCCGGCGCGGGAAGGGACAGGCCTCGAGCTTTGTCGTTGTTCTTTCTAATCATCACGTTGAGTGAATAAAACAATGAATCTATAATTTATACGTAATAGTATTACACTTAGTTCTTCCAATGATTAACTATTCCACTGTTAAACCTAAATGCTTATTAAAATTTTATGCCCTAACGTCTACGCGAAGAATTGTGCTAATCTAAAGAGGTGACTACAAATTTTCATAGTATTTCAAAGACTGGTAATTTACAGAACGTTCAAAATCACAACACAGAGTGTAATATCAAATTATCGTGCATTTGGCACGTTTTAGTTTACCGTCTACGTTAACATTACTAATTTATACGTATTTAAGTTAGGTACGGTGGCGACATGACTTACGTACATCATACATAAAGATTTTCTTACACAATGAATAATTTTGCTATAGTTATAACGGACTAGTACTTAATACATTTTCGATGTTATTTTGAATTTCTATTGTATTTATTTTACTTTTATACGAACGTGGCGGCACCGTACATAACAGCATAAGGGCAGAGCAAATGTCTACCAATCTCATAGTCGTTTATTCCATACAAAATTAGAAGAATATATCCATTTAGGCTTACAAAATATTAATACTATACTTTATAACATTGTGTTGACACAAATACAGAAGTAATTTATACATATAATATGTATTTACAATTTGTGCCGTGTGTCGGGATTACAGAAGTCTAAAACTAGACAGAAGCACATTTAGTAGCCGAGAAATTATAAAACTCACAAATGATTTGGGAGTTACTTGCTAAATAAATTATGTTCGCGTTTATAAATAACACAACTCTAAACGTTTCTTCACGATTACTTTACTATGTAAATTAAGAGTAGGTATAATAGTTATGTTACTTTTTTCTCCGTTCGTCTTTTAATAAAATTGACTCGTAGTTATTTGTTATTATTTTCTGACTATGCTGTCGAAAGATGTATGCACTAAATATGTATGTATTAGTTAAGTAAAAAAACTTTATTTAAAAATAATACGTCTTTTCGATGTCCATATTAACGTCCTACTTGCACCTATGACGATATAATAATAAAATAAATTAATAAGTTAAAATAATTCATTAACAACGTTTGAACTAAATTAGCTCCATCTCACTACGTACCAACTCTGAACAGGCAAAGTGTGTGCAATGAGCCTTAGATAAATGCATTTTCCAGTGCTTTGTGCTAACTGATTTCGATTTAAAACAACACTTCAATTAAACAAAAGCCGTATATAAAAATAAAATCGTAAGGCACTTCTATATATAAATTGAAATAAGATTGTACAATGTTCGATCTTAAAGATAATTTTACTTACTAAGATTTTTGTGAGAATAATTTGTAATCGAATAGATAGAAATATATTTTATAATAAAATCAAAGATGACCGCACGTAGGTACGTTCTGAAAACGCACATCCCTCAATGAAATGTTGGCTAGTATGATAAGGGCGCGGTTACACAGCTATACCCTGACTAGTAAGACGTCTTGGCACATACAATAGGCCTGCGACTCCTTGATAAATCTACAATCAACATAAACAATTACAGTTCTTACATAGTGTTTATGTTATATTTTTGCGAAATCAATGAAGGCTTAGAGAATTTAGAAAGTACATTTCAGTCTTAATAGCTAAAAGTATTGTAAGAATTATTTCTGGAGGGACTTGTCTTTAATAAATTGTAATTTAACGTAGTAGACATAGATATATCTCCGGCACTAAAGATTACTTGAAAATATATTGAGTATTTACAAATTGGCGCGAACTGTGACCTCATTTAATTATACGAAAATAACTTTTGTCTGTTACGATACGAATACCGACAAATTAAGTACATAGTAGCCACGATAACACGTCTATAAAATAAACACTGTTTTACAATATATAAAGTTATTATTCACTTAAACCTTAAATCTGTAGACCAAATAACACAAAACAATTAATAAATCTTTCGCTATTACTTGGTTATCGTGTCTACTGGTATACGAATATATGTACTTATATAAACCTATTTATTTAGTTAGGCCCTAGAATAAAATATTCAAAATATGTTCCGAACTTATGAAATAAATGGCACAAAATTCGTAGCTGAGTGAAAGCATCAAGTCACTCTCTAAACACATGACTGGAGTTTTGATTAAAGCCTCCACTTATTCTAAAACAATCAATCTATTTTTATTATTTCACCTACGTTTATCAATATGTTAATAATAAATATACTATAAATACTTAATAAATCAATTATACTTAGATTTTGGCAAAATTTTGGCTTCAAGTTCCAACGTAAAAAAGTTAACGGTTGAATACATTTGCCTACATATTGTTAAGATAGAACACAACCAAAGAATCACACAAGTTAGTGATACAATTACGTAGCGTATAAATTTTGCAATTTCACCTTAAATATAAAAATCTAGAACGACTTTACATTACCAAAGTCAATTCATCTTTGGGTCTTATTTTGGCAGAAGTTCGCTCAGGTACTAGTAGAAGGAAAATGAATCAATTGAGGCTTCAAAATTTGATAGCGTTACACGCATTTAGAAAAACGTTAATCTAACGAAAGTTTAGTAAACAACATTTAAGTAAATTTAAGATACAAACATGTCTTTTATGTGAATACTGCCCAAAACTAAAAGCTAGGTGTTAGAAGATACGTAGAAGATATCTCGGAAGACAGAGAGCGAGTTAAGAGTTCACAACCACAAAAACTGTTATAAGAGAAGGATTTAGCGGGATATAGAGTTCCGACTACAGGCAGTCATTTAACTATAGACACAACATGTTACTAATAATATATTTGAGCAATTACACTTATTGCTCGATTTGTACATTGAATTTTTAAATTATAGACAGTTTACATCGAAACAATAAATAGTACATTTATCACAACACGTAGTTACGAGTAAACATTCAATTAGTATTACAAATTACATTAGATAATTTATATGAAACAATGTAATCTATACTCAGACATAAAGTGAGACTCGAGTACTAAACAATAGAAACACTATTAAGAAGAATCAACAAGGAACTAGATAATAAAATTATCAACATAAAATATAGAATATTTGAGCATATCAATAATATTGTGTAAAAAAATACTATCCCTTCTTTTGTAATTAATGCGTCAGCTTCTGTGAAAGTATAGTAAGACGAAAGCATATTTTAAGTTTTCTTCTAACTTAAAACATTTATTATCCGGTTTATGTTCAATAATAGTTTCGTTCTCAGCAAGGATTCGTTATCTCGTATTAAGTTCTGATATATATTATATATACAAAAATATTTCCACTACAAACTATTCGTTCGGCAAACTATTATAACTAATTCATCTTAAAAGAGAAATTAAATCTTTGTTTTTTTGTTAGTAACAAGTATTTTGTTTTATAAATGATCGTATCAAGTGCATACTTTGTGTTGTAAAACAGGCCGCAAGGGATAACGAAACATTTTTTGAATATACGAACTGGGCATTAATCAGTAATTATTATCGGACGTATAAATTAAAAATAAACATTCACAGAAGCTTCCTCATCTGTCATATTTCTCTAAAAATTGTTCATCGATATGTGACTAGTAGATTACGGTACGGACGCTTATTTGAATCCCGTTGCATTATTGACTACTTAAAAGCAGCTTAAAACAGAATAACTTTTGTCCAATTCATTACAATGTAATTGTCTAATAAGACTAGATAAATAAATAAATAACAACAACTTAACAAGATTGTGAGCAAAACAAGCAAACGTAATAGTGAGCTAGGCTCGCAATAAAATTAAACAATAGAATCGAGGTAGTGTAGTTGCTACACGTTTATGTATCACTTATAGTAATTGCAATACTTATATAGATCAATATCTCGAATATAACTCGCCCGATCTACGTAGCGTCGGCGACGAGCGAGACTTATTTACAACATCACACTTGCGAAGTCACATTAAGAAGTTTTTACGGATTTTATCGCGTATATTAACTTATCTTGTATTCCGGAAGTATCGAGCACTTTAAAGCATGGTCACGGAGGGGACTGAGGTGCTTGTCCCTATGTCATAGTTAATCTTAGGCACGACTATGGGTGCTGTAAAGTGCTCGATACGTCGGGAATATAAAATAAGTTAATATACGCGATAAAATTCGTAAAAACTAGCTTTATTTAATTGTGTAATGTTCACGTAAATATAAGAAACCATCACATTTAGAAGTCTGTCATATAAAAACTTTACGAAGGTAACCTAACTATCTATATTTATCAATCGTTATACAAAATATTTTTATGTGCTCTCTCCAAGCTTAGCACTACGAGAATACCGAAAAGATTACTATCTTAATCTGAGGACCGTTAGGGTTCCTTGTGGAGCTCCACTAGCTGTTAGTCACTAATTCGCTTTACTAAATCACGTTTAATTACTCTCTATAAAATCTATGCTGTAAACATTGTAAATGCTTAAATGTTTCAGTTTTTTTTTCATCTAATTTCGATGGAGTTGCCTAATATTGTTCCGATTTAGCGACAGCGACACGGTCGTGGTGGACTGTGAGCGGTTAACGGAGCGTAATGCATCTCGCTGACAAAACATTTTACGATATAAAGACTTCAAGTCTCTAATGCATAGAAATTGTCCATTTCCTGATCAAACAAAAATCAGCCAAGTTTGTGGCGATACATTGTCAATTTTTTTTTTCAATTAGACGGTGTGAGGTCACAGATATGATCAAGTGAGGGGTTGGTTACAGTGAGTGCGTTTTGTTTTGATATTCAGCTGTCGCGTGGGGCCTGTCATCGGATCTCTCGACCTTTTCATAAGGCTTTTCGAGTTTTGGCCTTTTCGGCTCGGCGTCGAGTGGCCGGTGCGACTTCATGTGCGCGCTACGACTTTTAACTTTGTTAAATACTCTGAAACATAATACGGTATAACTATTAAAACAGCAAATGAAATTAAAGTGAGGCAAAAGAAAAAAAAAAAGAAAAAAGCAGAGATAGCTAAAGCGAGGCATTAAAAAGCGTCAAAACAGGAAACCTATATATACAGCATTACCTCATATCTACTAATTTTGGTTATAAATGACATAATACGCATCGATTATCTAATAAAAATACTATGTTACATTTACATCGATTCATACTTATATATATAGCTGAATGAATTTCTCGAAATCGGTATAAACTCCACAAAATAACATACAATGGTATATAGCTAAAAACTATAAAGATAGTATTTTTCACTCATTATATTGGAATTTTTGTTTCCATCCTCTTACTAAGAAACTGCAATGAATAGGCCGTAATACATTATCCCATATACAAAGATATCTAAATGATAAAAACATTAAAACATTACATGCAGTTAACATCAATAACATTAAGACACAAACTCCGATTCAAGAAATGTCGTAAGCCTAAACAAAACTTTAGAATTCTCCTCAACCAGCCTATATTATAATTTAATACTTAAACATTATAATCGGTTCTCAATTTAAAACACTATTGTAGGTAAGAAATATTAAATATTAATCTCTTATTTAGTAAAGCATGCGTAATTTATGTGAAACGATGTGAACGCGAAAAATTTATGTAAATAGTGAAATACATGATCTTGGGACAGATTTCCTTTACAAAGTTTCACTTAAATCGCGCGTATTTGCTGTCGATAGCGAGCTTGGAAAGCAGTATGCTATGTATGCTGGCGTGCTCCGGGGTGGCCACTTACTTTCCGCAAATCTTGCACGGATATTCCTCTCCCTCGTAAGAAGTTGGTGACGATGTACACGAAGCCGGCCCGTGCATAATCTGCGCTACTGAACCCTGGACATGGACAAGTCGACAGTTTTAGAATGGTAGTTCTCACTCAATCTCCACTGTGTCTGAAGACATAATGCTTGTAAACCAGGGTGTGGCAGTGCTTACTTGAGACGAGGCCAGCGGGTCCATGCTCCAGCTTCGCAAGTACAGCGGCTTGTAGTCTTTGGTCACTTTCTTCCAGAAATAGTAGAACTGCACGCATTGCTTTGAATCCTTTGTTCTTATCTGAACAAATAATTTAAAATCAAAAATTTTGTACAACCGACTTCATTGAAATCATACATAAAAAAATATACAATCGAATTGAGTCTAAATCGTCTAAACACGTATTTTATAATAATGTATACTTTATAAATATTATTTATTTATTTATTTATACACTTTATTGTACTAAAGGCAGGGTTATATTGCGATAACTGGCCAAATTTTGGTTCAGAATAAGTAATATAGCCAAATGGCGAAAAAAATTAATTTAAAAAATTTCAAATTTGTCCTATTTAGCTTTTAAATTCAAAACGCGTGGTAAATACATTATTTTAACTATTTTTATTGCGCACATATTCGTAAGGGTCGATCGGTAGGCAAAAACGTTGTTGCCCATAAATCACATTCAATTTGGGATAATTTCAAATAAACGTAGAAGCTTTATTTACTCATATTTTCAAAAACTGCAACAATGGTATATCATTATTTATATATTTGAACTTAAGTTTAATATTTGAAAAATAACCCTGTATAATTCTCACGAAAGAAAATGTTATTGCGCTAAATTAGCTATTAGAAACAGGTTTCATGTGCATAAATAATAATAAATTGTATATTGGACATACCAGCTGCGAAATTCTGAAGAAATCCTTGTCGTAGTGTCCGAGTCCGGCTAAGAAAGCTTCAACTTCGTCCGGTGTCCACCGCGACTCGTGCTGCGAGGGAGCGGCGGGCCGCGACATGAGGCGCAACGTTGCTGCCCTGATATCGCCACCACATTCGCCAAGAGTCTGAAGGGCGAACTCTCTTGTGTGTCCACCGACCGGCATTGCCGCGCACATCGCCAGCTCCATAAACATGCGTACTAAAATATTGTTAATTTTAAACTTGGTTGTTAAGTAAACAGAAAAAACTTTAATCTAGAGAATCTTGTTCTCTGATTCAAATGGAAAATTATGTAGATAATTAAATATTTTACGCTTAAATAGTTTTAACGTGTGGTGGCAGTGTAAGAATATCCACTACCCAAATCGTTCCGTTAGGTCGTTAGATGCGACGGAGGAAAACCAAATAGGCAGCATCTTCTTAATAAAAACTAAAAAATAAATAAATTGCGGTTGTCAATCCGCGCGCCAAGTATAGCATATATCCCTCTTATGAGGCAATCTATGGGAGAGGCCTATGGTCAGCAGTGGATTTTAGGCTGTAACTGTAACGGTAACTATAACGGTAACCGTAACGGTAACCGTAACGCTAACCGTAACGGTAACTGTAACGGTAGCTGTAACGGTAACTGTAACAGTAACTGTAACAGTAACTGTAACGGTAACTGTAACGGTAACAGTACCGGTAACTGTAACAGTAACTGTAACAGTAACTGTAACGGTAACTGTAACGGTAACAGTACCGGTAACTGTAAAGGTAACTATAACGGTAACTGTAAAGGTAAAAAGTGAAATCACACAACGCATTGCAGTTGCGGTGCGATACCGTACCTCAATGATTAAACCACGCAATACTGTAACGCAATGTAGCTTTGCTACGGCACCGCATCAGCAATATTTTTTATTTTTATTTATTAGGATATATAAACAAATGTAAATATAGTATGATTTAAAGAATCAAAATTATAAACTATAAATACCATGGGGTATTAGAGGCGCTAAGGTTATTTCGTTATCACTCTTATGTTGCAAGGCATCACACCGTACATTATGTTATGTTCCGTATTTTTGCATGAAGGACGCTGCAACTGTTCCTAGTATATTTTAGCTTGCATAGAAATTAGATTTTGAATTATCGATTTAGATCAGACTAAATTTGTTAGATAGTTAATTGGTATAAGTAGTTACCAATTTATAATACGGCATTTAAAGACAAATTTTGCTGGTTTTTATCTTGGGATGTCCAGAGAGTTCAGAGATGTAGAGAGTTCATTAGAAATTTATATAACAGCCTATATTGACATTAATTGTAGGAAAAGTATTAAATATATATCGAATCATACCTTCGTTATCGTCAAGAGCATCGTTAATGCCTGGGTCCCAAAGCAGCTGCTCCGGTGCTTTATGCAAGTCTATGCGGTCATTGCATAGTTCTGGTATATTGGCTTGGTAATCGATACCAATATTAATTTGGGGCGGACGGGTTTCTTCAAGGTGTGCTATCACGTCGCTTTCCGTACTCGAAAGTCCTAAAATAACATGACATTATTAATTACAGTTTAGAGGTTCTATAACAATCGTCTCCTCCCGTGGATGTGGTAAGCGCAGACTATGGAAAATGCCAGGTAGATCTTATGGCTTCCGACAGATGGCGGTATATCCAAGTTGATTACGCCAGACTTAAAAATACCGAGAACGCTGATGTGGAATACTGCCAAAGGTGGAAAACGTCTGCGTACTGTGATTGTCACTCCTGTCAAGCGTGGTGATAGTCGCAAATCTTCTCTTAAAGAAAGAGGTACATGTTTAACAGTAGGCTATTACGGGCTTGTAAAGACGAAGTAGATTGTAATGAAAAAAGAACAATTTTCGGGTCTAGTTAGTTTTAAAAACGTTAAAACTGTTATAAAATTGTATGTTATAAAATATTTAGATTGAATTTTAGATAGTGTTAACGGTTATAATAAGATTTTTAGAAGGCCAGATGAATCTAAAAAACTTAAAAAAAGATCATAAAGTATAGGTTATGATAGACTGCGGCTGGTGCGACTACGCGACACGTTCATATTACGCCAACTGTTCAGTGTTCATTGATGCAGAACGACGTTGTAAACTCTCGAATATTTCTTTAAAAAAAAATATTAAATATGCTAAGAAAATGGGTCTTTTCAATGGTTTGGAATAGAAGTGACAAGAGTGCTGGGATTCAAATTATACGAACAGATTTGCTACTATCGTTAGAATTATGATGAGCCTACTGGAGAAGGTAGTATATGAGAGGGGGGGCCCTCTCATATGCTACATAAAGTCGTAATACCATTTAGAAGTCGCTCTAAAATGCGCTTTCTGTAAGGGGTCTACTACGCGGGAAACTTTCTACAGTAACATTGTTAGAATACAAACCATTCATCAGTTCTATGAGGAGTCCTGAGCCGTCTCTATCAGGTGGCAGTATAGGCTGCGGTGTATAGTGTGCGGTGGCGCGGCGCATGCGCGTGCGGTACGGGCCGGCCGGGGACGCGCGCCGCTTGCGTCGTTGGGGCGACGCGGGAACGCTGCAAGGACTCAGAAACACCGCCGGTACAATGTCTCGGCCTTCCACACATACCTGTGAAATGATTACTTTACATTTATGGTCCTGTCATATGTCTAAAATTTAAATAATTCAGCTCCTGAGGTTTCAGAATAACTGTTTCGGTGCATGGATGCGTAAGAGAATCCATCACTCTATTTTAATCCGTGGGTGTCGTAAGAAGCAGCTGTGAAAATTGGCAGAAATTTAATGGCTTAATTTAAATGGTGATACAACCATATCATTTACTCCAAATGCGTTATATATACACCGGCGAAAGGGGCGTCGTCAAAGATGTTAAGTGTCCGTTACTGGGATTGTCAATCTGCAAGAAAAATTCTGCCACAACTGCTATTTGTTTTGTACATAATATGCTGACTTAAACTTAATTATTTAGCATCAAGTCAAACCTTCGTGGTTTATAGATGTATATCAGTATAATTTTATTGATCTGATAAATAAATTTAAAAAAAATTCTAATTGTAAGCAGACACATATCATTCGGCGAAGATCACACTCAGTATTCTCGCGTAATATGAAAGCGAGATTACATATTATATATTAAGCCGACTGTTGATCCCCTGAGATCAGCTAAAAAAATAATGTTATGTTTCATTTCATATCTTAATTTTGTTGTAGACATAGAAAACTCGTGCAACATTTATAAATGAATTTGTATCACATAAAGCGAATTTTTTTTGAAAATCCCCTTAATACCGGCCCACGTGTTTTCAGGAGAAGATCATTATTTTGAGTAAAATGTAATATATAAAAATTAATTTTTGTTTGTTCGTATTTTATGCGCTGCCATACCTTTCATCAGAATGTGGTAAAATGTTGTGAACTTATTGTTGGCACTTGCGCGAAGTTTATAGGCATAGTGCAATTAAATTACAGTAGGTGGCGCATGTATCGTACCGACAAATTTATTTTAAAGTTATACCTATATCATTCAATTTCAATTAATGTATTATCATTCCTAATTAAACTATATAACTCTTTCAAATTTAAAGCGACATTTCCACAGTTGTTTCTTCTCTGGTAGTAACGCGCGAGGAACCAGCTAGTATATAATAATTATCTTTTTCCGTTTTATTCTGATTGATAACTCATTAGTCGAAATATATTTTTTTTAAAAAAAATACTAGTAATGCTATTAAATATTACTAATATTCCCTTTAACCACTTCTGGTAAGCTTAAAGTGCTTGTGTTAGAAGTGGTTCACGACAGTAGTCGAATGGTGGATTCGAACCCACGATCTTTCGAGTTCGCGGTCCGAGCCCTGCCATTAGGCTACTGACGCTTCAGTAGTTATTTCCCGGACATGCAGAGTTTGTGAAATATCTTCACCTCACATCGTGATACTGGAGTTTCTCTGACATGCAGAATTTTTGAAATATCTTCACCTCATATCGTGATACTGGAGTTTCTCTGACATGCAGAGTTTTTGAAATATCTTCACCTCATATCGTGATACTGGAGTTTCTCTGACATGCAGAGTTTTTGAAATATCTTCACGTCATTAGTGATACTGGGAAATTGAAAAAGGCCGGCAACGCATCTGCGATTCCCCTGGTTCCCCTGGTGTTGCAGTTGTTCATGGGCGGCGGTACTCACTAACCATCAGGTGAGCCACATGCTCGTTTGTCCCCTCTCCTATAAAAAAAAGAACTTTACCTGTAATGAAGAAGTATCTTGCTGCCATGGATGCATTGGTGCAGAAGAAGACCCCATTCGATGTTGGCGACGAAAGTGCCTTTGGTGTGAAAAATCACGCGGGCTACTCGACAGTAAAGGATCTTCCGAATTTAACATAATACGGCGTGGTGTAGGAGTAGGCTCCAGTGTGTAGGCATCTAACGATCTACATTCTTCTGGCAGTACTTCCTCTAACGCTTCTTCCACCTTCAAAAATTAAAGCGTTAGTTAAATTATTATTATTTATATCTAAATTTAGTTATATTATGAGATAGGTATATTGTACTTTACCTCTTCTTGACTGGACATTGTAGCCGTAAAGAAAGCAGCTGATAAAGGTGACGAGACACGTGGCACTGAATGCGCAGGTGAGTGAGCATCGTGGGATGCTGGGGGTGTAGGATAAGCAAGTCCAGGTGATGGTTCTGGTTGAGTAGAATAGTTTCCACCCGGCGAGTTTGCATTATAAGCGAGCCCGGGAGAATCCCCTGTTGAGTAGGATAGGCATGGCGAACTCTCTGCGTAACCAATACCTGGTGATGGTACAGGTGATCCACCATGACTAGCTCCAAAATCAGCTAAGGATTCGGGCAAAGGTGAGTTTAACACGGCAGCGAGACGCCGACTGGACGGGAACGTAACGGGCGATCGCTCTCGTATAATAGAAGCTGCTACGGTTGCGTAGTCTTCTAACGCAGCGAGCTCCTCCAATTGCTCTGGTGTTGTTGCAAATTGAAAAGTATCATCGTTAAGGGCTGGAGAAAAGTATCCATCGTCTGAATTAAATGATACACCAAATAGGTCCGGGCGAAATGTAAATTCTTGATGAGGTGATGATTGTCCGGGGTCAGAAGATGAACGTTTTACAACCTGTAACAACAAAAATGGTTATTTAAGTTATTTTCAATTTGGAATGAGTTGATGTAATAACAAATATTATAATAGAATAGTTACGTGCCTTAGTGTTCCCTTTCTTTAATAATTCAATGAGAGTAGAGTCTTTCGTAGCCGTATTACTAGTCGCGACATTCGTAGCTACTGTTATTACTGATGGGGTACGTGGAGGTGCGAATTGTGTGGATGTTATTGGGGAAGCCGGTGAAGCTGTAGATGTACGGATCGTTGACAACGGTGGAGGTGCTGGAGCAACAAAACTCGCTCGAGTCGTGACTGTGTCGGCACTAGTACCTGCAATGAAAAACATTTTGGGAAGATAAGGTATTTTTGCCTTAAATAATTTGCACATTAATACTTTTATACCTGTTGTTGCGGAAGTCACAGCTCCCCGGCGGCTAATGATTTTCTCTTCAATGAGCGCTCGTACAGAAACTGACGCAGTTTGAAGCGGGGGTCCGGAAGATTCTTTCTTGTCCAATTTTTTGCTATCAGAGTCCTGTCGAAGAAAGTTTTTTTAGTTTTCATAAAACAATATAGAGTATGATTGAATAATATACACAACAACAAATTGTATAAATATTTTATTGTAAGTTACGCTTTAAAAAAGTCCCGCTGGGTTTCTTGCTGGTTCTTCCCAGGACAGAGGTTTTTTCCGAACCAGTGGTAAAAGTTAAAAATAACTTTCAATAAGAATTACATGTAATCAATGTTGAATAAAAATGATTCTATTCTATTCTATTCTATTCAACGAACCTTTTTAAAGTATCCCCCGTGTAAACGCATGTGGCCATTCAGTGCTGGTATATTTTTGAATTTGCGATGGCACAGATTGCATTCAACTGGTTTAATTTCGCCAGGTCGGGACACAATCGTAGCCGCTCCGCTACCCGCACTACTTGTTGCCCCACTTCCACTCCCGACGCTCCCTCCTTTTTGGCACCCCTGCTGCGCCTGTAAAATTAACGATGACTTTACAAAAGTTCAAAAGACTTTCAAACCTATTACGTACTTTGTAATTTCAAGGTAAACTTTCGATCTTCAGTAGCTCGTTAATATTCCAAGTTAATTAATGGATTTTGATGGACCCCGCGTAATCTGCGTTGATGTAAAAGGAAAGTCGTAATTATAGGTCAATAGAGAGCGTCGAGCAGGTAGAAAATATTTTGTATAGCTGCTTTAGGGACTTATCTGGAGAGTTTTTAAGATAAATGTAAGAGCACATCTGTAATATTTATTTGTGTAATTTCCCACAAAGCCGCAATACGCGACGGCGGTGTACTGCAGTTATTCATTTAAGTAGAATTTTAATTAGTTACGGATTTCCGTCGCACCGCGGTGGAGCCCGCTACACGACTTTCCAACATTAAGAGAGACAAAATTCATGGCATTTTTACGTGTCTGTCGTATAATTTAAACTTTTTACTATTTTTCGCAAGGCGAGAGCTCAAAAATTACAAAAAAATCGCCAAGTAAGTACGTGTAGGCGAATGCGCGAATGGTTCTATTCTGTTTTGACGATTACTGTAGGCCGCTATGTTTGTTACGAGATTTTATAATTGTTACACAAAATTCAAAACGTATGATGCTGTAACGTATAGAGATGCACTATTTTTTTTATTTTTTTTTATTTTATAGAATCGGGTCACAAACGAGCACACAGTCCACCTGATGGTAAGTGGTTACTGTGAACCATAGACATCTACATCTATCCTCAATAAAGACTCAAGATGCAGATGCGTTGTCACCCAGTAAAAAGGGTCTCCGGTTCTCTACACTCACCATACGAAACACAGTAGCGTTAAGCTGCTATTTTATGCTGGTTTTCTGTGAGAGCGTGGTCCTTCCCCGGTCGAGCCGACCCATTCGTGCTACAACCATAATATAGCTGCAGCATAGCTCTACCACGTAGAAGTACATAACAAAATTAAAAAATATTCAGTTAAACTTGAAAATTACTATTAAATATCGTCTTACATTAAAACAGTTGCAAAAATTATTAACAAACTAAAACTCAAATAAACATAGCCGAGCAATCGATTAGCAATTTGATGCTACAAGTTTAAACTTTGCAGACAGTACTAAGTACTAAACAATAATATCGGTTTTCACTACTGAATTTTCATATTTGAATTCCGATCTACCTGGATTAATTTGAAGAAGATATTTTGTTCGTTGTAGTTAATAAAGCTTTAAAAGTATGTGCAAATAAATATAAATACTGGATTTTTAACATTAGTATAATGCTAATGTTACAGTTCCAGTTCCAGTATTTATAAAATAACCAGGGTTATTTTACAATAACCGCCAAATTGCAGAGGAGGTTCATAATAAGTAATACAGGCCAATGGTGAAGAAAAACTAATTAAAAAACGCAAACTCTACCACGTAAAATGTGTTCGCTTGTCACGTTTATTTCTTTAAAAAAATATATTTCTTATCTTTTATTATGTTTATTCATTTTGCATTTAGTATGTTCATTTTTAATTACTGACAATATGGATGTGTATGTTTCTGTGTGTGTCAAAGATTCGTTCACCATTTACAGACTATATATATTCAAAAATAAAGTGTTCGAGTGTATAAACATAACAAAAAGCCTTTTCGTTACGTCTTTTATAGTATTTAAAGCTGATATTTTAACAAGCGTTCCAAATTTTCCGCATATTGACCTGGTCTGCTTTAAATTGGATGATTATTAATAAAAAGAAATATAATAGAATTTGTCAGACGCAACTTTATTATTTATGCTATTATTTCGTCATCGCAAACAATAACACTTGAATTACGCCCTCGGTGTTTAAGTAAAAATTTAAACACCTGTTTAACCAATGTTTTACAGACTGTTTTGGCTGAGCGACTTTAAATTATAGTCCCTTTTAATTCACAAAGACTTATTGAAGCTTAACTAAGTGTGGAATGAGGCGCTAGTTAATGAACATCGATGTGAGAATACCGCATATTAATAAACTGCTGTAATTTAATTATAACTTAGTTTGAATATAAGTATCGCAAAGTTTTCTGGAAGTCAAAGTTTTCGGTCGATAGTTTTGGGGTAAAAATTAGAAAGAGGCTTGTCGTTGATTTAGAAACATACAGTCAAATTACAGACATGGTTAACTCAAATTATATTAAAAAAACCAGCCAAGTGCGAGTAGGATTCGCGCACCGAGGGTTCCGAACAAATCCGTAGGTATATAAGTTTCAAATTATTAAAAATATTTTTATTATATGATGTAATTAAAAAATTTATGCTTTTCGCGATTTTTCCTTTATCTGTGTTATAATACGTTGTTTGGTACCAAATTTTAAGATTCTGAGTTCACGGGAAGTACCCTGTAGGTTTTGAGTGTCGAATATTTGCGGCATAAGTCTTTTAAATGCGTTGGCTTAGAAGTTTGATTTTTTCACAGCTCCAATGGACAGTAGACTTGAGTATTTGATATGAATTTCAGCTTGATACCTCCACGCGTTCCTGAGAAAAAGGGTCTCGACAGACAGACAGACGGACAACAAAGTGATTCTATAAGGGTTCCGTTTTTTCCTTTTGAGGTATGGAACCCTAAAAACTAATTATTAAAAGCAGCATGGTTTTCATATTTTATTCATTCGAAAGGATTTGTAAATATTTATTTCTGGATCCTGACCACAACGCCACTTACCAATTGTGAATCTAAACCATTCTCTAATCAACTTAATCACACACACAAATTCAGAATTACATCTATTACGGATCGCCGTAATGCCGTGCGAAAAATGGAATAAAACGCGCTGGTCTTGCTTTTAACTGGAGGCAAGCGGCGGTGAGGAGGAACTTGTACTTTTTCTTTTCTTGCTGGTGCCTTTTCGGTGGCTGGAGAGCGACTGCTGACCCTAGCGGCCGGCCCGTCTTTTATATGATTTGGCCGCTGCTGGCCAGCGGACCCTTGCCTCACCCCCGCGCCTATCTTTATTTATTTAATAACCTTACAAACTAATAAACATAATTCACTATATAATATTCTTATAACTACTTGTTAGACTAGGGTGTACATATCAATATTTTTACTTATTTACAGGTTTACATTATAATTTTCAGCTGCTTTAGGCGGAGAATCCTTCCCCCCGCCTCAGCACTATAAATATAAAACGTCGTGGCGCGGTGCGCGTGGCTTCATTTGCTCCGCGGCCGCGTCACGATAACATGCTCTTTGGTTACACTACTACTATTATTTTATGTGCCTAACGGCCTAATATATTTATTATATAATAAAGTAAACATTTATTATATTTAACAATTACAGTTTTCATTTGAAGACTATGCTAACTCTCCCTGTTCATACGGTGCCTTTATTTGGGAGAGTTATTGCACAGTTACAACTCAACCTTAAACTTAGTTATAATACAATCATTATTTTTTATCGTTCGATACAAGTAATACAATTATTTACACAAATTATAATTTAAATTCAACATAAGGTTGCGCTAGTTCCGCCGTATAACCCTTGCTAGTTGTCGAACCAGAGGCGTGGCCTGATAATTACACCGTCGTCATGGCTCCGCCCACCGCTCCTAGGTTGTTCAACTAGCGCCGGTTACAATAAGCATTTTCTTTCGTTTGTTTAATATTGTTGCGTCGTGCACATTCTCCCGCCGTCGCCACGCTGCGATCCCTCTGGTAGCACGACGATCTTCTTCGTTGGTCTTCTTAGTATGTGCCCACTGCCGGTGGTTACGTCCACTACTCGTACCTCTCCGTCGACGCCAGGATATACCTTACTTATTTTCCCTCTGGGCCAGGTGTTGCGTGGTAGATTGGAGTCACAAATGATGACTAGGTCTCCAATCTTCGGCGATACTCCTATGCTGCTGGGCTCCCGCCGGTGTTGGAGTAGGGGCAGGTATTCTTTAACCCATCTTCTCCAAAACACGTCGGCTAGGGCTTGAGCTCGTTTCCATTGCTGGCGGGCCGTCACGTCATTCTTGCTGAAGTGTCCCGGCGCAGGTACGTGCGAGTTGGGACCGATGAGGATGTGATTCGGCGTGATGGCTTCAGGGTCTCCTGGGTCGACTGAGACGTGTGTGAGAGGTCTGGAGTTTACAGTATTTTCGACCACGGCGAGCAGGGTTTCGTCGCTGGGATAGCGCTCGTTGAGGGTGACGCGTAGGGCTTCTTTTACGGAGCGAACCATTCGCTCCCATACGCCGCCCATGAACGGTGCTGATGGCGGTATGTACTTCCACACAATCTGTTGACACGTGGTTTCGTGCTCGAGGGCTGCAAGTGCTGCTTCGGCCATCTCCTTGTCTGCTGCCTTGAAGCACGTAGCGTTGTCACTCCATATTTCTTTTGGGCATCCTCTTCTGCTCATAAAACGCCTAAGTGCCGACACGGCTGAGTCTGCGCTCAACGAGTGGGCTACTTCTATGTGTATTGCTCGCGACGTCATGCAGGTAAATAACGCGCCATAGCGCTTTTCGCGATGTCGTCCCACTGTGACTTCTATTGGCCCGAAGTAGTCTAGTCCGGTGTATGTGAACGGACGTGCGTGATGAGCGAGGCGTGCGGACGGCAGGTTTCCTGTAGACGGTGATGCAGGCTTGGCTTTTCTTAGACGGCACGGCAGGCATCCTTTGACGACAGTTTTCACTACTGGACGTATTTTTCTTACGTACAATCTCTGTCTTAATTCATTCACAACTGTTTCTACGCCTCCGTGATGCAGCCTCTCGTGTACGTGTGCTATGTACAGGCGAGTGTATGCGTGCTTCCCGTCTAATATGGGAGGGTCGTACATGTCGTCCTCCACTTCTGATGCCGCTTTTATTCGACCTCTGAGGCGTAGGGTCCCCTCTTCATCAATGTATGTGCTCAGGTGGCCTAGTTTGTCGTCGCCTCCCGGAACACTTCCGCTGGTGATTCTCTTGAGCTCCTTCGTGAAGCTTTCCCGCTGACTGGCTTGCACCCACAGTTGTTCGGCTCTCATATGATAAGCGGCCGGTATTCCTACAAGCGATGAGGCAGTAGGAGTCGCCTTTTTCTCCTTGTCTGGGGTGTTGCGTTTGTTTGTTCTCTGCCAGCCAGGGTCGCTACCTTGTCTTGCTTTGTTGCGTTTACGCCCAGCCTTCACTACGTGCTTGTTTGGTCTGCACATGTCGATGAATAGGAGGACTCTCGCTGTCGCCCTTATGAGGCGAATCCATTTAGAAAATCTTCCTATCTGTGGATGATGTGTTGTTGTCGAGTCTTCACTTTTAACAGCGATGTTACATATTTCTCGCTCTTCCCCGGTGTCATATTGTGTCGTTTTCTCTTCCTGCGGCCATTCGGCCGGTGGACGCTGCAGAAACGGGGGCCCTCGGAACCATCGGTGCGACTCGTCGAACCCTTCTGGTGTGGCTCGGGTTGCGTCGTCTGCCACGTTTTCTTTAGACGGTAGCCAACGCCATTCGTTCTTTTTGGTCGTATCTTCTATCTCCGCCAGGCGATGAGCGACGAAAGCTTTGTACGCGCGAGGCTCCGATCTTATCCACACCAGTGCAGTACGGGAGTCGCACCAGTATGTCTTGCCTGCTATGTCGCAATCGTGTTCATCGATCACGGTCTGCGCAAGACGAGCTCCCAGCAGTGCCGCTTGTAACTCGAGCCGTGGTATGGAAACTGGTTTCAGTGGTGTTACGCGGCTCTTGGCGGCGGCCAATGATATGTTAACGCTGCCGTCTGCTCGCTCCGTTCTCCAATACACTGCTGCTGCGTAGGCCTCCTCGCTTGCGTCGACGAATGTGTGTAGCTGGCGCGTCGACACCGGGTTGTAATCGTAGCATCGCGGTATTCTTAGTTGTTCTATGGCGTTAAGTGAAGTAATCCAGCCTTCCCATTTTTCTTTTAATTCTGTTGGCAGAGGGTCGTCCCAGTCCGCCTTGTAACGCCATGTGTCTTGAAATATTCTCTTCGCTGGGGTGGTCACCGGTGATATTAACCCCAGCGGATCAAATAATGCCATTATGACGCTCAACGCTTCTCGTTTAGTTGGCAAGCGTTGTTTTTCTTTTACGTCGGCAGGCATCTTCATATTGTTAGTATTGAATCCAATATGATCGCTTTGTACATGCCAGAGCAGCCCTAGCGTCTTCTCAGTTTCTTTTCCGCCCAGGCACACGGTCGCGTCGTGTTGTCTATGCTCTGTCGTTATTTCTTCTATTGTTTTTTCTTCGTTCGATGTCCACCCGCTGAGTACGAATCCCGCTTGTTTGTGGACGTGATCGACTGCTTTTACCGTTTGCTGAGCTTCCGTGACAGAGTGGAAGCTCTGCAAGTAGTCGTCCATATAATGGTTTCTTTTTATGGCGACCGCAGCTTCTGGGTACGCTTCTGCATGTTCTTCAGCATTTTTATTTTTGATGTATAATGCTGTGCATGGTGATGATGTCGCTCCAAAGATGATTGACGTCATCCTATATTCCTCCGGTTGGTCCTCCCGCCACTTGCCTCTCCACAAGAAACGTAAAACGTCTCTATCTTCTTTGCGCACTTTAATCTGCATGAACATTTCTTTTATATCGGCGCTCACTGCATACGGATACTGTCGGAACCTCATGATCACTCCGGGCAGTGATTGTAATAAGTCGGGCCCCGAGTGAAGCATATCGTTGAGACATATTCCGGCTGTCTTCGCTGCGGCGTCGTGTACCAATCTCGGCGGCTTGTTCGGTTTCGCAGGGTTGATGACTGGGAAGTGTGGCAGATACCATGTCCTTCCTTGCGGCGGTGGCATTGGCGCGCGCTCTGCGTAACCCGAGTTGAGGTTCTCGATGCGTTCTTCGTACTGTAGCTTGAGATTGCTGTCTCGGTCGAGCCTCTTCTCTAAGGTGTGCAGGCGCCTTTCCGCTTCCTTATAATTATTTGGTATTTGGAAGTCCTTTTGTTTCCACAACAACCCTGTCTCGAATCTGCCGTCCGCTGACCTCTGGCTGGTTTCGTCCAATATTTGCATGGCTCGCTGCTCGGGATCTTCTTTCGGTCTTCTCGGCTCGATGCACAGCGACTCCAATTTGAAATAATTTTTTATTTCTTCTTCTATCGGTGGTGCATCTTCCCTCTGATGTAGTCTGCCGCAGAAGGTGACCGTCGACGTCAATGAGCTATGACAGCCATGCAGAACCCAGCCCAGGTTGGTGTATGAGGCGACTGGTTGGTCTCGACGGCCGACGCGCAGTTTTCTAGACACTATGAGGTGCCAGTTATCTTGCCCGATTAGTACTTTCGGTGAGGCGCGTTCGTAGGTGATATCCTCTTTGATATCCAACAGATGTGGGCAATTCCCCAAGTGATCTTCATTCACGGATTCTGGCGCGAAGTCCAACCGCTCTACAGTACGCGCTGCTTCTATGTTGTGTTCTTCTTGCGCGTACGTTCCTCTTATTTTAAAGCTGACGATCTTGCTCTTCTCGTGTTTCACCTCCGAGCCGACCCCTTGTATCCACATTGTGTGGGCTGGGCCGTCGGCGCCGATGACGTCGGCGATTGAGGCATCGACTAAGGTGACCGTGCTTCCTTCATCCAATAATGCGTATGTTTCGACGCAGCTTAGCGGCCCCCTTATTGTTACGGGCGCAATCTTTAGGTAAGCGCGGCGGTGCTTGTACGGTCGAGTCGCTGTGTTGACCTCCTTTGCCGATGTTGCGGTTTCCATAGCGGGTTCTTTTTCCATTACTGCTGTTCTGTCGTGATGCAACAATTTATGGTGTTTCATCATGCATCCGCCTTTTCCGCACGGTGGAGCTTTGCACAGTAATCGACGATGTTTGCCTCGCAGACAGCGGTAGCAGATATTGTACTTCTTTGCTACTTCCCATCTGTCATTTGTGGACAGAGCGGCGTATGACTTGCAATCGGGCAGTTTGTGTTCTTGTTTGCATTGAGGGCAGCGTTCTTCATATGGTTTCTTGCTTGTGGCGAAGGCACGTTCTATTTTTCTTGGTCTTCGCTCTCTCGTTTCGCTGTCCTCTGCGATGAACTCCGGCAAGGCATACGCGCTGCATTTATCCGCTTCTTCGTTTAAGAACATTGATATCTTCTTAAGCTCTGGGATATCTTCTTTCTTTCTGGCTGCATAGTCGTACCATTTGCTTTTCAATATGGGCGTGAGTTTGTCTGTGATAACTCGCGTCATTTCTGGACTATGCAGATAGTGTGCTTTCTTGAGTGCTTCCACGGTGCCCACTACGTTCGCTATGCGATTTGCGAATATGCATAGCTCCCTGGGATTGTCCGTAACTTTGTTCAGCAGCTTCAGCTTCTCTATTTCCAAGTGAATTAACGCTTCTGGTCGTCCGAATCTCCTTTCCAAAGCTTCTATTATAATTCTGGGATCTGGTTGGCTTATAAGTAGGCAACCTGCGGCTTCTTTTGCTGTCCCTTTTAAGCTTCGGCGTATTCTCGCTATGTTTTCGTTCGCCGTGAAGTACTTTGAAGATTCTTCGTACATTGTCTTGAAGCTGAGCCACTCCTTGCTGCTACCATTGAATGAGGGCAGCTCTTGTATATATTTCGGCGGCTCCCTTGTGCTTCGTACTGCTTGTGATAGAGCAGCGGCTAAGGTAGCGACGTCGATTTGCTGCTGCGCCTGTCCATAGTCTTCTTTCTGCGGCGCGGTATGTTGCGGAGCGTATTGCGGCGCACACTGTTGAAGTACGGGTGGTGCGATCTGCAGTGCTGGTTGCGGCGCGAAGTACGACGTGGGTTGCGGCGCGGGCTGCGGCGCGGGTTGTGGCGCGGGTTGTGGCGCGGGCTGAGGCGTAGGTTTTTCTTGCAACCATGTACTAATGCGCACTGATGCCAAATCGTCTTCTATTTCTTCATCTTCATCGGTTGATCCGGCTTCTTATTCCGGCTTGTAGTCGCTGCACGCGTATTTCTTGCAATTCTGTTCTTGCTTGCAACTGAGCCTGCTCGAGCTTGAGTTCGGCTAACCGCTCTTTCGCCTCTAACTCCGCGAGGAGTCTCTTGCGTGAGGCTACGGAGCGGCGTGACCTAGTCTCGCCGGGCTTCAATGTGCACTGCGATCTTTGATCACCCTCTTGCTGGGTTTCTTCCGTTGCGGTTGTTCTATCGGTTGCCGAGATAGCGGTCGTATCGCTGACCGTTGTGGTTTCGCTAGTGGTGTTTGTTGAACCACTAGCGGCTGAGTCGCCCCCGGAGGCCTCTTCTGTGGCCCCCTGGGTTGTTTGTTCATCCTTGCGACGCTTCGATGATTCTCCGTTGTTACTACGCGTAATCACCATTTTTCTTCACAATAATATTTTTTCGTTCTTGCGGTTTGCTTCTTTCTTCCGGCAATACCAAGACCGATATTGTCTTTTTCTTCTAGTAATCCGGCTTCTCGAAGGACCATTAATATTACGGATCGCCGTAATGCCGTGCGAAAAATGGAATAAAACGCGCTGGTCTTGCTTTTAACTGGAGGCAAGCGGCGGTGAGGAGGAACTTGTACTTTTTCTTTTCTTGCTGGTGCCTTTTCGGTGGCTGGAGAGCGACTGCTGACCCTAGCGGCCGGCCCGTCTTTTATATGATTTGGCCGCTGCTGGCCAGCGGACCCTTGCCTCACCCCCGCGCCTATCTTTATTTATTTAATAACCTTACAAACTAATAAACATAATTCACTATATAATATTCTTATAACTACTTGTTAGACTAGGGTGTACATATCAATATTTTTACTTATTTACAGGTTTACATTATAATTTTCAGCTGCTTTAGGCGGAGAATCCTTCCCCCCGCCTCAGCACTATAAATATAAAACGTCGTGGCGCGGTGCGCGTGGCTTCATTTGCTCCGCGGCCGCGTCACGATAACATGCTCTTTGGTTACACTACTACTATTATTTTATGTGCCTAACGGCCTAATATATTTATTATATAATAAAGTAAACATTTATTATATTTAACAATTACAGTTTTCATTTGAAGACTATGCTAACTCTCCCTGTTCATACGGTGCCTTTATTTGGGAGAGTTATTGCACAGTTACAACTCAACCTTAAACTTAGTTATAATACAATCATTATTTTTTATCGTTCGATACAAGTAATACAATTATTTACACAAATTATAATTTAAATTCAACATAAGGTTGCGCTAGTTCCGCCGTATAACCCTTGCTAGTTGTCGAACCAGAGGCGTGGCCTGATAATTACACCGTCGTCATGGCTCCGCCCACCGCTCCTAGGTTGTTCAACTAGCGCCGGTTACAATAAGCATTTTCTTTCGTTTGTTTAATATTGTTGCGTCGTGCACAACATCAATATCGCTCTTGCCGTTTAGGAGTTCAGTCACGTGTGTATATGGCACGAGAATTATATAATTTTTAAAGGAGAAAATCCTAGAGTGGGGGTAACGTTTTAAAAAAAAATATTATAATATACATGTATGATACATGTAAATCTTTCTCTTAAATCATTCTGTCTACTGATGAAAATTTCACTAAAATCCGTTGTGCAGTTTAAAATATCTAAGCATACAGACGGCAGAAAGCGACTTTGTTTTTTTTATATGATAGGGTGACAAACGAGCACACAGCCCACCTGATGGTAAGTGGTTGCTGTGACCCATAGACATCCACATCTATCCTGAATAAAGAATCAAAATGCAGATGCGTTGTCACTTGTCACCCGTGAGCACTAAGATGGAATGCCTCTTTTCCAGTAAAAAGGGTCTCCGGTTCTCTACACTCACCATACGAAACACAGCAGCGTTAAGCTGCTATTTTACGCTGGTATTCTGTGAGAGCGTGGTCCTTCCCCGATCGAACCGACCCATTCGTGCTACAACTATAATATTAATATAGCTGTAGCATGGCTCTACCATTGTTTTATACTATGTGAAGATATGAAGCTGAATAATAGAGAATGGTTTTGAAAATATCTAATTATAATATGTATATAAATATATATTTATTTAGTAATATTATAAAATGTGAATATCTGTAATGAAAAGATATTATTTTCCCAAGTAATTCAATGTCTATTGAAATTAATTAGGAACGTATTTAATAAACAATCGCCATTTCGAAGGGGACTTTTGGTTCTGTTTGCGTCCTAAATTCGCATTAGCAAGTATATCTTAAAAAGGGCTTAAGCGAGAGGCGCGCTCGTAATTTATTTGATTTGAAGTTTTTTTCTGAGTGTTGCAGCCCCGGCGGGCGCCATTAGGGCAGGGCTCGTTAGGTTAATGCGCTGTGGGTGTGAGCAGATGTTCGCGGAGCGGGCGGCGGGAGCGTTTTTGCTGTATATCATCCTTGTAGCGTAGTTCGCTCGACTCTTGTAGTGGTTTTTAGTCCAAATGATCTACCGTTCCAGCTGTTTGAGAGCACTGAAGTCGTTTGTGCTAAGGCGGTGCCTAATGCCCCGGTAATTATGAATGCTATTTAGTTGATATATTTCTTTTGTTGGTAAAAACAAAACTTTTTTTTAAAGTTATTTACAAATATACATATGGAAATCGGTAAAGTATAAAAAACTATAGCTTTAGTCATCATCACAACATTACTAAATCCTATCAGTAGTCCACTGGTGAACTTAGGCCTCCCTATAGATTTTCTCGTAGAGGGGATTGCCATAGTTACCACGCTTATGAGGCGTGTTGCTGTTTAATTTCCCTGTCGCTTTTTTCGACACCCACGGGATGATATGGAGTAGTGGATATTCTAATACACGACACTAAACCGTAGCTATTAGTCTCACAATTTAAAGGTGATTTGAAAATGAATGAATGAAATGAATGGTCCAGTATTTAAAACACCGGACCGCTACACCGCAGATTCTGAATTCGAATATCAACCGAAGTCAATGTTAACGAAAACACATAAATTGTAATTTTATTAATTGGTTGTGTTGTGTTTATTCCTATGTTATTGACACTGCATATTAGCTTGCTTCCAAACTTATTACATAAGCGTTTTTATCGGGCACGGGTGGTTTAAAAGTGAGTTCCTTAAGGTTAGCGTTGACATTTATAGCACTACTACCATTTAAAAGTTTCACACGGTTGATTTCTGGATCACGACAACAACGCCACCAACCGGGTCCAATTATAGCTAAGAGTCATCCAGGAGACCCAATAAAATTTATCAAAATTGGTTGTAAGCCGTTTAGGAGGAGAAGAATTACGAACACACGCACTCCGGAATTTTACACTTGTACTGGCTGGTACCCGGCGCGTTGGTGCCGCAGAAGAAGTAATTGTGGAAATATCGTTTTAAATTTGGAACACTTATATTGTTTAATTAGGAATGACAATACATTCATTGAAATTGAATGATCATAATCATCATTACAGCCCTTGAATGATATATAAAAATTGAATGATATATAATTTTAAATAATTGTGCCGGTACGATACGCGCGCCACCTACTGTAAGTTAAATTGTACTACGCCTATAACCTTCGCGCAAGTGCAAGCAATAAGTTGACAAAGTTTTACCATAACCTAATGAACGGTATGCCAGCGCATAAAATACGAACAAATATTATTTTTTATATATTAGAGAAGATATAAAGATAACAGATATTTGGTATCCGTTTTTTTTCTAAATCTTATACTAAGTTACAGTCTTAATTTGTTCTTCTGCTGGGTGGAGACTTGCTCTTCTTTGAGAGGGCTATGGAGCATTAAATCTGCTGTGCTGCTCCAGTGCGTGTTGGTGGGCTTCATATTTCTTCAAAATGTTTCAATTCTCAGGCATGCGGGTTTTCTGATGATGTTTCCCTTTACCGTCGGGCATGTAGTAAGTCAGCACTTAAACTTGTAATTAACAAATTCTGTGCCAAGGAATGAACTCGCGTAATGTAAAATGTAAGGCGAGCGCTTTGCCCAAAGTTACTGCGGTTACCATTGATAATTTAATCAGTTATTAAATAATAAATATTGAATATTTTTTGATAACCACTGACTGCATCATTTTCAATCTAATGGCATCATCGTATTTCATTAATTCAAAGTGGAAAAATCTTACCTTAGGTTTCGTGAAAGAATGCGGTTGAAAAAGTTGCGTGATCCAATTGTCCATTATAATGAACCACTTTCACTAAGTTCTGTTAGTAAAAATCAAAATAAATAACTTTATTGTAACTATCTAATTACACCTTGAACTTTCTGTGCGCATCTCACGGTATTCGAACATGGAATGATAGCACAATAG
Organism: Parnassius mnemosyne; assembly: GCA_963668995.1. Classification (NCBI taxonomy): domain Eukaryota; kingdom Metazoa; phylum Arthropoda; class Insecta; order Lepidoptera; family Papilionidae; genus Parnassius; species Parnassius mnemosyne. The sequence continues at coordinate 31,534,660 of CAVLGL010000057.1, read as the reverse complement.
ATGGGAAAGATATCGAAGAGATGACCCCTCAAAGTTACGTTTTTGACCTCGCAAATTGCAGGACGAAATGACCAGTCGTATAACAAAGGCGATCTCATTTGCATAAATTCTCGTTTTTATGATTTGTTCGTCGGCACAGTTATTGGCAATGAAATCAAAATTTTACAAGGACGTGGAAAAGCATAAAAAATATATAAAGGAAAAAATAAAATTAATAACATAACATAAAATACAGTCCTTTATAAGTACTTAAACAATATAAAGTAATAACAAAAAAATATAGCCAGCATACTGTTAGGTTGGTCCTTATAACTCCTGCATGTGTGTAAAATGTTCTTCAGACCGAAGAGACTAGCCATCTGCGTAGGATAGGATAATAGTGCACGAGTGTGTGCACAAACACAGGTGCACTCACTATACCATCACTCTCATAGTCTGACGAGACGGTAATTCGACACGAGCGGAGAGAGATCAGGCGCACGTCCAACGTCTTGCCTTCCGAGGCACATGAGTGAAACACCGTCAACTTTCTGACTCCGGTTTGCTACTGGGAAATTTATGACAGAATAACTCAATAACTGATTTTTTTAACTATTATAAGCCAGTGTTCGACTACTAGCAGGTGGTGATGCAGCCAAAGATACTAAAACGCGCTTACTTAGTTTAACAAAAGAAACCTTGGAGACACATATATTGTTAATCGGATGGAAAGACTGATACTATGCGTATGACGAACAACAAAGCTAACCATTTGGTTCGAATGGTGTTATATCGACAAAAAAACAAATATATACAGCATTGCTATGAATAATAATCATTTAAATTTATTCCGTAACAGCCTATCTATATCTGAATAACGGCCTCCTTCACAGATTGTCTCATAGGGGAAGTATATGAAATTATGACTCAGTGAAAGTGTACTTTAAATCGGTTAACTAACGATTTCTTATATTTACGCGAACACTACACATTGAATAAAACTAATTTTTACGGATTTTATCGCGTTTAATTAACTTATTTTATATTCCCGACGTTTCGGTTGCTTTCCAGCAACCATGGTCACGGGGGACTGAGGTGACTGACATTCCGATGTCAGAGTTAACTCGGAGTACCTTCAGCTTTTTAATTATTAATTTTGGTCCGATCTACGCAGATTGAACTTACTGTGTATTGAAGTCTTGTAGTGGTATGCTTGGGTTTAGTTTTAATTTTATGAATTATAGGATCCCAAGCAGGTGGTAGTACCCAGCCTCCCTCTCTATTGAAATTAGGATGTTTTTTAATTTCAATAGCGTCACGTATCATTCTTGGCAGGAATCGATGTTCTTTCGCGACAATTTGTGGTTTATCAAATCTAATGTAATGGCGGGGGCCATCAAGGATATGATCACAAACTGCAGACTTCCCGGAACGTTGGTGCTTCACGTCAGTGACGTTACGTCGGTTAACTAACCTCAGAAATTGTAACACGTGGGAGAGTCATGTTTCAGTTGTATTATGGTTGTAGCGTGATTGAATTGGCTCGAACGGGAATGTTTTCCACGTTCTAATATGACAGCATAATGCTGCTGTGTGCTGAGAGCAGAGAATCGGAGAACCTCTTTTAACGTACTTAAAAAAACTTAAAAAAAAATATTTCTATACTACACTCAAACTGAAAATTAAAACTTTAAATTATACAACTTTAAATTATACAATGTTAAGCTCTCTACCAAATTATAATTTTACCTGTATTGCATAGAATAGTCTTTGTGTTTATATTATATTTTATTATCTGTTAATTTCATAACTAATTTTAAGTTTCATGTTGAAATGTTGTGCATACCTTTAAGTTAAATACATATATAGTATAATTTTGTTTATAACTGCAAATGTTTAATAATAATGTTTTGTATGTGTTTAGTTGGCAAGCCTAAATAAATAAATAAATAAACGTACGAAACAATCCGCCTTAGTCCTCAGGGTGACGTATATGAATTTAGATTTGTAGATGATGACAGTGTCTATGAATCACAGCATCCATTTACCATCAGGTGGATTGTGTGTTTTTTTTTATAGAATTGGGGGTGACAAACGAGAACACAGCCCACCTGATGGTAAGTGGTTGCTGTGGCCCATAGAATTCTACATCTATACTCGTTTAAGAATCAAAATGCAGATGCGTTGTCAGCCCTGAGGACTAAGATGAAGTGCCTCGTTTCCAGTAAAAAAGGGTCTCCGGTTCTCTACACCCACCATACGAAACACAGCAGCGTTAAACTGCTATTTTACGCTGGTATTTTGTGAGAGCGTGGTCCTACCCCGGTCGAGCCGACCCATTCTGAAGCTGAAGAATGGCTCTATCACGTACAAAACGTGTGTTCTTCGTTACAAAGAGTAAAAAAAAGATAATTAATACGAGATGACGATATTCACCTTATAACGCCAGATATATAATTAATGTTGTTTTGATTTTCGCGTGCGGAAGAAAGTAAAAAAAAGGATAGTTATGTTTTAGCTTATAACTAACATGTTTATTCCTAATTTGTAAAATAGATCTAGTTTTAAAGTAATCTGCTTAGATGTCGAGAGCTTAAATTTGAAACAGTAAAGTGTATTAATAAACCAAGTAAATTTCAAAACTTCAGTGCACAATAGTCTTAATGGGAACTAGGTTACGATGCAGTGTACTTGAATGTTAATCCGCAAGCCTCTGTTTTAATTGCATTAGATACATGCAAATATAAGTAAAGTGTATACTTAGAAGTTCATTTAATACAACTACGAGTATATCCTATCACGTATTATTTAATAATTTTAATTCAATAAGCTGTTATTTTAAATTATAAATCTTGCATTTTCTGTTTCTTTCCCCTTCGTTGCCATTTACGATAGATATAAAGGTGTGTCCATCTTTATTAAGGAATACATTATATTTTATTTTTTTAATTATTGAAACGAAGTTACTTATAGGACGGTACGGGTTTGGCGGATGGGAGCTAGGCGATAAAAGGTGTAAGATTTTTTCGTCACTACCCCTTGCGTCATAGTGTATTTTATTTTAAATGACGCTTCATTTTAATAGACGCTAATAATTAATTAATTTATATTTGTTAATCAATAATATAATACGTTTGTCAATAATAATATACTATGAAGGGAACTTCGTTCCAACCGAGTGTTCCACGACACTCACGCATTTTTTTAAATACAATACTACATATAATTAGAAATACATACTACTACAATTTATTAATATGTAACAATCTTAAGTTACAAAGTATTTCCTATTGATGGTCAAAAATAAAATATTTCTCTTTTTCTGTAGGCAATTACTCAACTTTATTTTTTTTCATCAGTCCGTAAAAGTCCAATTCTGGACATCATCCTCCTCCTCCTTCAAGTAAGATTTGCCTTAACTGCCACGTTTGCATGTGGAATGGTGATAGTAGTACCAGTGAAGATACTTTTTTTTATTATTCTATGCCGGCACTTAGCTACAATCCCACCTGATGGTAAGTGGTGATGTAGTCTAAAATCTTGAACCGCACTGACTTAGCAAAAGCCTATTCACTCTTGCCTTGAAGACTGGGTGTCTTTATATTCGGATGGAAACACAGATGTTAGAAACTCACTCCCCGTCATGTTATATTTCACGGCTGGTGTAACAGCGCTGAATATACCGTCATCTGTTGGAAGCCATAACGTTCATTTAGCATTTAACGTAGTCCTATCGGACAAAATAGCACACCATTTTGTCACTCGGACTTTTACGCCGTCACCGCAAGACCTATTTGTTCTGCTTTCGTCTATTAGAATTCGTAGATTATTATTTCTTTAAATATTTTAATTACGAACCTAATTCTTTCCTATATAAGGTTGAATTTATGTTAAATGCTCTAACGCTAGAGCTATATGGCTGCTCCCTACTTCGGGTTACTGATGCACGGGGCTGTCAGTTACTCTTGTTCTTCTGCGGATATGAATTTTGTCACATAGAAAAATTCCGAGCATAGTCCTCTCCATAGATCGCTAAGTGATGCTGATGTTTCAATATGTATGTTGTGGTAATAACCCAAATGCATATATTACTCATAAGTTTTATTTGCCTATAAGGATTAAAAATAAGTATTATTTCTGTGGTATGCTTTCTTATAATAGAAAAAAACCAACCAAGTGTTCATTCATCCCAGGAAATATAGTCAAAATAAGCTCCGAACATTGTTCTTATAATAGAAAAAAACCAACCAAGTGTTCATTCATCCCAGGAAATATAGTCAAAATAAGCTCCGAACATTGCTTAACCGAAATGGTAAGTCAGATCGTAGGTCAAACTCAACATTGCAATGGAATAAAAACGTTCTCTCATACATCGGTCTACATTAAGTTCGATGCTGTCAAATTAACTATTTTAAGATTTCGATTGCGTTGACTTAGAAACTTGAAATTTTTTACGCGTCCAAGGGACCCGTTCCTAAAACAGTCAATGTTGGCAGACGGATAGACGGACTGACAACAAAGTAATGCTATAATGGATCAGTTTTTATGCCTTTTGAGGTATGGACCCCTAAAATAGAGAAAAAGTATTTTTTATTTATCATGTGTCATGTGTACAGCAAAGGAGTGGAATAAGTCGCCAGCATTTGTCTTTCCATCCGATTCAACGTGGGTGGTACAAATAATTCTTGATAAGTTAGTTTCGAAAAAAAAAAACACAATTTAGTGTGTCTTATTAAAAACTTTACGATTAAAATAAATTTGAATTATAATCGGCTTTTATGAAATCTCTTCCCACGGTTGCGTTAGAAGCGTGGCGTTTTTAATTTTATTCAGTTATTATTGTCGTGTGTACACGGATAATAACTTAGCGAGCAGGGTTTCACGGTGTTTGACGTCTTAGGTGAGGGGTGACAGCCACGTGGCTAGGGTCGAGAGGTCATAGGTCGAGTTGTTACAAAAGGTCAAAAGTTTTTATAGTAGTGTTTTGTTAGAGGTCCAAATATTTGAATATTATATCTTTAATTCCTAACTATAGAGCCATGGTAGATCAGAGCGGTGTAAGAATATCCACTACCTAATATCGTACCGTGGGTGTCGTAAGAGACGACAGAGTGAAATTGAAACAGGTGATGTGCAGCAGCATCTTCCTGATAACAAATCAAAATAATAAAAAAAAACTGCCAGGCGTGTCAACTATGGCAAAATCCTCCCTATGAGGCAATCTATTGGGGAGGCATATATTCAACAGTGGACTTATAAAGGCTGTAATGGATGAACAGAATGGATAATGGATGGTAGATTGGAGGATAAGCATTCACCTTAAAATTTTAACAATTAAACTTTAAATAAAAGTACAAAAACTAAAAATAATATAATAATTTAATTTAAAAGCTTCTGAAGCCGAGTAATTTGGTCCGAAATTTGGTCTGATGGATATTACTAAGACTGACTTCAGAAGCTATTAATTATGTGAAAATTATTAGTTATTATTTATGCTCCTTCTATGTAGTTTCTTTATCTTTTTAAAGATTAATTATTTGATTATTTTGAATGGATTAAGCAATATAACTGTGAAGTGGCGATTTAAGAAACTGAAGTCTGAATGGTATAGGTTGTCAATATAATTATAGGTCGAGAGTGAGGTATTCCATCATACTTCTCCGTGGTAACAACGCACCTGTAGTCTTCTTTGTTTGTAGTCTATGTAGGGTAGCCACTTACCATAAGGTGGAATGTAAGTCCTTTTGTCACTTTAGTTATAAGTATATATAAAAATCCTATGGGTGTCACGTTTGAACTAAATAATGCATAAAACTGATGGCAAGTATGGCACCTATGGCCAATATGCACCATACGAGGCAATCTATGGATAATACGTAATAAATGAATGAATATTAACGAATAAATATATTCATAGCGCGTTATAGCGTCGTGTAAATATTCTATGTTCGATCATTGCCAATGCACTTGTGCTCATTAGTGATAAAACAAATATGCAAATATGCCGCGCGTAGACATTATTTGACGTCTGAGTTGCAACTGAAGTGGTGGAGTTCAGTCACGCGAAAGATTTTAGTCACGGCAAAACACTTTGATGCACACCGCAATTGCAGCACCGTGATAGGTCGTGTTCGACTGAATGTAACGAAATGCGCAAATAAGTGCAAATGTTTGGGCAAATAAGTGACCAGATAAGTCGTGACAGCGCGAAAATTCGCCGAATGACGATAATGTAGCTGACGCATTAACATTAACACTTCATCATTATTCTGTTCTTTTCACCATTGAACTGTATGGGAGAAACATATCCCCAACCATTCCATTCATTACAGCCTATTAAAGTCCACTGGTGTATATAGATTTTAGTCGGGTTGGCAACCGCAGTTTTTCAAAAATTTTGTTGTTATCAGAACAATGTTGCTGCCTATCTTCTATTCAGTGTTCCCCTGTCGCCTCTTATGATACCTGCGCGACGATACGGGGTAGTGGAGATATTCTTGCACTGCTACTACACGGATAGCGCCACAACACGGCACATATCCCCATATGACTAAATTTATCGCACAAAATATATGGCACAAAAGGATGCTGATAAAATTAACAATAACTTTATAAATTTTGTACTAACGTTTTAACGACATATTTGAATCTTCAATAACGCCTAAAAATCCTAATACACATATGTACGCACTGAATACTCATCCATCACACTTAACCTACAAGAAGTCGATGTAGCTGAAGATTTAGGGGGAGTCACGTAAGCGACGGCAGGCATGCGTCCTCAATTATGGATCGGGACGCTTATCGCTAAGGCTCGACGCACCTGTGCCGTTGTCACTCTACATTATTAATGGCACAACTGCGAAGCGGGCAAGGACGCAGCTTCGCACGGCGCGGATATATGTGCAGTTACTTTTCTTGTTGTTATCAGAATACGAATCCATTTTATATCAGTTGGACTTTACTCTTACGTTGAACGTCATTGCGTTACTTCCTTAATATTTTTGAAGATATGGACAGTATAAATATTTACAGTTTTCGATTATATCTACCTTCTTTTATAACACAAATTTAACTACACGTTTCTCCTCGTGTCTTTTATACTCCATTTTATATAGATACATAAAATATGAACAGACCGCTGCCTTCAGTACAATATGCGGCCGTGATTTTATTTTTTCCGCAACGGAGATGGAATTGTGAAAAGTTTGACTTATTTCCTCGTCGCGGCGGAAAAAGTACGAGACATCGATGTAATATTCACCGCTTCACTGACAGTTTGATAGAATTGAGTTAAGAGTTCGAATGAGGGTATCTCACGTAGTTATGAGGTGGGGGCGTATTTTGATATCTTGAGTACAATATAGCGTGTGTTCATATGGCTATAGATAAGACATTTTAACAATAAATTCAAATAATAAAAAAGTCACAAAGTGGTAATTAACAGAAGCTTTATTACAAAAATGTTAGCACCACGTTAGTATCTTATTCTGTATCGTGAAGGCGTTTTGTATGCACACGATATTATCATACATGCCCGTACAATCATAATATGTAGGCTAAATAAACGTTCCGTATGGGATTCGAACCTGCGGCTCAACTGCTCAGCCATCACTTATATTTTTTTTATAAGATAAGGGTAACAAACGAACACACAGTCCACCTGATAGTAAGTGGTTGCTGTGCCCCATAGACATTTACATCTATCCTCAATTACGAATCAAAATGCAGATGTGTTGTCACCCGTAAGGACTAAGATGTCTTTTCCAGTAAAAAGGGTCTCTGGTTCTCTACACTGACCATACGAAACACAGCAACATTAAGCTGCTATTTTACGCTGGTATTCTGTGAGAGCGTGGTCCTTCCCCGGTCGAGCCATCCATTCATGCTACAACTATACCAGTAATATAGCGGCAGCATAGCTCTACCACGTACAAAGTATACCACGTATATGTGGTATGTGTTATACTTATATATGAACCCCGGGTCGAGCCAAAATCATTTATTGGGTTTTCTGTTAAGAAATTCTCAGTACCAGCCCGAAGGAAGTTCGCAGTATTTCATCTACGTGCCACGTGCTCGGCAAACACGTAAAGAACGAGGCTACCACTCGAGAACCATTCTTCATATATGGCCGGCTCTTTGCCACTTCACCTTTGATCCGTTGGAATACGAGTATGTCGGTTCTGCTAGTACAATAATCATGATTCTGCTCTTCCTCTCTAAGAAATTAATAATGATTTTGTGGTTTTAAATTCACTAGCTGAACTCAAACAAAATTTTATTACATCTAAGGCCGTAGGTAGCGTTAAGATAAGCAAATTAATGGCTTCTTCAGCCAAAGAACGATATAACTGTGTAGTGGTAAATGTAAGAATATCCAATAACTCATATCATCCTGTGGGTAGGGTGTGAAGGAGAAGAAGAAGACAACACGACAACTGCTTCAAACAAATTCACGTGTGCTATTTTAGTAACAAATAAGGAAAAAAAGATTATATTTTATATTGATTTTTCGAACCCATTTCCAATTTCCATGCCTAGCATGTTGTTGTTGTTGTTTTTATTATTCGCTCGAGAGAGCAGGCAAAGGAACTATGCCACACAGCCTTGTCTTTTGTAATTATCCTTCATAGTTCACTGCTTCACAATATGTTGATGCGTCACATTGTGCAGTTCTTGGGAGATTTTGACGGCAACTAAAGGCGCCTATGCAAACAAACAGCTTATCTTGAGAATCCATCACCATCAGAGCACTTGTTTCACTGTTTCCACTAATAGTTCACATGCTCAGACAATTAATACACAAAATCGCACCACTTTTACATATCAAAGTCCACTTCAAACCATTATTTAAATAATAATATAGGAGCAGCAAACCGCCGATGGTCAAGTTCCCGCCAAAACCCATGCATAGCATGCACTTGACAGATTTTAATATTTATTATTGCCCATCTTGTATAAAATGAAACTGGTCGCAAATAATCTTTTAAGAAACAAAAACCTTTGTTAAAAGAAAAAGAATATACGCCAATAAAAGATGTCACAGATGTAGGAGGAAGTAGAAACATCTATGAAATGACATCACTCAATGAGAATGTTTGATACGTCTGTGTAAACACATTGTGTACGCTACTATTACATATTTGTAACCCCTCGGAGTACATTTTTACTCTCGTAATCGTAATACGTCCCCGGTTAAAGCTCACTACATACATTGAATGGAGAGTAGGGACATCCACTTAGTTTAATAAAATGCTGGCGTCGTATTAGTCTTGTTTACTTGTTCAATGCGTGAGGCTAAATAAATTTTGTGATATTTCTAATAAAAATAAATTTGTTCTTGTAATTAACAATTACCCAATTAAGGTTTATAAAAGCGAGACGTGAGAGTGAGACATCATTGCTGGCCGTATGAGGAAGCTCAAAATGGTCCTAAGGTTTTCACTGCATGAGAAAGTGAGTAACGGGGTATCGGATCAATTGCCAATTGACTAGTCAATTAACTTTAATAACTGGCAACTGATGGGAAAAAAGGTTTCTCGAGTAGTAGCCTCTTACTGACCAGCGGAGTATTGGGCGATCCTCCAACAAATGGAGTTTAACATGCCCTGATGAAACATTATGCAGTGCCATCCAAGCCAATCTATGGATGAGGCCTGTGTTCAGAATTGTACTTTTGTTGGGTTGTAATGATGATAAGGTAAATATAGTTAACTGTTTTCAATTTCGTTTTGCACTTGGAACTGATTTTTCAATCGTCAAATAACAGTTTAATCAAATAAATTATAACCTGACTGAATAAAAAGTGAAACAATTTACCAATGTTTTTGGTAATTTTTAATTGGTTAGTGTTGTATTTAATTCTATGAATAAGTCTGAAGTGAGGATAGAAAAAATTGGCCTTAGATAATATTTTTAACCAAACACAAAGATATTTTTTATAGAATAAGATTGGAAAACGAGCACACAGTCCATCTGATGGTAAATGGATGCTGTGGCCCATAGACCTCCACATCTATACTCGATTAAGAAACAAAATGCAGATGCGTTGTCGCCCAGTACTAAGATGGAGTGCCCTGTTTAATTAAGCTGCTATTTGACGCTCGTATTCTGTAAGAGCGTGGTCCTTCTCCGGTTGAGCCGAACCATTCGTGCTACAACCATAAAATAGCTGCAGCATGGCTCTACCACGTCAACTTATAGAAAATAAGCTGGAAAAAATCAAAATTAGGTTTTTAGCTTGCTTAGCAAGAAACTTACTCAACAATATCTGCTATATAAATTACTCAAAGCAATTTAATTTACGTTCATTTTTTTCGTAATACAAACGTCATCTGCGCGTAGCAGTGACTATAAATAATTTAATCTCTTTGACCAAATAAAAACTGATCGATGAAGACATCATTGGTAATATCATTTAACGTTTAGTTTTATAGTTTTATCTATTATTCAAAAATATCCCTTGAAAAGAATACACAAAGCACGATCCTTAGCCAGCTGCAATTCATTGACTCCCTGCATCTCCTACCAGGTCGTCACTCCATCTAGTGGCCTTTTAGTAAAATTTTTGCATATCAACAAAACACAAAATATGCTGCGACGAATAAAAATCTGTTATATACAAAAGGGTGTGGTTAGTAAAAATAAAAAAAAAGATAGAAATAATGAAGCTTAATGCAAATGGAATTCACATAACGTACGTTTGTCACGTACAGACATTAAATCTGCACTGTGTAGCACATATTAAATCTGTACGGATATACGGTGTCTGTACCTAAATTATATGGTAAATGCAATTTGTTTCTATAGAGCGTAAATTGCCCCCCTTGTGAGGACACAACTGTTCTATCTTCTCCACTGCTAATATTTTAAGATTGTTTTATTATGTAATATTTTAAGACTTGAGTATTATCTTTATCACTGAACTTTAGAGATTGTTTGCGATTCTTTCAATCTTTCAATTTTTCTTTCAAGCGAAATTTTATGAATTACAAAGTAATAAATAATATAAAGTAATAAAAGAGGAATTGTGTATTCTGTTTTGTGTGTTCTAACATGTGATTGTTGTTCATCAGCTCTAATTAAAATATAATTTCAATTGATTATAATTTAATCCAAATAGGGCTCATAATATTTTAGTTGAACGTTTGCTTTCACTTTAAATTATAAATAAACGTAATAATTTTCTCGATAACCGATTAGTATCTGAAATTGGTATCGGCGGTGTCGCGAAATCAAGGACTACACTAGAGAGTGAATGAAAAATTTTAATTTATTATAGGTTGCTAATAGCTGTAACCTATGCGAGAAAACGTATTTTTATTATACTTAATCTGAGCGTTATATCGAGCACGTGTAGGTTGTGACATGATGTGATCTTAATTTCTTAAGGGGTATAAGCGTACAAAATAACTTAAGGCTTATATTAACATCGGAGCACTTGTTTCTTCGTTTTCGCTAAGTTTACATGCTAAGACAATACACGAACTCGTAGAGACACTTAATAGACACTTCATATATAATTTTAACGTATCAAAATCTATTTAAAACTATTATTTAAAGGATAATATAGGAGCAGCAATCCATCAGTGTTCAAGCTTTCACCAAAACCTCTAGTGACCTACTTATGTTTCTTTATTGATTATATAGTGTACTCGTTTGTTAACCACTTTTATTGTTTCTCCTACTTTACATTATTGCCGGCGTGTACACACTCATATCGGTAAACAAGCGGATCTGTTTGTTAATCAGATTCTTAATCAAGCGGGGACTAAGATAAATTGTTTATTCCGAACTTTGGTTATCACTTTACAATTTTTGAAACCTTAACGAACGATCAATTATTTAAGAATAAAAAGAAAAAAAAGTTATATTACGCGGCTGAAAGTTAATGTACATGTAACTAGATATACTTAAGAAATTATTACGTGATAACTCAGAAGCCGTTTTAAACATGTCTAAGATTAATTACAATTGTATGTAATTAATTATAATTATGTTTTTATCATATATATTTTATCGTGATAAAGGAAAACACCTCGAGTATACTGTGAAATTTGACAACGACGAACTTAACATGTTATACAATTATTATTAATTGTTCATTTTCTCTTTTCAGTATGAGATTGGGTGTAAAAAAATGGGTTTAACCGTTACCGCTGTGGTAAAGAGGTCGACATTATCGGTCGCATGCTGCCATTAATGAAATTCGAAATGGCCTTAACCAGTGCCAACGTACTTTTGATCAGCTGAACAGCCTCGCAATACAACAAGGCAACTCAGCCAGTATTCTGGGTATGCTATTAACAGACGGTAGCGATTTAGCAAGTATTTTTTTATTTAAGTTAAACTTTTTAGTCATTTGGTATAATTTTGTAAATTACATTTTTTAAATTTGAATAATATTATAATTAGAAGAATTGTAGTTCCCTTTCTAAATAAATACAATATGAAATTATTTCTTTTGATGTTATATTATTTACATGATTATATAGTTAGTGGTGTTGTCGAATTGAGTGCTCTGGAAATGAAGAAGTTTCTCTACATACTTTTAAGAGCTTTATAACTCTTAAACTCATAGAGAGATACTATTCTTGAATAGGTTTTTATGTTTTTATGTTATAATAGCTGACAAGGCAGACGTTGTTCTGCCCTTTTAGACGACCCTTCATATAAAAAATCCTTAAATTAGGATTAAAAAAATATTGAGTGTCACTTATCAGGATAAAAACTATCCTATCTCTCAAGTTGGGTGCAAGATTTCATTGAAATCAGTTCAGTAGTTTAGCAGTTCATCGCGGACAAACAATGTGACACGTAATTTTTATTTATAAAGATTATCTGTACATAGACTGGTAATAAAACACCATTATATATGTTATTGAGGGTACGTTTTATTACTACCACTGTTCGTAATTAATAAATTTGATCCGCCTTTCATTAATGTATAATTAGAGCAGTAGTTTCGAATATCGACTTTAAATCAAATATGATATGACCGAAATCATAACATCTAAAACAGGCGAATGTAATTATGTCGTAATTATGTACGCAAACGGCAATCTCGATGCCATAATGAAGTAGCATAAAACAGAATTATTGCGTTCAAAGGCATTCCGCTGTCAATATGTTGTGAACAAAACTGCGTCGGGCCCGTTTGTAATTATGAGCCAGTGTTTGTGTCTGGCTTTATTGCTTCCTGCAGGTGACGTCAAATCACGGTCCGATCAAAGTGAATGCTTTTAATAAAGTGAGCAACCGTCGTTACCTACCCACTTGCCTGCGTAACGTTGAACCGTTGACATCTATAGCGAGTTGACGAACTGAGCGATCTATCTTCACACTGATTGACGCATGAGGGATCCGATTAAAATGGGCAGTGTGTCTATAGTCTGGCTGGGATATTATTATTAATACTGCATTTTCAATTCATTCATGCCATAGCAAATAACACCTGTGTATTGAGAGATTTATTTGCAATGCCTATAAATTTTCCCTTTACAAACGCGGTATGTGCATACAATTCTATTTTCATTAAAGCGTTAGTGCTATATTTGTACAAGGTATAAAGTTTCTCACGTAATGAATGTATCCCATATTTCACCCCTCGATCTAAAATTCTCGTTTGAAAGAGCTGTGTGAATAATTCTAGTTTGATTGGCGCAAATTTAATAGACTCCTTTCAATTTTTATCTACATATGGGAGAGCAAGCGAACAGGTGGAGATGATGTGAGGGGCTCCCACGTTGCGCGATCGAGTTTCGCGAGTACCCCTTACTATATTTTCGAGCATGATGCTACGTTCGGTTGTCTTAATCGTTATCTATGAAGTGGGTCGCGGCGTGGCGTTCTAAGCGAAGTTTTGAGCGATTCTCGTGGTACGGGGTGCTGTGCGGCCGAGTCTGAATTATTAAAGCGTTACAAAGGCTGATGAATGGGCGATTCATTTCACTGGACGTTTCGCACTGGACCAATCCGCGATATATCGGCATTAGCATAAGAATCTGCGGCACCCTCGTTCCCACGGCCCGGCTTTATTGTTTCGCATACATGCATGTGAGTACTACTAAGAATTATTAGTTCTTATTGCATTATATGAAATAATAATAGGCAGTATACTTAGAGGATTCTTTCGGAATAACTTTTGCTAACGACTATATAGAAAAGCGATATATTGCACATATTCTTTAATTAGTTAGATATGTATTTTTTAATAAATAGCTTACTAGCATAATGTTTAATGAACAACAAAACAAATAGAAATTTTACCATTACATGCTATCTAAAGTCCCTTTCGTAACATAGGCCTCCCCATAGATTGCACATAAGGTGGTATTTCCCATTATTGCCACGATTGGCTGGTGAGTTGGTTGGGTAGTCACAGATTTTGTTATTAGTTTTTATTGGGAAGACGCTTCTGCCAATCTCTTGTTTTGTTTCCCTCTATACTATAGCACCCATGGGTATTCTTAAACCGCCACTACGCGGCATAATATGGTATTGTAATAGAAATATTAGTATATTCAAATTAGATTTATAGATAATCCAACTAGATCAGATAAATATGACCAAAATATAAGACCATAATATCAAGACATAAATAATAAATTATCAGTTTCAAAATTTTTGATAGACTGATAGAAGAAATAATTTCGATAACTTTATTTAAAAAAGTCATGCGGTTAGCATTTTCACATTTCTTCTAAAAATAATATTCACTAGGTGATTGGGAAGATACGAAATGTATGTGATTTTTGTATACGTGTTTCGTACGTGATTTGTGAGCACTTGGGTTTTGTTATTGCTTTTACCACAATTTTATGAGCACCAATACCCGGCTGTTTTATAGGCATTTGGTGTTACGACATATTCAACTGGAAATTTATTTTCTCTAAAATAATGTTGCAAATTTTAAGTAATATCATATGAAAATACTATGTTAATTAAATATATATCATATGAAAATAATGGGCTAGATTAGCAGTTTTATGACCTAGTAATAATAAGGACCTTTTACTGACGGTATAAATGGATCTACTACCCCCAAATCATCTCGTGGGTGTCGTAAGAGGCGACAAAGAAAAATGAAACAGGAGATAGAAAAAAACACCTTTGTGATAAAAATTCAGAATAATAATCAAACTGCGTTTGCCTACCCGCCTGCTAATTTTTCTGTTATAAAACTGAAAACGTCCAGTCCACCTGATAGTAATATATAGTGTTAGTATTAGATAGTCGTAGCCTATGTGGCTACTGTAGTCCATGGGCCATCTACCAACTTCAAACAAGGAGGGCTACAGATGCGTTGTCACATTTGAGGATTAAGATGGACTGCCTCACAGCCTGTTATTTTACTCTCTATACCAAATAACACTGCTATTTGGCGACAGAAATAGGTAAGTGGGAGCTGCTCCTAGGCAGAATTGAAGTCCTATCACCTAGTAAATCATCCATCGATTTCATCATCATCATAGTTCCAGTCCTTCACAAGTCCCCTGCTTGAAATAGAAGTATGATGCTGCACTGTATTGTAGGGTAAGTAATGGGAACTTGAGACCCTTTTTCTACCGACTTCAAATAGGAGACGGTACTCAATTCGATTGTACGTGTATTCTTTTTTTAAGTGTGTTACCTCATAACTTTTTATGGGTGAACCGATTTCGATTATTCTTTTTTTATTTGAAAGCTGGTGCTTCTCATATGGTTCCATATAAATTTGATCAAGATCTGATCAATAGTTTTTGAGTTATTCTCAATAATTTATATTGAAATCGGTTGTACAAAATTTTAAATTATTTACTGATAAGAAGGCATTGTATCTTAGTTCTCAGGACTAACAACGCATCTGCATTTTGATTCTCAATTGAGAAAAGAAGTGTACTTTTAATAGAGTGTAGGTGTCGCACCTTCATACCATCAGGCCTGTGTGCTCAATTGTCATATAGAGTAGCTAATCGCTAAATATGATTAAGTAATAACATTATATACTGATAATTTTCATGTATGGCATAGTAATATGTTTAACTTAAAACCAGTAGTATAATAATTTCGAAATAAAAACAAGCTATTTGTGTTACTTGCAAGAATGTTGGCCTTTGCAGATATTCGAAATCAGGACCCACATTTAGGGATTAAATACTATGACTACAAAGCTATTATGGTATTTTAAGTCTAAATGAAATTAGATTTTTTTTAAAGTCATCAAACCCATTCTTTTTATTTAAAGTAGATAAAAAATTAAATTAAAAAAGAACTTAAATAGAACGAATACCGTATTCGTGGTATATTCCACCTATATAAGTAGGTACATATGTTACTTTTAAAGCACAGGTGCTACGCTTATCACACAAAAGCCGTAGCCGCTACGCCAGACACCTACAAGCTTACAATTGCTACGCCACTTCGTAGTTAACGTAACACTTTTATCGTCCTCCCCACGAGACTCTTATGATGATCATGAGTCATGCTACGGTAAAATTATTACTGTATAATATTTTTAGGATAGTTTGATAGTATTTAATTGACTTGATTAATTATTATGTAATAATATATATTGAATAAAATTTATTCTATTGTACAATCATAGACAAAATGATAGAGATATTTTTTAAGAAAGGTAATGTGTAATTTGCATGAAAAATGAAATGTCTCACAGTAATCACAGAAAAATATTTTGTATTTTTAATTCACAGATAATATATATTAAAAAAGTTCATTTTTAGAAACATTCTAATATTCATACTGTAAAATTTTTAAGCTGAAGTAATTTTTTGTATGTGTATTGTCAAATTTAATTAATGGAATTTACAATTTATGTTTACTTTATGCGTCCGAAGATCTTTTATAGTCCTCTTGTGATAAGTTCATCATTACACGTATGATTTTTGGAGAATATCTTCTTTTCGAAGTTAACGATTATAACCAAATATTTTAATACTTACTGATTTTATTCCGTATAACATTTTAATAAATCTAACAAACCTCAACTTTATTTACGACTACATTTTACTAGTAGCTTGTTTGAATATAATAGAATGACATTTTGCAAAACAAATTCTAAGCTATGTAAAAAGAACTATATTTTTAATCAATTGCTTGTCATTACTGGATAGTTATCATCTAAAAATTTTCAGATTTATCATAATACTAGCTGGCCAGGCAGACGTTGTACTGCCCTCAGCGGCGAACCTCTGTACTTAAATTTGCAATAAAATATTGAGGGTCACTTATCGGGATAAAAACTATCTTATCTCTCAAGTTGGACCAAAATGCACAGAGTGTGCAAAATTTCATTGAAATTAGTTCAGTAGTTTAGGAGTTCATCGCGGACAAAAAATGTGACACGTAATTTTTATATATAAAGATTATAATAAATTAACTTACATTGTTGCAACTTTTAGGCTTGCTGCTGTTGTTCTTGTTTTTGCTAAACCTTGATGGCGGCGTTGCTGGCGCGGGCGGTGTACCCGGCGGGCAACTGTCGCTGCTGCCTCCACTACCGCTACCGCTTGTGATTGTACCATTCGACTTCTCTGAGCCGTTGCTTAACTGTGCGGACAAAATGGCGCAAGTCGGTTGAGTGTTTTATGTCTCAGAGTTTTGCTTTTAATTACCTAAGTTTATCCTCTAGATAAATGTTACTGAAAATCTTTTTAAGAGAGTTTTTAAGTTCATCTAAAACATTTCTTTTTATAACATTTATTTTTAAACATGCAGTAGCGGTATAAGAATATCTACTACCCTGTATTGTCCCGTGGGTGTAGTAATAGGCGACACAGGTCAATTAAAACAGGAGGTGGTAGCAGTATCGTCGTTATAACAACTTAAATTTATAAAATACTGCAGTTGCCAAACTCGTTTTGTAAGCGTGGTAACTATAGCTAAGTTGGGGAGGTTTGTGTTCAACAGAGGACTTCTATAGGCTGTAATGGATGGATGGATAAAAATATTTAGGTTACGTCCTTAAATTTTTTGAGATTTTAGTGACATTGTTTAAGCCCTAAAAATGTATTGTATTAAATTATTCACTTTAAATCTATTTGTTTTAGTTATTGGTGAAATAAATAAAGTATTATTTATATTATTATTGTAAGAAAAAAACAAAATTACATAATAAGAAGGAGTTTAATATATGTTATAAGCAAAAACGGGCCATGTTGAGTGTTTCATTTAAAAATGGCCGGCCTTCATTAAAACTTTACGGGAACATCACCAGTCGATGTTCGAGCATTGTTTGCGTGGATCGAGCAAAACGAATCAGAGGTAAAACACGACCGCCATTATTTCCAAACTTTTTTCGACCGGAGCCTTAATGGCCTCGCAGCATGAAAAGCAGCGCGCCGCGTATCCGGGCTAATTGCTTAATTAATAAGGTCGCCGGGTTGTGAATTTTACACACGGTCAGTTGGAAGTGCGCCAGAAGCACTTGTAATAAAAATGCCAGTTTAAAACTTCGGTCGGCGACTCATGACGTTTCATAGAAATTTATTTCAAAATTCTGTTAGAAATTTTCATATAATGTTGTCGTCAATATCAGTTTTTATGATAAAACGATAAACAAATAAGATTGCACATTTACGTCGTATAGGTCATTTTATTTTTAAAATAAATTCAATGTATTTTAAGCAAATATAAATCGTAAATTTAACGTTTAGTTCTTTTGAAATATGGAAGTTTGTGTATATTGTAGCACATCAATTTTTTTTATTCAAGTTAAAAAAATGTAATGTGAGAATCGTATGAAAAATGAAAATGGTCCATTTTTTTTAAGAGTTACTTATGCTCCAACTTCGCAGGGCTATTGTAAGAGGATTCCCGATAGGCTACTGTATACCATTTCCTAGATGTAAAATAAAAAGACGGGGCGTTAAGTATAAAAAATCTTTCCTACAATGGAAGACGCCTGTGCCCTGTTGTAGAATCTTACGAAGCTTAATGCTTACGTTTGAATCTATTATCTATAAAATAATTTATTATTAATATTATCTACAATAATAAATCATCATACTAATTATAGTACGAAAGTCTGCAATTATATTAAAATTATTTCATTGTAATAAGAATATTATTATGATATAAGTTTTAATTATACCCAACTCAAAACAGCTAACTATAAACAATTTCAAATTTTGTATAAACAGAAGCGAATCTCGTGCGGAATGCGGGAAGGGATTAGTTCGTGCCGATTGCGTAAGCAAGATTTTATGGCCCTGTTCAAATTGACGAGACACGTCGCGTGAATTACGTGGGATGCTATTAGTTCTAAAGTTAAACCCATTACTATTAAATATTCTGTGGTAAGGATGACACACGAGTACACAGTCCAGCACATGATAAGTGGATGCTCTGGCACATAGACACCTACAACTACACCTATTTTCGATTAACAGTCAAAATACAGAGTATGCGTTGTCACTTGTGAGCGCCAAGATGAACCTCATTATCAATAAAAAAGGTTTCCGGTTCCCGTCACTCACTTTGCGAAACACAGCAGCACAATGGTATTCTGTGCAAGCGTTGTTCTTCTCCGGTTGAGACGTGTCCATAATACAATGCAGTGTGGTTCTATAATGTAAAGCGTTAAGTATTTCTCTTTTACAAAGTTACTTTATTACAAGTATTTTTTTTACTAGCATTACGATCACCATTTTTTTTAATAAAAACAATATTTTACAGTTTTAAAAATAGTCAAACTTTTTCGAGGTCTTATTTACTGAATAGGTTAGTAGGTCAAGCGGACAAACCATGCGAAATCGTGTTCCGCGTCCCGCACGTGCTCCACTTAATTTAGAATGAATCTTTGACATTTATAATCTGTGGTGCTTACATCTGAATGTAAGGGGTTGTTTCTGGATGGCGACGTTGGTGATGCCACACGAACGGAATTCGAGTCACGATCACTACCTGAGTGGCCGTTAATACTGCTGCTTGCATCTGGGAAAAAAGAATTATTTAATGATTTTTATCTTAACATGATATCAATTTTCTAAATATTTTAATAATTTAATGTAAAGAAGAAAAAAACGACTTCATTTGTATAGAATTATACTTATGGCTGCACCACAAAGATAGATGAAAGTAAATAAATAATTCGTAAATCTTTATTTGCAAAAAATCATGGTATTATAAGAATACAATGATCCAATGTAATAGAATATTACAATTTATCCAATGCATTCGTGTTTCGCTAACAATAGCACATAGCATGCAAATTATAATTTTAAACTGTTCACATGACAATATTAATTACTATCAAAAATCTCATTAGCTTTAGATTTAGTTTTCAACCAATCATAAAAATGATGCATTGCATATATTTCGCTTAGTAATTTATATTCTTTAAGTATCTTATTGTTGTATATTTTCACACACATATTTAGACAATTATTGTTTTTGTTAATTTTGCTGCATACTTTATCTATTTGTTCTTTCCAATTTTACCCTTATCGATGTCACTCCCAGAAATGTGTAACTTCTTTTAGTTTTGGTATATTTACTTAAATATTTTATATAATGAGAAATATTAAAAAAGTGTCAGTTGTATTATTAATAATATCATATTCTTGATTTTAATTGACAAGTTACAATAATTGATATATGATATCTACTTGTCATAAGGTGGACTGCGAGTTCGTATGCAAAATTTATTTTTGTAAAAAAATTCTACCAAACCCAAATTTTACTGATTGTTAATGTTGTGCTGCAAAGTTTACCGTGTTATAAAAATTATAATTAAAGGGTTCCCTTTACAGAGAAACATTCGTGTGCATGGCCTATATTATGGAGTGACATCGTTATAAGTGATGTTGAATAAAAGCAAGACGAATATTCGCGATGCCATAATTACGACAGCTAGTTAACGAAGTCAACGGCCATGATGCGTCACCTCGCGTGCTTGGAAAGTGCAGGCTCATTTACATTAGTGAAAAGAGATTGCATTTACTACTGTAATGACATAACGAAGTTAAAGTCATTTTATTAATCGTATTCGTAAATCGTAATTAAATAAAGCATTATTAGAATTTAGACGAATTTGATGTTATTTTGAAATTGAACTTGATTATTCGTGGTGTCACAATTATTTATTATAAAACTGAAGTGACAAACAAATAAATTTACAGTTCACCTGATAATAAGTGGCCACTACAGCCTACTTTTAAAAAGGAAGGTTACAAATGCGTTGTCATTACTGAATATCAAGATGGAGTGTTTTTATTCGAGTGGAGCCTTGTATCGGTAATAGTAGTGTAGGGTGGCCTTCCACATTTTTTTATAGGATAGAGTGACAAACGAGCACACAGTCCACCTGATGGTAAGCGGTTGCTGTGGCTCATAGACATCTACATCTATCCTCGTTTGCGAATCAAAATGCAGATGTGTTGTCACCCGTAAGGACTGAGATGGAATGCCTCTTTTCCATTAAAAAGGGTCTCCAGTTCTCTACACTCACCATACGAAACACAGCTGCGTTAAGCTGCCATTTTACGCTGGTATTCTGTGAGAGCGTGGTCCTTCCCCGGTCGAGCCGACCCATTCGTGCTACAACTATACTACTAATATAGCTGCAGCATGGCTCTACCAAGTGTAAAAGGATGTAAATATAATATTATTATTTTTTTTGGTTTTGGCATTACGTTACAAATATGTTTTCTGGGATAGCTATCATGTCATGCATGAGAACTTGATCGAAAAGCATTACAATTTTATTCACAGTTTGCAAAATAGACACTTAGTGACTATTATTATTTCTCGAGGATTGGAATATAAATCAGTTTTGGGTCTGGTGAGCTACTTTTTGCACACATCGTGTCGGTTTAAAAAAAACTACAAACAAAAGTAGAAGAGCCTAGAGTTTGAAGAATATAACTAAGACCTTTGAACTTGGATTTAGCTTAGTGGAGGTAAAGCTGAAAATGTATGTGTAACACATAAACGAAGAAAAGGGGTAGGTAAACATTTCATACCTAACCATCGAAATACGTGACAACCTTATTAAACACTTACTAGAGTCAGGTGGCGGTTGGTGGTGGTTCTCCGTGTGCCGGCGTAGTGAGCGCGCATCACAGTATGACTTTCCGCAGCCGTCCGCCTTGCACTCGTACGGTTTCTTGTTGCGATGCGTTAGCATGTGACCGTTTCTGAGGAATAAAACAAATAAATAATTTCTATTCATATACGTCTTAAATATAAGCAAACTTAAGTGTTAAACACAGATATATTTGGAATAAAATAGGTAATTATATTATTGCTAATTACGTTATTTCGTATAATTAATATTTTTTTAAAACACGCTTTTAATGGAGCTATTTAATTAAATAAACGAAAAACCGTATTAAGCATATACTAAAACGTTGGAAGGAACGTAGTTTTCGGAAAAATAATAAGAATATTTTGAGGAACTTCAAATGTATTTGTGAACCTAACACGCCCTGGTATTGCCTTGAGCCCAGTGATGTACTTGTAAGCCGTTATTTTTTTGTAATAAAACAACTATAAAATATATTTTTTACGACTTAAATATTATTTTATTGTAATGAGATGTCTGTCAGTACTATTTTTCTGCTGGATACTGTATGAGAATAGCAGTAAATTACTCCATAGTTTCCTATAATTAAATGAATAACATGTTATTTATATTTTTAAACTGATACTAAAATTTAATTAAAACTTTAAAACGGATAACCTAAATAATTAATTCACGACAAACAAACAAACGGTAATTTTAAATATAGTAATTTATTAATGTTACTTAATGCTGCTGTGTTTCGTATGGTGAGTGTATAGAACCGGAGACCCTTTTTCTACCGACTTCATAAAGGAGACGGTACTCAATTCGACGGTATGTTTTTTTACATGTGTTACCTCATAACTTTTTACTGGGTGAACCGATTTCGATAATTCTTTTTCTCTTTTTATTTGAAAGTTGGTGCTTCATATGTGATCCCATATAAATTTGATCAAGGTCTGACCGATAGTTTTTGAGTTATTCGTAATAATTTGTATTGAAGTCGGTTGTACAATTTTTTTAATTTTTAATTATTTATACTAGAAACGCCCATCTTTGTCGTCAGAGGTGACATCGCATCTGTATTTTGATTCTTAACGGAGGTTAAATGTGGAGCATCCATTTGTAATCAGATGGACTGTGTCCTCGTTTGTCACCCTTATTCTCTAAAATATGTACGTAGATGTTCATTATATAATTTTATTTATGTAAACACATATATTTTAGCTTAATACTGCGTGTCTGACAAATTAAAAAAAATATTTCCATGACGAGCAAAACCCGCCTACACACTTTGGGGCAGCGCGGTTGACATTTCCTTGCCCTAAAGCCCTCTCAGAAATAAAAGGAGGACTGTGTCCAATTTTGGTTTTAAATTTGGTTAAAAATTCCAATTGTGGTTACAAACATCTACATATCATAACTTAGTATAGGTTATTGTTAAAAAGCAAAACATTGTATACTTTAATCGTAAACAAAATAAACAATAAATTTCTATATGAACGGTAATTATAGAATTCGAAATGTATAGAAGCAGCACCACCGTACAACATTCAGTTAACGCGAGAGTATTACGGGCACAATGATTACATTAATATTCATGTGGGGTTGAAAGCCACAACGATTAAAGGGCTGCCCTGCGCTGTGTACGTGTGTTGTAGTCACTGAAAAGCCGCGTAGGATTGACACATCTTTGATATCGAAAAGTCAACGGGTCTTTATTTTACATATTTTACCCCTAAAAACCGAAATGCGGCTACATCTAAGTTTAACCGGCTGCAACTAGGTGTAACCGAGTGTTAAGCTCAAGATTTTTTGTTGTAATAATTAATCAACAATGTAACTGTATTAGCCTTTTTAATATTATTTGATATAAGACTGTATTTTTTACAAATTTAACGAGAGTTACAGTTATTCTATAAAATATATATATTATAACATTTTTTGTTATCATTAGGATTTAGGACCTTTCTATACCAAGCTTATCCTGAAAGCAACTTTTACACAAGTTGCTGCTGTAGTGTATTCGGATTTTAACAGTGACAAATTTATTAAACTTCTTACATACAACTTGCATCCAAGGTAGAGAAAAGGAAAAATAAATACGTTACGTGTACATGATCAAAGTATTATAGTTACTACCAGTAGCGTTCTGAAATACAGGCGTATAGTAAATGGACTGCAGTATCCACATACCATCAGGTACACAGTAAGTTGGTTTGCCACATCCGCTTTAAAAAAATTTACGCGTGAGTAGGTTCAGGCAAGTGAATGTCAACAATCTTAATCAAAGTAAACAATCAGCAAAGTATAAATCAAAAGTCTCTTTTATTGTAAAAGATTGTCGTGTAAGTTCACGACATAAAAATCTGTAAAATTTAAATGATATAATACTCTTTTTATTTTATCTGTTGCGTCATCTGTATTTTTGGTCGCCCATATAACTAGTCAGTACTGTTACCGCAGTAGCGGCAGCTGGCAGCTGTGTAGCGGTGGGAGTCTCTGAAGTGTTTTTTGTCGGAATTGGTTTTTGTGACTGTTAAGTTTTGAACTAGGGATCAACGTTTTTCTAGACATTGATAAATGTTAGAAGGCCTGTGCGGTCTCTATGAATATATCACGTTATCCTTTTTTGTTAACGCCAACAATTTTACTTTTATATCGCGTGATATTCTAGAACTAAAATATTATTAAAAATATTAGCAACGGTTCTATAAATATAACGTCACAATATACTTACAGGTGGTCCTGCCTCTTAAAAGCTTTCGCGCACGTGATGCACACGTACTTGCGTTCATCGCTGTGTGTCAACTTATGCTTGGCTAGTGCTGATGCGTTCCCGAATACTTTGTTGCACACCTGTCGAAATTAATAAGGTTAATCAGACACTGCAAATTATTTAAGCCTAAAATTTTAATTTAAGTTCCTTCACATTAAACTCACAAGAAAAACATGAATATTATTTTATATAAAAACAATTTATTTTTCTTTTATACAAAAATAAAAAAAATATATCTACTACGGTTTTTAAAACCAATGTTCTGACAAAAATCTCAATTAAAATGGCATAAAATTACTTAATGAAAAATAATTTTAAACATATCTCAAGTTATCTCCATGCGCAATATGATACATAGAGTGAAATTTTGAGTTAAAACTGCTTGCCAATCATTAAACATGTACAAACTATAATTATAGTCCTTAGTATCAAGTTTCAAGTTGAATACTTTTCCAAGTATTAAGTTTTCGTAGACTCCTAGACTAGATATTGCGTAATTGATTACTTGGCAAAATAAATTATGACTTGAAATTTCAGTAAGGGATAAGTTTATAAATAAGTCTTCATTAAATATCTTCTTCATATTCACCAGCCCACAAAAGTCCACTGCTGGACATAGGCTGCTTAGCAGTGGATTTGGATAGGCTGTAATGATGATGACGATGAAAATTAAAACTTATTGATTTTTATAGTTAGCCTTTGAGCGAGAAAAGAACCAGCCCTATTAGCACCAGTAGCAACGACCAGTCGCGAATAGAGTTCCTTTAGGTACTTCAGCGCACGAGGACCCTACGGACCGATGGTCTCTACAGCAAATGGGACAAATATGTAGTCATCTCTCAGAGACTCATATGTGCGCCACTTACTCAGTTCTGCTGCCTCTGATGCCGCCCCGGCTCTAAACGAGGTATTCCTGAGATGGGAGGCCGCCAATATGTCTACGCAAGTAGCATCCCATACTAGGGCTTTACCTCTCTCCCGAGAGACCAATGTCATATATGTACCGTCAGGCCTCCTGCCATCATCTCTAAATATTCCACAAGGCTCTAAAACTGAGGGAATATTTATAGAGACAAGAGCCCTTCGGATGATATCGTTCAAAGAACCGTGCCGTGAAAACCTACCAACACTTTTCTTACGTGATAGTCCGTGAAGCCCAAACTCGTGCCCTGCCTACGTAGCAAAGCACAAGTCTACTTTATTATTTAAAATTATGTTACAAAGTCACTGACACTATGTACGGAAGTAAGGAAAGCAGGCAATGCAACGCTAGAAAGATTTCTCATACCAATACTACCAAACTTTATAGGTAAATTCAATAAAATTGATTTTTTATTGAAGTCAGAATAAAGTTCGAGTACGAATTTATTATTTATTATATATTGCACAAAAATGCATAAATGTTATCCCGGTGGTGAGACAACCGTTGAAATTAAATTACCCTAATATGAAGTTGCGAGATGTAATAACATGGAAACGGGTCGGTACAAGTCCCCGGGCGGCTGCTGACCCTAATGCCGTGTTTGTTTCTCATCTAATTAAGAAGACCTTTCGCTTTCTTAGCCTGTTTTCATTTGGAATGACCGCGGGCTCTCAAGACACGTTTTAATTCCAGTGTTATTTCATTTTCAAGACATCTATAAATAGATTAAAATAGATTGCTTGCATACATAGATATGTATAAGGGTATTTTATTTATATACTAGCTGTTACTCGCGACTTCGCTCGCGTGTTAGGGTTAATATTTTTTTGCGCGGAACCCTAATTCTTTTTCTAAAATAAAAGTAGCCTAAGTTACTCCTTATGACATAAGCTATCTGCCAGTGAAAGTCCCGTCAGAAGCGGTCCAGCCGTTTCGGTGATTAGCCGGAACAAACAGATAGACAGAGAGACAGACAGAATTTTTAAAAAAAATTGTATTTTAGTTATAAGTACCGTATTTACTTTCATATGTATTTAGTAAAAAGCTGTTATTTTGACATTACAAACAGATACTTCAATTTTATTTATTTGTATAGATTAATTACGTCTAACGTAGTTGTTAAGTGGTAGCTCAGGAAATAAGCTCTAATGTTCAAAATTTTCACGCGCAAACCGAGTTCGTGTCTAGCCAGAGTTTAAATAATGCTCTAGCACCAATTTTTAATTTACCATGTGTTCACGGTGAAGGAAAAATTATGGGTGACGGAAAATCAGCACATTTAAAAAAGAAGAGCTTGTCTGGTGCCTTAGTGCATATTGGGAAATTTCACATTCCCTTAAAATATGTTTAATTTTTTAGACATGCATGCATGCTTACCAGAGAAGGTTTTACGGTGTGGAGCCACACTGTAGCTTATTAAGTCTGCACCACGAATAGGTCGACTCGAATGGGGAGAGACCACGCTCGCACTAGATACGAGCGCGAAACAATAGCATAATGCAGCCGAGTTTCGTATGGCGGCCGGGCGACGAAAATCGTAGGCCTTTTATACTGTTAACGAGGCATTCCATCTTAGTTTTTACCGGTGATAATGGAAGTGCATTTTTATTCTTAATCGAAGATCTAAGGTTGTCTGGAAGAGATCACTTTTAGAGTGATAAGACCGCCTGTTGTACATAATCTACTTTAGATTTAACTGTACTCGTCATTTTGTATTTTGGTGTACAATAAAGAGTAAATAAATAAATAAACTGTAGGTGCATATGGTTCATGGCAATCAATTACCATAAGGTGAACTGTGTGCGCAACTGGACGTAGTTAAGCAGAAAGGACTCAATCCACACAGTGGTCAAAATTGAGTTAAGTATGCCATCGTACTCCTGAGGATCGAAACTATCATGTAGTGAAAACCCTATTTTTAAAATGTACACGGAAGCTGATTTTTTTCGCTACCCCGACTCAACCCACAGTATAAAGAGCACACAAAATGTATTCGCTGAATTAATTCAATCCGCTTGAATTGTTTCTAAGTAATGCATTTCTATGAGTATGTACTTAATGTCGAAAAACCAGGATGGACTCAAACGGTTTGGATCCTTTCTGAGAAATAGTTTTGATCAGAAATATCATTTTACCAAATAACTGAAATGACTCAAACAGGTTGGGTCGTTTCTGCGTTATGAGATTACTGAGACAAATAATTATTTTTTGTTTATATTTATATATTTGTTATATATTTGTTTCAGAGAAACGGTTTTAGTTGAACAGTTCACATTACCTAATAACCTAAATAGACACAGACGGGCTAAGTCTTTTGTAAGCAATAGATTTAATGACGGATACAAATGCTTGTAATGCATCTGAAATAACTTAAAACTTTTGGCTTATATCTGTCTAATGAGTATTAGTAATATTGAATCAATTTTATTTTAGTTGGAACGACTAAAACAATGTATCCTCATTTTGTGAAACAAGTCAAGCATTTTATGGAGTAAATTTATATGTTTTGCATTGTTTATACATGGCATAGGTGAAATGAAACTATAACTAATTATTAATTTCCAGATATTTTCTAAAGTGGCCACTTTTTGTCGGTAAATTACTCTCAAAAACTGGTAACTCTGCCATATTCTCGCACACTGATTGGTGAAACACGTGTTTTGTTTTATTTCGATAATTTTTCACCACTACCTCCGATGTCACCAAATGCATTAGAGATGATAGAAACCCTTTGTCGAAAATTTTCTACAGTTGAACATGAGTATATTGATATTTCAAAAAGACGGCGCAGTAAATGTGTGAGTTACGAGTATAGTGATTCTAAACAAGATGGAGACTGACGCCGATACAAATTCTGATTATGTACCCGACAGTGGAGAGGAAACTGGTATTCCGCATTCATCTTTAAAGCAAAATAATCGAAACAACGTTCAGGTTCTCGAGAGCGACAGTTCGGACGAAGATATCATACAGAGGGGTTTGATTTCATCTCACATTGCTGCACGATAATCAAACTATAATTGACAGAACTACACAAATGCGACGCATTGAAAGCCCGCTCATTGTTTCAAATGGCATTTGCAACGACACAACGGTAGATGAACTAATTTCAATGTATCAAGGCTCAGATATTGAAGCAGTTCATGCTGAAGCCGAAACTATTCGTCGCGTTACTAAAAATAATGATGCACTGCAAACTTTGGCCACTCCAAATGTGGATGCAAAAGAAGGTACCCAAAATATTGTCTCTCTGAGAAGAAAAAAAATATATGATAAACTAGTAAGACCGAAAGTATTCCATGGTTATTCGTGCACCTGCAAGCAACGCTGTTTCTTACTTGTACTAAAAGAAAAACGAAAACAAGAGTTTTATAAGTTTGTAGCATTGAGGTCGTACGAAGCTCAGCTGTTATACATTTTAAATAATGTTAAAGAATCTAAAAAAGCTCTATCATATACTTCCACCAAAACCAAAACCAGTAAGAAAAAACCTTGACAGTACAGAAAAATATTTGCAAGAATGTCGTACTATGTAAGGAATAGTTTTTGAAACACTTTTAAATCTCTTCTAAAAGAGTTGACATGTGTATGGCCAAAAAACGATCAGAGGAAACTTATGAAGACATGGTCAAAAATATGGTGGTTGGAACAAAATCCCTGAAGAAGATATAGATTTCGTGAGAAATGTCATTAATCGCCTCCAAAAATACGAATCTCACTACAGAAGAGAACGATACAGAGGCACTCAATATTTAAAACTAGGTATGCCTATCCAAAAAATTTACGACATCTATCTTAAAGAATTCAAAAATGTGTACGGCAGCGAAAAGAAATACGTCTCTTTTGCTATACGCGCGTATTTTATGCGTATTTCAATTTCTGTTATAAATCCTTGAAGAAGGATACTTGCAAAAAATGAGATTCATTAGCCCTTCAGATAAAGAAGTGTTATGTACCAGAAGAAAAATAATTATTGATCCAGCAAAGATATATTTATCAAATAAGAGCGGAGGATCTTCGTAATCAAATGTCCTAAGACTTAGCGCGTGCTAAAACAGATCCCAAATTTTAATGTGTTAACTGCGATCTCGAAAAAACCCTATATTTGCATAGCATTTTAAAAACGTAAGTTATGGATTTATAACGCTGGGATACACGTTGGCTCTAACGATCAAAGACGATGCAATGTGTGGGTTGAAGGGGAAGCCGGAAGAGAAGCTCAAGAAGTTGGCTCGTGTCTCATTAATTTTATTAAAAACCATTTGAGGGATGGCGTAGTAGAGAATCTACTTTTTTGGAGCAATTGCTGCGGGGGACAAAATAGAAATACAAAATACCCAATACTTAAAACGATAACTTTAAAATATTTAGAGACTGGCCATTCCTTCTTGCAAAATGACAGTGATTTCAGCAAGATTGCATGTGAGTTTAAATATCACGAACGGATTTACACCGCAGAAGAATACATAAATATCATGAAGATCTCTAATAAGAAAAAACCTCATCACGTTACTAGAATGAAAACACAAGATTTTTTAAGTACAAAATAGATAGAAAAAAAATGTACAAATAAAGATAAAGTAAATTGGCTGAAAACTAATCAAATTTTATTGAAAAAAGAAGATCAATACTTAATTACTATGACATCAGAGAGTGGAGATATTCAAAAGCTAGATTTGTCGAAAAGAAGCAAAGGTAATTTAATACAATTTTCAGAAGAAGATTTTGATGTCCTTTGGTCCCAAGGAAAACCCATACGTAGAGCAAAGCTTGATGATCTCAGATCTATGTTTAGTTTAATACCTGAAGACTGTCATACATTTTACAGTAACCTTAAAGGAAACAGCAATATCAGAGAGGATGTTGATGGATATGGGCCAACTCTTTATTTTGAATTAGAGGAGAATGAGAGAAATTGAGACAAAAATTTGACAAAAATGAGGCCCGTTTTACTGGAAAAGAGGCATTCCATCTTAGTCCTTAACGCATCTGCATTTTGATTCGCAAACGAGGATAGATGTAGATGTCTATGGGCCACAGCAAGCACTTACCATCAGGTGGACTGTGTGCTCGTTTGTCACCCTTTCCTATAAAAAATGATAAAATTTCTTTTGATTCATTTTTGCGCTGTTTTTCCCTATTTTTTTTATTATTATAATGGTGTTTTACGTGATTTTGCTAGTCTTATATTCAAGGATAATTAATATATAATTTTACTCATTTTGTTTTCTTTAATAACTTATTTTCTAGTCGAAGAGTAGTTTTGAGTCCATTCTGAGAAAGTAAAAAAAAACTACCTGTCTTTACAAACTTAAGTTTAATTGTAAGGACTCAACCCACATTTCACTTAATATTTCGAAATCTATTGCAAAATATGTCATTATTTTGACAGACAGATAAAAATATTGACTATCTTCTTGATTAAGGGGCAAAAAATTAAAAATATAACTTTTTCTTAGACGAAAAATTACAACTGAAACTTCAAACGCCTCTAACTCAAAAGTGAATTTGTGTGGATTGAGTCCTTTCTGCTTAACTACGTCCACTGTCCTATTTATTTCTATAAAAATTATATAACTTATAATTCAAAATAACAATCCTCAATGCCCTCGGCGGCCACGCCTTACGTCCCGCCGAACGGTGTCCACTCTGGCCTTAGACTAATATTTCGAATATTTACTTACACTGATTTAAATAACGGGACAAAATTTACTTTCCAAAATCGACTTTTAGGTAAATATGCTGACAACATATAAATACATGGGCCGCATTCTGAACTTTCCCCAACCAAACGCTATTGTTTGTGCGATGTTATTATGGCCGACATCTGAATATTTTACGACGGCTCCAGAACTTCTGTGCTGAAGTTTTCTTGTCCATAACAATAAAAAAGCACGACCAAACAAGAAATCGGGTCAACATTTTCTTAACTTATCGACATATTGCATAGAAGAATCGTATTACCGTCGGATAAATATAGATTCAGTGAATTTGCAATATTTAAAGTTGTTTTGAACGTCAAAGTATAAAATGAAAAGTTTTGTTGTTGCTCTCGAGCTTTTGTAATATTGCTTCTTTTCTTATATTTGTAATTATCGTTTTACGTAGTTTAAATAAACTATTATTTTTTGCGATTCTTTCCGCTGTAGGGAGGATTTGATACAACCGCCACGCTTTTTGCCTTGCCCCTTTTTAATTTTAACAATAATAAACGAATATATATTTAATACATAACTTGTAGGCAATGAGGCAATCTTTAGGGACTTAGAAAAACTACAAATTAAAGAGCAAGACTTTCAAGAGCGAAAACAATAATTAAGAAAATATTTCGAGCAGACATTGACGGAAAACCGTAAACCGTGTAGTGACGGTGTAAAAATATTCAATACCCCACATCGTCCCATGAGTGACGTAAGAGGCGACAGAGAGTACCTGAAACAATTATGGGTAGCAGGCTTGATAACTGAAACTTATAAAAAATTTCAGTTGCCCACCCGCTCGCCAACTAAGTGTGGCTACAAGGGACGGGCAAGGGAAAAAATATATCGATATATATCTCGTGATAAATATCGATATATCGTCATCATTTGCATGATGCAAAGATTAGGTCCAAAATTTTATATTACTGACGGTTAGACGACGAAAAAAAAAAAAACTACAACCAACCACACATGAATACTTTTTATAACTCCTTTTGTTGTTACATGTTTTGTAATTAATACAACATTTTAAAAAATATCGAAATTGATACGAATTCGATACTTTAAAATAAATATCGATATAACGATATATCGCGATTTCAAATATCGACGTATAACATCTTATTAAAAATATCGTTATTTCGATTTTTTTTTACCCAAGCCTATTTATTTACAGCAGTGGAATTTTATATGTAATGGAATAGATGGAAAAATAATGCAGCCAAAATAGAAAAAAAAAGAAGAATAATTAAAATAAAATAGATAAGTGAAAGCACTAGGAGTTCCTTGTTAATATTGAAATTTTTTATCTGGCATTGTTTGTTTTTCTATCTTTGCCTCTTTATAAGTATAGTCCATATTACCAAGTAACGTATATAGATTCACGAGTGCTACGGCTCACGTTTCTATAGTTTCGGCCGACCATGGCTAATTGGATGACGTACGATCCGGTTCTATTGAGCCCAGATATCTGTGAATTTAGTAATATTGATACCTCTTACGCTTTGTTTTGAAACTGTAGCGATGAAGTTAATATGTAATATTATATTTTAATGTTATAGTTATTAAAGTAAAAGTAATCTTAATTGATTACATAGTTAAGTAGTAATTATTTTGTATATATTATCTTTTGTATGTTAAGATAAAAATAATGTCATTCAATTCAGGTCATTAAATATTTTGGGGTGCAAAGCAAGAGTGTTATCACACTTAGGCCGACGAATAGAAGTACAACTACGTCGATGACCGCATTGCACGGGAGGCCGATTACCGAATTGCATAGGAGGATGGTAACCAAATTGCATAGGTACAGGTACTGACGAACTGTCTTTTTTTTATAGGATCGGGTGACAAACGAGCACACAGTCCACCTGATGGTAAGTGGTTACTGTGACCCATAGACATCTACATCTATCCTCTATAAAGACTCAAGATGCAGATGCGTTGTCACCCGTGAGGACTAAGATGGAATGCCTCTTTGCCAGTAAAAAGGGTCTCCGGTTCTCTACACTCACTATACGAAACACAGCAGCGTTAAGCTGCTATTTTACGCTGGTTTTCTGTGAGAGCGTGGTCCTTCCCCGGTCGAGCCGACCCATTCGTGCTACAACCATAATATAGCTGCAGCATGGCTCTACCACGTGGAAAACGTGTCTTTGTGGCAATGCCACAGAATAAATAATTGGTATTGCTACCGAATGATTCTTTTTGCAATGTGAAAGCTAATTTTCGTGTATAATTGTTAGATACTATTTCAATTATTGTTTTGTTTTATTGCGCTAGTTGAATTTCTTGAAAAATCGTTTCATAGAGCTAACTTTCTCTTAAAGCTTTTGCGAGTGTGGCGGGCTTATGTAAGCGAACATGTTGAAGTAAATACTCAAGTAATCCAAAAAATGTGTTAGGAAAATCATGTGCTTTGGTTCCAGGCCATTAAAAGGAATCATTAATAAGGAAAATTTTGGACATATTGCGAAAGCTCAACTCTCGATGACAGGGGGAACAAACCGTCAATCACTTCGCAGTGGAAATGCTCCATGTACTACATTCGATTTCTGCAGAACTTAGTGCGAAAAGCACAACTTCCCTCGACGTTCATAACTCATGGTGCCAGATGGAATCCTAGCAATCGTGCTGAAGACATGTGTTATAGTGTTGATACTGATTTTTACGCACTTTTTTCGGCATTCTTTTCTATTTCTACTCTGGTTTTACCAGCTATAGCTATTGCCTTTATCTTCATGTTCCCCAAAATAATGGACTTTCATAAATTGCTTGCCAGTGTTTTACACCAGCCGTGCTAATATTTCTTTGGACACGTCGTCGAAT
This sequence comes from Parnassius mnemosyne, assembly GCA_963668995.1. Taxonomy (NCBI): domain Eukaryota; kingdom Metazoa; phylum Arthropoda; class Insecta; order Lepidoptera; family Papilionidae; genus Parnassius; species Parnassius mnemosyne. The sequence continues at coordinate 31,500,446 of CAVLGL010000057.1, read as the reverse complement.
GCCGTAACAAACTTGTGTCGGCAGTCGAGTCTTCGTTCAGCAAAGTGCGACTGGGGGCGACAAATTCTAGTCCCGTTTAACCCTCAGAAGTAAAACGTTTGTGCGTTCACCACTAAAAAGAACTCGTTTATTGTATCTTCTCAATGTCTGGGCACTAACGTTTACGTAACGATATGAGACGTATGGTGGTTGTCGGATAACATAATCATCTATTGATCAATATCTTAGATTAAGACTTAGATTGAATTAACTGCACAGTAAAAAAAAAATTCGACAAAAGTCATTGTAATATGAAAGCCGTGTGATAGGAGGATGTGCTTGCAATCCTCTGGCCGGGCTCACCTAAGGCCGGGTGCTTCAAATTGTTTATCTTGAAATCCCGCGAGCTTAAGCTAATCCAATGTCGACTGAGTTTTAGCATCAATGCAGTGCATTTTGGTGATTCCGCTTTTTTTGCTATGATAATGGCTTCTGCCATTTGGTAACATTCTTGGTTGGCTTGCAGGTGATGGTTTGGTGTCTTTAATAAATTGAGTGCCAGTGTCTAAATTTTAAATAATTAATTTTCTAATCCTATTTTGGTAACATATAATTTGAATTATATAACCGTTCAAATTTAGTTTTTCATTATTAGTTGTAATAACTACAATTTTCAGCAGGATTTAATAACTATAAATTACGTTAATAACATTAAATTTCAATCAGATTAATTTACTTATTTAAATTACTGTAAAATATTTCACTTTGGTCTCAATCACTTTACTTTATAGAAGACGGTCATTACTTATTAAGTTCTATAAATAAATTGGCATTGTATCAATTATTAAAAGTATTTAGTTTATTTTCAATTATTTATGAAGATTATTAGTATTTTATTGATTTATGTTTATAACTAAATTAAGTTACAATAATGACAGTTATGTGAATTTTGAAAAACAACAAAACACGTAAGTATATATAAATAAAGAACATATACATTTCTTAAGTTAAAGTTTGTTAAAAAGTAAATATTATTGTGATAAATATGACACTAACATTTTGTACAGTACAGGGTATATGAAACGTAAAAAAAAATTTTGAATAGAATCATACAATTCAAAACAGCGCTTACTTTAACTTTCGCTTCTGACTGTACAAGGGTAACTCCACGTGCTCCACAACGAATACGAATTAGCTGTTTGTAATAATTATAACTTTTAATAAAAAGTAAAAACCGACTTCAAATTGATAAAAAGGATGTTATTTGTTTGCTATCATTAGGGGTAGGAAATTTTTCTGCAAATTTATATTACCTATTTAATAAAAAAGAATCGTCAAAATTAGTTTACGATCTGCGAAGATATCGCATAACATACATACAAAAAACATACGATTGAATTCAGAGCCTCTTCCTTTTTGAAGAGCAACTGCAGCTTTTTATTTCTGAGTTGTTATTAAGAAGACGATGCTGCCCATCTTCTCGTTTGTCTCGCCTCTTGCAGATATTCAGTTTTTAGATGGTTATTTTGCCAGCCCTCTGCCTTCGAGATGTAATAGCGTAATCATATAATGTATAACGTGATAAGAATCATAAATATAAGAAAATGCGAAAAGAAGAAATGTGTGAACTAAAACGTAATGTATGAAATTTAACATTAAATGTAAAATTTCGCGAAGACTGTGAGTGGCGCCGTGGCTAAAGACCTTCTTTAGTTAGAAGGATTTTTCATAAATTAACTTTAAGGCCGGGTTTGGACGGTGAGGGTTTAATAGCTAAATAATGCTTAATTACAGTTCAAGTTTTTTAATTTTATATTTATATAATTGAACAAATACAATTATAAACCTATCATAACCCTGGAAAATGTACAAGCTTTTGCTAATGACATAAAAACAAGCAATCAGTTGTTTCGTGTTTCTACGTAACCAATAAACTGAAATAAAATTTTCGTTTACCGTATGTAATGCAGAAATAGTTTATTTATTATCTACATTATCACTACAATCTTAATACAATTTCAACACTACACGATACACTAACTTATACCAAATTTGGATTTTTAGATTTTTATATTGATTTGATTTATTAAAAGAGAAACTTTTTGCAAAACAACATTATATCAAAATTATTAAGGAAGTAATATAACGCCAACAAAATACCAATATAAGTCAATGAATGAAATGCAGTTATTTTATGTAATTTAAAGAATTATATTTGTTTAATGGACAGTGATTTTAATGACCACTGCCCTCTAAGTTATTGCATAAGCGTTAACAAGACTGGTTTATGTATGAGCGGCCTGTGATACCTTCCATCGGTATTCGGAAGATGTCACTGTAGTCGCCATCCTCTGGGATTTTGCCACGGGCCAGCATCAAAGTCTCTTCATAAACTGTACCGAGAATGCCTATCGAATTTAATGGACGTCTTTAAATAAGTAATGTCTTCCTTGTTGTAGGACCGCTAAGCTATCTAAGGGGTGGATCGAAGTATATGGGACGAAATATGGTTTTATTGGCCATAAAGTTAAAAAGACGGGACGTATATGTTCGGTCTAATCTGGAACGGTTTTCAAGTAGATCGACAGGATGTTAAATTTACAAGCCATCAAAAGTTTTACCGTTTGTCATTAATTTGAGATTTATTGCTTAAACTTTGTTTAAAAATAATAAAAGTAAACGACACTTTTATTAATATTTAACTTAACGAGATGTTTTAGAATTAATATGAATTTTTTTTTATTCAATCCCTTAATAGCTCTGTAGGATAGCAGTAAAAAAATTAGAATTCCCGCTAGTATTTTCCGGGTTCCAGGTAACCGGGTTCGATCCCCGCCGGCACCAATGAAATTGGCTCGTTGGTGAAGGAAAATATGAGGAAGCCTGCATGTCTGAGATATAAGAAAAAATATTTAAAAGACATGTGAAGTTCGCCAACACGCATTATTGGGGCAGCGCGGCGGACATTTCCTTGCCCTAAAGCCCTCTCAGAAATTAGACGAGGCCTGTGCCCTGCAGTATATATATTAGTTGACCAAGCAGAAGTTATGCCCTTTCTGATGACCCTTTATCCAATGAAAAAATCCTTAAATTCGAAATAAAAATATTAAGGGTACTTATCAGGATAAAAACTATCCTATCTCTCAAATTGGACCAAACTGCACATTGATTAAAAATTTCAGTATAATCAGTTCAGTAGTTTAGGAGTTTATCGCGGAGAAACAATGTGACACGTAATTTTAAGGTATTTCCGGTTGATGCGGTGTAAGAAAATCGATCACCCAATTTTGTCTCGTGGTGGGACTATAGGAAATGTCAGAAAAATCTTTGGATAGATTGTGGTATAACAATCTTGTTTATGCTATGCGTAAAACCCCCGACCGCCGATGCGGAGCGGCGTCAAAGGTGCGAGACGTCTGCTACTGCGATCGCCAATCCCCCCGCCAAGCGTGGCGATTAAGGAAAAAAATCACAATGGGAGAGACCCGCGCCCAGCATTGGTAATATCATAGCATAATATATGGAACTGTGTTATTGGAATACGCAATTGATTCAGAAACTATTTTCTTTTACGGAAGTGGGCCATTTATAATCAAAAATTTTAAAAATCTCTCAGAGAAGTAATTAAAAAGTATAAGTACCTACTTATATTAAATTTGGCTTCTCATAATATTCACGAAAGTTCAATGTACATTTACAAAATATGTACATAGAAATAAGAGTGTTAATAGAATCAGGAATCGGCACTTTGCGGAAATCCAGTATATATTAGATGTTATAAGAGATAAAGATTAAAAAAAAAATTGCGTGAGTGTCGTGTAACACTCGGTTGGAATGAAGTTCCTTTCGTAGTATATTATTATTGATAAACGTATTATATTATTGATTAACAAATACAAACAAATAAATAATACAAATAAAACATTTTTGCACACTATGATGACACAAGGAGTAGTGACGAAAAAATCTTACACTTTTTATCGCCTAGCTCCCATCCGCCAACCCCGTACCGTCCGATAAGGAACTTCGTTCCAATAAAAATTTTGTGTCTTATCTAGCTTTTAGAGCACCTTCTGGGCTCTTTTACTAGCGTGCACTACCACCATCACCTGTAATTCCAACGTCGCTATCCCTAACTCGACTGCTTTAGGAAAGACACATTACGAAAAGCCTATTCACTCTCGTTTTGAAAACACCCATGTTGTAATCGGATAGAAAGACAGATTATGAATGGATTTTGTAATACATTTTACAACCTATCTATTAAATTGCGTAAAGTAACGTAAGTCATGGGAGGTGTGCGTAATTATAAAGTGACTCATCCGTCTTAACCAAATTATTATCGATGTAGCGCAATTTACGTGATAATATCGTAAGTTACCAATATTTGGTTCTTTATTCTGTGGTTGAAAAAGAAAATATCTTATTTGTAAAAAAACAAATATAACTGTTACATCAGTTATGTTAAATACCGCAGCCTCGCTGTGATTACTCAAAGCCTTTTAAAGGTTGACTTTGTAAACGAGTGCCCCGTCATTTGTCAACCCTACATTTACTTTTGTTGTTTTCATTTTAAACGAATTTTTCATTACCAAAATAGCTAGCAGCTACGTTTGACTGATACAGTTAGTCGTCTAGTTGATCCTTATCTTCTAGTTTTATAAAAATTAAAAAATATAATGTAAATTTTATATTTTAGTTACTCGAAACATCTACCATTATTGTAATCAATGTAGAGGTTACTGAATGCTATCGCCGACAGTGGGTACTGTCCACTTGTCGAGTACCTACGCAGGTTCACTAAATCAGTCTTAGTTATTAGGTACTATCATTCGTTATTAGGTTTTTAAATTTACTGACACTCATGGATTCTTGTTGTCCGAGAAATAAAAATTTTAATTTTATTTTTATTTTTTACTAAAGCATTCTGAAAAGTTGGAGGGTTCGTAACCATTTCATTATATTCATTTGTTCCGGGTACTTTAATTTATAGAATATAGAAACATAAAAGAAATTTCATTTGTTATTAACCGTGTGCTATTGAGTTTATAAAATGTTGAAAAAGTTATTTTCACTGACATATCAAAGTTACCTTTTTTAAAAAATTTATTTTTACTATTTTCGATGCACAGTCATACCATTATGCTCAATGGTGACGGCCTAATTACTGAGCCGTGCCGTGACCCAAATCATGAAATGCATGTATATATCGAGGCCAGTACATTTAAAAGTGAACACTGCACTTATCTTGACATTTGACATGTTGACATTATTTTTAAAGCGCTCTAAAGCTTTTTTGTCGTTTAACTAAATCCGTTGCGCACGGGAAGATGATAACCATTTAATAAGATGCACCCTTGCTAAAGCGCACCTTGTTAGAATCTATAGTGAGGGAAGGGCAAAGGCCCTTGCCTTAACTTCGTCTGCTTTCGCAAGAGACAATGCCAAGGATCTTAAATTTGCCAATGGGTGGTGAAAAACCTACTACTAGGTATAATAAACGAAATGTATATTTTTACCTATTCATACATTCATGATTAACAGGACAACATTAATGTCCAAGCTTGTGTAAACCTAATATTAATTATAATTTGCGAATTGTATGTGTTTTTTCCGAATATTGGTGTAGTTTAGGGTTTTATCTTAATGTTTTATCGTTTTAGAAAATTTTAACAAATTTTTATTACGCGATCAGTGTTATCCATTACTAGTCTGAAATTTACACCAGGCTAATAGTGTAGTGACATTTTATCCTGTGGGTGTGGAAGAGGCGACATAGGGAAACAGACCAGGAGTTGGGCACAAGCATCTTCTTAATAATAACCAAAAAAAACTGCAGTCGCAAACCTGCCTGACAAGTGTGACAAATATGACAGATATCCCCATTAAGAGACATTATATGGTGGGGTCTATGTTCGGTGGGGGACTTGGATAGGCTGTAATAAAGGAAAATCTATCAGAGACCATGAAATATTCTAATGTTTCTCATATACGGCTAATATATATGCGGTGATGGGTTCTCCTAAACGTCACGAGACAGTACGGTACGAGATCTATGTTATCTAATGTTTAAATTATTGTATGTTTTCACCAAGAAGCAGATTTACAAAGACGTTTATGGAACTGAACTCTTAGACCTCCAATCGTTGGGGATTTATGGCTCTTAATACCCCACTCAAGTTACAGTTCAGTTAGTTTTAGTTTATCAAGTAAGTCATATACTACTACTATTGGAATTATGTATGCACTTGGTGGCAGGTCTACTTTACTGTCTAGGAGTTCGTCTGAGTAGGTACCAACCTTTAAATGAAACTATTTTTTACGGATTTTATCGCATTTAATTTAACTTTTTAATCCCCGACGTTTCAGGTGCTTTACAGCACCGGTGCTTTACACACTGCAGGCTTCCCGGAACGTGTGTGAATATGTTCAAGATCGTTTCCACCATTACATTAGATTTGATAGACCACAAATTCTCGCAAAAGAACACCGATTCCTACCAAGAATGAATTGCGAGGCTATTGAAATTAAAAAACATCCTAATTTCAATAGAGAAGATAGATGGGTGTTGCCATCTGCTTGGGATCCTATAATTAATAAAATTAAATCCAAACCAAACCACTGCAAGACTTCAAGATACTATACGCTCATTCTACGTAGATCGGACCAAAAATTAATATTTAAAAACTGAAGGTGGCCGGACTAACTATGACATCGGGACGTCAAATTCTCAGTCCCCCCCCCCCCCCGTGACCATGAGTGCTGTAAAGCACCCGAAATGTCGGGAATTAAAAAGTTAAATTAAACGCGATAAAATCCGTAAAAATTAGTTTCATTTAAGGTGTAGTCTTCGCTTAAATATAAGAAATCATTATAGGTACCAACCTCTAACCTATTTCTGCCGCTAATAGTAATGCTTGCACTGCTGTGTTCTGGTGTGAAGGGTATAGTGAGCCAGTATAATTACATTGTGGCGTTCTATCTTAGATCCCAGAGGTAAAAATGCATCTGTAGCCTTCTTTGTATAAAGTTGGCTGCAGATGTCTACGGACTGCAGTAGCCTTTTTTATGGGATATAATGACAAGCGAGCACACAGTCCACCTAATGATAAGTGGTAGCTGTGGCCCATAGACATCTATATCTATCTTCATTTGCGAATCAAAATGCAGATGCGTTGTCAGCCGTGAGGACTAAGATGGAATGCCTCCTTTCCAGTAAAAAGGGGCACTGGTTTTTTACACTCACCATATGGAACACAGCAGCACTAAGCTGCTATTTTACGCTGGTATTCTGTGAGAGCGTGATCCTTCTCTGGTCGAGCCGACCCATTCGTGCTACAACTATACAATTAATATGGGTGCAACATGGCTCTACCACGTTGAAATGTAAGTTCTTTTTTCTCTTTTTTTGAGATAAAAAAAAAGTTCGTTGTTCACTTAAGTTTTTATTAAATTAAAACTATCAAATTATTTTATTCTGCCTTTCATATAATATTGACTAACTGAATTAAAGTAGATAGTTAATAGATTCCTTCTATTATTTACCCTTCGATTAAAAAAGCAAATTTGAATTAACTATTGTCAAAATCAATTTGTGTAATTCGTATCACAAATTGTAAAGCTTGAAGAGCTTTCTCTAATCATTAATGGTATAAACGTATTAACTTCACATTGTTCAGACCACAGAAGAATACAAAAAAAAAATGGCATGTGAATTGTGCGTTGTTACACGAAGCTTTTCGTTTGATGTGGGTAAAATGAAGCAAACCTTCGACATTTTTTTTTACGGACAGGTATTCTTTTGTTAAGTTTTACAAGGGAGTCGTTAATTCCGCCACGGCTGGTACACGCACTCGTTTTCTAGCACTCGTTATATCATCGTCAGCATGTAGAAGTCCACTGCTGGAAATTTTCCGTTAGTTTATCTCCTTTGATGATCGGAGAAAAACCGAATAGAGATGGGACGTGGCGTATCACGTATCGTACTGCTTCGTCGTATCGTCATACAAAACAGTTATTACAACTAGAGATTATGATACACCACGCGATGAAGATACACCATCTCGCGATGGAGATAAAATAGGAACCCGGCCTAAGCTGTTATTTCAAAATTCATTTTGGATAATGTTATTTATGTGTGAAAGTATTTTTATACCTTTTACTAAATAAATGATGTCCGTAACTTTACCACACGTAAAGTTTAATAAAACGTCACCGAGTACCGGAACAAACTTGTGTCTTAAGTTGAGTCTTTGCTGGCCAAAGTCTCGGATTGGGGGCGACTAAATCTAGTCCAGTTTAATCCTCAGAAGACACAAGTTTGCGCGTTTACCGCTAAAAAGAACCCCTTTGTCGTATCTCATCAGTTTCAAGGTACTCCCCTTATTGCCTCAGCCAGTATCGGAATCCTCGGCGTTGACATATCGAGTAACGTGCAGTTTCGTGGTCACTTGGAAGAGAAGGCCAAATTGGCCTCTAAAAAGCTTGGCGTGCTCAGCAGAGCGGGACAGTATTTCATGCCGGCTCAACGCCTGCAACTTTACAAGGCGCAGGTTAGGCCTCACATGGAATACTGTTCCCATCTCTGGGCTGGGGCTCCCCAGTGCCAGCTCCTTCCACTTGACCGCATCCAGTGCAGAGCGGCTCGAATCGTCGACGACCGAGTCCTTTCCGATCGGCTCGACTCATTGGCACTGCGAAGAGATGTTGCATCTCTTAGCATTTTCTTTCGCATTTACCATGGGGAGTGCTCTGAGGAATTGTTCGGATTAATCCCAGCCGCCAAATTTCACGAACGCACATCGCGGCAGAACTCCCGATACCATCCACACCATCTGGACGATTGGCGGTCCACCACTGTGCGATTTAGAAGATGTTTTCTTCCTCGCACAACTTCCTTGTGGAATAGTTTACCTCCAGCGATTTTTCCGGACCGATACGACTTAGGGACCTTCAAGAAAAGAGCCTACTCCTTTTTAAAAGGCCGGCAACGCTACTGCAATTCCCCTGGTGTTACAGTTGTTCATGGGCGGCGGTAGTCACTTACCATCAGGTGAGCCGCACGCTCGTTTGCCTCCTCTCCTATAAAAAAAAAAACACGTAATAAATCTAAACTTACTAAGTGAAAGTACAAGATTCATGAAGATGGCAACTCGTTTAAGGTAAGGGCACTTATTGCCGCGGTATTTTTACTAAAACTCGAAAGGTTCAATCTCCTTTCGAGTTTTAGTAAAAATACCGCGGCAAGTTAAGCATCTATTGTACTTTTTTGACGATTTGACTATTTTTATCAGAATCATTATTGTTTCTACTCTTGGAATAGACAATAGGTTTGGCTATTAGATCTTGATTTGTATTCTAAATTAATTAAATATGTAAAAAAAGTCGGAGGCGGACGGATTCCGAAGGCGGAGGTTGGAAGAATAAGATATTGTGTAAAATGGTATTACTAAATTAATGTATTTCGAGAGAAAGTAAAATATGATGCAATAGACTATGGAAAACTATACAAAACTATGATAGATGACAAAAGTGATAATAGAAGCTATTCATATCACCTTTTAGAAGAGAGAATAACAGCAAGTCTTATGAAAAGTAAAATTATCAAAACTAAGATACTTAACCCGCCAAGGCAGAATTGGATAAATAAAACGATAATAAATGAAATAAATAACAGGAATATACTATGGCACCATTATAAACGTAGCCCAAATGATAATATCATAAAAGATAATTTTACAAAGAAAAGAAATGAAGTTGCTGAAATAATACAACATTAAAAAAGTGAATATTATCAAAAAGAATTTTATAACTGCAAAAACAAGGAAAAAAAATGTGGTGTCTTATAAAAAAACCCAACCGAAGAACAAGATAAGGGAATCATCAGCCCCGAGTAAACTTCAAACAAAAGAAGGATATATCACGAAAGAAAATGAGATTTGCGAATATTTCAATGATTTCTTCTCAAACATTGGAGCAATCTTGGCTAGTGAACTCCCGCAGCTGAATCCAACTCATAATTTAATATCAGTTGCAACTTGAAGTGCTGCACCGTCACTTACACAAATGAAATCAACAAGTACACTCGAAATTTCTATGATAGTTGATAAACTAAATAATAATACTAGTTCTGGACTAGATAACATACATACGAAGTCTATTAAATGTTTAAAAGATATCATTATTAATGAGCTCCTTAACTGTATAAATAAATGTTTAGAAATAGGAACGTTTCCGGATAGTTTGAAAATTGCCAAAGTTATCCATATTTATAAGTCCGGAAACAAATTGGACCCCAGTAATTAACGGCCAATATCAGTTCTTCCTGTTTTATCAAAAATTTTTGAAAAAGTAATTTATAATAGACTTGAGCGATATCTGGCTTCACTAAATTTTCTTTACGAAAAACAGTATGGCTTTAGACCAAAATCCAACACTCTTTCAGCAACGATAGATTTAGTTAATAAGATAAAAATTAGTATCGATAAGAAACAAATAGTGCTTGGAGTATTGTCACCAACTATTATTACGTAAGTTAAAAGACCTTGGTATTTGTGGATCTGCATATGACATAATTAAATCTTACCTTTCAAATCGTCGTCAAGTGGTTAAGATTGATCAAATATAAAGTGGCCCTACAATCATAACTTATGGCGTACCGCAGGGCTCAGTTCTCGGGCCACTGCTGTTTCTTATATATATATACATATATAAATGGCATTCATAAGCTTCGACTAAAAGGTGACATAACCTTATATGCAGATGATACTAGTTTATTTTACTATGCTAACTGCATTCATGACATTATATGTAACGCGCAAATGGACTTAGATCTACTAAATAAGTGGTTTCAAAATAATCTTTTAACCATAAATATTTCTAAAACAAACTATATAATATTTAAAGCAAAAAATAAGAAAATACCAAAGCATTCATCATTGAATATAAACAATCAAGAAATTAAACTATTGGATCATGAAAAATATCTTGGTTTGATTTTAGACAGTAACATGACATGGGAATCACATATTAATAAAATAAGAAGCAAACTAATTTCTCTTACTGGAGCTTTACGAGGTATATATTAGATGTTTACCGCGGCAAGTAAGATACATGATTTAGAATTCACTTATTAAACCACACATTGAATATTTAACAGAAGTATGGGGTGCGGCTGCAAAAACAAATCTGGTTGCCCTACAAACGGCTCAAAATAAACTATTAAAAATTTTGTTTAATTATGATTTTTTCACACTGAGACATAAAAATACAAGGAAACTAAAATTATGAATATTTCACAAACATATATTTATTGTACCTGTATTCTTATAAGAAAAATATGAAATAAAGATATGCATACACAAATAACCTTTACCAAGAAACAACAAATACAAAAAATTTGGCTAAGACAAGCAAACGACATCTTAGAGTTATATATGCCCGGACGAACTATAGTAAAAAGAGCCTTTTGTATGAAGGTGCTAGATTGTATGACAAACTTCCAAAAGAAATAAAAGAAGCAAAATCAATGAGAAGTTTTAAAAAAATATTAAAATATTATGTCATAAACACTGCGAACACGACGCATTGATGTGTGCCACTTCCTGTTGCATTTACTCTGTGATCATTTATAACTTTTTATATAACGTAGTTTGGCGCGCAACACTCGAAACAAATCATTATCATAATATTAAAAACTACCCTTTTATACTTATTAAATTATTCTTTCTTTTTTATATACGATATGCCCAAAATGTTTCAAATTCTGTATCATTGAAGTTTCTCATGTAAGTGAATGTAATTCTTATGAGAAATAAATTGTAGGTGACAATTATTATACATAAAATAAACGTTAAAAACTACGTACCTAATTTTGTGAAAGTTATTATAAAAGAAATAGGAACATACGCGTTATATAAACTAAAGGAAAGTGCAAGCTGCGTAAAATTGTGAACACTGTATTTTGCACGTGTATATGCCGCGGAATAAGGTGATCAAAGAATCTTATCCCAACCTACTTACTATACACCGGAAAAACGTTTCAAACCAAAAAGCCTTCCTAACTCCGAGTATTAAAAAATGAAAGATTTATGCATCATTGGAATAAGAAACCGGCTGAAATATTCGGCACCTATTGCTGCGGTATTTTCAAGACTTATTTTCACCTTGATTTATTCAGAAAAACATACAAAAGTAAAAAAAAAATCGATTAAAAATATAACCCTTATAATATTTTCACTCAAATTATAGCACACATGGTACAAAAATAACCAAAAAATCACTATTTAAAAAAACATGACACGAGCACAAGGTCTAAAATGTAACCAATTATTTTAAAACGTATACACATTACTCCAGACCTTTGATGATGTGACAACGCAAAATTATATTATCAAGTAATAGCTTATATGCGCAGTTTTTCTAAATACCTTGGAATATGGTGCCAATTCTAGAGTCCCTCGGGATAATGTATCTTTACCTTAACATTACTGATTGTTGATGCCTGCTTATCCTGTTAATATTACTGATTTGCTTTTGCATAAATCGAAGAAGAACAAAGATCATTCTTAAGAAGAATGAAAATTATACATAAAATAAAAAAAATAACGAGCTTCCTCATTTTTTCACTTATGACACTGATGATGACATGAAAGCCATGTAGAGCGATGACTGACTAGATGGAACGATCTTATCACCCTGTTTTGTGGTAACCTATGGTGGAGGTCTATGTCCAATAATTGTCTTATGATAAACTGTAAGTGATCGTTCTTTTTATATTAACTTCTTAACTCACTGCGGAATTCATGTCTTTTCAAAAATGCACAAACTGGCATGTAAACCTTAAAGTCACCATAATGATGATGACCTAGAATCTTAGTAATTATGTTGAATTTGAATCCAAACCACATAGCTAAATTATCAAGTACTGTGATCACCAAGGAAGACTTTTATCACAAGCTCAAAGTATATAGAGTGAAATTATAAAAGGTTATTTCAGTTACATGTTTAAATAGCTACGGGTTGTACACGGGTCACATGATCGATCTAAGCAACGAATACAAATTAGCTTCGTCAAAGAACGTCTAATCCCTGTGTTCGAATTAAAGCATCTCAGTCCATCTGGTAAATCTGTCACGCAGACTGTAATGTGTAGGCATTGCTAATTCATTGACTTCATTAAATATTACCGTGGGTACTAGTTAATGTTTTTTTCTGTCTGCTTTGATACCAACAGTATTTTTCTTTTATAAAATAAGGGCGATAAATGAGCACACAGTCTACCTGATGGTAAGTGGTTGCTGTGGCCCATAGACATCTACATATATCCTCGATGACGAATCAAAATGCAGATGCGTTGTCACCCGTAAGGACATAATGGAATGCCTCTTTTCCAGTATAAAGGGTCTCCGTTTCTCTACACACTCTACATACCTTTAAAATAGCTGCAGCATGACTCTACCACGTTACAAACTATTAAAATAAACTTTACTTAAATTTATATATTTCCGCACCCTGAATCTCTTCTCCAGTTAAACAATGGAGAAGAGATTCAGGGCCAGGAAATATATAAACATAGTGTTTTAAATATTATGTACTTTCTGTACATAGTGATTGTGCTGACCAAAGTAATTCAATACCTATTACCAAAATAACTTGTTTTATAAAGGCTCTTACGGCCTATAGACCTGTAGGCACTCATTACTGAGGGGGTTATGGAGAGATTTAGTAACCACTGGAGGTCCACACTGAAATAAACTAGTTTTTTTTAAATCTAAATATAGGTAAAATTTATAAGAAGGCTACGTAAGTAATCAAAAGTCCCCAAATTAGATTTCCTAATGCAACACCTACTTTGACAATGAAGGAAAGCCTGGGGACTTTCAAACAATACTTTGATTGCAGATTTCCAACGAACAACGAACAAACAAATAATGAACCGCTTTCTGTTTCGAAAATGATAAATATCTATGAAATAAAAGTACAAAAGCGGGAGCGGGGTTGACAAATGGCACGGCTCCGCATCCGCAGAGATTCTACACAATAACAGGAATGAGGAATAGCAGTCGAACAGCGGTCGAGGAAAAGATCAATACATTACACTTTATTGAATTGGCAGATAAAACAGAGAATGCAACGTATTGTATACGCGTTGGGATGGTGGTGCCTATCATTAATTCTATCATTATATCATATCAAAGTCTATTGCTGAACATAGGCCTCCTCATAGATGGCTACATGAGGGAAGTATCTGCCATAGTTGCCACGCTTGGAAGGGGGATAGGTAACCGCAGACTTTTATCTACCGATTTCGGGACGGGAACCGAAGACATACTTTTTTTATAGGATAAAGATGACAAGCGAGCACCTGATCGTAAGTGGTTGCTGTGGCCCATAGACATCTGCACCTATCCTCGTTTGCGAATAAAATGTAGATGTGTTGTCAGCCGTGAGGACTAAGATGGAATGCCTCATTTCCAGTAAAGAGGGTCTCCGGTTCTCTGGTATCCTGTGAGAGCGTGGTCCTTCCCCGGTTGAGCCGACCCATTCGTGCTACAACTATACTATTGATATAGCTGTAGCATGGCTCTACCACGTGTAAAGATATTATATAAGTCAAGAGGCGCTTCTCAGTAATTCCCAATAGCTGCCCGGAGTTCAAGTTGGCGATGTTTCGTCCCCGTGCTTCAGAAAACACGTAAAGTCATTGGTTCTGCGCCTGATCTCTCTCCGGTCGTGTTGGATTACCTGTGCTGAACTTAAAGCATACATTTGGGCGTCAGGTCTCAGGGTTGACAACGTATCTACACATTGATTGTATCAAGTGAACTTTAAACAAGTGAGTGTGATACTTACTTGTTTAAAATATATTATTTTAAAATACTCAAATCTGTAAACTCTAGCATCGAAGGCTGAGCAACTATCAATTCGGTTATCTATTTTTTCTCAAATTAGCTTTTCAAATTAGGTCTTATTTGATTAGTGCGCTAGATTTTTCTTGCCATAAAACACAATTCGGAGTTATCTATCTATGGACGCCATGCGTATAAAAAAGGTTGAGCTGTATGAAATTTTTACAAAACATATATAATATATTGTTAATCTCTGTTCGATCGCGATAATTCTTGTAGTTCACGATTTAAAAACACCTATTAATTAAAAGACTAGCGACTTAACATGTCTTCGGCTGGGTGGTATCTGTTAATGTCACTTTATTTCGATTTAATATAATCAAAGGCCAATTCGAAAAAAATCTCTAATTTTTTCTATTTGTTCCTGAAGTTTCTTTCTACGTGAAATGAAATAAATAGAATTCTATTAGAACAGACAGACACACAGACAGCCAAAAATTTTAAAAATGGTGGTTTTCTTACGTTTTCTTACCATGCTGCAGCCATATTAGTAGTAGGTATAGTTGTAGCACGAAGGACCACGCTCTCACAGAATACCAGCTTAAAATAGCAGCTTAGCGCTGCTGTGTTTCGTATGGTGAGTATAGAGAACCGGAGATCCTTTTTACAGGAAACTGGCTGGCGTTACATCTTAGTCCTCACGGGTGACAACGCATCTGCATTTTGATTCGTAATGAAGAATAGATGTAGATATCTATGGGCCGCAGCAGCCACTTACCATAAGGTGGACTGTATCTCGTTTGTCACCCTTATTCTATAAAAAAAATTATAGAATGAAAGTGACAAACGAGCACACAGTACACCTTATGGTAAGTGGCTGCTGCGGCCCATAGACTTCTAGATGTGTCTTCAATTGAGAATGCAGTTGCATCGTTGACTCCTGACGACTAAGATGGAATACGATTCTCTACAGTCACCATTCGAAATACAGCAGCATTAAGCTGCTATTTTACGCTGATGTTCTGTGAGAGCGTTCCTTCCCCGGTCGAGCCGACCCATTTTTGCTGCTGCAAAAATATATTCAGAGTGTGGCCTTACCACATCTTGTAGGCATGCAAATAATCTCCTCAGCATACTTTAAGACTGTTATTTCGATATTACAGACAGACAGTTGAATTTTATTTATATCTATATGTATAGAATATTTGTTGACCTGATTAAATTCCTATAAAATTTACTTTGTAGATGTCTAAGTAAAATATGAGTTTGTTAAGGCAATTTCACACCTCGTGGATTGAATCAGATTCATTCTTTCGGCAAATTAGCAGCGTGTAAAAGAAGGGCGGGAGTAACGTGGGCTTGGGTGCTGCGTACGTGCGTTCGAGTTCCGCGGCGGGATCAAAGCGACTCGTGCGAGGCTTAGCAATAAAACGCCTCTCTGAAATAAAAGTTTACCGAAAGTATTGTCTTTTATCCCCGCCGCGCTAAGGATTTATTTTATCCCACTTTCATCAATCGAACACGCAGAGAAATCAACGAAAGTAATCGGTATTTGTTTAGTGATATAAAGGCCACTTTTGTAGTAATACCTGATAACAGTTTACTTGAGAATAGAATAGAATAGAATAGAGTAATTTTATTCAATATAGATTACAAGTAATTCTTATTGAATGTCAATTTTCAACCGACTTCAAAAAGGAGGAGGTTCTCAATTACGCCTATATATTTTTTGTGTTTACCTAGATCGGTAGGATCGGTTTACCTAGAATTTTTCTCTAGGTAAACCGATTTTAATTATTCCCTGTTTATTTAAAAGCTGGTGCTTCTTATGTGATGCCATATAAATTTTATCTAGATTTTACCAGTAGTTTATGAGTTATCCTTAATATTCATATATATATATATATATATATATATATATATATATATATATATATATATATATATATATTGAAGTCAGTTGTACAAATTTTTAAAATTACCACTTGTTTACTTTTACCGCTGGTTCTGGAAAAAAACCTCTGTCTTGGGATTAATTATAAAATTGTAAGTTTGGTAATAGAGATATCTTGTATATTATCTGGGGCTTTGTTGTTATATCGTATAAATTGCCCCATGAATGAATTACTGACTCTGTCGAGTAGAAAGACCGGTATTACTTGTAGCTTGTGTTTGTTCCTGGTGTTTACAGAGTGTACATCGCTTTCTAGTTGGCTTGGAGCTTATAATAATAATAATAATAATAAATATTTATTTCAAAACATTGGGTACATTATATTATATTAGTGATCGTAGCCCCCTTTTAAGCTAATGAGCCTGTATCAGGGAGCAACGCTCTTCCATTAATTTAGGTCGTTTTAGAACAATGTACAGTTTAAAAATAATAAATTTTGGAGTTTGAAGTAGAACGTTTAAAAGATAACAATGAAAAAAGAAAAAAAAAAAAATTATTCTATTATAGTTACAATATAAAGCTAATTCTAAAAGTACTACATTTATCAGGTTCATTTTCCTTTTTTACATTTCTTTAAACATTTTCTTTTTTTTTTTAGCGCGCGCGCTTGTGTGTGTGTGCGTGTGTGTGTGTGTGTGTGTGTGTGTATGTGTGTGTGGGTGCGTGTGTGTGCGTGTGTGTGTGCGTGTGTGTGTGTGTGTGTGTGTGTGTATGTATGTATGTGTGTGTGTATGTATGTATGTGTGTGTGCTTATGTATGTCAGTGTGTGTATGTGTTTTCATTACTATTTAATTTTAACTAGTAATGCCTCTAGATCATCATAGGTTTGATCTTCCAAGCATAACTGTAAGCATCTCTTACAGTCGCGATATGTTTTAGTATATAAGTTTAGGCTTTTATTAATCATTTTGTAGAGGTAGGCTGAACGAGCTTTATATTGTCTTGAAGCAAAAACAGAATTGCATTTGACGGTTTCCAGCTTATCCCTTCTTCTTACAGCATTAGTGGCATCAAATTTCAGGGTTTTGTGTTTACTCAGAATTGTCTGTATAATGTAAAGCTTTCTAATTGAAGGAATTCGGGTAGTTTGATAAAGTTTATCAGTTGAAAACATTTGTTTTTTAAAATACATGACCTTTATCAAACCACGTTGTGCACGTTCAGCCTCAAGAAAGCGCGTCTTGGCTGCACCTCCCCATACAGGCAAGCAGTAAGCAAGAACAGACTGTACTAGGGATAGATATATTTCTCTTAGAAGACACTTGTCCCCAAACCTCGTTTCTAAATCCGTCTTAGGTACCGCATGTCTCAATATCTTAAAAATCCATGTGAGATTCCTTATTCTCTGAGTGACATGTTCAAGCTGAGGATACCAAGTGAGTCTTTGATCTAACCACACTCCCAAATATTTAGCTTCGGTTACTTTTTGTATAGTGGGGCAGTGGCAGTTTTGTCTAACTGTTGTAGTACGACAGTGATGTATTCTCACCGCAAAATCTAGTTCTGGCTGAGCGTTGTTATAAATGCAAAAGCATATATAGCAACTTTTTGCCGTATTGAGCGTAAGGAGATTAAATCGCAGCCAATTACCTATTTGCTCAAGACCTTTTTCTGCATTCTTTTTAGCAATGTTCCAGGATTCTCCGGTGAAAACGACGGCAGTGTCATCCGCATAAGAGAATATTTTGGCATTCTTAAGGGTCATGTTACATAAATCATTCAGATAAATTAAGAATAATGTAGGGCCAAGAACACTTCCCTGCGGGACACCAAACGACACATTAGCGCAATCACTAGTATAATTATCTAGTTTTAATTTCTGCCTCCTGTTTGCAAGATAGTCCGAGAGTAATTTTAGCGGAACACCCCTGATACCGATTCTTTCCAGCTTGTGTACAAGAATGGGGATAGAGACCGTATCAAACGCTTTCTTCAAATCCAAGAAAACTGCTATGCATTTATTATGTTTATCCATTTCCTCTACTACCAATGAGCTCAATGCAGAAACTGCATCTTCGGTCGACTTTCCCTGTCTGAAACCAAACTGGGAAGAAGACAAGATCTCATATTTTTGTAAGTAGGCGTTTAATCTTACATTTATAAGTCTTTCAAGTATTTTGGATATCACAGGCAGCACCGATATAGGTCTATAGTTGCTTACGTCATCTCTATCCCCAGTCTTGTAAACCGGAATAATGATCGACTGCTTTAGGGGAGCTGGAAATACTCCTTTATCAAAGGACAGGTTTGCTAGGTGAGTTATAATGGGAACAATCACTTCTTTTGCATGTTTAAGAAAAGCAGTCGAGATATTATCCCAGCCTGGAGAACTTTCAGATTTTAGGTTCATCAAAATATTGTTAACTTCATAATAATCAGTGTGTAGAAGTACAAAGGAGTTCGGATGTATTGGCAGGTTATGGAGGTAAGAGTTAGAGTCGTTTTCAACATATTCAATCCGTTCTGCAAGCTGTTTACCAATATTAGAAAAATAGTAATTTACTGAGTTTGCGGAGGCTATCGGGTTATCAGTAATATTGAGAAGTTCTGTATTTAAAGTCTTGAGTTTATTAGTGTGAGTAATAGTTTTGATATTTTTCCATAATTGTTTATTATTTTTGACCGATGTAGCCAACAACTCTCGCTCATAGTCTCTTTTTAACTTTTTAATGAGATTGTTACAGTAATTTCTATACCTCCGGTATGTTATTGTGATTGTTTCATTGTGAGGTTCATTACGTGCTTGTTTTTGAAGCTTGTTGCGGTTTCTTATGCAGCGTAAAATACCTGGTGTGATCCAAGGTTTTAGGATACGATTTTTTTTAGAAATAGTTGTGGTTACTGTATGTTCTTTTAGTGAGTTGATAATTGTATAAATCAACTGATTAGTTATAAACTCTGGGTCATCACATTGTAACAGTTTACCTAAGTTTTGGTTTTTAAGGTGATCTAGAGCCTTGTCAAAATTTGTGGATGTTTTTGATTTAGATACCAAAAGCTTAGGTTTGATTTTTGAGAGTAAGAGGAAAGTTGCATAATGGTCAGTAGTGGTCGTGTGTAATACAAATATAGATGCCTGTACTTTGAGCTTATTTATATTTAACATAATATGGTCTAGGCAGTTCTGTTCTCTAGTAGGGATAGTGTGGCCGGCCAATATACCGTGCTCAGATAACCCATTTAAGTAATTTAGTCGATTTTTTTGTTCTTGGGGTAGTTCTATGGGCTTGAGAGCTATATTAATATTAATGTCACCTGTGATAAAAATATTATTAAGTGACTTTATAGAATGTAAATGTAAATTCAATGAATTTATAAAAGCATCAGCATTATTATTTGATGGTGATCTATAGATACATAAAATTGTATTATTTAGTATGTCAAGCTGTAAGCATGATGCATGCGTCAAATGTATTTCCTTAATTTTGTGTTTTAAGGTAATCTTTACATATACTACGACACCATCGTTTTGGTTCAACCTGGACTTAGTAAAATAGGAGCAATAGTTGGACAGAACAGGTAAAGGTTTGTTAGAATTAAGTCTGCACTCCGTCAGTACAATAACATCAGTATCGAAGTTGAAGCTAGACAAAGTCAATACAAAATCATCAATGTTACAATATATACTCCTTATATTTTGAGATATCATAGTAAAGTCATTCTTCTTTACATTTACACGCTTAATAAACTCCTCCACGTCGCATTCAAAAGACCGTGCCAGCTCTATTCTGTCTATTTCTTGTAGTGTGGTCATTGTATTACTCATTAGAAAAGAAAAATAGACAATAATACGTCAATTCGCAAAGCGTCAGGTATATGATTGTAGGTGAGTTATTATAATGATAATATGTATACTTTATAAAGCTTACAGTTAAATTTTCTTTTTTGTGACTTATGTATGTTGATTTAAGAAGTTTATCTCTAATTAATGTGTTTTTATATATACATGTTAGTATCTGTAAAGAGGGTTTGCTAGGGCATAGTTTAGTTAATTGGGTAAGGTATTGTGTGTGTGAGTGTATGTATAAGGGATATTTGTGTAAGTACAAAGTAATGTGTTTGTGTATGTTGCACGCATGTAACAGATACATTGAAAAAGTATTATGCAAACGTATTTCCAATAAAAGTGTATAAAACAGTAAATACGCAATAAACGCGAGGATAGGATAAACAAGTCGAAACAACAGACCTTGGATATGCAAAGCTAGTCACTTTTCCTTTAGCAGTTGGTGTACTTGCTCTTCGGCTCTAACCAAGATAATAGGAGAAAGTTCATTTTTTCGCACGTATATCTTACCATAAGCGGTCCAGCAGTACTTATAGCCTTTTGATTTTGCTAAGTCTCTAGCTAAAAAGAATAGACGTGATCCTCTAGCAGTCAGGTGCTCCGAGAGGAAGACAGGGGTGTCTTCATTGGTTTTAAAACCTAGATGTTTAGCACAAATCTTAGTTTTGTTCCGAATGTTGAATGACTTTGCCATCTTCATAAAATCTGTTTTTAATAATGCAGAGTTTGTTTCTACAATTATGGGAGTGTTTTTCTGTTCTGGCTTTTTTCCACGCAATCTGTAAATATCTTTAATGTCGCTTTTGTTTATTTTACAATCTATGGTCTCTGAAAGCCGTATAGTCATGTCAATTAGATCTTGCTTTGATTCATTTTCTTTCCTAGGAACATTTTTCAGCTCGAATGATGTTTTACGGGTGGAGATTTGCAGATCCTCCAGTTTATTTTCTAAGTACATTATATATTCCCTGTCTTCCTTTGCATGATTTTGCAGGAATTGATTTTATAGGTCCCATATTTATGTAAGATTTATAACAAGAAAGAATGTGCCATGTTCATTAATAACCTAGCATGTCGTAAAAGAGGACTATTTGGATGTTTGGTTTGTAATTGTGTATACGATGGACTAGCCACCTATCATTAATTTTTCAAATTTCCATCCAACCCATATTTTTTGGCTACACGTGATCCGAATAATTCGCTGCTATTTGGACTCCACCACCTCGGGAATTACACGTAGCGTAAGAAAATCAACTCCTTTCATCGTAGCTGGTAGGTGTGCCGACTTAGTAAAATAATTCTTAGATCTTATGAAATCTGGTAGATGACGATATAACCATCTTGTAAGTATTAGATATTATTTATGCCAGGCGTAAAATACTTAGTGGTGGTTGTGGTATTCTGACACCGAGATCACCACTAGCCGTGTGGTGGCGGCTTAACTAAAACCATCACATCATTTCGTAAGAAGCGACTGTAAAAAATTTTTAAATACATTTTAAAAAAAGCAATAATTTTTCAAAAAAGAAGTTACCATATTTGATAATTCTCCTGTACCGGGAAGGCGTTGTGCACATTTAAATTTACGAAACATATAACATATATTAATTTCAAGCGGGGTTCAAACCCGTGGTCCGCAGCGACGCAAACTAAAACGCTAAGGTATTGTGTTAACAAATCGTTTTTACGTTTTTTTTTTTTTTTTTTTTTTTATAGGAGAGGGGGCAAACGAGCATGCGGCTCACCTGATGGTAAGTGACTACCGCCGCCCATGAACAACCGCAACACCAGGGGAATTGCAGATGCGTTGCCGGCCTTTTAAAAAGGAGTAGGCTCTTTTCTTGAAGGTCCTTAAGTCGTATCGGTCCGGAAAAATCCCTTTTGCTATATAAGAGCCATGGTAGCTCTAGGGTAATAAGCGATCACCTAAAATTTTATAGTACGCGAGAAAACCCAGTTTGATGTTAATAATAATAATGTATTTCAAACCGAATTTTAGGTTCACTCCCTATTCCCTCATTTTGGGAGTCCTGTGGGACGGCACTCTGACACGACGATTAGGCGCAGGAGTAAGGGGGCACACCGGCAATTTTGTTACTCCTGGTTGCTATTAAAATTTTTGCATAGGATAAACCTAATATATGATTTTGGGCCGACTCGGGATTCGAACCCAGAACCAGATGAAAAGAGCTTACGAGGGCGGCACTGAAAATTGAAGTGACACAACATTACTATTTAAAAATGTATTTATTGCTTTTCGAAGTATTCTCCGCGAAATTTGACACATTTTTCCATACGATGGAACCAATCATTGAAGCAACCATTCCATTCGGAAGTTGGGGTCTCCAAAATGGCCGTTTTGTAGGCGTCCACAGCTTCTTCAGGTGATGAAAATCTCTGTCCACGCAATTTCTTCTTTATTTTAGGGAAAATATAGAAATCATTAGGGCTTAGGTCGGGGCTGTACGGCGGATGGTCTAATAATTCTATGTTTTCTTGCTCTAAAAATTCTTTTGTTCTGTGTGCGGTGTGAGAACTCGCGTTGTCATGATGGAGGATGATGCGGCGGTTGGAGTTCTCTTTACGGAGTTCAGAAACGACCTGTGGCAAACAAATGCAAGCATACCATTCTGCATTAACCGTTCTTTGTCCCTCAAGAGGAATAGTCGTAACATGGCTGGTTTTGGAGACAAACGTGGCCACCATTTTTTTTGCAACACTCCGTGAACGAACAATTTTTATTGGCTTTAACTCATTTTCGAACACCCAAACTCGTGATTGGTTTTTTGTTTCGGGTTCCTGCGCGTATATCCAGGATTCGTCATCTGATACGATGTTGTATACAGCATTTCAGGATCCTGCGTGGAATCTTTCGAGAGTTCTGATGCACCAAGTAACACGAGCCGCTTTTTGCTCTTCACAGAGCGAATGCGGTATCCATCGGGAAAACAACTTTTTTACACCTAATTGTTCATGCCAGATTATTTGTATTTGACTCATGCCAATGTCTAAAGTTGCCTAAATTTCGCGGTATGTCACATGTCGATCTTCCTCAATCAGCCTACGCATAGCATCAACGTTTTCTTGGGGGACTGCAGTTTTTGGACGACGTTGACGGGGATCATCACTGAGCTTGACACGTCCACGTTGAAATTCAGCAAACCAGCGATAAATTGTGGTTTTGGATGGGGCTTTATCACCAAATGCAGAAATCATCCGGTCAACACACTGTTTTTGTGTTAAACCACTTCGAAAGTCATAATAAATCATCGCTCTTGAATTTTCTCGAGTCAATTCCATTTTCTCAACGACTAAACAAGTTTGACAAAACCTTGTGACAAAACCGAGAATCTTTTTTTAAATAAATAAATGGTGTTCGATTTTTAAAACCAAGGTGTTTTCAATTAAAAAGATTTTAATATGACAGGAACAGTGGAAATATTCCATTCCCGATACTTTTAGTGCAGCCTATGTACGATCAATTTACTAATGAGGCAGTCCAGTTCACTACCATGTGCTCAGCAGTGAAAACATTGTAAGGTACGTAGCTTGTGACTTTGAGAAATAAAAAAATCGATTACATGTGGTTTCCGCCAAGATACTTTTAAGTAGCATAAAAATAATCTTTACTAACTGCTTCAAACTTACTAAACTAACAGTATGTGAAACCGCTAATATAACAGTAAATTTATGTTATAGCGTTTATAGCAGGTATGTACTGGCGTCCGCGCCGGATTACCTGGCGTGGTTTGGCCGAGTGCCCGTGGCTTCCTGCTGTAGACCTTTAATACAACTCTGTGGTATCAGCTCACAAATTAGTTTGTTTATTGTTGTATGCCCAAAGTTAAGTAGAGAACTTCGCAGCGAATATATTTTTAATAAACATTTTCAACAATGACAATTTCATCGTAATCAAATTCGCCTTCTTTGGAAAACTATGCTGTTTGTAAATTAGATAAGAAAAAAATCCACATCAACAAGACCTTATGTTTTCAGTTTCTACAAAGTTATGATGACATTAAACACATCTCATATTTATTTTGAATTGAAAATTAAATTAATATTTATTTTATTTTATTTTATTTATATGGTCTGCCAACGACTGCTACATTACATTATGAGCTAAATGCACAATCAGTTACAGGTAAACACAGCGTGCTATTTTAACATGTGACATAAGTACCTTTTACATTGATATAAGGTTAATTTTAAACTAGTTATAACAGATAACAGATAGGTATAATTAATTTGGGATTTTTTTGACAAATGTGCATGAAACTGGTTAAGTTTAAAAGAGAAAACATCCTTGGGGTCATTAATAAACCATGTATTTAATACGTTACACAGACGAGGAAATGGTGAATGTTTTCCTATAAGTTAAAATATTACATTTGTTCGCTAGATTTTTAAATTAAAACCTACTTGCGTGTAAAGAATTAATATGTATGATCAATTATCATTATATGAAATTTATACAGCCTTTATGCAGTCTGTTTAAGTTGGTTGGCGTCGTTTAAACGCAACCGGTCAGAATTAAGCAGAATCAAAGTTGAACAAGCGTAGAATATGTAAATTTTTAAAAATATTGCAGACGAAACACTATTAAAAGTTGGAATTAGTTTTACGAATTGCAGCTGTTAAATAGAGTTATGTAAGTTAGAGTAAAGGTACTCTGAAAAGTTTCTTAAAACAATATATATGTAAGGATTGTCGTATGTAGGGGCTTATCGCAGGCTGGCAGGCTCCCAAGCGCCGTCGGGCTCAGTTCTGGCTTTGCGACGGACCGCGGCTCAAGTCCGTTTAACTTAATGCGTCCTATTCTTATATATGTATATATATATATGTACGTATATGTATGTATGTACGTATATGTAGGTATATGTACGTATACTATACTATTTTCCCGATTATGATAAAACTGTGATAATTTATTCACGAAGGTTTCTGACAAAAAATGCATTGCAACGCATGCCGGCCACAGCTAGTATTATGTAACTAAATAAACTTTAATAACAAGGAGAAACCGATTTCAAAGAACTACGAGTAAGAAGGGTATAATTATGAAAATTGGTTGACATTGGTAAATATTTATTCGCCCCATTATTTTATGACTTGTAGATAGCAAACGTGGGTGGTCTCAATAAAAGTAATTTTACGGTTTTTATCGTGTTCAATTGGAATAATTTTACTTATTTTAGTTATTAGTTTTATTCAGGGTGTAATGTTCACGTTAATCTGATAAATCTATATAAATAAAATGATAGAGGTTTTTAGATCTTCGCGCATCACGGAAAAACTACTGGAAGATTTCAATTAGGTTTTTTGGGTCTATCATTAAAAAAAAATATTGCGATATCTTCATTTAATATAAAGTAATTAAAGTTTTAAAAAACAACGATTTTTATAAGCACTACTTGTTCAGTGAACATTATATGCAACGAATAACATTGTTTACGAAGAAATTTTGTAAGCAAAGTATATTTTTTGCTTGCGATCTTTTTGAAATCATTTTATATTTATTTACATTGTATAGTTATAGTATAGTATTTAGATAATCTTTTAACCATATTGAATTTTTATCACGTGATTTGTTCCAGAAACAGCTGATTTCCATTACATCCATCCATTACAGCCTATAAAGGTCCACTGCTGAACATAGGCCTCCTCCACTGATTACCTCATAGAGAGAACTTTGACATAGTTGCAACGTTTGGCGGTTATGTTATCAAGAAGATGCTGCTGCCCATCTCTTGTTTCGGTTTCCCTCTGTCGCCTCTTACGACAGCCACGAGACGATATGGAGTAGTGGACATTCTTATACCGCCATTACGCGGTATCCCTGTATATCCACAGCCGATTTAACACTATGTAATTTGTTAAACGTTTATTATAAGTATCCTGGCATTCCGAGTAGGTTTAAACTTCCCATTGTCAGCCAAAACCCTCTTTCTAATCCATTTCAAATTTCTTCCCGTAAAACTACTTTTACGGATTCTATCGGGTTTAATTATTTTGTTTTTATTGATTCCCGACGATGGCGGTAGAATTCGTAAAAGTAGTTTTATTCGATGTGTAGTGTTCGCGTAAATATAAGAAATCATTATTCTTCCCGTAAGTTAAGTCTCTCGATAAAATATTAATTCTAATCATAAATTAATTAAAATTAACTTTAAATAAAAAGGAAAAGCCGACTTTAAACAAATAAAAATAATGAAATAATTTCACACTGTGAAGTTGGTGCTACTGGTAATACAAATTGTATAGAAAAACGAAAGCGTGAACTTCAGAATGTGAAATTATTCTATTCTTGTTATTGAAGTGACACTTTTTACGGGAGCGCTTTGAAATTCTGATGCGCAACCTTTTTGTGTGACGAAAAGTGGTGGGGGTAAAAACTACGTACCGGGTCATTCAGAATTTCAGGACGTTCATTCAAATCGCGAACGCAGGCCATAGAAGTATATAGTAATACAATTACAATTACAAGATTATAACGGTCTTTCGTTCCAATACTAATCTATTAATTTTATATAAGACAGTTACCAAGGTACACGTATTTATTTTAGAAAGAGTGATCGCATTTGAATAATACTACATTTTCTACGTACATACCATCATGACAGTTAATCAATTTTGGTTCGATAAAATGACTTTACTTAAATGAACAAAGACAGTAATTTTTGTAGCCCAATAAGGCAGAACAGCGTTTATTTTAAATAACCATTTGTAAATTTTCATTTAAATAAATTTTTTTAACATTATATAAAATTTTGGTTTAATTAAAATAAAATTACATAAAAAATTACATAAATAATTGATAATTACCTAATTAACAAACTTATAATGAGTATTTTGTGTTATGCCAATCTATAATAATTACTTCATTCACTTTGGGAGTACTATTGTTGCCTTAACCGATAATTTCTCTTCTTAAGATCGGAGAAGATGGTGCACTGTAACACATATGTATTTAATTTTATGTAAATAAATCAATCAATCTAAGCTATTCAAAAGTCATTGATAAACTTCTATCGTGTGTCTTCATGACGCACAGTGTTTTTAGTTACATACACTTCAGCTTCTACTTTTTAGGGTTCTGTACTTAAAGGGTCACCAACGGGAATGTATATTCTGTTGCAAATATAACAACAAATAATAAAAATAAAATAAAAAGTAAAAGGGGTTCCCCTAATAGAAACGAGTGTGGTGGTACGGAACAGGGTCCGACTCGCACTTGGCCGGTTTTTATTGTTGTTGTGAGTGGACTTAGTTACATTATTATCTCATTGTTGTCGAAACAGTTTCATTAAAAACTTCATTCCCTATTTTGCCATCGTTAGGGTGGATTTTTTTTTAATTTGAAAGACCCCTAAATAATCATCAGAAACGGTTTAAAATAATTGACGAAGATATCGCGTAACTCAATCACAGAAATAAGTACAAACGAATTATTAACCTCTTCCTTCTTTTGAAGTTGGCTTGAAAAGAGAGTCAGTGATGATGTTATGCTGCATTCGCGATAAACACATTATTTTGCTATTGCTTTTATTCGATTAAAAATTAATAATCTATACATATAAAAACAATTTAAGTGTCTGTCTTTAATATCTAAATAAATGCTTCATATTGAGCCAAGGGGTCATATGCATGCCATTAAGAAATGAATAATCATTTTCAAATTTTTTGTTTGTCTCCCTGCCTGTCCCGGCTAATCTTTGCAGTAGCTGAACCGTTTGTAATGAAACTTCAAGAACAGATGGAGCGCAATGCAAGGGGTGATCTAGGCTAAATTTTATCCTAAAAACTTGGAGCATATAATAAATGGTTTTTGTATATACATCTTATATGTTAAATAAGTATATAAATCTTAAGTCCAAATAACGTTACATTAATAGATTTTACCCAGGCAAAAGAGGGGCGGGTCGCTAGTATTTTTATAAAAATTAGTGTTTTGTCGGCTTTAGCCATTTTTATTTAAACTTTGTATGTAGAGTTATGTGCTGGTGTGTTATCGGCTTGGTGTTGGTGTGACTGTGTCATAACATATTGTATTTAAATTATATCACACCTATGTCACAAGTTCCGTCATTGTCATCATCACTGCATCCCTTCACAAGTCCACTGGTGAACATAGGCCTCCTCAACTTAGCGCCACAAACATATTGCCGAGATACTCGAACGTCGCTCCATCTAGTGGGAACCTCATATTTTTATGGGTTAAGGCTGACAACCCAGCACTTAAAATTGAAGTTAATGGCGCAGTGGCTTAGCAATAAGTTGCTGCTCTGGGGGGCGCGGGTTCGAATCCCGCACGGAACAAGTATTTGTAGGGTCTACAAATAATTGTTCCGGGTCTGGATGTTTGTCTTTGTGCAATTTGTGTTTGTAAACTGCCTCTACGATACAGGAGAAAATCCTAGTGTGGGGGTAACGTTTTTTAAAAAAAATATATCAGTGACAAGTTGTATTACTCTATATCACTCCCTCGGGTGAAGAATTTTTCAAAATTCTTTCTTAGAGAGTGACTACGTTGAGAATGAAGTATACATGCCAAATTTCAAGTTAATCACTACAAGTTTTATCATGCAGAAAATCTACGAGCATAGCCCTCTTCATAGCTTCGTCGTCACGACACGTCGTCTTTTGTAAGTTCAATGTCGAATTATAATTTTAAAAACATCATAAATATTGAGAAAATAATGGCGTATAAATAATACAGGGCGTAGAGTTGAGCGAGCATAATACAAACACGTCATTCTCTTTTATTACAGTAGTGTACTAAGTGTTGGCCGCTTAAAGTGCATGTCGAATTTACCGCCTGTGTCAGTGGCGTAGCGTAATTTGCTCCCACCCGAAGCCGGTATAGACGAAAACGATGCCTCTCACCTTTCCCGCCATTTTGTGTATGTATATTATATAAATATTAATAAAAATGTCACCATATCAAATACAACCTATGAGGCAACCTATGGGGAAGGACTATGTTCAGCAGTGGACTTTGATGACTTGTAATGAACAAATAAATGATGAATGAAGTAAACAATATAATTAATTTTTATACGTATCCCTAAAAATAATGTTTGTGCGTATGCGTGTGCCTGTCACGATTAAATGGAATATTGGCAATTACCATTGTGTTAAGTATAGTACTAATAAAAGAAAATTGAAACTAATTACAAAAAAAATGTAAAACGCCTATGTTGCAGGTTGTGACCCAAACAAACACTCTTTAAATTTATTATTCGCATCGCTTTCACAACTCCACGGCATCGCGAATAAACAACAGAGTTTCAAGTACATCGTAAAAGAAAAAAGTTGTAAGAAGTTAAATAGCATTAGGTATTTGGAACGCAGTTCAGGCTTTCAGTTTCCCAGTCACGACTTGTTAAATGAAATAAAAATCCATCATAATTTTGTTTTGATAAAAGGGCCGCTTTGATGTAAACCAAATTAGACGATTGGTTCTTGTTTTATTTAATAAGTGTATTTGAATATTGCAAAATATTATTTAAAAATTTATTCATACCTTAACCTAAAATTATATTTGTGTAAGAGCCTTAATAACACTATTGGACGGTATCCAGCAGTTACGTTATTTGCAGCAGCAAATATTGGAAAATTTCCAGCACTTTAAGTATTGAAAAAGGTTTACTATTCAAGTTGTACAATGTAGTAAAGCTCTTTAAAGACCCAAAGCAAAAATTCGGAAAACGTTATGTTGCAATTATATCAATTGAAAATATTTTTTTGAATAAATAATTGAAAACAGTGGGTGCTGGTGCGAATCGGTTTGCTCGCGAAATTAAATTCCCATTTGGAGCCAGACTGAATACATTTTAATAAAAACTCCATCATTTCTATATATTATTACCTAAATAAGCATGACATAACTTACAGCAAACTCTAACCGTCTGAGCCGTGGTAGCTCAGATGGTTAGCGCTTGCTGTAAGTTTCATAGTACGCGGGCAACCCGGGTTCGATCCCCGCCGACACCTATGATATTGGTAATTGCAATTTTAAGTTCTGATTTACCACGTGCTCGGCGGTGAAGGAAAACATCATGAGGAAACCTGCATGTCTGAGAAATAAAAAAAAACACATTTTTTGAAGACATGTGAAGTACGCCAACACACATTGGGGCAGCTCTGCGGACATTTCCTTGCCCTAAACTATCTCAGAAACGAGAGGAGTCCTGTGTGCCAAGCAGTTGGACGTATATAAACTGTAACTTTAAATTGAACTTTAAATGAGCATCGAATGAAATTATTTTAAAGACGATATCAGCATCTCACTATACATATACGTACACACACGCGCACGCACCCTGTCACACATACATAAAGACATGATATTAAAACAGTAGATTCGCACTTTATAGATCTCAAAGCGCGATGATATGTTGTAATGTTTAAGAAACTTTTAAGTATAGCAGCAAGTACAAAAACTTCCAAATAGGAAGTTAAGAAAATATAAAAAATTTCAACATTTGACATACACATACATTAATAAATGTTAGAGTTTGGGTTATCCAATTTTTTACTAAGTCACCATCTAGTGTTATAAAAAAGTAGAAATAATAAAATATTTCACTTTCATATCATGTTTTTTTTTCAATATAACTTGAAAAAAATACTCATTAAATTTTAATTCGTAATACATATACTTACCTGAATAAAATTGAAATGTCTGTCTGTAATATTGAAATAACTGGCTTCTATTAAGCTCAGTTAATTTTTTGCGTGCCATTAAGATGCACAACCATTTTTTAACATTTTTGTCCGTTTATCTGCCCGACTAATCTTCAGAATGTCTGAAACGATTGTAATGAAACTTTACGCACATGTAGAGAGCAACGCCAGAGATCTAGGCTATATTTTATCCGAAAAACTTGAATACTGTTTTTAGAAAAACTTAAAAATTAATAAAATAAATGGTCTTTCATTATTTTAAGGCCACTCTAATAGATCCTATCTAGACGAAACCGGGGCGGGATGCTAGTTATAAATAAATTTAAAACAAGAAATAAACTTTGATTTTATGTCAGCACACTTGAAATAATTATAACAAAAATATTATTGTTACATAAAAAGGAATAGCTACCGATTAGCAAAAGCAGGGAGTTTCTCCACCCGCTTTTCTAAAGTAAGCGCCGATGACCTACAACGGTAGAATTTAACGAAAATAACTAAGCCGTTTGGCGGCTTCGTAAATGGTTGATTAATTATTAACAGGATAGCGAGATGGGGTTAAAACGAGATGAGGGTCGACCGAAGATCTACAACGAGCGACATCAATAAGCTTTAATTGGTAAGGACCATCAAGGTTATTACTTAGACGGCCCAATTAGTAATATCAGTTCAAATCTTATTCAGCCTACGCCTACATTAAATACTTTTGAGCGAAGAGATTAAATTATGATACTAAAGCAAAAGTTGACACAGATATCGATCAGCTTCATAATCTGCTATAGCTGAAATAATCTGATCTAAGATTTATAAGGTCTCTTTTCGTATGGGCCATAAATATTTAGAGTTAAAAGAGGGATATCATATATCGTATCTCGTATCGTAACGTCAAAGACGTATTGTTTTAGTACTGGGATTATCTATCCGCCTGTTAAATATGATAAGGCAAATGCTTCATACACAGACCCATGTGGATGAGAGACACGAATCAACTTCAATTGAGTTGGATCCTGCCGATTGAGAGGCAAGGCTCTGAAAAACTACTTGAGGTGATAAATCCATTCAAAACTAGATACCAGCCGTCTCTGTCTTACCTCAGGGGCTAAACGCTCGCTGTAAATTTCACAGTACGCGAGCAACCCGGGTTCGATCTCCGCAGATCTCAATGAAATTGTTGATTGAAATTTTAAATGCTGATTTAACACGTGCTCGGCGGAAAACATCGTGAGGAAGCCTACATGGTCTGAGAAATAAGAAAAAAACATATTTCGAAGACACGTGAAGTTCACCAACACGCATTAGGGCAGCGCGGCGGACATTTCCTTGCCCTAAAACTCTCTCCGAAATGAGATGAGGACTGTGTGCCCAGCAGTGGGACGTATATAGGCGGTAACATTAACTTTAAAAGTGTCGGTTCTTTTCTCTTATTAAAAAGTTCAAATACCGAGTCAGGCCAACATCAGTTATTATTTCTTTCTGTCGAGAAATTCTCAAAGTTACACGTGCCTCAGAAAGCACGTAAATCCGTGGCGCCTAATCTCTATGGTTACGTCGGGTTGTGATCGGTCGGTATATATCGATCGATATATGGGAGTGAGGGAATTGACACCTGTGCTTGCGCACAAACTCGTGTATTACAATTCTGCATAGCGCAAGATTTGCTCATAGTATAGACATAATATGCATAAATATCATGCGCTAGGCTATGTAGTTAAAGGCTAAGATAGAAATGTAAAAACAAATTAATAAAGACGGCTCCGTGGCGCAGTAGCTTAGCAATCAGTTGTTGCGCTGGGGGCCGCGGGTTCGAATCCCGCACGGAACAAGTATTTGTATGGCCTACAAATAATTGTTCCGGGTCTGGATGTGTGTCCTTGTGCAATTTATGTTTGTAAACTGCCTCCACGACACAGGAGAAAATCCTAGTGTGGGGGTAACGTTTTTAAAAAAGAGAAAGAGAAGAAAGAGAATTAAAACGAAAAAGACTGCATCTAATAGGTGGTAGGACTCCTCTTCTATATAGCATGCCATACGTGGTAGAGCCATGCTGCAGCTATATTAGTACAATTGTAATACGAATGGGTCGGCTCGACCGGGGAAGGATCACACTCTCACAGAATACCAGCGTAAAATGGCAGCTTAACGCTGCTGTATTTCGTGTGGGGAGTGTAGAGAACCGGATACCCTTTTTTACTGGAAAAGAGGCGTTTCATTTTAGTCCTCACGGGTGACAACGCATCTGCGTTTTGATACGCAAACGAGGATAGATGTATAGATGTTTGGGCCACAGCAACCACTTACCATCAGGTGGACTGCGTGCTCGATTGTCACCTTAACCTATAAAAAAAAACGAACCTGAGACCTATCATAAGGTCTCAGGTTCGTTTTTTTATAGTAATCGCGTTTACGATCACTTGACCGACGAGGCAGTCGTTGTATGTACGTTACATTTAATATATACTTTAAGTGTTGTCACCTTTGTTTTACCTATAGGATGGGGTGACAAACGATCACACAGTACACCTGATGGTAAGTTGTTGCTGCGGCCCACAGATATCACATCTATCCTCGATTACGAACCAAAATGCAGATGCGTTGTCACCCGTGAGAACTAAGAGGGAATGCCTCGTTTCCAGTAAAATGGGTCTCCGGTTCTCTACACTTAACATACGAAACACAGCAGCGTAAAGATGCTATTTTACGCTGGTATTCTGTGAGAGCGTGGTCGAGCCGACCCAATCGTGCTACAACTATACTACTAAAATAACAGCATGGCTCTACCACATAAATAAAAACCTAAAGTTCAAAATGTAATCTTGAAATATTGATTAAGTATTGAATTTCAATAATTTATAGAAAAGATAAATTAAGTAAAGAAAATAATAATTAATTAATCATAATAAGAAGTTTTTCGATACATGCTTTTACTTTGAACTGTGGAGTTTCCAAACATCAGAGAGCAAAGTTTTTCGTGATAAAACGATTTTTTTCAATTCTTCCAAAGTGAAACCGGCGAGTTATATATTTTCAAAGTGTAGCCTTGGTCGATCCTCTTTTGTTACACCGAATTGTTACTTCCCACCTGCCGAATATTTAGTTACGTGACGTTTGAATAAGAGCGGTATGTCGAGCGGTTTTGAATAATGGGGAGTGACGTCACACCCTTTTCGTTTCGCCACGCTCCCTCTTACCCTCCTTTACGCTTACCCTTCTTTGTTGATATTTCTCTGACCTACAAACACAGTTTAACGATTTCCTCTCGGGTACGGTAGCGGCTACCTTTATTTCGATTTTGAACAAATTAAAGTAAACCCATTGTATGTATAATTTTATAGATATCGACAGCTGTGTGCTTTATTAATAAATAAATCCGGTGGCGGTTTCGTAAGAGGCGACGGAGAGAAACTGAGAAAAGATTGCTGATGTGAAGAATCGACGCTCCGGCAAGTGTGCATTCTGTGAACAGGATGGTCTCCGTCACTACGTTAGATTTGATAGACCATAAATGCTCGCTAAAGAACACAGATTCCTGCTGCCGGATGATTCGCGAGGCTATTGAAATAAAATAAAAAAAACATCCTAGTTTCTTATATTTACGTGAACACTACACATTGAATAAAACAACTTTTACGGATTCTATCGCGTTTATTTAACTTGTTTTTTTATTGATTCCAGACGTTTCAGGTACTTTACAGCACCCATGGTCACAGGGTCTGAGGTGATTGAAGTCCCTAAAAACAAGTTAATTAAACGCGATAGAATCCGTAAAAGTACTTTTATTCAACATTCTAATTTCAACAGAGAAAATGGCTGGGTGCTACCATCTGCTCGGGATCTTAT
This sequence comes from Parnassius mnemosyne, assembly GCA_963668995.1. Classification (NCBI taxonomy): domain Eukaryota; kingdom Metazoa; phylum Arthropoda; class Insecta; order Lepidoptera; family Papilionidae; genus Parnassius; species Parnassius mnemosyne. The sequence goes on along the minus strand of CAVLGL010000057.1, from coordinate 31,465,350 downwards.
AATCAATAAAATTAAATCCCAATCCAAGTATACAACTGCAAGACTTCAAGATAATGTAAGTTAATACTGTGTAGATCGGAACAAAATTAATAATTTTAATCTGGATATAGCCGTGGTTAACTATGACATTGGGACGTCAAATACCTCAGCCCCCGTGACCATGGGTGCTGTAAAGAGTTCGAAACGTCAGGAATATAAAATAAGTTAATATACGCGATGAAATCCGTAAAAACTAGTTTTATTTATATGTGTAGTGTTCGTGTAAATATAAGAAATCATAACTCAAAAAAGAGATATTTAGCAGTATCTCCTGATATAGATACAAAATTATATAAAATGTGGTTTCCAATCCACCTGTCAAGCGTGGCAAATATTGCAAAACTCCCCCATGAAGAAATCTATGGCGGAGGCCTACCTTAAGTTGTTGACTTTTTAGACTGTGTAATGCTATTAACATTCTAATATTCCCGCTAACCATCCCAAATAAATTCAAAAGCTTGTGTTAGAAGTGGTTCACTATTGTAGTCGAATAGCGGATTCAAACCCACAACATGCCACTGTCGATTTTTATTTGTATACTAGCTGTTCCCCGTGACTTCGCCCGCGCGTAATTTATTACGATTAAATTTCATGGGTTTTAATTTTTGCGCGGAACCCTAATTTTTTCTAAAATAAAAGTAGCCCAAGTTACTTCTTATAACATCAGCTATCTGCCAGTGAAAGTCCGGTCACAATTATCTATATAGTCCGGATATATATATAGTCCGGAGATTAGCCGGAACAAACAGACAGACAGAGAGAAAGAGAGACAGACAAACATTTTAAAAAGCATGTATTTGTTATAAGTACCGTATATACTTTCATATGCATATAGTAAAAAGCTGTTATTTCGAAATTACAAACAGACACTTCAATTTTATTTATTTGTTTAGATTACTCAATGTCTTGGATTAGTTCCACAGTTTCTGTTTATAATATGTTATTAATTATACTACAAGCTATTTTGTCCGAAAAACATTTATTCAAAATTAAGAACAATTCCGTCATCATCTTTATAAACTATCACAAGTCCACTGCTTGTTTTCCCTAAAGACTGATACTAAGCACGGTCTTGAGCCATCTGTATCCATCGACTTTCTGTATGTTTTACCAGATCGTCACCCCATTTAGTGGGGTAGTACTCACTTATCGATATGGGGCTGCTACTCGAGAACCTTCCCTTTATACATTTCTATATACATACGTGTCATAGCTGGCCACAGGCGTTGTCTCATTTCTGAGAGGGTTTTAAGGCAACTTTACATATTATCTTCGATATTTTTTCTTACGTGAGTACTGACAACGTTTTGAATGAATTAATTGTAGTAAATCCCATTCCTTATGTTGCTCATTGTGCTAAATGTTTAATTATACCCTCCCCATAAGTAAACAACATAAAATCTAAAGACATTCAAAACTTAGGCGTGTAAGTTTGCAAGCTCTTGAGCCTTAGGCTGAGTATTACAAAACTTACAATCATCCCTTTACCGTTTTGTATTTGCCACCTATATATTAACGTAGAAAATTGTATAAGTTACTTCGTGCGAGTTTAACACGAAATTGCAATAAGTGAATTATAATTCTGCCATCTTTTTATGAACTGCACTTGACTAGTAGCGCGTGCAGCGCATGGCGCAAAAGATGAAATTAAATATCCATTCCGATGAATCTTCAAGTGGCAATAACAATATGTAATTCAATGATCTAGAAAAATACCTTTTTCCTTACGATAAAGGGTTTCATCGATATGGGTTTTCCATTGGATAAATAGCCCGAGTATCCGTCTTTGTGTGATATATCAACAATGTTGAAACTTATGTGTGCGTATCCTTTGAAAAGGACACAAGACAAATGGATTCAATCGTTGTAGATTGGTTGCCGTGAGGCAGGATATAGACCGGAACACTGACAGACCCTAAAGGCGTATATGTACTGTGAACGAAAACTTTACCAAACTACTAGAGATAAAGAGTCAGTTTAATTATATTGCAATTGTTTTTTTGTACGTATATATACTTTACTTTTACTTGTTTTTCAACGTCGTGTATGTATTGTGCTCTCACTTTTTTCGGAGTGATTGAGCCACGCCGTAGCTATAAAATGCGTGCGTGAGTGTCGTGGAACACTCGGTTGGAACGAAGTTCCTTTCGTAGGTTTCTGAAATGAATTACTAGAATTACTAAAAAATGAGGCGTCATTTAAAATAAAATAATATTTCTTTCATGGCATTATAAGAAAACGTACGAGGGAGATGGGTATTATTCCATCTCGCTTCCTTATAGCCGCCAAGGCCGTCTACACTACGTCAGAAGGGGTCGTGACTTTGTAACCGTTCTTACACTTTTTCTCGCCTAACCGCCATCCGCCACATTGGTACCGTTCGATAAGTAACTTCGTTCCAATAATATAGTTACAGCACGGATGGGTCGGTATCACCGGGGAAGGACACGCTTTCATAGAATTACAGCGTAAAATAGCAGCTTTATGCTGCTGTGTTTCGTATGGTGGGTGTAGAGACCTGGAGACTTTTTATCGAGGTATCCAATCTTTGTCTTCAGGGGTATCAACGCCCAGGTGTATTGGTGGTCGCGTGAGCTGACGTCTCTGCGCGAGGCGTGTGTCGCCGCGCGGCACCTGTACGCCAGGCATCGCAGGCTCCGCATTCGTCCACCGAATGCGGCAGCCATTGAGGCGGAGCTGTACGAGGGATACAGAGCGGCGAAGACCGCCCTCCGGGAGGCTGTCATGCGGGCCCGGGATCGGGCCCGTGAGGAGATGCTGGAGACTCTCGACAGAGATCCGTGGGGGCGCCCTTACAAGATGGTGCGGGATAAACTCGTGGCGGAAAACGGGTGGCGGAGCGGGAGAAGGAGAGAGCAGCAGCTTTCCTTCCCGGCCGCCGCGGGAGACGCCCCGGGCGTCGGGGGCTACGTCATGGCCCCCGGCCACCGTAGGCGCGGGCCTGTGGACGGCGAGCAATGGGTAGCTCGCCGTCCGTCCGTCTAACGACGACAGGCCGTGTCGACGGCGCGTTTTGTTCCACGCGCGCCTCAAAGAGCTGTCAGCAACGTGAAGGGGCCTGCAAGGGCCGACGCCTGCCGGGGCTGCAGGCTGTTCGAAAGAGATACCGCGGCTCCGGAACGTAAGGGCACTGAAGGAACACGGATGGTTTTTAGTCAGTAAAAGTCTGACACTCCCTTCCGCTCCACCCAGAGCGAAAGGCGTCATTTGATGATTTTCCATCCGCAAAAAAAAAGGGGTATCAACGCATCTGTATGTTGATTAATAATTCATTATTTACCTCATGCGGACTGTGAGCATGCTTATCATATTTACTTCTAAAAAAATATGGCGCGGAGCTGATAAAATTTCACTGGTGATGCCGCGTAGATGTAACCGACAATGGGCCACAGAACTCACTTATTATTAAATGGGTTGTGTACGTATGTATGTCACTCTTATTTATTTAAAAAAAAGAGTGTCGTGGAACACTCGGTTGGAATGAAGTTTCTTTCGTAGCATATTATTATTGATAAACGTATTATATTATTCATTAACAAATATAAATAAATTAATTATTAGCGTCTATTAAAACGAAGCGTCATTTAAAATAAAATAATATTTCTTCCATGGCATGGTAACAAAAAGTGCGAGGGAGATGGATATTATTCCATCTCGCCGAGGCCGCCTACACTACGTCAGAAGGGGTCGTGACGGAAAAATCTTACACTTTTTATCGCCTAGCCCCCATCCGCCAAATTCGTTCCGTCCGATAAGGAACTTCGTTTGAATAATATATTATGTAAGATTTTATTTTTAAATTATTTGTTGTGTGCGTAATTTTTGGGTTTCCGGTCGACTGTGTTCCGGTTGTACGACTGCTGATTATGTGGTCCCAGGTTCGAATTCTAGATCGGGGTACAATTTGTTGGAATTTTCTGTCAAGAAATTCTCACTAGCAACTCAGAGTCAGGAAGGCTTTGTGTTGTGAATGTTTTATCCCCGTGCCTCGGATAGCACGTAAAGCCGCGTCTCCACCAAAAATGTTGACAACATTTATGTTTCCAACTGTTTACAACTCAACAAAAGTAACCAACATTTGTTTCCGATGTTGCCGACAAATGTTTCCAAGAAGTGTCTCCACCGAAGGAACAAATGTTTGCAACAAGCGTATTCCTTTGATGTTGCCGCTGAAAATGGAAACACGGTTCCCGACATTGTTTTATGTTTTGTTGCCAATACTAGGTAATTACAGAAACATTTGTTACCAACACGTGTTGGCAACACACCAGTTGGAAACAAAACTTTGATGGAGACGCGGCTTTAAGCCCTTGTCCTCTCTCCGGTCGTGTCAAATTGCCGTCCTATTGGACTATGGGAGTTGAAGAATAGTGAGTGGCTCTGTGTTTGCGCACACCCTCGTGTAGTGTAATCCTGTCCTGCGTAGAGAGAACGAAGAACGTTGAGTCTGGGCGCCGTGACCGAAATTCGATCTGGAGAACTTTATTACTTAACGCTTGTGTCCTACATAAGCACGGTTATCGTCTGTTGAATAACATCATCAAACATTGTTAATTAAACCTTGGTCTGTTATATTTTAGTATAATTATTATCCTGATTAAATATTTGACACATTCCACCCGAAATTCCTTCCGATCGTTCTGCGCAATCTATTCGAAGTTAAACAGTCAGTTTGATGATGATTGATTGACGTTGGAAAGTGATTTCGTTTACTTTTTGAGTAGTAAAGGTAAAGGAGCTTGAAATTAGAATTTTTTGGAAAATTCATGTCATGTTGTGGAAAGCAATTACAAATTTATGACATTTTTATCATATCCTATTGGTTTGCGCGCCCAATATGCGAATACGACAGGACCAGCAGGACTACTACCGACAGATTGGAATTTTGCAATCGAATTGATTCGAACTCAATCTAATTCGTGCTCATGAAACCGTAGCTAGCGCACAATCGAATGGTGGCTCAAATTGGAATAACTTCAATCAAGTATTTCGTTAGGATCCAAATATTCATATTCCTCACCGATCGAATAGTTGTCAATCTAATAGACTAATTGAATTTAACCAAATTTACAAACAGTTAACAGTCTTAGATCCCTAAAACTTTGTTAAAATTATTATTAATAAATGATGTCCTCATAGTTTCTTGCTGGTTCTTCTTATTTTGGCTTTCAGATTATTTAGGTTTATCTTATCATATAAGCAGTAAATATAGTATGAATCGGTTAGGATTAAGAACGACTTGAGAAGTTGTTGTTGCGACCTAAAATTTTGCATCACATACATGCATTTTATACGTGGTAGAGCCACGCTGCAGGTATATGGTTGCAGCACGAATGGGTCGGCTCGACCGGGGAAGGACCACGCTCTCACAGAATATCAACGTAAAATAGCAGCTTAACGCTGCTGTGTTTCGTATGGTGCGTGTAGAGAACCGGAGATCCTTTTTACTGGTAACGAAGCATTCCATATTAGTCCTCACGGGTGACAACGCATCTGCATTTTAATTCGTAATCGAAGATAGATGTAGAGGTCTATGGGCCACAGCAACCACTTACGATCAGGTGGACTTTGTGCTCGTTTGTCACCCTTATCTTATAAAAAAAATCATAATTTTTTATCATTTTCGTTAACAAACTTATTCGTCAATTTTTAAATTGAATATTTTATATCGTAATTTATTGTGAACGAAGTTTTAGGCACTCGATTGTTAAATAACTACAACATACACAAAACGTAGAATAACCGCCTTACTTACAGTATCGAAAATATTCCACGAAATATACAATAGAAATAATTACATTTATGGTTATTTTTCTCGCAACAATGCCGAGAATAATATGATAGAATTGAAATTAGTTTTCAAAAAAGTATTTAACTTTTATAATAATAACATAAATATAAATAGGCACTGGGCTTTTGTAGAAACTAAAATCAGAGCGTCCGCTCTGTACGAGTGTGCAAAGGAATGGAGCGTTCACCGTGCATGACAAAGATTATCTCTTTAATGAAAATGGCGACTAATCAAGTTGTTTGCTGCATACGCCACATGTTATTTCGTAACATGCTAAAATTTACCTGGCACTGTTGTGGGCCCTGACGATTGGGGGATGCGGGCTTTGGGCGAACCTTCTTAACAGAGAGGGGCCGCGAATCCAGCCCAGTCACCGCAACTGACACAGTCGCGATGCCGCCCAAGATACTCGATGAGGATGACGTCGTGCAATCTGAAACAAGTATGAACAATATTCTTTGTTTAATAACCTTTGTTGTCCAATAACTACACCTGGCGTCTTGAATGGGGTTTTTTTTATGAAACTGAAGTGACAAGCGGACTTGCAGTCCACTTGATGGTAAATGGCCATTATAAAAGTAAAAGTAGGCAAGAACTTTTGATTTGCCAACCAACTTCAAACAAAGAAAGCTAAAGATGCGTTATCACTCTGAGTCTAAGACGTTCTAAGATGAAGTGCCTCACAGGCTGCTTTCTATAACCCTCAGTTTAAAACACAGAAGTGCACGCATTGCTGATTGATAGCAGAACAATTTAATTTTTTTCCTGAAGCGGGAGTGAGATTTTTAGCAATTATAGATATTAGGAGCATATTGTCATCATGCGTACAACGTGCATATCTATACAAATAAATAAAATTGAAGTATCTTTTTGTAATGACAAAATAACAGCTTTTTAATAAATGCATATGAAATAATGTACGGTAATAAAAAGAAAAAAAAACAATTTTTAACATTTTTGTCCGTCTGTCTGTCTGTCTGTTTGTTCCGTCTAATCTCCAAAATGGCTGGACCGATTTTGACGGGACTTTCATTGGCAGAAAGCTGATGTTATGAGGAGTAACTTAGGCTGCTTTTATTTTAGAAAAAGAACATGAAATCTAATCGCAATAAATTCCACGCGGGCGAACAGCTAGTCTTACATGAGAATCTGAAATAATTTTTATTTTGGAACCATTAAATAAGTTTGCTCGATTCTATTCGATCTTGCTTGCTCTTAGTCGATAAAAATAATTTTGTACAATGGTAAGGACAGATGCTGTCATTAAATTGCGAGTATCACTTAACGAGAAGTCGGAACACTATATTTGTATCCGAATATAGTGCGGCCCATCGAGGCGATGAACAAAACATGGTGTAATATGAACATGTGGTACGTGTTTGTCTAAGACGTGTCCGCGGCTTGATAGCTTGCGCCTTCCACCACCTAATCTATACAAATAAATAAAGTTGAAGCGTCTGTTTATAACGTGAAAATTACAGTTTTTTACCAAATGCATATGAAAGTAAATAGTAAAAGTACTTATAACTAAAATACAATTTTAAAATTTTTTGTCTGTCTGTCTGTCTGCCTGTCTGTCTGTCTGTCTGTTTTTCCGGCTAATCTCCGAAACGGCTGGACCGATTTTGACGACACTTTCACTGGCAGATAGCTGATTTCATAAGGAGTAACTTAGGCTACTATTTATTTTAGAAAAAGTATTAGGGTTCCGCGCGTGCGAAGTCGCGGGGTACAGCTAGTCGTTTATATAACCGTAAACAGCTTATTGGTGTGAGTATTAAAATGAGGTTTCGTTAGAAAATAAATACGACACTTTAATAAGAAATATAATACATGGGTATGATAACCGTGTAATGGTGATGTAAGAATATCCATTTGGTACCCCATATATAAGATAGTATCGTAAGAGGTAACACAGGGAAACAAACTAGGATATGGGCAGCAACATCTTCCTAATATTACCGTGTTTGTATGCGGCACACCTTCCATGTAGACAAACTAAACTCGCAAACTAGAGCTTTTAATTATAGTATTGGTCGAGACGAGTGATTTAAATGTAAAGCTGGTAAGATAGCAAACTATATGTATCTATGAATTATCTTTAAAAAAAGGCGCAGCGCTATATACATTTCAAGAGTCGCAAAAGTCAAAACATGCTCAAGTCATTGTTTGAACGCGTACTCACGTACACATAGGCATTTAAAATAATTTGCAACCAATATATGATTTCATGTGCACATGTATGCGTCCAACAGTGGACTGGTACAGGCTGATATATGTATGCGTGAATGTAATTTAAATACCATTTAAAATCATTTGAAACAAACAAATGATTTTATGTGCACATGTATGGGTCCAACAGTGGACTGGTATAGGCTGATATATGTGTACGTAAACGTACTCACGTACATATAGCCATTTAAAATCATTTGAAACCAACAAATGATTTTATGTGCACATCTGTGCGGCCAACAGTGGACTGGTACAGGCTGATATATGTGTGCGTGAACGTACTCACGTACACAAAGCCATTTAAAATCATTTGAAACCAACAAATGATTTTATGTGCACATGTATGCGTCCAACAGTGGACTGGTACAGGCTGATATATGTGTGCGTGAACGTACTCACGTACACATAGCCATTTAAAATCATTTGAAACCAACAAATGATTTCATGTGCACATGTATGAGTCCAACAGTGGACTGGTACAGGCTGATATATGTGTGCGTGAACGTACTCACGTACACATAGCCATTTAAAATAATTTGAAACCAACAAATGATTTTATGTGCACATGTATGCGTCCAACAGTGGACTGGTACAGGCTGATATATGTGTGCGTGAATGTACTCACGTACACATAGCCATTTAAAATCATTTGAAACCAACAAATGATTTTATGTGCACATGTATGCGTCCAACAGTGGACTGGTACAGGCTGATATATGTGTGCGTGAACGTACTCACGTACACATAGGCATTTAAAATAATTTGCAACCAATATATGATTTCATGTGCACATGTATGCGTCCAACAGTGGACTGGGTACAGGCTGATATATGCATGAGTGCGTGTTGATAAGTTGAGCAAGGTTTCGCTATCACTTGAAATGCACGCAGCGCTCCGTCTATCCAAGATAATAATTAAGATAACACATCAAAAAGTAATAAGTAGAAAATATATATATAGCTTTATTACAACGAATTAATAACTCATATGTAACTATATCAAAATTATAAACTGAGTAGAAACAAACTAATAACTTCGACATCCCTTTGTTTGCACATTCAATATTTGATATTACATTCAAAGCTTGAAAATATTCAAAAGCTAATTTCATTCCATTCGCAAGATGGAGTAATAAAGCAAACGAAATAAATTTTTAGATTTCGCTCTAATTAATTTCGAAGTTGGAAAAGAACAAACTATGTAGTATCCGGAACTGCAATTACTGTGAAAGCAAATGCCCCCCGGCGTTCATAAGGTACTATGGTGATTGTGCTTTTGTTACAAAAAAAAAACAATTCTATTTCGCTTGCGCACGTTTGACTGGAAAATTTATGTAATTGGCGGAATAAAGAATCCCAATGAAACACCTTTTTATGTATTACTAGCTATCCGCCCCGTCTTCTCACAGGTGATTTCGGGATCTCCACAACAGCGCCACCTACCGGGTTAAATTGTGAATCTAAACCATCTAGGTACCCGCACAAATACACACAAAAAATTCATCAAAATTGATCCAGCCATTATCGAGTTTTTGCGAGACTGACGGACGCGGACAGCAACATTGAGTTATAATGTACTACGTACTAGAGAAGCTATTCCAAACAAAAAATGTGCGCTACTCTATGTCTTCGCGCATGCGCAGGAGCAGGAGATAGTAGAGCCGCGCATGTGCAGTTGATATATTATTACCTATTTATTCACTTGAACAACAAATAATTTTACTTACTTGATCACGGAGTTGTTATTTACGTCCAGGTTTAAACTTTAGTTTGAAATCTCTTATTGCACCGCTTCACACTGCATGAATATTGAAGCCACACTAAATGACACTAAAGTACTCGTAAGGTGTATGGATTGCAGTACAGTTCAGTTGAACACAGTGAATGTTCGGAATGCGACATCTAGTGCGTAGTACATATATATCGATGGACAGCAATTGATTTTTATATTGAAAGATAACTGCAGTGGATCATGTGCCATGTAGTATGTAAGGGAACCCGTTATCCCATTTTGTACCGTGTATGTCGCGAGTGGCGACTATACGAAATGCAAAATAGATCTAATAGTTTCCTTTTTACGCCAGATGTAGCATACTGAAAGAGTTGTAAAAGGTGCAAGATATCTAACAATCTATTGCCAAACCGTCTGGAGAGGCCCACTTGCAGCAGTGGACTCTGAAGAAGAAGAAGATGTGGCTCCCTGTGGTATTTAGGTGAATTTTGTGCAACTTAATCACATCTAATATCTACTAGTTACATTGTAGGTAAAAAAGGAAAAATTAACTAAATACAACTTTTGCGTTTGTATGTATTGTGATGACCCCAGGTAGGAGTGGCCGCTGATTTATTACATATTTTAACAAAGTGCTTGACTACTCTACCACTTGATATGTTGTATGGGGTAATTAATGGTTATAGCGATGCCATGGAAGAAATCGACCTGGAGAATATTATTGCCATTATTATCTTGTTTTAAAATAATATGGTTATAAGGTTCTTTTAAAATTAAATAATCATTTTTATTGAATGCTGTATGCTGAAGCGATTCTCAGAGTTAGATATATCAATTAACAAAACCCGTTAATATTAAATTTGTCCAAATAAATTATATTAATTTTAATTTATTATTAAAATAAATCAAGAAAATTTAAAATCTATTTTATATATCCATTTTATAAGTTTTGATTGTCTAGTCTATGTTTAATGTTTTATATATAATGTTTTAACAATCATTTTATATTAATATTAATTGCTGTTTATTATACCGTAACCAATTAAAGCATTTTTGAAACTTAAATGTGTAATCGGCCGTTACTTTATGAAATAATTGGGAGTATAAAACAATGTTTTCACGTTAAAATTAAAATTCATTCAAAATTTGATTGAAACAGTGAAGAGTTGAGGTTGAAGTTGATATACATTTGTTATAATATGTTTCAACGTTATAAGCGTAATTAATAATGCGTCCCCAATCAAAGTTCACTCATTACCCAAACAAGTTAAAATATTTTACCTAAAAATCTCTACATAGTATAAAACAAAGTCGCTTCCCGCCGTCTGTACGCTTATATATATTTTACATATTACACAACGGATTTTTATGCGGTTTTCTTCAATAGACAGAATTAAATTAAATTAATTTAAAAAACGATTTATTTCTTTCTCAAGGCATACTAAATAATAAAGTAATTGGAGCCTCCTAGTAAGTATAAAAGAATACCTGTGTCAGAAGGCACCGCTCTTCCTAATAACATTAAATATTGAGATAAGCCGAGCAAGATTACCTATGATTTAGAGTAGGTGTGTGTTTGTGTGCGTGTGTGTTTGTGTGTGTGCGTGTGTGTGTGTGTGTGTGTGTGTGTGTGTGTGTGTGTGTGTGTGTGTGTGTATGCATGGGTGTGAGTGCGTGTGTGAGTGGGTGAGAGTGTGTGTGTATGTGTGTGTGTGTTTGTGTGTGAGTGTGCGCGTGTGATTGTATGTGTGTACGTGTGATTGTAGGTGCTTAAAAGTGTAAGCACCCTACAATCACACATTTCTGTGGTGTGATAAGATAATTTTTTAAGTACTACCAGAATTCCATAAGCATTCAGAAGTTACTAATGCCCTTAAAAACCTGTTTGCAACGAACAACTGATCCAGTGTAAATCTTTCACCACCAATATTAGCAAAAAGTACCAGAATCACATGAATTCGTAGAAGTCAAAATTCGTGGATACGTACGGTTTGTACGCACACTTATGCACTGTCAAGACAAAATTTTACGCACACACGGATTGCATGCTCCGTACACTTCACTCAACACCCACTGTTTAGGCAACTTGCACTACCTCTTGAGTATTTATGATCTCCTATTTTTTTTCCTTGATTTATTTGCAAAAATTAGATTTAAAAAATATTTTGAAATAACACAGTATCGTAGTTTTAGACACGTCTACTCGCAACCGAGGTCCGGGGGGAAGAGGAATTCAATTATTCAAGAGAAAGGTTTATATGTATAAAACATTTTTCTGTCCGTGTATGTGACTGAACTCCATCTAAACAGCTGGACCAATTTTGTTGAAATTTTGTGTGTGTTATAAATTTGATTAGAGAATGGTTTAGATTCACAATTGGACAAGATAGGTGGCGTTGTTGTCGAGATCCAGAAATCAACCGTGCGAAGCCGGGGCGGATAGCATAGGATATAATGCTCCTTACAATATCGAATGCTTATGAGGTTAATATACATACATTTATATTACAGCCTACAAACATTCCATTAAAATTGTAATTTATCGTAAATAATTGAAGTACAGCGCAGGTTATATTTACATATAGCAGCTTAATGCTGCTGTATTTTGTATGGTGAATAGAGAACCGGAGACCCTTTTTACTGAAAACGAGGCATTCCATCTTAGTCCTCACGGGTGAATATGTATCTGCATTTTAATATATTTTTTTATAGAATAAGAGCGACAAACAAGCACACAGTCCACCTGATGGTAAGTGGATGTTGTAACCCTTATACACCTACCTCTATCCTCGATTAAGAATCAAGGGTGAAATGTACAGTCCACCTGAGAGTAAGAGGATGCTGTGACCCATAGACGTCTACATCTCCCTGCATCAACTTGCTCTCATTTGGACTGTGTGTTTGGTTGAACCTTATTACCGGTCAACCTTATTCTATATAAAAAATCGCCTTATATTCTTCGTAATGTATACTGCATTGTAATAGTAAATTATAAATAATTTATTACGTGGTAGAGCCATGCTGCAGCTATATTAATAGTATAGTTGTAGCACGAATGGGTCGGCTCGACCGAGGAAGGACCACGCTCTCACAAAATACCAGCGTAAAATAGTGTTTCGTATGGTGGGTGTAGAGAACCGGAGACCCATTTTACTGGAAACGAAGCATTCCATCTTAGTTCTCACGGGTGACAACGCATCTGCATTTTGATTCACAAATGAAGATGGATGTAGATGTCTAAGGGCCACAGTAACCACTTACAGGTGGACTGCGTGCTCGTTTGTCACCCTTATTCTATAAAAAAAAATTTGAGCGCCTATTTTAAAATTTACATCACACAAAACGAAAACATAATTGATTAGTGACGATACATCGTTATATTCGATTTCTCCCTTTTTCTTTTGTGTCAAGAAGACTTCGCTCTCCATTTTATCACTAATTTTTTTCACATTTTTGCATTTTAATATATAACATCCTGCGAAATCTTGCAAAAGTTGTCGAGTGACGTGGGAATGAAAATTGTTTGGGTGAATATTTTACCGAAGTTTTGAAACTTTCTTCAAAGTTTCTTTCTGGAAAAATGGTTTCCTATTTGCTACTTTCTAATTGGATATGTTTAGTTTTATTTTTCGTTTTCGAATTGAGTCATTCACCAGCCAATCACAATTCTTATCCTCCTCTTGGATACATTTTTCCTCTAAGGTCTTTTTAGAAGTATTTAGGTGTATTATAAAAATTGCTACACAGAAATGCCTCTGCTTTTAATTCTTTCATTATAGTTAGCAGTATTATAAAAATATTACAAATTGCACTTAATGTCATAATCATATTCAGCATCATTACAGCCCTTTACAAGTCTGTTGAGCATTCCCCAAGGAACGCCGCAAAGCGCGCACCAGAGCCATTTGCATTCATCTATTTCTTGCATCTCGTACCTGGTCGTCACTATATCTAGTGGTGAACTGCCACTCAAGAACCTTTTTTCTCCATCGGTTGTCGGTTCTCATATAAACATAGAGTATAATTAAAATTACATTTTTTACGATGCGTTGGATAACTTTAAATGATTGCTTTCATTTGCATTAAAAGCGTTTTACTTAAATAGCGTTTTTAGACGAGAAACGACGAAATTAAAAGTAAGTGTTACTTTTTTCCTGATAAGGGTCGTCGTCGTAATTTGTTTTTTAACAAAGTAGTCTACTTTTAAAGAGGTGAAGTAAACCTTTTTTAATTAGAATAAATAAAGAATTCACGTTTTGCTTCACCTTAAATGTATTCACTATTTAAACCTTTTTCAAATTTAATTAATTTGTTGGTTGTATGCTAGAATTGATCTACTTTTATGCGTCTTTAGCTCTTACATGTCAGCCTAATCATTTTTATGGACAAATATAATATATTTCATGCATAATGAAGTTTCTATGATATTTAATTTTGTACGACGTGTTTCAAATTATAAGGTGTCATGCGATTTGATAAAGGGGAATATGCAACTCCTTTACGTGCCAACCTCACCATGTGATTGACTATGCTCTAGCAGTCGTTTGTTGTGAAAAATCCACCCAAAACGGTGTGCTGGATTTATAAAGCATGATTGTAATATATATTATGTTATAGTGTGAAAAATATATATTCCGTGGACATGAGAAGTTCACTAATTCGCATAGTGGCATTGCGGCGGACGCTAATTTACTTTAAAACTTTCTCCGAAATTCTCCTAGGAGGTGTGTACGCAGAAGTAGGAGTTACTCATATGCACGAGGAGGTTGTTTCAGTTTAAATTTTTCTATGATATTTATTCATTCATTATAGCCTGTAAGAGGTCCACTGCTGAATATAGGCCTATCCCATAGATTGCTTCATAGTGGGGCAATTTGCCATAGTTGCCACGCTTGTTCGGCAGGTTGGCAACCACAAGTTTTATTGTTTTGAGTTTTCATTAGGAAGATGTTGCTACCCAGCTTTGTTTTATTTCCCTTTTTCGGCTTTTACGACACCTATGGGATAATATAGAGTAATTTATTTTTTATAAGTAGTACTTTATTAATTTTTGTTATAAAGAGGGTACTCGAATAATGTTTTACATATAATAAAGTGTCACGTGCATGCTAGATCAAATATTTTCTGTCGTCTGCGAAATGAAATATATTTCAAAGACATGTGAAGTCTGGCTAACAAGCATTAGGGTCGGACTCTTCGTTGCTCTATAAACCTATCTCGAAAATTCGAGGACGCGTGTTTTCAAATGTGGCTCATGTACAGAATGTTACTCTACATTTTAGAAATACATACATTAATTCATTTGCACGGACATTATCTTAAAAAAATATAATTTTAGTATGTATATATTTTCATTATGTTTTAGTATGTATATATTTTAGTGAGTTATAAACTATCAGCGGCTGTAATTAACGTATTTAACCGACTTCACAGAGTATGTAACATGATAATATAGTATAATGATGTGATAATCTCAATTATTTTTACACAATTTCATTTCGTAAAATTACTTATGTGTTTGGTGATGACGTAATCGAGACATGTATATTAAAATACCAGGCATTTTAGTGGCATCTTCTACTTCATCAGCATGCAAAAGTTGGATTTGAAAGATTGGACATGGGTCTCTCCCTTTTTAAAATGAATTTACCATTCGCACCATTTTACCGTCTGGCGTAAACGGGGTAGTTACATCACCATCTGTCGGAGGCCATGAAATAATTGTGGTATTTCCCATAGTCATCTCTTACGACTAAATGGAATGATGGGTTCTCATACATCGCCAACATACGGCAAATTAAGCAAATAAATTTAACAGCATTAAGTTTTTTTATATTTTTTTTCTTTCCCGAAAGCTGTTTGTTTTACAAATAAATAAAAAATAAAACATTCATTTTATTATTTGTAACATTCCTCCAATTAATTAATTAAAGATACTAATTGGACAATAGTTGAGAAATACTTATCGAATTCAGGGCTGTGTATAGGGACAATGCGCTCGAATGCACAAACAAAGGCATTTGTAGCGTAGGTTTAATCATCGAGAGCGCTTCACGTGGCAGTTGAGAAAGCCCTTTGACATAGAATACGAACACTGGTTTGATAGATAGGAAACATATATAGGAGCATATTCGGAGAGGCATTTGAGAAGACAAATTCGAACCATTTATACTGAGTGCTATAAAACCTACCTACTATTAATTGATTTGTTTGTTCAATTCCTAAGTCCATTAAGGTTATGTTGATTGCATCATTCATAAAATCTCACGTTTGTTAAGTAGTTATTTTACAATTGTAGAAATATTACGAAAATTATTTTAGAAGTATTATTAGCTATGTTGTATTTTAAGTTTTTGGTTTTCACTTATAATATTTTTTGAGAAATTAATTAAATTCCTAAAAATTATAACCTATTAGTATTAATAAGGATTTTATTGCATTTAATGAATATTAATCTTCTAAAGCTGAAGGTCTTGGGGAAAGTGGAAGGTATCGGGACTTGAAAGACTTCAGCACTCTCGTGATACGTGCTGTACAGTACCCGAAACGTGGAGAATTAAAAATAAGTTAAATTAAAAGCGATAAAACCCGCAAAATTAGTTTTATGCAATATTAAGTATTCGTGCAAATATATATTTTTTCATCTTTTTTTCTTTTTAAAAACGTTACCTCCACACTAAGATTTTCTCCTGTATCGCAGGGGAATTTTACATACATAGATTTCACAAGGATAAACATTCAGACCCAGTACAATTATTTGTAGGCCATACAAATACTTGTTCCGTGCGGGATTCGAACCCGAGGCCCATAGCGCTGCAACTCATTGCAAAGCCACCATACCATACAACCATAAGAATTCAAAAAGATTATGTTGTAATATTTTTGACTTCCAATGGTTTGTTTGAATGTAAGGTTGGACCAAAATCAGTCATTGGGTTTTTCTCTTAAGAAATTCTCAGTAGCAACCCGTAGTCAGAAGTTGGCGGTGTTTCATCTCCAAGCATCAGAAATAATGTTAAGTCGTCGGTCTTTCGCTTAATTTTTCTCCGGTCGTATAGGATTGTCATCCCATTGGACTATAAGAGTAAAGGAATAGAGAGTGCACCTGTATTTGCGCTCACATTCACCTGTCCTGCGCGAATGGTTAGTATTTGTTGAGACTGGCCGCCTAGGCCGAAAATACAGTCTGGAGGATATAAATGTTTTATGCAGTAATAAAGTCCGCTTGTCACTTCAATATTTAAAAAAATGCAATTAAAGTTATTAATAATAGAGCACTTGTATATGACCGGTCATTTATACCTCGAAAATATTCTAAAAGTATATATAAAATTTGCCACACAATTGATTCTTTTGTTAGACACAGTATAAAAGGGAACTCTGAGATATGTGGGTAAAAATATTCATAACCTTGCCCGCGGCTTTGCTTTGTTGAATTTGAATGTATTCAAAATATTGCTAAACATCTTTTTATAAAAAAGAAATGAACCGGCTTTAAGAATTATTGTCATTTATTATCTATTGATTTTTAATTACAGATTACGAATGTAGTCAGTACTAGTAATTTTTGAGACAATATTGCCTAGTGTTTGTTGGTAGCCTAAGAACAATTATGCTCTGCTGTAAGCCCGCATCGGATGACGATATTGCTTTAGACAATATATTGGATTCGAATGACGGATGATGACTTATGAGCTTATCAATTTTATTTCGGTCTTCTCACGCCTGTTGCCCAGGGGAGTAGCTAGAGACAACATTTTTCTATTTGCCACGATCCTAATACTCTTGCTTCTTTCAGATCCATATATACGTACATGCTCGTCGGTTAAGGGTACTGTTAATTTGGCCTATGTTGAATGTTTCACCGATTTGGTCGATAAACTTCCATCTAGGGTGTTCTTTGCCAACTTTGCGACTCATTTTTTCTACGTGTCCAAACTGCCGATGTACTCGTATTCCTTTCTTAATCCTAGTCACAACATTTTCGTGCAAACTGTCCTTTTCTCTTATCACACAATTTCTCATTCAAAATCTATCATACTTTCAGTCACCAGTAGCAAAATTTTAATGACCGCATGTCTGCAGCATAAATTTTACTTTCATGCTTCTTCGCCACACCCAACTTTCACTACCATACATTAAACTAGGGACCAACAAGGCATTGTGAATTGCCATACGTGCTATTTCACACATTCTGACTTCCTACAGTAGAGGAAAGAGCCTATTTACTCTGTGTCCTGCATTCATATATTTATACATCTTTGTCATGTCTACCATCCCTGCTTAACACACAACCTAACTACACAAACCCATCCACTTGCTCAACTAGCTCCCTACTTATTCTTATTTCACATATCGTTTTACTTTCTTCTCTTTTTTCCCTTTATTTGGATCACCAAGAGATGATACACAATACTAATAAAAATATAACTCAGCACTGCGATTACATGCTATGTGTTCATATTCTTATAGGTAACCACAACTTGTATAAATAGCGAAGTGATTTTTTTTAATTATATGCTAATAAATATACATGGAAAAACAGATTTGCTATAACTACAGTTTGTGGATATAATGCTTACAGTCTATATAATATTAATATTAAATCTACTAATTTTACTAAAAACCTTCCCTGTCGTCTTACTAGCGTTTCATTCCCCTTTCTTTTAATGACCAGTTTATTAATAAATACCATCATCTGCAATTCGTAATGATAATAAATTTTAGAATTTTTCTTCTTCTCTTCTAGATCAGCTCGTAAAAGTCAAGAGCAAAGCGACTTTTCCGATGTAGTAACGATTTGCTTCAATCGCCACGCTTTTCAGGCGATAAACGGTATAGGATAAGGGTGACACACGAGCACACAGTCCACCTGATGGTAAGGATAGATGTAGATGTCTATGGGCCGCAGCAACCACTTACCATCAGGTGGACTGTGTGCTCGTTTGTCACCCTTATCCTATAAAAAAAAATTATAAGTGAATGTCAAACTACATGCTAAATAAATAAGTGTAAATTAATAACGCTTCTAATATAATATTAAAATTACCGCGTATTAATTATGTTTAAAGTATTAACTTATTTATTTTATTAAAAAACAAATATATAATAATATATTGCTGACATAAGAGAGTCTCACGTTCAAGAAGTAATTTCCAAACTCCATTTTGCGTAATGGGAAATTTTAATCACATTAGAAGTAACAAGATACTGCATACACTTCGCTCTTCTGGGAGGTTAACGTCAAGGGGACTGAAGAATGTCGCACGACAGATGCATTTTTATATTCTTAATATGATTTAACCCGGGTTCGATCCCCGCCAGCACCAATGAAATTGTTAATTGCAATTTCAATTGTTAATTTACCATGTGCTCGGCGGTGAAGGAAAAAATCGTGAGGAAACCTGCAGGTCTGAGAAATAAAAAAAAAATTAT
Source organism: Parnassius mnemosyne (assembly GCA_963668995.1). Taxonomy (NCBI): domain Eukaryota; kingdom Metazoa; phylum Arthropoda; class Insecta; order Lepidoptera; family Papilionidae; genus Parnassius; species Parnassius mnemosyne. The sequence goes on along the minus strand of CAVLGL010000057.1, from coordinate 31,446,101 downwards.
ATTTCGAAGACATGTGAAGTTTTCCAACATGCATTGGGACAGAACAGCGGACACATCCTTGCTGTAAAACCTTCTTAGAAATGAGAGGAGACTTGTGCTCAGCAGTGGGACGTATATACGAGTAGGCTGTAACTTTAACTTTTTTATGATTTAAAATATACTGTGTATATGGACCGTTTAGAAAAAAAGATTAAAAAATATTAAGAATTAAGATATTAGTAAAGTTAAAAATTAAGATTCAACAAACAACTTTACTTTAACTTCTGGCGTCGGAAGATAAAAAAAAAATATTTTTATTTTATGAAAAATAAAAAGAAGTATATTCTATGGAAACAGAAAGTACGGACCACGAACTAAAAATTTGTGATTTCGAATCCGCCTGTAGCTGTCATTAACCACTTTTAGTGAGCATAGTGATAAGGTTAATAGCGTCACTAATATAGTTAAAAGGTCGTATATAAAAATTATTAATATTATGATAATCAAATTGAAAGGCGCAAAACGGTTAGGTAACCAATGAAAGAAATATTAAAAATGTGTTGCGTTCTTTATTTCATATGCGTTGATTCAAAAAGCTTTCGAGAAATGAGAGAAGCTTTGTTCCTAAGTGGGTTCTATATATTCTTTTACGTTATTTTATGACTAAAGATAATTTATGGGAGAAACCTGTGTGTTCAGTAAACTTGACTGGACTATATAAATATATAATAAACGATTATGACGGTGATTGAGGCCTTAAATTTAATTTGGCTTTAAAAAATAAAACCAAAATATAACATTTCATTCACCGAAAACAGAACAAATTTGAAGAAACAACTTCTGAAACTCATTTTATTAATGGAAGATTTCAATCGCACTTGCAATGAGAATAATCCTGGATTTCCAGGCTCAAACTACTGGTAGTAAGGTCTCTCTAAAACATGGCTTGCCGAGTATCAAAGCGACATGCTTTGATATGTTCAGTGCTAACTGTAGATAATGTTCAAGTTGTGCAACGGTTTGTTTTAAAAACGATTTAGTAACAAAATGTTTGTACTACCACAGAATACTTAATAATACAACGGAATATTCCATAATACCTTAAAATAAAAACACACACATGTACCTCATTCAAATTCCACATAATGTGATATAGGTCTCGAAATTATAGCAAAATACAATAATTAATAAGAGCTTATTAATTCTTGCCTTGAAAGCCTCGTCTCATTTCTGAGAGGGTTTTAGGACAAGGAAAAGTCCACCGCACTGTCCCAAACTGTGCGTGTTGACAAACTTCAAATGTTTTCGAATTTTTCTTTCTTATTTCTCAGACATGCAGGTTTACCCACGATATTTTGCTCCACCGCCGAGCACGTGGTAAATCAGCACTTAAAATTGTAATTAAAAATTTGATTGGTGTTGGCTGGGATCGAACCCGGGTTGCTCACGTACTGTGAAATTTACAGCGAGCGCTTAGTCCCTGAGTAATCACGTCTCCATCTTTGAAGAAATTCTGACAAATTATTTCGTTAGTTTCCTGCTTAGAGGTTTGCTGATTCGTAAAAATGATTAATTAGTGCAGGACCAACGGGCAATGTCATTATGACAAGGCTTTGTAGCTTTTACAAAGCCTTGTCATAATAACATTGTCCGTTTTGCGTAGAGTGTCAAATGTAGAAAAATGTGGTTCGAAGAATCATTTAGTTCTTTTGTAAATGCACGTTTCAAAATATATAATTATTTTTAAAACTTATCTATATATTAGGTTCTTACATATGAAATTAGCGTTTTGTCGTGCTGACCATTTTGATTTGAAATATCTCCTCTTTGGATAAGAATTCTAATTTCAAATTTATAAATTCATTTAGCTTGTACATTTGAGTTTTAAAAACAGTCATTCATTTGTTTTTTCCTCATTATTTGTTTCTTTGGCGTCGCTTATTACCTCTCCGCTAGGAGTAAAGTATTCTGTGTTATTACCGCACAATGGAAAACATGAAATATCGGTATATTTACGAGTACGAGTTCTACCGTGGCACCAGTGCTGCAGAAACAGCTCGAAGGATTAATGATGTGTACGGCGCTGGTATCGCAAATAAAAGCACGGTACGTTTTTGGTTTCAACGTTTTCGTTCTGGAAATTTCGACCTTCAGAACCAAGCCCGTGGACGGCCGCAGACCAAAGTGGAAAATGAAGAATTAAAGGCTATTGTGGAGGCGGACCCATCACAAAGCACTTCAGAGATAGCTGCAGCCTTCGGGGTAAGTGATAAAACTGTATTGATCCACTTGAAGTAAATCGGGAAAGTAAAAAAACTTGAACAATGGGTACCTCATGAATTGAGTGAATCGAACTTGCAAACACGCGTCGACTGCTGTGCGTTACTTTGTTCAACCGACACAATAATGAAAGGATTTTAAATCGAATCATTACTTGTGATGAAAAGTGGATACTGTACGATAATCGGAAGTGCTCGTCGCAATGGCTAAACCCTGGAGACCCAGCCAAATCCTGCCCTAAACGAAAATTGACTCAGAAAAATTTACTTGTGAGTGTTTGGTGGACTAGCGCCGATGTCGTTCACTACAGCTTTCTAAAATCTGGCCAAACGATTACGGCGGATATCTATTGTTAGCAACTGCAAACCATGAAGAAAGAACTAGCTGCTAAACAAACGATATTGGTCAATCGCTCTAGGGTCTAGGCAAACAACCACTAAGATGAGCTACAATCAAAAAAAAAATCAACTCCGATGCGGCAGTCCAAACCGCCTTCAAAGAGTTTATTGATTCTCGCCCCCATGGTTATTTTAGTAAAGGGATCACTAACTATCAAAACTGCATAGATAACAACGGTGCATTATTTTATTAATTAAATATATTTTACAAAAAAAATTGACTTTATATTCCTCCCGTACAAAACGCCAATTTCATAGGTAAGGATCTATTCTTTTATGGTTTTATTTTTTAAAACCAAAGAAAGTAAAGTCACCACGACTACCTGCACTACACCACACCCCACTACAAGGTTTTGACGAGGTTGATCCACGCTGCAGGTCTTTATGAGTGAATTGATTTTTACGTGGTAGTGCCTTGCTGCAGCGACATTATGGCTGCAGTACGAATGGAACATGGTTTCGTATGGTGAGTGTAGAGAGAACCGGAGACCCTTTTTACTGGGAACGAGGCATTCCATCTCAGTTCTCAGGGGTGGTAACGCATATGCATTTTGAGTCTTAATTGGCGACAGAATTCACTTCTGTGTTCGTTTGTTAATCTTATTTTATAAAAAAAAAACTGTTGCAGCACTAATAAGCAAGTATACTAAGTTTTGGGTTAGCCGAGGAAGGTTTGCTCCGTGATCACACAACATAAATTTATTAATTTAAATAAAAATAAATATTTACTCGTATTTTGACAAATTATCTTTAATTACCAAATATACCAAAGCACTTGAACTCTTGAGTGCGCAATGCAAGGCAAAATATTTGACAGGCCTGAAAAATTATTACAAATTTGGATTAACATTAGTAACCTTTTTTTCTAATTGCTATTAACAAATACGTGTAGTATTTTTCTTGAAAATGTTTTTTATTGATTTGAAATCTGTTTTGTTGTTTTCACTTCATTTAATGAAGTATAAGAGGGTGCAAATATTGGTAATATTTTGGTACGGTTTAATAAAGCTTTCGTTTGGACCCTTATTGGTTGAAAGTAATTTTATAACTAGAACGGTCGCTCCCGCATTCTACCCTCCAGTTTATAAGGTTTAAATGTTGTCTCCGAAAATAATTTTCAGAATTGTAGAAGAGATGAAAATAGCCTTTATTTGTAAGAACTGGATATTCGCTGTATATATAATCTGCAAATATCAAAAGAATAATAACATAAACTGCTTGGTAATCCTTTAGCTGTAGTGCTGCGAATCGAGGGTTTGAATCCCGCACGGGCAAAATAGTTTGTTTGTATGGCTTTCCAGTTAGGCTAGCTAGCTTACGTTACATATAAACTATATACCTTCACAATACGATAAGATACGTGTGATCTGTATCGTGTGCGAGGAAATTGTGATTTAAACAATACTTTTTTAATAAAATGAAGAGTAAAAACTCTATGATTTATTTGTTTTATTCAGGCTATTAATTCATAAAAGAGCCGTGGTAGTACAGTGGTATGCACCTGTCGTAAATTCTCAATAAGTGAACAACACGGGTTCGACCACCGCCGGCCCTAATTAAACATCAAAATAAGAAACTGACTTCGGAAACCTTTAGATGTCTTTTTTTATTTTTATTCAACGTTAGATTTTGCATAAAGCGACAGGTCTATTTGTAATCCTCAACAAAATGGAACATATAAAATCTTGTTATTATTTCGCTACCCTGTAAGCTCGACTTGTAATTAAAATTCATAATATGTGAATGCGCTTCGCTTGTCCTTGTAATTACACTGTAAAGTGGTGTCAGGGTTTGACGGGCGTGTTATACATCACGCGATAATGGAAATAAATCGTTAGGTTTCCGTGATAACGAAACCTTTATACATAATAGCGTCATATATCGCTGTGTACTAAGGTGTCGGCTTCTATTGAATCCCATATTCACCATATTTCGTCTAATAGGTTTCGTAAGAGGGAGCGTGATACGACGACGATGATATATATTATGTGAACATAGCTGGCGGTATCAACATTTAGTGTAAGCCAGATGTAACATAGCCGTCTGTCGATTATAAGAAATAGGCGAAGTCCGTGTCTATCCTCTCGCATTTTTTTATAGAATAGGGTTGACAAACGAGCACACAGTCCACCTGATGGTAAGTGGATACTGTGGCTCATAGACATCTATATTTATCTTCGATTAATAATCAAAATGCAAATGCGTTGTCACCCCTGAGGACTAAGATGTACTGCCTCGTATCCAGTAAAAAGGGTCTCCGGTTCTCTACACTCGCCATATGAAACGCAGCAGCATTAAACTGCTATTTTACGCTGGTTTTCTGTGAGAGCGTGGTCTTTCCGCGATCGAGCCGTCCAATCCGTGCTACAACTACATATAATATAACTGCAACATGGCTCTACCACGTTAAAAAAATCTCTTCTTCGATTTTGTAGTCTGCTATATTCAAACAGAGACTACGTAACACGGAATACAATGAAAAGAATGTTACAACGAAACAAACGATGACGAAGATCAGTTATCTGATGCCATGAACGATATGTCGCCTGGTGCCGCTAAATACTTAAAACTTTGGAGAGTTTTGACTGCACTAGGGACTGCAATGGAGGTATTTTTTTATTAAATACTACTATTAATATTTCTAAAATTCCCTTTAACCACTCCTGCTACGCTGAAAATGCTTGTGTTAGGAGTAGTTCACGACAGTAGTCGAATGGCGAATTCGAACCCACGGCCTTTTTGAGTTCGCGATGCGTACCCTGCCATTAGGCTACTGTCGGCAAGGAGGTAAATGGATGATTTTTAAGCAAGCAAGCCACAGTAGTTACTCATATGCCTATAATGTGTGACACAACAATATATAAATACAAGCAATACATGAAATAAACGTTTAGCCAGAACATTTGACGTGATGTCTGTAACAATGTATACACAAACCTTTTACAATCGGCCGGTGAATAAACGATGGAATGGAAAAATTATTTAAATCCTCGACCCGAATGGGTCGTAGCCCGGGGCAAGTTTATATCATTTTTGTATCCGATAGATGTTTCTGTGGACTCAGTATTAGAAAACATTTCACGTATACGTATGACGGTAACTAACAAAATACATTTAGGAAGATAAAGTTGTTTGAAAATGATGACATTAGAATTTTTTAGGATTTCTTTTACATCATGGAAGCATTTTAAATACATAAATTGCACGAGGAGAGTAGCAAACCCGGAGTAATTATTTGTAGGGTATGCAAAAATTTCTCCCGTGCGGAAATCGAACCTATAGGCCGTCATCTACACCACCGAGTTTTTTTTAATGGTTTCTGTACTTTCCGTTGCATTATCTTTTTAATGTGATTGTGAATGTGAGCTTGTAATAGAAAGGAAAAATTTAATGATGCTCTCCGGGCCAGTTCCTACAACGCCAGCTTCCGAATATAACTGGCCTCAGCATTGAATTTCGCACGTAAAAAGTATCTTTATAATAATAGTTTCGGGTCTGGATGTGTGTGAAATGCAATTTACTATCTAAATTGAGTTCGTTTTACAATATCATAAAGATATTTTAAACTAAAAGTAAAACATCCCAAATTTTTCACAAATGATAGCTCCAACTGGGTCTCTAGGAATTATGTAAATAGTAGCTAGTAATACTGACCACGAAACCACGGATTATTAGGCCAGTCAGTATCTAGAGTGTCACAGATGTGCGAAGTGCCAATATTATGTAGCATAAGAATATTCTCTTTAGCTCAGGGTTTCCCAACCTTTTTTGACCAGGGAGACCACTTTAATTTCTTTGTTGTTAGCAGGGAACACAAGGTGAAAAAAAAAACTGTTATTCTAACAATAAATTTTAATCACAACTTTTAACATAATTATACAATAAACTGAAAAGAAGCATTAATTCACAGTATTATTTGTATATTTATTGTAAAAGATAATATTTTTTTAGTAAAAAAGTTTGGTAAAAAATTTGGATTTTAATTCCGACGCGGCGCGTGGTGTTGCACTGCATTAGGTAGGTAAAATATTTAAATCATTCGCGGACCATATTTAAGCTCTTGCGGACTACTACTGGTTTGCGAACTACTGGTTGGGAATCACTGCTTTAGCTGATAATCAAACTCAAAACGTGACATAATGCGCCGTCCACATCAACCATTATAATATTTCATTAGTTAAATAGCTACGCCCAGTACATATGCGGTACGGAAGAAGTTATTTAATTACTCAAGAAGACATTTCTAAAACTCATTTCATCACGAGAGACTCTAATTACATTAGCGCAAGACTACACAAGTATAGCTTTTCATTTAACACCGTCTTCAAAGTACTCTCGCTATAAACAACATAAGACAGGTCGCCCTTTGATAGCATCTTGCAGCTTTGATGTGATATGCAGAGTGATGTTGATAGATAGTTACGTGATATTTGCATCTGGGATAACATAGAATACAATGAATGCATTTCAGGATTCCAATTATATAATTTCATGTTTGTTAAAATAAAAATAAAATATTATGATCGATCCGAGACAGATTTAATAAAAAATCGATGTCTATAAGAAACCAGAATAACTGAAATATAAATAAAGCTCAATAAGTACCCGACTTTGTAAGTTCGTACCCAGATAATCGTTCCATTTTAAGAAAAGGACAAAAAAGAAGCGAATAAACAAACAAAACTAAATTTTCGATAGCTCGTTTATGTATGCTCCAAGGGGGCGGGCTACTAATTATAGATAACTGATCATTGTAACTGGCATCTCAACAAACAGACTGATATAACATTTTAGAACCATCAACAAAAAGAAGAAGAAGATTCCTGCTTTTGTATTTTCGTTTAAATAATGGTTTAAAGTGATGCGGTTTTGTGTATTAAATTGCATGCATATGTTAGTGGGAAATGTGAAGCAAGTGTTCCGATCGTGATATAAACCTGTGTAGAAAGTTGTTTTGTCCATACTGCCTTGAGAAACTATCGGCCATCAACTGTCTGCTGGCTTAAACTACCGACAAATCAACATGTTATCTTCACATGTTGATTCGTCACATTGCGATGTTATCATATATTGTATTGGGTAGAGACATACCTAATGTGTTACATCGTTTGATGTATTCTTTCCGGCTGCAGGCCTTGTAGCCAATGCCATAATATTATATTTAAAAAGATTTGAAATTGCAAACTGACAATGCTCATATCAATAAGTAATCTTTTTATATCGACTTATAATTCTGGAGTGTTATGAAGCAATTATTTAGTAATAAATTAGTATTATTTTGTATATGACATATTTTGATGGTGTTAATATTTTTTGTATAAAACTGAAGAGCCAAACTGAACTTAAAATCCATCTGATGGTAAGTGGCTACAAATACGTTATCACCTCTGAGGGCTTAGATGAAATGCCTCACAACCTATAATTGGACATAGTTATACAAAAACGGTCCAACCCACAAATCATTCAAAAATAAGTTCTTCTTCTTCCTCTTTACTTTTTGGCTTCTCTTAAAAGAATCCTGCCAATTTCAAGTCAGTCATGGGAGTGACAATCAAAAATGAGTTAAATATACAGATCTACTTATTTTTACATCGTCATCATCATTAAGAAGATCTCTATATTTAACTCATTTTTGAATGACTTGTGGGTTGGGACATTTTTGTATAACTACGTCCAATTATACTATCTCTATATTTTCTTTAGATCAGAACACAGTACTGCAAGTATTTTAGCTGCTACTTCGCAGTAGAAATAGGTAAGTGGTGGTACCTACTTAGACGGACTCTTAGATAGAAAAGGTTCCTATATCAAGTTTTTTTACATAGAATACGGGTGACACAGTCCACCTGATGGTAAGTGGTTGCTGTGGCCCATAGACATCTATATCTATCCTCGATTACGAATCAAAATGCAGATGCGTTGTCACCCGTGAGGACTAAGATGGAATGTCTCTTTTCCAGTAAAATGGGTCTTCGGTTCTCTACACTCACCATACGAAACACAGCAGCATTAAGCTGCTATTTTACGCTGGTGTTCTGTGAGAGCGTGGTCCTTCCCCGGTCGAGTCGACCCATTCGTGCTACAACTATACTATTAATATAGCTGCAGCATGGCTCTACCACGTTAGTCTATCTAGTAAATATTGCCAAGAACAGGTTTCCCGTTGACACGAATATTTTCATGGAATTTGTGTTATCAAAATTATTACAAAACATATAAACGCGTGAGTAACCGTGTTTATGTTTCGACACTTCTTTCAACAAAATACTGGCCGGAGCAATTTCTTGAAAATAGACAACCTCGGAAATATTTTTACACGACGCTATCGCAACTCTCGTCGGGATCCTAAATGTGGCTGAAAGTACAGTAATTTTACAACTCGAGTGGTCGGCGCGACGCTCATTTAGAAGGATCTTCCACTACACCCTTGAGTGTGTTTGTGTTTTAGTTTTGGTACTGAAATGATTTCGTTAAATTGCTCTTTTAGTCTTTTAATATTAAACAAACACAAAAGTTAGTGTGGATTGTAACAAGAAAATAACAATTTTGGATATCTGAAATTGGCTTTAATATCTTATAAAGGAGTTATTTGGTAATTTTTGATTGCTGATAGAATTTACTCCAGTTGTATCAGTCATATAAAGACGAGTAAACTTTTACTTTAAATTGTCCTCGTGATAGTTACTATCTAAGAGTAGTTACTACTCGTATCTATCTATATTTCTAAGAGGATTACGGACCAGGAAAGATTCCTGGATTTGATTCGTTGCTATGAAAGGTGGCTTCATATGTACTCTTATATTAATAAATTCTTTTACCTAAAACGTGGGGTAGCCCTCAAAACACAAAGTATTTGTATATTAGATAATATTTATACAATATGTTTGTATATCTAATTAAATACATTTATAGAGCAACATGTCTACTTATTGACAACTACTATATTACATCGACGCCCTGCAGTGTTTGTTATTTACCTCGCCGTTTTCCACCGCATAACACATAAATTAACATAGAGCTTAAAATAGATTTTTGTTTTTTAATTGCAGTTTTATGTATGTGATGACTAAGAGAAAAAATAAAATTTACGGTTGAGCGCCCAACTGAGACAAAACACCTGATGGTAAGTGGTTGCTGTGGCCCATAGACATCTACATCTATCTTCGTTTGCGAATTACATTCTGTGTGAAGCTTTTGTTATTTTATCCGAGCTTACATCTCTATCGTATAATACGTTTCGTGTATGTTACGATCTCATTATAGAATCCAACTACAAATTTTCATTCAAAAACAACATGAATGTTGCGTTCCATATCCAACGCCCAGCTGAATACCTTGTTACCTCATACTAAAATTAAAGTTTTTTTTTATACAATTAAGAGTGACAAGAAAGCATACAGTCCACTTTATGGTAAGTTGATACTGTGGCCCATAGACTAACATACATTGTCATCTCCTAGGACTAAGATGAAACGTCTTAAATCCTGTAATGAAACTGGCTTTCTACAGACTTTAGACCGAAACATAGCCGTGCGAGGCTGCTATTTTTGGCGTGGTAAGACGGTGTTACCAACCCAGACAGACTCCTAGGCAGAAAGTAGAGTCCTATCACCTAGCGGTAATTACGAATATACCTAAAGTATTATTTAGCTCATGACGTACACGTTTATTAATAATAATTTAGATTATAAGGATTATAATATCTACGTGGTAGAGTCATGCTGCAGCTATCTGTCTGTCACAGAATACCAGACTAAAATAGCAGCTTAACGTTGATGTGTTTCGTATGGCGAGTGTAGAGAACCGGAGACCCTTTTTGCTGGAAACGAGGCATTCCATCTTAGTTCTCACGGTTGATAACGCATCTGCATTTTGATTTGTAATCGAGAATAGATGTAGATTTCTATGGGTCACAGCAACCACTTACCATCAGGTGAACTGTGTGTTCGCTTGTCACACTTATCATATAAAAATAGTTCCCTATTTCTAATATCCTTTATTGAAAAAATATTTAATTACTTGAGATTATAAGGATTTGATTTTAAATAAGTAAACCTTTGTCATATTAGGGCATAATGAAACGATGTTTAACATAACGAAACAGCATTTTGATGTCTTCGCAAGACGCGACATCCGTTGTCTCGTTATTACGCCACGACGAAACAAGCACGTCTTGTAATTAATTTAAATTCGCAATATGTGAATGTGCGTTGCTTGTCCTTGTGATCACGCTGACAAGTGGTAGCGAGGTTTAATGTTGGGTGATCCATCATGTGATAATAATGTTAATAATTTGTAACGCTCCAATATTTTGACAACAACATTAATCAATTTGAGCGCGTGTAATAAGTTTTTATATAAAATACATTTAGGGCCTTAAAGTAAAGTAAACTTACAGCCTATATACGTTCCACTGCTGGGCAAAGACTCTCACTTCTGAGAGGGTTTTAGGGCAAGCGAATGTGCGCCGCGCTGCCTCAATGCATGTTAGCGAATTTCACATGTCTTCGAAATATTACATAAAAACAAAAAAAAAAAGAATAGGTCTAAACTAATTTTATAATTAATGTTTAATTGAAATAATACCATAAAAGAATTTCAGTTTAAAATTTATGCTTAAAAATTTCTAATAATTGCAGCAGGAACGGCGTTTAATCTCATTTATTTTATTCGTAAAAGTAGTAAAGAAACTTTTGGAATATTTGTAATTTTATTTACTCTTTTACGAAAGGCTGCAAATGTAACAAAATATTGTAACAAATCAATTAATGAAACAATCGCAAGCAACTATGAAAATAGTAAATAAAGAAAAATATCCATATTCATGATACATGAGCATTGCAATCAACGATTCCATCGCCTGTAATCCAATAGTTGATTCCGAAGTAAATTTCACGATTCCTTACTATTAGAATGCAACGCATGTCCCTGTATAGCATTAAGATAACAAAGTTCTGACCCACAACTTATCCTCCAAGTCCAAAAGATCTAAAAGACCCAAACTGTGATTAAAAGGGATCAAGAGTAGATTTTTTCTTGTTTACTTTTGAATTGTTATTGTCTATATAGGGGAGAGTGAGGCGGGGCGGCTTCATACAGTTTTTATAATTCGCTTTGTGTCGTGCTGTGTATTACGTATATCTCTTTCAATTTATGTCACATTGATAGTTTAACTATTTTAGTCTGTAGGTCAAGCAAAATATTACTAAAAAAATCACGTGCATGAATTTCCATAATGACTTGAAAAAAATATAGGAAATTGTATTATACCTTGTATTTTACGTGGTAGAGTCACGCTGCAGCTATATTATGGTTGTAGTACAAAGGGGTCGGCTTGACCGGGGAAGGACAATGCTCTCACAGAATACCAGCGTAAAATAGCAGCTTAATGATGCTGTGCTTCGTCTGGGAGTGTAGAGAATCAGAGCTCCTTTTTAATGGAAATGTGGCATTTCATCGTATTCCTCGGGGCTGATAACGCATCTACATTTTGATTCTTAGTCGAAGATAAATGTAGATGTCTATGGTTCACAGCATCCACTTACCATCAGGTGGACTGTGCGCTCATTTGTCACCATTAGTAGCGTATATTCATACGACCGGAGGGGCACATTCATACATGAAGGTAATACACATTTGAAAAAAGATAAAACAAGGATTAAAATCATTATTTATTCGATATACTTACATATATGTGCAATAAAACTACTTTGGCTTACGTTGCCGTTTAGGCAGGTAAATAAAAAAAAAACGATTTAACCAATTAAATGGTCGAATTTCAACCAGACGCGATCTTGTATTTATCTCAATTGATAGGACTCGCGTCTTCAGGGCTCTGTCTAAACTTAGATAAGGTACCTACTTTCACCACAAAATTCTATTATAGGTAAAGTAAGCACCGAACTTTGCTTTAACGAAAAGGTAAGCCGGATTAAAAGGCAAACTTAGCTTTGCAGTTGAAAAAATGTTCTCCCATACTACGTTGTATATCACTTTCCATAATCCAAACACAAACGTAAGTTTGTAATCGTAAATATTCCCCATATTGGTCAGAGTTGCCACGCTTGGTAGGCGGGTTAGCGACCACAATTTTTATTCCTCCATTCTATAGTGCGAGCGAGATAGAATAATATCCATCTCCCTCCCACTTTTTCCTATCTTGCCATGAAAGAAATATTATTTTATCTTAAATGACGCTTCGTTTTAATAGACGCTAGTAATTAATTTATTTGTATTTGTTATTCAATAATATAATACGTTTATCAATAATAATATACTACGAAAGGAACTTCGTTCCAACCGAATGTTCCACGACACTCACACATGTTTTTTCTTTTTTCTTTTCATGTAATTTCTAGTAAGTATCTGCAATTCCCCTGGTGTTGCAGTTGTTCACGGGCCGCGGTAGTCACTTACCTTCAGGTGAGTCAAATGCTCGTTTTCCCCCATCTTATATAAAAAAAAAATAGTATGCATACTTTGGGGAGGCCTATGTTCAGAAGTGGACTTTGATACGCTGTAATGAATGAATGAATGAATGATATAACTATAAATTAATAATTGTAGGATTTTGCCTATACATGTGATGTATACCTTGTTTCTTGTCAATAATGATTCTAGGTGAACGGAAGTACCCTATAGGTTTTGATGAGTGAGTTTGCGGAGATTAAAATATGTGCTATAAATCTCTGTACCTTTTGATTGCGTTGACGTATGATCTTGCTTTTTAAAACTCCATTATACCGTAGGCCTTAGTATTTGATATTAATTTCGACTTGACAATAGGGCCTCGATGGACAGACAGACGGACGGATGAAAAACACACATATAAGGGTTCCGTTTCTTTTGACGTTAGAAACCCTAAATATATAAATATTTACGGCAAGTTAATAAATCAACAAATTATATAAAATAGTACTCTGAAATTGTATGTCAGTAAAATCGTTTACTTCCAAAGCATTAGTAGTAGTTTCAGAGTACATAATCGTATATTATGGAATTTTAATGTAAACATACCAGTCTCCGCAACTCGTTTAGCGAAGTAGGACATTTCAATCCCATTAGCAGTTTCAAGCGTGCCACGCGTCTGCCCTAACAAAGTTGTAGTTGATTTACCGCGCACCCCTAACTGGAAAGTGACACGTTCACGACGACGAGACAAATAGGTGACGCTGTCGCTGCGTTCGGAAATTAATAACATTCTCTTGCTTCCAGAATTTATCAACGCATATAGTAATTATGTTATGTGAGAATAAGCCACGTTGCGAGTAGTATAGCTGCAGCACGAATTAGTTGGCTCGACTGGAGAAACAGAATACCACCTTTTTTACTGGTAACGAAATATTATAACTTAGTTCTCAATACTGACAACACAACTACATTTTGTTTTTTAATCAAGGATAGATATAGTTGTCTATAGGCGAAGTACCCACTGATTATCAGGTAATTTGTGTGCTCGTTAGCCAGCGTTATTTCTACTAAATAAATAAAAATATTAGGCTACTTGTCTTCTTCGTCCTTTTCACTGCTGAACATGGACATACCCGTTTCGGGGAGGATTTCTTTTAATGTTATTGCCCGTCGTAGGTATGTGTTCATCCCTGACGTCTGTAGTTTACGTGTGACGTAAACGGGATGGCTGTATTGCCATCTACCGGAAGCCTTTAGATATTTCTGGAATTTCCTATAGTCACCTCTTACGATATTTACGGGACAAAATGCGGTGATGGATTTTCCTACGCCAAAACCACAGGGTAAGGCTATTTCTAAGTTACTTCTTGATATTTATTTAATTAACTGCTGTATACATGTGTGACGAATGCGCTACAGTAATTATTACTTAAATAAAAATAAAAATATGTGTGCTGTTAATATTACCTAAAAAATTTGCCTCGTATTCACTGGACAAGTGAATTACAGTGTGCATAGCTGATAACCTCACACCGATGCTTCTCCCGTCACCTATCTATCATGTACATGATGTTATTTTTATTCGATAATGTTTAAAAACCTTGAAAGTCACAAGAGAAAAATAGTAGTAATGTAAAAAAAGAACACTGTTAATAGATTTATAAATTTTCTAGCGCGAGTATTAGAGAGTAGAACTTGGGAAGTTGCACAGGACACACATTACTTTGTTGCATAAGAAGGGTAAGAAATTCAGTATAATTACAAACTGTGAGACCTATTATCATAGTCCACTGGAAAACAACATTTTTTTATTAAGTGATAGAACTCTTTTTCCGCCTAGGCCGCCGTCAGGGTAGGTAACACCTGCCTTAAATTAACTCTGTCGCCAAGCAGCAGTTTAGAAAGCCAGTACAATAACAGGCTGTGAGGGATTACATCTTAGGCCCGTATTAATAAACGTCACTCAGCTCAAGTACACGCACTTGAGTACAATCTTGAGGTTATGATCTTATTAATATACAAATCTCAAGATGCGGTTTATGCTTACGATATCAGCCGATTGCCACACTGATTAATAAACGAAACTCAACTCTCAAGTGTGTGTATTTGAGTGCAAGTCACAGAACAGTATTCCTAAGTACAGCGTTTTGAGATACTGTTTTTATGTGTTTATTAATTAGCAACGATCTTGAGATGCTGATATCGTAATGGCAGCGTATCAAATGATTACGCATTTGAGTTCGTTGTTGCGTAACGTTTATTAATACGGGCCTTAGTCCTCGGAGATGATAACGCATCTGTAGCCACTTATTATCACTGGAACTGTACGTTCGTTTGTCACTTCAGTTATATATAAAAAATATAGAGAATAGTAGTATTATCCATTTACTATCAGGTGGATTGTAAAAATCTAGTATAAAAATCGTGAAACATGGTTAGCTGATCCCCAAGGCCAGCAATTTTGCCATTTTACTATCATAAACTCTTAACTTTCGAAATATGACGTAACAATAAAACAACACGACACGTAAAGCCGTTTTCGTGAAGCGAATTATTTTCGCTTTGGCATTGTATTGGATTAAATTTGGATTTCAGCACTTTGAGAGAACGTGACATGCCGCAAGAACAATGGTCGCTTGACGTGCAGACTTAGTGTTTCGTCTGAGCGCTAGCACGATTTGCCACGTATCTCAGCAATAGGCAATTTGAACACGCCGGAGGGCTTCTTTTGTAGGCTTATCACATGACATGAAATGTATATCAATCAGGGGCGTAGCTACCGCCGTATCAGCCGTATCAATGATACGGGCCCCCGGGCTACAGGGGCCCCGGACGTATGTAAGCAAAAATTCTAAGGACTGCTATGGGACTGGACGTTGGTTTCAATTGTTTGGCTAGCTTAGTTCCTAGGAGTATTAATTGTAAGTAATAACTTATAATCAATATATAATTATTTTAATTCAATGCGAGAGTTTTTGTTCTTTTTGTGAAAAATCTCTACCCTTCATTTGGGCCCTCCCGACAAATTTTGATACAGGGCCCCTCTAAGGCACGCTACTCCACTGATATCAATACTACTTTTTTTTTGTAAATTGAAAAATAATAACTTTAGCAGGAATCAGTTCTTCTACAAGAAGTGTGGTCTATCAAATCACAAGTAATGGCGGAGGCGATCGTGACTATTTTCGCAGACTTGACGAAACGTTTTTACGTTTTATGGAAACATTTTTGTGTCACATTGGCAAAATCATATTAAGTTATAAGAAAAGACAAATCAAATCTTAAGTAGTTAATATATAATCGTAGGCTTAGCATATTTATTAATATTTTGCAAAATATCTGCAATCAAATGCTACGATCGTCAATCTGCCAGCCACGCGTAACTTCAAGTCAAATCCTCTCTACCACGAGAGAAGCCAATGTCCAGCAGTGCACTTTTAGGGGGCGGATGATGATGATAATGATTATGATGATGATAATGATGACGCTGCTGGTGGTGGTGATGATGATGATGATGTTGATGATAAAAACAAAATGATTTTGAGGCATAATGATTTAATCATTTTAGATTGATTTGTAGTAATAACCTCAGTGTTATAGATTTTAACACTAAAAATGCAAACGATTCATGGATAGGGTTCATCGAAAATGATAATATGAAATAGTGCCAGACTATACGGTTTTACATACATTCTTTGATACTAAAACATTTCCAGTATGGCCGAGTGTATATGATAGGAATTCATTTACACTCGGCTTTGATTAACCTTAGAGAAATGATATTCTTCTCATTTTTATAATTTCACATTGAGTGAATATCTTTAAGTATATGTTATAGGCAAATGTTAAAGCTCCGGCGGTTCTAGGTCTGACTAGTCAAACCTCAGGTTTGACATAAAGTTTTAGTCAAAGTCCAAATAAATGACGTTTTCTGCTTTTGACTAACGAATTTTTGTCTAATCTAGGAGATACTAATTTGGACAGTCAAACACCGAAATTCAATTTCATGAAATCAGGGTTTGACCACTCAGACCTCAATCAGGTATTGGAATGTATTAGCTTATCAGATTAGGTATAATAAAAGGACATTTTTTTAATTTTTATGTTTATTGTTTCAATATTATAATCATCTCACCTCACTTTTTTTTGACAGAAATATTGATACAAAGTTACTTATAAAGTTCGTCTTAGTTCTTCTAAAAATACTTCAGTCAAAGATCGAAATTGGACTTTATTTCGGGGTTTGCCAAAAGACCTTGGTCAAACCTAGGATAAGCCGGTCGTTCCGGGAAGAGACTGCATATCTTTGATTATGACATATATTATAAAAATCTATACATATAAAAAAATCTTTGGAACCAATTTTGTTTCAACTGTGATGCGAAGCGAGGACTTATGTGTAAGCAATCTAGTATTCAGGTCCCACCAAACCAGGCGGGCGTCAAATCTAACTGCATAAACTTTCATGGTGTTCGTGACTCTTTTATCCTCTTTCGTTTTGTGTTCGTGCTAAATGCTATTGTTGCTAATGCCTAGGGTTGTTTGTTACCCGTACGTTATAATGAAGTACTGTACGTTATTTTAGACAAACGCACTTTATGCTTAATGATAACAATAAAATACGTGAAAATACTTAGTTTTACCTACTATGCCAATTTTTATATTTCATTATTTTTTCACATGACATGTTAGCTATCCATTCCAGTCACGCATTTATATACTTTTCTTCTCCTTAGCATTTTCAGAGCTTTAACTTCAATCATTATTTCAAAAAATAATTATTTATATATAAATTTTTTTTAAAATACATCTTAATTTACACTTAGAATTTAAAGATGCAATTAAGGTTTATACTAATAACAAGTATTTCTCAAATGTTGCTAGAAGCAACAAAGGATTGGATAAAAAGCAAATCAAATTAGTAATAGGTACTTTATTTTCACACATGATTCTTTTTTTCTTCTAACGTATTTTTTAAATAGGTGGAATACCTACTTAAGACAGAATTATTTTAACTAAATAGAATAAAACAAAGTCGCGTATCTCCCTCTATGTATTTGCTTAAAACTACTCGACGGATTTTGTAACAAAAACTGACTTCTTAATATAAAAATAACAACAAAGGGTAACTCTCTAGTCACAAGTACTTATTATGCAGAAATAATTTTGCAAATTGGGTAAATTTTAAGCCCTCGCACGTTACTGTTTAATCTGTGGCGCATGTCGTGTGGCGTCAAGCTCAACTCGAGCGGATTTCTGCCAAAATGGGGTAAATTTAGCGACGCGCGTGACACGCCTAATAAATAGTCGTGACTAAGGCACAATGCTAGCACTTATAGCATCTGCCATAAACGTGGCAGCAGTTACCAATTTAAATTAAAACATGACACAAATTTTAGGAAAGTAATTTGAAAAAAATACAAAATAACGCATTTTGTATTTTTTTAAATTACTTTCCTAAAATTTGTCTCATATTTTAATTAATTAAAGAATACATGTGACAGTCTAGTCACTAACACTAAACTTTAGTATAGAAGTACATATATCTTTATAGCTTTAGAGCTATAAAATCGTGCGTAACTTTCATAATTTTATCTTTAACATCAGCTATTTTAATTCCACTGTAGGACGCCATCGTTTTTAAGCAAACGCAAAATGAAGCAATTTATAAATACCTACTTCTGCTTGATTTCGCTTCTTTATACGAGTATACTTTATTTGCATATCGAATGCCTAGTGCACTTTTTTAACTATTTTAAGCTCTTGACTACCATTCCATTTGATGATAGGTGTTGATGCAGCCAAAGATGAACCTGAAGCAAAAGCTTAGCAAAATCCTTGAAGACATCAAAATTGTAATCGGATGAAAAACAGACGCTGGCAAATTATTCCACTCCTTTGGTATAAGCATTACGAATAACGAAGTATAAACCTTTTGGTTCGAATGCGTATTATATCGTTAACAAAAGGATGGAGCCAGTCGTGTGTCTGGTGGTGCGACGATTAAATAGAATAGAAGGAATAAAGTTATGCAATTCCTGCGATCAGTTTTAGAAATGAATCTTGTAAAATACCGAAAGTCTGGCAACCTGTAGTCGAGCATGACTCGTAAGATTGGTTTCAACTATATTGATAAATGCCTTTTGTGAGAAATTCACACGCTTAACTATAGCTTGTCTTTTGAACTGGATTTTGTCCCGACTAGTCCGAGTACACAACTGATCTTATCTCCGAATATGGTCGTATCTTCACAAATGTGCTTTCATCTGCGTATCGCGCAGTTATATTAAAAACTTAAGATGTTTAATATATTCACCAAATTTATATAAAACTACACCTGAAGTATAAACTTTCTAGAGAAAAAAGAATCATCAAAATCGGTTCACAATTGACGAAGATATTGCTTGTACATACAAAAAACATACAGTCGACTTGTTAACCTCCTTCTTTCTTTGAAGACGGCTAAAAAGGCCAATTTATATGGTTAATGATCATAAAACTTTGTCTTTGTTGGTTTAACTGTAAATGCTTTACAAACATACCATGTTTTTTTAAATCAGTTTTTAATCCCGATAGAAGTTTCTTTAATCACAAACTTCTTAACTCTTTACTGAAAATTATTCATGTTCCTGAGCAGTGATTTCGTCTTTTTATGTCGCAGAGCGGATGCTCGATGCACAATATTTACATATTTAAAATATCCCGCAGAAAAAGACGGAGTTTCATTAATTAACGGAAATACTTTGCAGTTTGTTCCTTTGAGATTTTTTTAGCAAATGGATAGTTAGTTCTGTGGGTTTTTAATTAACATCTTCATCTTCATTACAGCCTTTGAAAGTCCATGTGCCTCCTCTTGGCAGGCGGGTGGGAATTCGTAGATTTTTATTTCTTTCACTTGTTATCAGAAAGATGCTGCTGCACATTTCCGATTTCATTTGCCTTTGTCGCCTCTTAACATTTTCACTGTCCGGTTTCCAGACACAATAGTAAGACAATAGCAGTGCCCTATATGTAGTGCACGGAACAGCGAAAGGGTTAAGCTACCTAATATACATTAGTGAATTCTCTTACGCTGTCACTAGACGGTTTAAACAGTAGAAAATATTATAGTTTAAAAGTTCATTATGAACTCTGTGGTCAGAACAGTCAGTAAACATTATCATTTTGCAATAATAATTACATTAAACGTCAATGAACACTTGACCTTTTTCATTAATAACGTTTTACTTTATATTATTTATTAAACCAAATATAGAACAGGTCTATAATCAATGCTTATTCACAATGAAAAAAAATCTTGGTCTGAACTAGATAACTATATATTTCTATCTCAAAACTCTTAGCTCTTTAAAAGTATTTAATTTGTTACTTTGAAAATTGATAGCCCATAAATGTGAATGGAAATAATGTACGTCGTGATGGTCGAATTCTAAGCAACAGATCAACAAGCAGTAGAATTCATGACACTAGAGTCATATTATATGAAATTAGCTGTCGGTGGGAATGGATGGGTGCTACCATCTGCTTGGGATTCTTATAATTAATAAAATTTAAACCAAAGTCATGCATACCACTGCAAGACTTTAAGATACTGTAAGCTTGTCCTGTGTAGATTGGACTAAAATTAATATTCAAGAGCTGAAGTTGTCCGGGATAACTGACATTTTGAAGTCAAACATCCCCACCCCCTCGATCATGGGTGCTGTTAAGCACCCGAAACAACAGGAATTGAAAAGTTAAAATTAAACGCGATAAAATCCGTAATATTAATTTCATTTAAATTCATAATTTGTTTATTTTCTTTTCTTTAATTTTTTTATTTATTTAAGTTTTTTTACGCATTAAAGGCGTTTTGTATATATACTAGACATAATGGCCATTTTCTCGTGCAGATGATTCGACCAGTTTAATTCATTCCGACGGAATGGTACCGTTTGAATTATGAAACATGAAACAAGTTTTAAACTTTAACAACTGTCGCTCGCTGCTGTGTCTATGTAGTTGGCTGTAAAAGAGCGTCGGTTGCGAATATTTAGCACTCATAAAAGTATACCGCACAAAACTCACTTTATGCGTCTTAATAATATAAAAATACTCTTGATGTATATGTATACTCGTAGATCAGCGTGATAACGGTACAGTTTTATGAATTGTCTGTTATTTGTTATTGTGGTCCATAGACAGCCTAAGCATAAAGGAGACATTAAGAACTAATGAGATAAATAAGTACATATACACACGAGTTATGATAAAATTATATACTCAATTAGGAATTAATATGTAGATGTCAGTGCGCCTTAGAACTTAGATCGAATACTCGTACTTCGTTACCAGTAAAAGGATCTCCGATTGTCGTCACTTACCATATATAACAGTAGATTCGTGGTGAAATTTCACACTGGTATACAATATATATATAATATGTGCAAGCGTGGTCCTTCCCTATTATAACCTATTCGTATTACAGCCAAAATACGCTGAGGCGTGACTTTGGCATGTTGTATAGTTAACCAATTGAACTTTATTTAATATTAATAATAAATAATAAATTTGTCCGTGGTTCACAAATAGAGGAGAAGGGAGGAGAAATAATGACATCTATCTGCTTATAATGCTAATAATAAAATTCCATATCTGTGTCTGTATCGTATTGTACGTGGTAGAGCCATCCTGCAGCTATATTAATAGTATAGTTGTAGCACCAATGGATCGGCTCGACCGCGGAAGGACCACGCTCTCACAGAATACCAGCGTCAAATAGCAGCTTAACACTGCTCTGTTTCGTATGGTGAGTGTAGAGAAGTGGAGACCCTTTTTACTGGATAAGAGGCATTCCATCTTAGTCCTCACGGGTGACAACGCATCTGGATTTTGATTCGCAAACGAGGATAGATGTACATGTGTATGGGCCACAGCAACCACTTACCATCAGGTGGACTGTGTGCTCGTTTGTCACCCTAACCTATAAAAAAAATCTATAGCCTTCTTTGTGTGAAGTTGGGTACAGGTGTCTATGAACTGCAGCAGCGACTTACATCAAAAGAACTGTAAGTTCGTTTGTAACTAAAGTAGTTTTTAATTTAAAAGAAACAGTGAAGACTGGAAGAAGATAGTAAAAAAGTTTTCCAATACGTGCTGATCGTCTTGTTGGTTCTAGACTTGTTTATTTTTTATTTAATTAAAATTTTAATGAATAAATTCATTTGTGTTGGCAACGGGAACCGATCTCCGAATTTTTCCAGAAGTGCTTGGCGATTTCACTTGATAATAAGTTGCGTTTTGGATGGAAGAGCTACAACCTTTTAATAATGGAATATAAAGGGCGGAATTAATGCCAGTTAACCCTACATGATTTGAGAAACTGTGGCAGATGTAAACAGTCACTTCATATATGTAATAAATAAATAATAAAGATATAAGATACAATAAAATGCAAATAAATAGAATATGGTTAGTAAAATATATATATGTTTTTCGTTAATTAATATCTACTATATAATATAGAATAAATATATAAGCGGGTACTTATGTACTCACTTAACTTAATTAAATTTACGTCTATTAACAACGTCGGCCGATAATGCAAATTAGTCGTTACTGTGTCGAAATCGCTCGTTACTGCGTCTATGTATGCTACATTTTAGGAGTAGATTCATTTACACAACGATTCTACGAGTACGTTGAGCTCCTAATTGGCTAATGCGTTTTCTTCCAACTAACATCATTGTGTACAATATGCTCGAGTTCACGATTGCTTAATACAATTTATCACAACACAGACAGAACAGAGGGTCTGTAATATAGAAATTTCTGGTGGCATTAATAAGAAGTTTCAATATATTTTTTACGTACTAGTAATAATTAATAAGATAGATTTTTAAAATTATTATGTAATTTAATCAAATATTTTCAGCATCATATAAAATGCTAAAAACCTGAAAATATTTTCCGTTAATAAACTATAAATTTGAAGCATTAAAACTTCAAAAATATAGTGTAGATCATCTACGCAGCGGAAACTCACCTTACGCGTTTTCTCGTATGTACATGCCCAATTTTTAAATGCTTAGAGGAAAGATATATAATAGTGACATATTGGGGCGGATTGGGCTATGTGTTCCAGACGGGTACGTATGGAAACGGCTGCGGTCGCGGCTGCTGGTCGTGCCGCGCGCCCGTTCCAATTTACTCGACAAAACGCCTTTAACGCGAACGTCACGCATTCTTAATAGAATGGCTGAAGATATTGACCTATTCTGTTGCATTTTGAATTGGTGGAATTTTAGGATAAGGGTGACAAATGAGCACACAGTCCACCTGATAGTAAGTGGTTGCTGCGGCCCATGGACATCTACATATATCCTCTATTACAAATGAAACTGCACATGCGTTGTCACCCGTGAGGACTAAGATGGAATGCCTCATTTCCAGTAAAAAGGGTCTTCGGTTCTCAACACTCATCATACGAAACACAGCAGCGTTAAGCTGCTATTTTACACTGGTATTCTGTGAGAGCGTGGTCCTTCCCCGGTCGAGCCGACCCATTCGTGCTACAACTATACTACTAATATAGCTGCAGCATGCTGCAGATTGTTTACAATTTGTTACAGTTAATGACCACATTTTTGTTATGCACAAAAGAATTACAATTTCGCATTAGGTAGTTCCCAGTTATTTTTCTCTTTAAAATTAGCGACCACAAATTATTCCTTAGGGCGTGGTAAATGAAAAAAAAAATCAAATAGTTTTCTTTGCTTGGTTCATTTTCTGAGTAGCGATTTTGTTCTTTTACTTTTATGAAGGAGTGTTCGTTGCATGATATTTACATATTTCAAATATCCCGCAGAAAAGCGCCAGAGGCAAAGATAGTTTTATTAATTAACGTAGGTACTTCTGGTCTTTTCCTTTTAAAGTTTTTACTTTAGTGAGACATTTTCACTGTGGGCCTTATTCGAAATACTTTATTTTGTAAATAATATTATCTGTGTAAATAAAATAGTCTCTGAATAAATCTTGCTCGCGTAACATAGTAATGTACGTTGTTTATTACGATAATATAACTGAAACTTAAAATGATCATACAGTCGTACTAAAAATATAATTATTCTCAGTAATTCTAGTACTAGGAACATATGTATATTTTATATTATCTCAATAATACATTTTTAATATAAACCAAGAAAGACTTTCCTTGCTTTAGTAGGCTTCAAGAAAGAAATTCGAAAAATTTCTAAATAGTTTTATGTAGTTTTATTTGATCTTGCTTTTCCATAAGTGTATTTATTTTCATTTATAATAGGTTTTCACGGTACAGTTCTTTGAACGATGTCATCCGAAGGCCTCTTGTCTCTATAAATGTTCCCTCGGTTTTATAGCCTTGAGGAATATTTAGAGACGATGGCAAGAGACCCGACGGTATGACATTGGGCCCTTGGGACAAAGGTAAAGCCCTAGTGTGGGATGCTAATGCGTAGATACTTTGGTGGCCTCTCATCTCAGGGGTACGTCGTTTAGAGCCGGGGCGGCATCAGAGGCAGCTGAACTAAGTGTCTGAGAGATGACTACATATTTGTGTAATGATTTCTTATATTTACGCGAACACTACACATTGAATAAAACTATTGTTTACAGATTTTATCGCGTTTAATTTACTATTTTAATTCCCGACGTTTCGGGTGCTTTACAGCAACCCATGGTCACGGGGGAAGGGGCTGAGATGTTTGACGTCCCGATGTCACAGCCCTGCTACCTTCAGTTTTTTAATATTAATTTCTGACTTCAAGGTACTGTAAGTTCATTCTGCGTAAATCGAACCAAAAATTAATATTAAAAAAACTGAAGGCTATCTAGTTCGTACCCAAGCTCAACTTAGTAAACTTGAGCGAATTCAGAATTATTGTAAGTACAAGGTTTATATTTTGGATTACGTAAAATATGACCATGTGTCTCTTTTTCGTACTAAGCTCAAGTGGTTGCCAATACGACTTTATCGGAACTGCTCATGTATTCTTATTTACCTCTTGTTTTATCACACCGACTTACGCTACCCCTGTCATTCCAGTGTGTGTCAGTCCATTCACTGGTTGTCTGGAAGAAATTGCTGTCAGCTATAAGACCGCTCGTTGTATACTTTTTTTTAAATATATATATTGTCTATATATTTTGTATGGTGTGCAATAAAGAATGTTAAATAAATATATAAAAAAATTAATAAAAGATGTGACTGATAAAGAAGAAGAATTATATAGTTCTGCAATTAGCAGGTTCGTTTATAATGGAATAAATTAATAGTAAAAAAACAAAAACATTTTTAAAACAAGCTTTTATTGAAATGCTCTGAAAAGAAAATAATAAACTTTAAATTAAATCAAATCCATCAATTTATTACAAATTGATGGAAATATATAAATATAATTTGCGAAATTATACCCTTAAATATTTGAAAGCCATTAAATCCTAAGACTAAAATACGTTAGATGCAATATCTCTGAGAACAAAGATCAAACTATGGGAAGTCTAGCGTCCATATCTAGTGGACTTATTCGGTAAAGAAGAAAAGAAGAAATAGTTATTATACTCGTATTTAAGCCTGTTAAAATCGCTATACTAAATGCAATCATACATTATCAAATGTTTGGTACTCGTACGTGAGTTTTCTGTACATTTTTAAAGTACATAGAATTTGTACGAGTAACAGTGAACAATTCCATAGAGAGCGCATAACAATGCGACAAATTATTTTCCTTGTCGCATTCCTTTCCTGGGTAGCAAATTTATCTTTTTACTTTTAAGAGTTGCTGTGCATTTCTCGAGTATACACATTTCAAATATTTTCGTGAAGAAACCCACGAAGCAATAATTTGATATTTACTAAATATTGAAAATACTTTCTTAATTTACCCTAATGGTTTTAAAACTGAATAACGAAGCTGTACCACAGATTAAATAATATTAGCAGTACTAAAAATCTTAAGGTTAATAATTTTAATTAAATTAAAAAAAAAATTAAAAAAAATGATTACCTATTTCAACACATTTAGGACATTATCCTTCCACCTTAATACAGTCTATAATTTACAGGCTAAAATTAGGACAGCTCCCTGGCGCAGTGACTTAGTAATGAGTTGTAGCGCTACGGGCCGCGGAACAAGTATTTGTATCCCGCACGGAACAAGTATTTGTATGGCCTACAATAATTGTTCCGGGTTTGGATGTTTGACGCAACCTATATGTATTAGCTCTAGTTTGCCAAGATATTTGAGCATAGTTACAAGTTGTTGCTCTGCTCCATTGCCCTATCGGATATTATGGTTTGAGTGGTCAAAGAGACGATACTCTGTCTGTGACTAAATGTCTTGCTAAGGTCTACTAGTAATAATTCTAACAACGAACACTTGCCGTGAAAATGGCTGCCGTTTTGCGGCGGTGTAATAGAATTATAACACGTTAATGTCACGCGAACGCACATCGATATCGAAAAAGGCGACTATGAGAAGTACAAGAAAACGAAGTCCGGCGACGCGAGTAGCTTTTCTTTCATAAAAGAGGGCTAGCGAGAATGCTGTTCATCTGATGGTAAGTGACTATCGCCGCCCATGAACAACTGCAACACCAGGTACTTGTAGGTGCGTTGCCGGCCGGGCTACGTCAAAGCTGCGATAATCAGCCTGCCAAGCATTTAGATTGTTCCAAATTCTCCCTACAACGTGAGAGGATCATGTCTAATAATGGACCTTTAGGGGTTGACTAAGAAAAAGAAAAATAACGTCTTACAGAAGTTAATGAAGTAAGCCGCAGCTTGTAGTCATATTTCATTCCTCAAACTTACCCGTGACCGAAACAACTAAAGCTGACAATATAATTGGTCAAATACTCTAGAGAACAGATAGCTTATTTGACATACAAAGGCATATGACTTTATAGCGCGAATTTGCTTTAATCGTTACGATTGGCAGATAGATTGATGGCCACAAGTCGTTATATACATAAACATGCATTAACAAATAATTTTCATTTTGTTTTAATATTTTTTTAAAACTTTTATCGGGGTTTTTATCATATTTGTATGACTGACTGGTCTGAGAATACACTTTTGTTTTGTGTGCAACATAGCGAATAAAACGATTCGGAAAAGTGCCAATATATTTCTTTGACAAAATTCACAGGCACGTAATACAATTTTGGAAACAAGCCAACGCATAAACAGAAAAGAATAACTTATTTCTTTACAATCAAAAGTGCCGAACGATAACTGTCCCAAATTCAAAACCAAGTCTCGAGATACACCATTTAATCGAGTTGTGCGCTACAGTAAACATAATTTATATTTCTGTTAGAGTTACAATTTGTATTTCTGTATCAAACTCGATTATCAAGGACGCGTGCTTGTAAATTAATAAAATTAATCGTATAACCTTCGTAGTTTGGGAGTCAGCTAGAGTTGAGACAAGAGTTGTTACAAATCTTTTGCTACAGTATAAAACTGATTCATTTTAGGAAGATATATTTCTTGAGCGTGACGTGAGAGATATAAGTGACAAATATGGCGCGAGGAGCTTGCGCCGCTCTGGTTGGAAACTTCTAGTTTTGCCGTCGTAATAAAATGGCGGTGTATAAAGATGGCGTTGTCGGTGCTCGGTTAGGGGCGGGCTGGAACTATTTGTCGCCCTGACATTTGGTTGCACCTCGAGTTCTGTTGTGATAAATGAGCGTAAGCCGACGTGTTTGAAATATGATGAAATGTTGAATTCCTCAGTTGAAACTGTCGTGAAACTGATACGTTATGAATTATGTTTGTTATGGAACACTACAATGTTTATTCAAGGACTTAAACAATTTTTTTATTGTTTTATAGATCGATCTGTCCACCTGATGCGCTCTCATCCCTGAGGACTAAGATGGAATGCCTAATTACCAATAAAAATGGTCTCCGGTCCTCTACACTCATCATACGAAACACAGCTCAAATAGAGAGCGTGGTCCTACCCCAGTCGAGTCGACCCATTTGTACTGCGGCCATTATATAGCCCCAGCATGGTTCTATCACGTAACGATTAATGTTTAAACCGAGGTTTTTAAATTATTTATTTCTTTCAGTAGCAACAAAATCAAAAATTAAATATTTTGTCCTCCTTATTGGATTTTCTTCATCCATTAGTACTTTAGTATTAAACTAACAAACTGTGTACTAAGGAAAAATGCCGCGTCGCAGTCTTTAATAGTAAAATACTTAGCCCTGTTACAATTTGAATCAGAATACAGTTGCAGGTGCGTTGCTGTTTGGCGTCAGAAATAGATGGACTTCTAGACAGAAAAAAGAACTAAAGGTCTTTACAAGAATGCTTTAAATGCCATCATCGTTATCATAATCGTCATTACAACAATTAAGTTCACTGCTGAACATAGATCCCCAAGGAATGCCATAAAGCACTGTGTTATCCCCTGCATTCATCGATTTCCTGCATATCTGATAGGACCTGACTTGATAGGTTGTCACTCATTTGAGAAGAGTTCTACAGTTTGCTTACCAGTACGATCGGTTCATCTATCTATACTGCTGGTCCGTTGCCACTTCACCTTACTGAACTTATGAGCTAGCTACTCTGGTTTTACTGCGGATATCTTTATTACGAAGTCTTTCCCACAGAGTAACTCCGAATATAGCCCTCGATATAACACGCAGAGAGACCTTGAGCTTTCTCATGTGGCCAATAATGAAGGACCACATCTCAGACCTATGTCATCACTGGCATCACGCACAAATTGTACACTTTTGTTTTCTAAATTTAAAGAATGGTTTCGAAAAGTAAATATGATGAGAAGATGTGCCGTTATTTCATGAACCATGTATGTAACGTTCATCATTGACGCCCATAGTTTATTTTCATTGGTAAAAAGCTGATTTTTTATGGTTTGTAATCAAAAAATAAAGGTTAGTTTTGTTTATTAATGTTGTGTTAACTTTAACGTGTATATTAAAAATAATTAATTCAAAACTGAACATAATTATGAAAGCTTCATGCAGTACATTCAATATTCTTTATTCTTTAGCTCATTGCCATTTACATCAAATCAAGAATTGAACACTCTATTTACAGAACCATAAATAGTTACATCGCGGACTGCAAAGCTCGAAAAATCAGGACTCGTTGCCATGACAACAGTAGGCTCTTGCCCGCAGCTGTTTATGAAAATTGTTTCCGAGTTGGACGAAATTTCTCCTTTGAAGTTTCAAAGATTAATTTTTGTTTAAAGGTCTCAATAATAAGCACAAGTAGGATATAATATTCTTAATTTATAGCAAAAACATATAAAGAACTCATCGAATCAGTCGTAAATATTATCGGAATACTTTTCATTATTTGATAACAATTTTAAGATGCTTGAAATTGAACCACGAAATGGAAATACAGTTACACGTAACATGAGCATATCAAAAGTCTATTCCGTAAGTAGTCTACAAACTGAGCCGCGTTAGTTGAGAGCATTATCTTTTAAGTGTTAGAGTCACACATTAGCGTATTATAGCTGCAGCGCGAATAGGTTGCACAGAATACTAACGTCTAATAGCAACGTAATAAAGTTCTATGGTAACTTCTTCATAGTTCAAGATACTTGGAATTCCTTGCCTAGTGACATTAGGAAAGCAGAGATAGTATTTATTCACAATTAGGGTAGACCGTGAGTTCCTTTATGACCCTTACTTAAATTTCATGGTACGCGAGCAAACCGAGTTCGATCTTGGTCGGCATCACTGAAAGTGCTAGTTGCAATTTTGGTTGCTGTTTACCACGTGCTAGGTAAAGTAGTAAACCTGCATATCTGAGAAAACAACACGCTTAATTCTCTACAATTTATTATACATTACATTCAACATGTACTCTTACATTGCATAAGAGAGAGCCAGTATCTAGACTAGGCTAGTGGGATATAAATGTCCCATTAACTTTATAGGAAATGGGCGAATCGTGGTCTGAGGGCTTTAGTTTAATTGTAACGATTTTTGGATGGGCATTAGACGTTGAAGAGGTACAGACTCAGTATAGCGCCGTAGCAAGCCGTAATAGCACCAGTAAATAATTAAACCAAATTCCAAATTAAATTCCCAGCCATAGACGAATTTTAAAATGGTTTTTCTCCATCTCTCAAAATCCTATAAAAAAAATCGAAATAGAAGAGTATTTCGATTTTTTTTATAATACGATAGGGTGACAAATGATCACACAGTCCACCTGATGGTAAGTGGTTGCTGTGGTCCATAGACATCTACATCTATCCTCGTTTGCGAATCAAAATGCAGATGCGTTTTCACCCGTGAGGACTAAGATGGAATGCCTCTTTTCCAGTAAAAAGGGTCTCCAGTTCTCTACACTCACCATACGAAACTAGCAATGTTAAGCTGCTATTTTAAGCTGGTATTCTGTGAGAGCGTGGTCCTTGCCCGGTCGAGCCGACCCATTCGTGCTACAAATATACTGCTAATATAGCTGCAGCATGGCTCTACCACGTATAAAATTTGTCACCCGTGAGGACTAAGATGGATTGCCTCTTTTCCAGTAAAAAGGGTCTCCGGTTCTCTACACTTACCATACGAAACACAGCAATGTTAAGCTGCTATTTTACACTGGTGAAAGCGTGGTCCTTCCTCGGTCATGCCGATCCATTCGTGCTACAACTATACTACTAATATAGCTGCAGCATGGCTCTACCACGTAAAAAAAGTAGTCTAATAGTCTAAGGCCATGAACTTTCTGTTAATGAATTGTCAATGAGAGATAAATATTATACAAGTGGTAAAATTAAAAAATTTCTACAATGAACTTCAATATAAATTATTGAAGATTACTCAAAAACTACTGGTCAGACCTTGATCAAATTTATATAGAACCACATGAAAAGCACCAGCTTTAAAATTAAAAAGAATCATCAAAATCACATAAGAAATACAGTCAAATTAAGTACCTCCTTCTTTTTGAAATCGGTTAAAATGGATTCAATATGGCAATTTAAACGTAAAATTTAAATGGTTAGACGTTGGAGCGCTGGTTGGGTTTATAGAGATATACAGGGAACATCTGTACGTAGTAACAGCTCGCAAGCACGCGAATAATGTTCCACTCTAAAATAAACTTGCTTTGAAATTTTAGATGCAGATGACAAATGGCACTTGGGAGTCGGGAGCTGGGAGAGTCCGCAACTTGTACACAAGCCGGAGATTGCGTCACATGTGACGGTCATATGAGTTACCCTGTGAACTGTTGGTGGTATCATTTCTCCCTTTTTAGTTGAATTTAAAAAAGGAGTTTTTTAATTCAATATGATTTTTTATAAGTTTGTTACGCGATATCTTTGTTAATCGTGAACCAATTTGAACGATTTTTTTTTATTGAAAAATTTAACACTTCAAAAGTGGTCTCATATAAGTACTTCTTTTATAAACTATGACTTAGCACTGACATATTATGGAGATATAATGGGGAAATTATTTTATTCTTATTAGTTTCTCAATTTATTATTGTTTGGATTTTACTTTTAATTCAAAGTTTATTTTTTGACACTAAGGTTTATATTTCCATTGTATTAAATGCATTTTGTTAAACTGCTTGGCTGCGCAACTGTTACAGTAGTTTATATGCAAATATGTATCCATGTGGACAAAGATTTTAATTATTTATAATTTACATATTTCTTTGTAAATATAGCATGTGTTTAAAACAAATTGACTAGATTATTTTGTGTCGCCTTTGCGCTACAAATAGTTCTTTGAATTTGTCATTTAGATTATGGCATCTATTGCTTGAGATGAAGATTTTTTAAGCATGGCGGTATTTAAAAAAGTATAAGTTTATGCATTAAGATGTTGGTAAATGTAGGGTGTATTTTCTAAAATTAAATCAAGGTTCATGATGTAGGGTTTATATTATTTAGGGATTTATGCCTTAACGCAATATAAATAGTTCGAACAACCAAGAAAACAAGGAATAAATAAAATGCCGATTCCTCCAAAATGAAAACATGTTATGAGATTACTAGAATTTTCACAAAACATTCATGAAGTTTAAATTCTGTGTTTTCCGGGCATCAAGACAATCTTAATATAATAAATTTAGTATCATATCAACACACTTAGCTAGATTCCCTTAAAAGGCTGTTATAAAGTATCTATACCTATATTTAACGGTACTTAAGCCTTAAAACTGGGGAAGTTTAGTCGCTATTGCTTTAAGTGAACTCCGCGAGATGTCACTGCGGCGAACTCATCAATCTTAAAAGTTCCTATTGGGGGAGAAAGCGGGAGACGCAACGATCTATTTCTCTTAATGCTTCGAAACCACATTCATCAATTCGCGCAGCATAAATTAATGCGTATCATTACGTAAACAGCTATTTTGCGTTAGTAACATTTTAACCAGGACGTAATAAATGGAAATCCTTTGAGTTAAATATTTACAAGAGAAATCGGCATTACATTTCTTCTAACCTCAAAGTCTCTATCTCTGATTGCAAACGTAACGAAAACCGTTCATCTTTGTCAAGGAATTTCATCAAGAGACGGATGTAAAGGGTCGCCTTTGGCAACGTGGCGAGTACACAGCATTCGCATGTAAGAAGTTCTTTGCTTAAATTTCACGAATATACGCAAACCAAATAAGTCAAAGCGAACGCTCGTCCCGAGTACACTTTATGGCGTTCTGGTCTCTTTTATGCAATGAATGTCTTCATACGTTGCTTTATCTCTTCACTTAATAACGTTTCTCGTACGTCCCTTTATCCTTTGACGTAATTTGCATTAACTGATGTGCTTCGAAGTACTAACACAGTTACTAAATGTGCATGAATATATGAGGAACAGAATGTACAATATTATAAAGAATCAGGGATTTATGCGTCTAGCAAATGTAGCTTTTATGGTTTTATAATTATATTTAAAAAAAAAATACTAAGTGGAAACATTTGCTCGCTTATTATTTTTAATTTATGCCGAAGTAGCCATCGTTAAGGGTACAGTCCGCGAAATTATGTTCGAATTCTCCATTGGACTACTGCAGTCAACCCACCCCACCTAATTCAAGCATTTTAAGTTTATTTGGAGTGATGAATGGGAGTAATGCTAATATGTTGCGTTTCAAGCATATTTTAGATCCTTATCATCATCAACATCATCATCACAATCCCTTACAAGTCCACTGCTGAACATAAGTAAAAAAGAACAAGGAAAGCAAAAGTACGGAGAACCAAAGCACGGTTCTGAGTTACCTGCACTCATCTACTTCTTGCATCTTTTACTTTATGTCGGTTACTCTGGTTCTACTGTGGATATCTTCATTTTTCAGTCTATCACTCAAGAAACCCTGAGCATAGTCCTCTCCATAGCTCGCTGAGCGACCTTGAGCTTCCTCATACGGCCAGCAGTGAAGGACTGTGTCTCAGATCCATAAGTCAACTTTTGTGAGGTTGTAAAATCTTGTTTAGACTTTTGAGGTACACTGATTAATATTAATTTGTCAGTCCCAGTAAAAGTCCCAGAAAATATACAAGGTCTCCCTATTAGCAAGTATAAATATTTTTTTAAACAAAACCTATGTAACAGAAGTTATTATAATGTAAATGAATACATGGTTTTCTTAAATTACATTTGTAAATAGTTTATACAATCTTTCTTAATTTACTTTGAAAAAAAAGTCTCGCTGGGTTTTTTTGCTGGTTCTTCCCAGGACAGAGAAGAATAATCTATATTGAAGAAAAAAATACAATATTCCATTCTATTGCACGCCTCATAACGCAAGCGTTATTAGGTATTACGTAGTGCATTACTCTCGACACGTCAAGGTCAAGCAATTTTGTGTTATTAAAATGCTTTTTCTATAACCATATTGCACTTATACAATAATATGAGTAGCCGTATGTCAAGAAAACATTCGAATTAGTCCATTTTATATTTTCTGAAAATCAATAAATATGATTATTTTGAAAAAAAAAACGGTTTTAAAAAAAATATTACGTAGACGTCCGGATGTTTATTTTGTATGTGGTCACGATAACTCCCGAAGAAATTGACGTATCGAGACCGGGTTTTTTTTTTATTAGCTTCAGAATTACATTAACCGGTTACGGTGTACTTTGTTAATGAATTGATTTTCAAGTTTTATTACTATTAAAAATTTAAAAGCGCTTTCATATTTTTTAGCCGCTGAAAGACAAAGAACAAATGTACCATACAGCATATATCGATTTTATGCTTTGTGTAGTCGATTCATTGTGGTGAACATTACTATTTTTTTCCCTGTAGGTGACATGTGTTAAAATAACAGAGCGGTAAATTTAAAACACGTAAATAATATATTTTATAAGTCAGGAATAATATTTTTTCATCAAAATTAAATGAAACGCTCATGAGGCGTCTACTTTTGGATTTTCTGCGATGCATAGATTTGAAAAAAAGATAGTTGATGAATTAATACAGAGTACGGCAGTAAACATTAGCTTCTAGCAAAGAATTTAGGTTCAGATTACTAACCATTATCGTGGTCAGGAAGTGGTAGGCTGTTGGAGGCGTCGGAGGCAAGTGCCAAGTCGGGTGAAGCCGATCCCAACAGAGCAGTCAGGCCATCGTGCTCGCCGTCTGCAAAAATTTGCATTAATATCTACAATCATCCTCGCGGGACCACTTTATAATGTAGCATTAAAACGTGAGCAGTTAAAAAAAAACGTTTATGACACTGGCTACGAAAATTAAAACATTAAATCTTCATGTTATTTCCAACATTAAAAATATAAGAGAAATAATTAATTTTAGTTTTTTTTTAAGTTAAAAAGGTTACTCACACACTAGGATTTCTCCTGTATCGTGGAGACTTTTTACATGGATAAATTTCACAAGGACAAACATCCAGACCCGGAATAATTATTTAAAGGCCATACAAATACTTGTTCCGAGCGGGATTCGAACCCGCGGCCCTTGCGCCGCAACTCATTTTCTTTAGAAACGCTTTATATAGGTTATTGTTGCATTTCTAATTAGCGTATGAATTTAATATCATTTGACCTTTGATTAATAAAATATCAACATCATAACTCATCGTCATAGAAATTGTTGGTTTGGGATATTGCATTTTCTTATGGTCGGCCATTTGCAAATTTTCGTCAAATATTCCAATAACAAAGTAGGTGTGAAAACATATATAATTTAATAGTTATGGTTTACTTTATATCCATACTTTATATCCACCATTTACATAAAACATGCCACTAATATATGATTTAAAAAAATATTTCATGTTGTCATAAATATTAGGCAACTTCTACAAATTCAAACTAGGGAGCTCATTCAGATTTATGTCAAGCAGTGGACTGATAAATTCTATTCATGATGATTATGAAATTTATGACCATGGGCCAACATTTTTTTTTTATAGGAGAGGGGGCAAACGAGCATGCGGCTCACCTGATGGTAAGTGACTACCGCCGCCCATGAACAATTGCAACACCAGGGAGGGAATTGCAGATGCGTTGCCGGCCTTTTAAGTTTGTGCAAGGGCAACATTTGTACAAAGTCACAACATTTGATAGCTTACGAGAATGTGTATTTACGTAGAGGGACCATGTACATCGGAAAATTTACACACACTACTTACTAGAAGGCACCATTGTGGCATCGGAATATCTCTTCCTATTCCTAATCATCTCCTGCGCGGCAATATTTCTACCTATTCCATCTCCTACGCAGTAGATCGCTTGAGTCAGTAATTGAAATTTTTGGTCGAATTGAAATGGTCGGTACATGTATCACGGGTATTGCATTAGAGCAGGTATGCTCAGATTAAAATTTTACTACAGAATATCTTAGTCTATTCCGTTACCGTTACAGCCGATTAAAGTCCACTGCTGAACATAGGCAACTACTGTCTGTTAGCAATAGTTGCATCGATCTGTTCGAATTAGTGTTTTTGTGTGTGAACACAACCCTGTGATTATACTTACTCTCTATACCCATAGAGAGTAATCACAGGATTGTGAAACATTCCATCTTAGTTCTTGAAGGTGACAACGCATTTGTAGCCTTGCTTGAAGTGGGTGACATGGTAGACCATAGGCAGCAGTAGCCACTTACCATCAAGTGCACTGTAAGTTCGTTTGTCACTTCATTTTAAAAAAAAAAACATAGCGTTGATGTAATCAACAAAAATGTCTATGTTAATATTGTGATGCAAAAATACACGATCACACAATTCATTACGGATACTGAGGAACAAAAAATATACGAATAAGAAATGGTGTTACTAATTAAATATATCGTCAGCGTTTTATTTGATAAAACATAACAAGAGCGAGCCAT
This sequence comes from Parnassius mnemosyne, assembly GCA_963668995.1. Classification (NCBI taxonomy): domain Eukaryota; kingdom Metazoa; phylum Arthropoda; class Insecta; order Lepidoptera; family Papilionidae; genus Parnassius; species Parnassius mnemosyne. Next base: position 31,409,699 of record CAVLGL010000057.1, on the reverse strand, counting down.
TTACGAGGCATTTTTTCCCGGCTGCGCATAGGACAAAGGACCGGGGCGGCTTCTCGGGACAATAATTTTAAGGAAACTGCCTGAGAGATTTTTTTTCATAAAACAACCAAGAGTGGGAGCAAGCACTCGCCCGACCGCCGAAGGGAAATGCGGAGCTATAAAGTTGCAAATGAAGTAATATCGCACTCGAGTTGACTTACTGCCGAAAACTTAGAAACTGCTCGCACAGCCATTCGAATCCGCCATTGCTGTTTACTTAGTACTATTTAATTAAAGTGAATAGACTGGCCTAACGTATCTCGAGAGCTCCGAGGTAACTTAAATTAATTAAATTAATTATGACCATCTTCAGTATAACCTCTCGCACCATTGCATAATATAGGTATCAATTATTTGATGTACGAGTACTTATAGGTTAAAATATATGTAATCATTTAAAATTTTCTACCGACTTCAAACAGAGGAGGTACTCAATTCGACTGTATGTTTTTTTTATGTGTGTTACCTCTTAACTTTTTTCTGGGTGGACCGATTTCGATGATTATTTCTTTATTTGAAAGCTGGTGCTTCACATGTAGTCACATATAAATTTGATCAAGATCTGACCAATAGTTTTTGAGTTATTCTCAATAATTTATATTGAAGTCGGTTGTACAAAATTTTTAATTTTAAATTATTATACTGTTATTCGGAGATTATTAACAATGCAACAAATTAATATTTCAAATTTATTTTCCCTTAACTACGATGCATATGCTACTGATGTGTTGATGACTGCCTCGTTAGTCCAGTGGTCGTAATGCTGACTATGAGATCCCGGGTTCGAATCCCAGGTCAGCCCAAAAATCAATTACTGATTTTTCTGTCAAGAAATTCTCAGTAGCAGCCTGGAGTCAGGAAGTTGGCAGTGTTTCACTCCCGTGCCTCAGAAAGCACGTAAAGCCGTCTCTGCCTTGCGTCTGATTTCTCTCCGTACCTACATAAATCTGTCCTGCGCAGTTAGGGTTACCAGATGAAAAAATTAAAAGTCCGGAGAAAGGCCTGATTTCCATTTAAAAATCCTGAGATTTTTTTACAGTTTGAGAAGAAAACCTTACTTAAAAAGGTATCTTCACATATTAAGTATGATAAAACTGTTTAAGTACCTACTTGGATAAATAAGTTTTGATTTTAATTGTGGAATTATTACCAAAGGAAAATTATTTTTATTAAGAGATCTTTTAAAATGTAAGCTGTATTATATTGAAAGTTCTAAAAATCCTGAGATGTCATGAGATTTACAAACTCCAGCCGCAATCCTGAGAAGAGTCTAAAAATCCGGAAATTTCAGGACAAATCCTGAGATATGGTAACCCTATGCGCAGATAGCTAGTCTCCGTAGAGACTGACCGCCGTTTTTTTAATTTTGTCTAGAAGAGAAGAGAAGTTATTGAATATTGAACAAATTCCCGTTTACATACAGCGAAAGATCGCGCCGAAGCAATTCGAGCTTTACATAATTAGAAAAGTGCTCGCGGCGGAAATTTAGAAAATTCCTTAAACGCCATAAATATTTTATAGAGATTTGGAGCGGAACATGTTTTGAGTGCCTTTAGGTATTTATTGCTATAAGGGCTTCACGAAAATATTTTCATAATAAACTATTATTTCAACGAATTTCGTTTTCACAAATCTTACAAATAACAGTGGTATCTGAGTAAATATCTTGATAATTAAAATATGATATGATATGACGGCTCCATGGCGCAGTGGCTTAGCAATGGGTTGCTGCGCTGGGAGCCACGGGTTCGAATCTCGCACGGAACAAGTATTTGTATGGCCTACAAATAATTGTTCCGGATCTGGATGTTTGTCCTTGTGCAATTTGTGTTTGTAAACTGCCTCCACGGTACAGGAGAAAATCCTAGTGTGGGGGTAACGTTTTTAAAAAAAAAATCAACACTTTAAGAAAAAGGGATAATTCAAAAAATTTTCAATGGAACTGAGAGCAACGAAAAAATATACCTACAATCATTATCTTAAACATTAGTGCCATTATTCATACGAGTATTAATCGCATCCATTTAAAAAATGCTGAGTTGTTCTATTATATGTTTCATTACTAAATAGTAATAGAAAAAGACAAGTAAAGAGATAATTAATATTTAATAATATGTATACTTTATAAGTAAGCAATAATAAATGATAAGTAAAGAGATAGAAAAATAATTTATTTTTTGTTATAAGTCCCACATACACAAAGGGCCTCTAAGTCATAGAGCAACATCGGACAAACTTATAAATGACATTAAAATAACAATTGTTCTACACCAAACTACGCAAGTTGAGTGGCAATTAGATTAAATAAAATATAATTATTAATCAACCATTTTTTTAATTACTTCAATGCTTGGGGCGACTCCGGTAAATATTAACAACTTATGGTCATCCACTAGTAGAAAATCTAATAAAACAAGCAAAAAATATTATAGGTACGGTAAAAATTTGGATTTTAGATGTATTCTGTTTTTAATATAAGTAAATAAAAAAAAACATAAAGCTACAACCATAATGTAGCTGTGTGACAATAATTTACTAATCTATAAACAATTTTAATAATTATAACTTATAACAAAAGGTAATAAAGTAAAAAAACTTCCCCTTAAAAGGGAATTTTTTTGACCACCAAGTATAACCTATTTAATAAAAAAAGAATCATCAAAATTGGTTCACAATCTGCGAAGATATCGCGTAACATACATACAAAAAAACCATTCGAATTGATAACCTCCTCCTTTTTGAAGTCGGTTAAAAATATAACCGATGTACTTTCTAAGCGTTTGTAGATTAAGTAAAATAAAGTGTTTTCAAAGATTTTATTGAAAAGATCGACTTCGTATTGAAGATTAGCGAAAAGTAGGAATCGATGGTAACCTGCGCTTATATAAAGTAACAGCTTGCGCTCTGAAAGCACTTTCGAAGTGAGTTGTACTCCGGAATTATACGGACTCAGCGTTTAGTAGATTTTCCTTCCAGCTTCAGCTGTATTTGTTGGAGAGATCCTACGGTTTGCATTTTACCTCCACTTGAAATCAGGTCTCCGTAACAACAAGGTTTCAGTAACAAAATTGTGTGAAACAATTTTTATTTTTAATGATTTTTCACCCATTTATTCACCATTATAGCATATCAAAAGTCCACTGCTGAACATAGGCCTTCCTCATAGATTGCTAGAAAGCACGACCCTGAGCCATGATTATAGGGAGTCCATAAATAGTTTTTTTGTTTTATTGTCCATAAATGCCACGCTTGGCAGGAGAGTTGGCAACCAGAGTTTCACAGTTTTTGTAATTATTTTTGGTCGTTTTAAGGAGACTGACTGCTGCACGTCTCCTATTACATTTTTCCTTTGTTGACTCTTACCACCACATACCCACGAGATGATATGCCGGCACTACACAACTTAAGCTTGCTTGACATTAGAAGTTCATATTATTAAGTGGCGAAGCTTGCGAAGTCACTTATTGATTTCACGATGTCTGTCCGTCTGTCCCACGATTATCTCGAGAACGGTTTCGAATTTTCAAATTCTGTTTTCAGCAATCGATTACTGATCACCCAGGCATCTGAACCTCCTATTTTGAAACTGATTGCTCAACGGCAACCGTTAGAAACCGCTACAAAGCTGATTGCTTCGCCACTTTTCTATGCTGTTAGCTTGCTAGGTTTATTTTTGAGTGATTTATATTTTTTATTAATAATCGTGGAGCCTCAATTTTTAAAATACGTGAATCCTACTTTGATGCCCATCTGTACCATTTATATTGGTAGTAGCAATTAAAAGTGCTAATTTATCATGTGCTCGGTGGTAAAGTATAATATCGGGAGGAAATCTGCATATTTAAATAAATTGTATTTCGAGGACGTGTGAAATCCGTCAACACGTGGGCTAGCGTCGGCTCTTCATAAGCGAAGGAATATAAGTTCCTTTCACGGGACGGGTCCCTCCCGTAATCATGGATGTCGCGCAACACATGATTGAAACGCCAGTAATTAAAAGCAAGTAAAATTAAACGATCAAATCAATAAAAGTAGTTTTATTCAGAGCCCTTTGAACTTTAATTTTAGTAAACATGTAGATAAAATTCCTTTGAAAAGTCAAGGGTTATTAAGATCAGTAAGAGTAGACCGAATTGTACCCACCCCTATTTTTACAATTAGGTTAACGTAGATAATTAGTAGTAGATAATGACGTTATCATAAAATTATTATAATTATATATATAGAACAAATTAAGTACAATGCATGTACTTAATTTGTTCGCACTTATTCCAGCCGCTCAATTTTACCATCGCACATCGCGACAAAACTCGCGATACCATCTATACCATTTGGATTATTGGCGGTCCACCACTGTGCGATTTACAAGAAATTTTCTTGCTCGCACAATTTTTTTTGTGGAATTGAATATCATCGGCGATTTTTCCGGACCTATACGACTTAGAGATCTTCAAAAAACGAGCCGGCAACTTATCTACAATTCCCCTGGTGTTGCAGTTGATCATGGGCGGCGGTAGTCACCATTAGGTGAGCCGCATGTTCGTTTGTACCCTCTCATATATTTTTTTTAATAATATTAGAATAAATCGGATAGATAAAATTGCAGATCATTAGGTATTCCATATAATATGTTGTAAGTTATAACCAATTACGGGCATATCTCACGTCACGACATGAAATTTATCCCGGAGTGTTACACGCCAGTCTGTCATGTGTCAGAAAGGGATCTGACGTACCCCGGGTATGAAGATTGGCATTTGCAGGTCGCGTGATGCTCGAGTCTTGTTGAAGTCGCTTAAGATATAAGGTAGCTAGTATTTTTTAAATAAAAACACTAGTATTTTAATTGTGATGTTTTTGTTAACGACTGTAGTCGACCGATAGCTAAGCATGACCGTTATGATATTTATGACCATTAGTCATAAATATCAAGTACTATACATTACATAAATGTAATGTATAGTACTTGATTCAAAAAGACGGTTGTTGATAGTAAACACATCAAAACAATCTAGGGATATTTTAGTTATAAATATATTGAAAAGAAGCTACAACGAATTTCTTGAAATAACCATTATAGCGAATGGAAATATTAGTTTTGACTATACCGAGCAGGGTATCATTAGATTGAACATCAAGTGAAAAAAAAAAACTATAAAGAATAAAGAACAAATATTCTAAGTCTAGACATCAAAAGGATATATAAAAAATAAACTATGGTTGAAGTAAAAACCTAATTCAAAAACATAACCGAATTAAATAATTTTCACATAATAGCTTCTGAAGTAGGCGGTTTAATTCTTTGATATACTATGTCGACTACTCTCGACTACATCGACTTGAGAAGCTACTAGCACTACTCGTACTACTACTACAACAGTCCGTCACAAGTCCACCGCTGTATAGGCCACAGATTGCCACAAAGTACGGTCCTGAGCCACCCATCGTCTGCCTGCGTGTTTCATCAAGTCGTCACTCTCTCTAGTGGAGGTTGCCCAACACAGTGCTTGCCAGTACGAGGCTGCCACTCGACAACCTTCCTTCTCCATCGCTTGTCTGTTCTTCGGGTCGGCCCTTTGCCACTTCAGCTTACTGATTCGCTGGGCAATGTCAGTTACTCTTGTTTCTCTGCGGATATTCTCGTTACGGACTTTATCCCTCAAATAAATTCCGAGCGTAGCACATGCACACTCAGCGTACGATGGAAAGTGCTGACTTCCGAAGATATTATGAGATTTTTTTATTTATATTATTTTTACAGAAATCCGTGTCAATTAATGGGACATACATGATTATTGACTAAAAAAATCAAAAAAATATTTTTAAGTGGAGCCTCATATACATGAAAAGTGAAAGATTTTTTTTTATAGCATAAGGGTGACAAACGAGCACACAGTCCACCTGATGGTAAGTGGTTGCTGTGGCCCATAGACATCTGCATCTATCCTCGATTACGAATCAAAATGCAGATGCGTTGTCACCCGTGAGGACTAAGATGGAATGCCTCTTTTCCAGTAAAAAGGGTGTCCGGTTCTCTACACTCACCATACGAAACACAGCAGCATTAAGCTGCTATTTTACGCTGGTATTCTGTGAGAGCGTGGTCCTTCCCCGGTCGAGCCGACCCATTCGTGCTACAACTATACCAGTAATATAGCTGCAACATAGCTCTACCACGTCGTCGTTTTTTTCCTTGTTTACCCTAGCATGTCGAATGTTTTTGTTTAAAGCCCATTGAGTAGAGTTCAAATATATTTTTTATAATTTTATATGTTCGAAAACAAAGAAATGTAAAAAAACGGTCTGAAAATGACAACTTTGTCGACAAAGAACTGTAACTTTCAGACCTTTTTGTTACGGGGTTTATTTAAAAAACAAAACTAGTTAGGAACTTAAAATGGCAGTATGCGCCAATGCTGAAAAGATCGACGAACTAAGTCACACGTGTCAATCATCCTATATGGTTTCAATTTAGACAGATAGACATACAGAAAGTAGATTGGCGTTAGGATATTTTACTTCTGAATACGTACGGAACCTAAAAAATGAATATCGTGGTCTAGTATTTGGATTATAGCTTTTAACTTTCTTTCTAGTGGTAAAGTGATGACTTTCAATAAGAATTACATACATGTGATCTATATTGATTAAAAAATATTCTATTCTACTGTAATAAAATCTATATAGTTATTACAATGGTTGTTTATTTTTAAATCGTAATTAAAATAAAATTTTGAAATTAATGCTATTTTCAAAAAATAAAGTTAAAAATAACTGTATCACGTAACTTATTTAAATTTATTCTTAAAATAAACCGTTATAAGTAAATTTTTAACTCTCGCGTATGAGATGATTTTAATATATTAATTTTAAAAGGTTCCATTGTTTATAGATTTTACGCGTCATTGTTATAGTTTCGCAGGTCGGCGTTCGTGTTTTCTCAAATCCGAGTCGCATCCGGCAGCGATATATTGTATCCTTTATTAACAAAGTTATACGGGGGTTCGTGTTTGCCGTAAAATGTAATAGAAGCAGCCTCGTGCGAATTTATGTGGGTCCAATTATGACGTTCACATGCGCTAATATAGGAGGAAATTTAGTATTTTGTAAAATTTTAAAAATAAGCAACCGCTAAAATTCTTACTACGAAACGAAACGTGTGTAGAATTTTTTAATTAAAAATATAAAATTAGTTTTATATTTTGTTAAAGATTAAGTTTATGACAACTAATGTCTTTTTATGATATAAGTTGGGCTTGGGGTTTTACTCGTAGTTCCGCACCGACTTCGCTTAGTTTTTATTTTATAAACGTTACCTCCATTATGCCACTATGATTTTCTCCTGTATCGTGGGGGCAGTTTACATAGGTACATACATTTTTACAAGAACCAATATCCCGACTCAGAACAATTATTTGTAGGCCATACAAATACTTGTTTCTGGGATTCGAACCCGCAGCCCTAGCGATGCAAGTGCTAAGCCACTGCGCCACGGAGCCGTTCGCATATCTTAGTACAGACGTCGACTCTACTGTTTGTTAAAAATTTAATCTTTTCACCCTTTTGTGAAGTCTGACGAATGTCATAATTTCAAGTTATCAACAAGAACATGTCGTTTAAATAGGTAACTACATTTTTTTTTATAGAATAGGGGGCAAACGAGCATGCGGCTCACCTGATGGTAAGTGACTACCGCCGCCCATGAACAACCGCAATACCAGGGGAATTGCAGATGCGTTGCCGGCCTTTTAGAAAGGTGTAAGCTCTTTTCTTGGAGGTTCCTAAGTCGTATCGGTCCGGAAAATTCGCTGGTGGTAATTGATTCCACAAGGAAGTTGTGCGAGGGAGAAAACTTCTTCTAAATCGCACAGTGGTGGACCGCCAATCATCCAGATGGTATGGATGGTAACGCGAGTTTTATCGCGATGTGCGATGGTGAAATTGAGCGGCTGGAATTAGTCCGAACAATTCCTCAGAGCACTCCCCGTGATAGATGCGATAAAATACGCAAAGAGATGCAACATCTCTACGCAGTGCCAGTGTATAGAGCCGATCAGAAAGAACTCGGTCGTCGACGATTCGAACCGCTCTGCGCTGGATGCGGTCAAGTGGAAGGAGCTGGCACTGGGGTGCCCCGGCCCAGATATGAGAACAGTATTCCATGTGGGGCCGAACTTGCGCTTTGTAAAGTTGCAAGCGATGTGCCGGCATGAAATACTGTCTCGCTCTGCTGAGCACGCCAAGCTTTTTAGAGGCCAATTTGACCTTCCCTTCCAAGTGACCACGAAACTGCACACTATTCGATATGTCGACGTCAAGGATTCCGATACTGGCTGAGGCAGCAAGGGGAGTGCCTTGAAACTGAGGAGATACGACAAAGGGGTTCTTTTTAGCAGGTAACTACATTAAAATCTTCGTTCCCCATTTTTTTTTCACTCTTAAGTATGGAATTTTTTTCTATAAATTTTTATAGTACCACCACAGTAGTACTATTTAATAAAAAAATATTTAAATCGGTTCAGTCATTTCCGAAAAATCATACGCGTCGAATGTAATAACTTTCTCGTTTTTCTAGCTTGGATATAAACCTCACACAGAACCAATAAAAAAAGCTATTGAAATGTTGATACCAGTTTTAAAATATGTGTCGATTATTTAGCCATTTAGAATGAGCGTCATGTTTTTCATTGTTTTTGCCGCCAAATATGTTTTTCCAATAAATAAGAATATCGAAATATATCCTTTATGTTATGTGATCTACGGTGTATCGTAACATTAAGGGATGAATATATTCCCTATTTTTAATACATATATGCATTTTCACATTTTAGCATAATTAGAAATACTTAATTTTTTTTAATATAAGCATTTTAAAATTTATATATAAATAATTATTGAATTTATAATAAATTATGAATTAATCGATTTAATTACATTTTACATTTATGTATATATCTTTCTGATAACGGTTCAAAATATTAAAAGTTTGCGATTACTAAACTGCCTGCCAAGCGTTTCAACTAACGCAAATAGCATTTCTCTGACACAATATATAGGGAGGCCTACGAGTATGTTCAGACTTTTGATAGGCTGTCATGGATGAAATGGAAGAGAAATTAATATTAAGTATTTTATGTGGTTTTGCTATCGTAAAATAAACGTAAAAAGTGCTTAAAGAAGAACGTGAACTTGCATCCGTCAATTTCACGTATATTTTCATATATTATATTTATTTCTCTCTACACGACACATGCTACGTTATGAAGTCAGCCAAAATTTTTACTCTGTGACGTGAAATGTTATTGCTGATTAAACGAACGTGCAGTACTTCTCAGCTCAGCTGCATCATCTGTCTGGTGTGTTCTGGGCTCAAATGCTAGCCTATTCTTGAGTTGAGCATTAGAGGTAGTTTGCGTCTCTGGATAACATTTATTTTTCTCGGTAATACTATAAGGAACTAAATAATTGTGTGCAATCAGCCGTAACCGTGGGAGATCAGGGTTTAAGCGCTCGCTGTAGGTTTAACTGTACGCGAGCAACCCGGGTTCAATATTCGCCGGCGAAATGAAATTATTAAGTGCAATTTTAAGTTCTCGGTGTTGAGGCATCGTGAGGAAACCTGCATGTCTGAGAAGTAAGCTAAACTAAATAGTTAGTTTATTACTCAGACAAGATTAGTTAACCGATTCCCTTATTAATTTCGTAGTACACGATCAAACCGAGGTCGAACCCGCCGATGCCATTAAAATGTATAAATTGCATTTTTAGCGCTGTTTTACTAAGTACTCTGCAAATAATGTTTTCCAGATCCGATTTCGGTCACGCCTGCCAGTCTTAACGGAGACAACCCATGTGCGTAGGACACACACTCAAGCAAGCAATCACAAATGTACTCTCTATTGTCTTACTCTCATAGTTCGACGGGACGGCGATCCCACAAAACCGGAAATATATCAGGTGCAGATCCATCCAGGTTTACTTGATTTCGGTCTCGAGGATAGATGTAATCGTCTGAGGCTAACAGCAGGTAGACTGTCTGCTTGTTTATCACTCTTAATCCAATAAAAATAAAACGCAATATTTGTTCGAAACTCATCACGCTGGGTAGGCGGGTATACAAAATGTTTCACAAAGATTCCTGTATCCGTTCAGATGAGTGTTTCAGACCTGACATTCAAAACTAAGAAATAGTAACATAACTGTCTATAAATGTGCCACTGCTTGGTCGAGGACGAATCTTGTCTCAATTTTGAGGTTTTTGAGCAGAAAAAAGTCACAGTTTTTGTAGAAGAGGAGGCAAACGAGCATACCGCTCTGTTTATGGTAAGTGATAGTGAGGGGACGATCCCTTATGATCATCTGCAGCACTACCGTAATTGTAAGTGAGGTGTTTGTCTTTTTAGAAAGGAGTAGGTTTTGGAAAAACTGATGGCGACAGTAAATTCCACAGTGCAATCGTGTGAGTCGGAAAAATTAGAAAAGATAATAAGAAATAAGAAATAAAAGATAAGAAGAAATAAAAAAAAAGAATAAGATAATAAGAAAATTGCAGTGGATTGTTAATCATCGAGATGATGAGGATGGAATTTTGAGTTTTGTCGCATTTTCCCCTTTTTCTTTTCCCTTGCTGAAGCGTTTTTCCTTGCTGAGTTTATGGTAGCCTGGTGCTAAAAAATTAATTTAATAATTTCAGTGGTGGGAAGGGGGGTTCGAACTCGCTTCCCGTACTATAAAATAAGCTAAGTCGTACTATGAAATTTTAAGATGCAGATTACACCTTGAGCTACAAAGGTATCTAGAGGATCGTTATTCTGTCTTTCGCTGGAAGAACTCTTACGATACCCGCGGTTCGAGATGGGTTATTAAATTGTCTGAAGTCGACACATTATGACGTGCACTCTAAGTATCTACATCGGTTGTATGTACGTTGTATGATACATATTGGGAAATAAGATCTTTAGAATATAAAGAGATAAAGAAATAAATTAGAGGTGGGATTAACATAATATAACAAAGTAATGTAAAATAACCATTATTTTTATGTGAGCTAGAAAATTGGAGTTCACTTTGCATAGTAGAATTAAACGTCTGTACTGTACATAATTTAAAATTACAATTTTTTTGGTACAACCGACTTCAATATATTGTATTATTAAAGATTACTCAAAAACTATTGGTCAGACATGGATGAAATTTATATGGGACCAATTTCGAGGTATACCCTATCCAATAAAAAAAGTTTTCAAAATCGGACTACTCTGTAAAAAGTTATGCGTGATCATACATAAAAAATATACGCGTCTAATTGAGTAACTCCTCCTTTTTGAAGTCGGTTAAAAACAGAATTGCATGCGCGTGACTTTTATCGAAAATGATTCATCACGATAACGAAAATGCTCCATAGTGATATTGAAAATGTAACATAACCGTCAGTTTATATTCTATGGAAGCAATTTTATTTGTATTATCAGCCATTTTTTCCCGGTCTCGGGACGGAAAACAATCCACAAGAGTGACGATTCATCTTATCAAATGCTTCTCGCCTTGATGTCCATGGGGCGGATAAAATATTTTCAACTTCTTACACTTTTTACATTTGAAAAAATATAGGTACTTAATGCCCTTCCCATTACATTAACAATGTATAGATAAATACAAGTAATGTTTCATATGAATCCATATAAGGTCGGGATAAGAGTTTTTTTACTTCATTTCGTCCCATGAACGTCGTTAGGGGCAACTATAGTAAATGTCAGTAAGATTTCATAGCCTCCATAGATAAAACGAATGTGCCGAATACAACAATCCGTTTTTTCAAATAATTATTTACATATGAGTATTTAAAAAAAGTTACATATATAATTTCAGATAAGGTAATCACAAAGGGATAATGATTTTGTTTGCCATATGTTAACCAAAAACACTCTCAGAGGGATTGGTTAATGGAAATGTTAAATATTTATCTCCATGAGCTTGGGTGGTGTCAGGAGAATAAATAAAATAGTTACGACAGAGATTCGCCGACGGTTGGATGACGGACTCTGTGTGGGTTTAATGTTGTTCGGGTGTTAAGTGAATATTTATTATTAAATTGATTCTGTGCGGTTGGGTTTAATTCGAACGATCAGCGGGGGTGAAACTTGCTTGTTGAGATGTTTTATTTATGGTTGAAGTAATGCGTCTAATGGATTAATCTCTACTAGTAAAAATGGGTTAATATTCGGCTTGTTTTAAAGTAAAGTACTTTTGAGGAATGATTTGATTATTTTTTCTTTATTTTCCTCACAAACAACGCATAGCTATACAGTTTTGTCAAAATAAGATTGCCCAATAGTTGAACGTAGGATGTACGTTAGTAAAGATTTTCAAATAAGTTTAAATACGTTTTTTTTTGCCACGTTAATTTAGCAGTCGTAAATGCAGCTGTTGAATATTATGTGTTCCTGAATTCGAAAGCTGGGCCTGGCCAAAAAATCAGTAAATGGATTTTTGTATGATTGTTAATATTAGCTTGATGTCAGGAAGTTGGGTGGTGTTTCACTCTTGTGCCTCGAAAAACACGTCAAGCTGTTGGTCCGGCACCTGATCTCCCTCCGGTCGTGTCTGGTTTCCGTCCCATCGGATTATGAGAGTGAGGGAGTAGTGTGCATCTGTGCTTACGCACACACTTATGCACTTTAATCGTATCCTGCGCAAATGAATAGTCTCCATTGAGGCGCTGTCGTGACCGAAATTCGGTCTGGGGGATATTGTACATAGCGCTGAAAGGTTGTGGGTTCGAATCCCGTATGGAAATAGTCACGCCTTACGACACCTACGAAACGAAATGGGGTGATAAAATCTCTTACGCCGTTACCACAATGCACACAGTAATAAGAGTTAAGTAAGAACAAATAATGAGGTTTTATAAAGATCGTGATAGTTTTTTGCTGCTTAAAAAAGTACATGTTTATTACGGGACTGAGCAATTTAAAAATGTGCAGATTCAAGTTTTTTATAAATGAAACACGTGTGCGTACGTATCATACAATTACATCTTTGGAATTAATTACTGAGCCTAGATGAAGTAAAAGTCCTCACTGCTAAGTAACTCTTCGATTTCATTGCAAGCGTTAGCGGTGAACTATAGGCATGTCACAATAGATAGAAAATTATGCCAGTTATCAAAGTATTACTCTTTTACTAGCATCATTATCGTCATTACATTAAACAAGCCGAAACGGAACGCCGCAAAATACGCTCTTTCATAACCATTACATCATCATCATCATCATCATCATTACAGCCCTTCACAAGTCCACTGCTGAACATAGGCCTCCCCCAAAGAATGCCACAAAGCACGGTCCTGAGCCATCTGCATCCATCGACTTCCTGCATGTCTTACCAGGTCGTCAGTCCATCTCGTGGGTGGACGCCCTACACTTCGCCTACCGGTACGAGGCTGCCACTCGAGAACCTTTCTTCCCCATCGGTTGTCGGTTGTTCGAGCTATATGGCCGGCCCACTGCCACTTCAGCTTACTAATTCGTTGGGCTATGTCGGTTATTCTGGTTCTACTGCGGATATCCTCATTCCTAAGTTTATCACGCAGAGAAACTCCGAGCATAGCCCTCTCCATAGCTCGCTGAGCGACCTTGAGCTTCCTCATACGGCCAGCAGTGAAGGACCACGTCTCAGTTCCGTAAGTCATCACTGGCAACACGCACTGGATGTACAATTTCGTTTTAAGGTTTTGAGGTATGTCTGACGAGAAGATGTGTCGGTCGTAGCTTCCCGAACGCTGCCCAGCCGAGTTGAATCCGTCGATTGACCTCTCGGTCGAAGTTGGACTTACCTAGTCGGACTATTTGTCCCAGGTAAACATAATCATCAACAACTTCGAGCTTAGTGCTCCCAACAACTACCGGCATAGGTGTGACATGGATATTAAACATGATCTTTGTTTTGTCCATGTTCATCTTAAGACCTATCGGTTGGGAAACACTATTGAGGTCATTGAGCTTAGGCCCTCCAGCGATTCTGCCATAAGGACTATATCGTCGGCAAATCGAAGGTGAGTGATGTACTCGCCATTGATGTTGATACCGTATCCTTTCCAGTCCAGAAGCTTGAAAACGTCTTCCAATGCAGCGGTGAAGAGTTTCGGGGATATAACATCACCCTGTCTTACACCTCTCTGCAATTGGATAGGTTTCGTACTCTGGTTCTGTACTCGGATAGCCATCGTAGCCCTACTGTACAAGCACTTCAACACTTCGATATACCGACAGTCAACTTGGCACCGCTGAAGGGACTGCAGCACCGCCCAAATTTCGACGGAATCAAAGGCTTTCTCATAGTCCACATACGCCAGACATAGTGGCAAATTGTACTCTTCGGACTTCTGTACAACTTGCCGAAGTCTTGTCTATGGTGCTAAAGCCCTTTCGGAAACCGGCTTGTTCGGGAGGCTGGAAGTCGTCAAGTCTGCGCGCGAGACGATTCGTAATGACTCTCGAAAACAGCACGTAGACGCGGCTCAGAAGGGAAATCGGTCTGTAGTTCTTCAAGTAGGGCGTTGTCACCTTTTTTGAAGAACAAGACCACCGCACTTCTGCTCCACGCCTCCGGTGTAATGCCACCATGGAGGACGGAATTAAAGAGCTTCTGAAGGACTTCAAGTACCGGTCTTCCACCCGCTTTCAGAAGCTCCGCTGTAATGCCATCCTCGCCTGGGGCCTTACCGTTTTTAAGGTGCTGGAGAGCCATTCTAATCCCGCTCAGACTGACGTCCGGGATATCTTCGGAATAGTGTCGGATGAGACTCGCTCTTGGATCGTTATTCACACTTGCGTGTGGCTCCAACGATGACGTGTACAGCTGCCCATAGAACCTCTCAATCTCACTCAAAATCTCAGGTGTCTCGGAAACGATGCTGCCACATTCCGTCTTCAGCTTTGACAGTTGGCTCTTTCTGGCAGACAGATCTCTGGCAAAGACTATGAAGCCTTGGTTTCGCTCTATCGCTTCTTCAATACGAGCTGTATTGAAGTTGCGTAAGTCCCGCCGCATGCATTTGGAGATCTGTCTGTTCAGGTGCCTGTATGCTGTCAATTCTGTTGAAGAATGTAGCTTCATCTCCCGTCTAACAGCCATGAGATTAAGAGTGTGATCGGAGAGTTTTTGTGTTTTTCTGCGGCGGGTCTTGCAGAACTTAGCTCCGACCGCATGGACAGTTTCTACGAGCTAGTCATTCATATCGTCCACTTCATTGCAGTCTTCTAGGCACTGAAAACGGTTTTGTAACTCGAGCTGAAAGGTTTCGGGACTTTGGAACATAGCACGAGGGGGACGGAGCGTTGACTTCATTAGACGAGACCTCTCCAACTTAACGTTTAAGTTCAGTGTGCCTCTAACCATTCGGTGATCGGAGTTTTCACCCTCGCGATCACGGAGACATCACTGAACAGTTGTCGTCTGGTCGTCATAATGTCGTCATAATTTCTGTCTATTATACGAGTATTGGGCCTTAATAGCTGCACATAATAACAAAGATATAATAAAATAATAGAATGAACTCGTGTTCACCGTCTAATAAGTCTATAATTTGGGATCTAATCTGGACCTACTTACTAGTTCTTCTTAATAAACTAATTCATGAAATATGTCATTGTCTATAACAAATAAAAATGGCAAATACTTCCTCGCTATTATTGAACCGTTGAATCATTCATGATATTAAAATTTTTAGATTTAATAACAAGTTCGTAATTGAAATGCACAACAGTTGGATCCTTTCAATTTGTGTCCAATAAGAGGGAATATTTCATCGCTCGCTAAGGAGGTCTCATTCAATTAGGGACCTACGGAGCTCGTTTGCATGAGTTAGCAATTTTAAGGAATATCGAAACGTAGTTAAAATGAATTTTTGACTAGGCGATGTGACATAAAGTTGTACATTGTTAGGGAAGGGGGAATAGGTGAGAAATCTGACCTTTTTTAAAATAATTTGTACCCGATCACGCTTGGCTGGAGCCCAGAAAGTTTCAAAATATATAAAAACACGCGCGTATTAATTAGTTAAAAAATATTTAGTTTATAGTTTAAAAATTTCAAGGCAATCGGCGAAGAATTTTCGGTGATTTACTTACAAAGATGTTTTGAAATGAATAAAAAATATTATAATATAATATAACGCATTGAAACTATTCAATGACAAAAGCAATTCTTATATCTTTTTATTTTTTTAAATTGTTAACTCATATTTTGTATTATAGGTATCTAAAAATATGATTCATATCACATTAATAAAAGCTCTTTTCTAATTTAGTATAATATAGTTCCAACAAACATCTTTAGTAATACACATATGGATGGATACAGGTATCAAAGAAAAATATATTAATATTTTTTATTTTATATATCATACACTCTTATAATATAAATAACTGTGTATACAGATTATATAAAATATAAGTAGAATTACTTAGAAAGGGGGTACGGGTCGCTCGCGTCCGTGGGCTTCGACCACCTAATCCTAGGCCCACCCTACACGTGTTCTCCGGGTGATGCTAAACGAGCGACAAAGCCAAATAAACATATAGCGGCTTTTAGTCGTGTAGTAGAGGCGAGATAATCTGCCACCCCTTTTGGAGAAAATGGACTTGGCAAAAATTAAAATGGCGCAGAGTTCCAGGGCCCTTTAAATGGGGGAATAAAGAATATCTAGGAGTGAAACCGGCGATGAGGCTCGCACTCGCACCCATGTCTCCTGGAGGGGTGAAAAGTAGATTGCGGAAGCCCGTTTGACTACGTTGAATATGTGTGAAGAGATGGATGTAATCAATATGGATGGCAAATAAGAAATATAGAACGATTAAGGTTTTGATTGAAAGAGTTATGAAAGAAACTGACAGAAAAATTTGGGGTGTGCAAGCTGGATTTAGAAAGGTTGTGGGATATACGAACCAGGCATTTTCTTTGCACGTGATCACGGAGAAGTTTTTGACCCAAAAACAGACAATTTTCCGTGTATTTTTCGTTTTGTAAAATGTCTATGATAGTGTGAACATGGTTGCTCTACGGGAAATGCTGGCATTAAAATCTCTTTACAGGGACTATAGTGTTTTGTCAGGATCAACGGACATGGACTGGTTTGGCATTCTTAAAGGTGTCACAGATTTGTGTAAATATCCCATAGCTGATAAATCTGTTTATGGATAGTGTTTTGGAAAGTTTGAAAGTCGAAGAATGTCGGTTAAGAATGGATGTATTACCCGTTAAATGCCTCTTGGACGCCGAAGATTAATTCAATATATACATCATAGGCGAGCGAGTTGCAAATAATGATTAATTTAATGAACATACCTTTAAAAGAAATATAAATGAAGATTTAAAGTAAACACATGTAAGACAAATGTAATGGTTTTTGAAAGAGAGGAAAGTAAAACGACTTATGAAATAAGAGTAGAAGGGGAATTGGGCGAGCAAATGAATGAGTTTGTGTATATCGGACGCATATTTAGCAAGAATGGCAAATATGTAGACGAAAGTAAATGGGACTCTTTATTGTATTGTGGAAAGTCAAATACACGTATGGTAATTCACACACACAGCTACCAACTCAGAAGTTGTTCCCTAAGTTAATGTGTGGCGGTGAAAGTTGGGTATGGTAGCAGAAGCACGAGAGAAGAATAAATGCAGAAATGAGCTCATTGAGGAGTAATTAGAGGTGACTTTAAATAACAGGGCGAGCAATTGTGTGATAACAGAAAAATGTGGTTTGCAAGAAGATGTTGTGACCAGGATAAAGAAAGGAATGCTTCGGTAGTTTGAATATCTAGAAAAAATTAATGCGGGAAGAGTGGTTAAGCAAATTGCCCTAGGTGGGAGCTTATCGACCAAATTAGCGATATATTTGTGGCGGTAGGAAGAAAAAGGGGAGATCTGCCGCCGGGCAAGGTGTTCTGCCCGAGGAGCGGCCAACGCTCCAATTGGTAGTTCGGAGCTATTCTATATATGCTGATTTAACTTCGGAACTTTGTAAAAAATTAAGAGTGCCCTTAACCGACGAGTATGAATGCGTAGGTATATGGATGTGAAAGAAGCAAGAGAGGTGTGTCAGGATCATGCTAAGTGGAGGTCATATTCGTCACTGCCTACTCCTTTGGGTGACAGGTGTGTTGCGTCACTATTTAGAAAATAAAATTCCATATTTTAAATTATTACTTAATTATAATGTAATTAATTAAAATAGGAGAAGAAAGTTATTTTTCCATAAATCAATCAGGCAGTTCATCGATATATTTCAAATGTTGATTATCTGCTTCATCTAGTTTCCGGGAACAAACTTAATTCTACCGAGACGGAAGTTATTGAAGTTTTTCAAGTGGATTAAGTATTGTTTGAATTTTTTCAGAGCAACGCTTTTGTGAATTTATTTTTAATATTCATAATCCCTCGAGGAACATTGACTTTGAGAGAGAACAAAGAAAGTTATGTTGACGAATAAATCTACGTAGAAAGATTGAGTCGGCTTAATTGCCTGACTTATAATTTTTGAACTTTACTGTAAGCGTATTATTTTTTTAAAATTTTAGCGAAACTACAAATTACCACCTTATTTAGTTGGTTTTCTTGCGTAAGACCCGATTTAGAGAAATGGACGGAACACCGGGTGATCTCATTTTCATGTATTCTTGAAATCTACGTTGTACGTGGTAGAGCCATGCTGCAGCTATAGTTGTAGCACGAATGGGTCGGCTCGACCGGGGAAGGACCACGCTCTCACAGAATACCAGCGTCAAATAGCAGCTTAACACTGCTGTGTTTCGTATGGTGAGTGTAGAGAACCGGAGACCCTTTTTACTGGAAAAGAGGCATTCCATCTTAGTCCTCACGGGTGACAACGCATCTGCATTTTGATTCGCAAACGAGGATAGATGTAGATGTCTATGGGCCACAGCAACCACTTACCATCAGGTGGACTGTGTGCTCGTTTGTCACCCTATCCTATATAAAAAAAAAGAATCTATAGATATAATAAGTCTGTAGAAAAGTCATGTCTGTAATTCTATTATGCTCTTGAAAAAATAAGTCCTGGGGACTAAATAAAGGGTTCTGAAGCCAAATAAGTGGTTTTTAGAATGTTTGTCTGTCTGTCTGTCTGTGTATTCCGGATTCACGCAAAAACTACTGGACCGATTAACATGAAATTTTGTATATAGATAGTTAGTAACCTGGGGCAACTTATAGGCTTTTTATCCGATTATGGAACTTCAAAAAAAGACAGTTAAGTAGTTTCCTTCCTTGAGATATAAATTTTCTATTATATCTTAGTTATAGGCGGGATGACGGGTGTTTTTTAAACAAATACCATATTTTTAAATAAAGTTTAATATATAGTTATAACGTTGGTAAAATAATTCGAAACTACACCGATTTAGTTATAAAAACAGCGGCATCTATCATCGAATGGAAAAAGTAGTAAATTAAATAATATAAATAACTTACATTTTATATGTTTATATAATTATAATTTTAAAATTATTTAAAAATTCTAACGTTAAGTTTTTTAATATTTTTGTTATTTTATGTTAAAGGTGCAATATAGATAATAGTGACGTCCATCAAAAATATAAAAATTGATAAGGTTTTTATTTCAGTTATTAATATATATATATGTGTATATGTAAACTGATTAAAACTGGTTTGTCTGCAATTAATGCAAAATTTTATTATCATTATTTTATCGGAGAATTGATCATATATCATAAAGTAGTCTATCATTTCGTGAAATGGTGTAGTCATTTCATGATGTTTAACACTATCTGTTGACCATGTCATGATAAAGCTTGACCAAATCAATGAATAGAAATCGTTTGAACATATTAATTTAAACACATCGTTGCTATTTCATGATATGATCATATGACGATTTCATTTAATCCTTTTTCACCGCTAGCGCCACTGATAGCGTATTTTTTAACAGAAATACTTAGAACTTTTAACAGAATTGACATCACTTTATGTCTTATTGATATATAATGAATAAATTTTTGCTTATATCGCAGATATTACTAGATGATATAGTTTTGGCTTTCATTATTTCATCTAATAATAGTGCCAGTTACTTACTACTAAATAAACTAAAATGGTGAGTCACTGATAAAATTAAATAATATAATGCTACTGAATATACGATGAAAATAATTGAAAATTCATTCGTAGCATCGTTGGATGTAAAATAAATTTGGAAAATCCAAAAGCGCACACCTTGAACGCTCGTGTTATGTTTTGAATAATCAATTTACTTTTATTCATTACCGAAACACGTATTTCGTTTAATGCCACGGAAAAAATGTTCGATTTTTTTGACTGCTTGATACCTGTGATTCGTAGTTTGTTACGGAAAAAATATCAAAATGTTAAAAATATCATATTAAATGTTAAAAATTGTCAAATAATTAATAAAAAGGTATTAATGAACGGCACGGTTAACAACAATGAAATTCAAAAGGCTTCCTAAGGATTAAAATCTAAAGCTAGTAAAAAAAAATCAGAGTGATGAGTTCAGTTTTTCTAAAGATATCTTGTTTACATCCGTACCGACCAACTGACGTCCAAGTGAAAACTTCTTTTGGCATGACCACCACGCACAGATATATATATATATATATATATATATATATATATATATATATATATATATATATATATATAATAAATTATATTATAAATGAATTATAACTACGTTGCACTTTTTTTATTATATTAGTGCAATACTAGCTGTTCCCCGCTACTTCGGCCGCGTGTAATTTATTACGATTGGATTTCATGGGTTTTAATTCTTTTGCGCGGAATCCTAATTTTTTTTTAAAATCAAAGTAGCTTATGTTATTCCTATAACATCTGATATCTACCAGTGAAAGTCCAGTCAAAATCGGTCCAGCCGTTTCGGAGATTAGCTGGAACAAACAGACAGACAAAAATTTTAAAATTTTAGTTTTTGTTATATGTACCGTATATAATTTCATATGCATATAGTACAAAGCTGTTATTTTGAGATTACAAACAGACACTTCAATTTTATTTATTTGTTTAGATAAAGCTGGTGGACGTGGTTTACGTTTTGGGGAACGTGGGCTGTCGACAGGAAACAACATCACATATGTATACCAGACGTCAAAAACTGCGATTATTCATCCGCCTGTAAAGCGTGACGATTTCTTTATAGAATATAAATTACGGCAAATCTCGCTTTTTCTAAGAGAGGCTTATGTCCAGCTCTGGACAGTCTATAGGTTCATGACGGTCCAGACGTGTGGAATAAAACGAATTTTTCATTCACTCAACCAATCAATTTCAGCTACTTTATTTTATAACTCTGCAAATTTAGAATGCTGTTGATTTACTTTTGGATTAAATCAGATCAAAAATTAGTAATATAAAATAGCCCAGGGTATCAATGTCATCAGGATAATAAACACATCAGTCTTCCCTCGACAATTATTGAAGCATAGTATTCGAAGTACCGGTAAAATAAATAAGGATAATATGAAACAATTCAGATAACCCGTGAAATTATTTCAGTTTTAGCTAAACTACATTAAAATCTAAAATAAAGTCAATGTTGAAGAAAATGAACTAAGGTTTAAAGACAGCACGTGACATTAGACCTAAATTGAATTAGAAATACTCGTGTATCTAGAAAATGCATTTTAGTTTCAATTGACCTAATAGAAAACGACAATGTGTTACCAGCTATGAATATGTCCGGCGAGCTCGAGCAGTGCTCGGAGCCAGTTTAGAATGCAAACTTCGATATTTGAATTTCAAAATACGAGACACTGGAAGCCAGGCCGTAGAATATATCTCATGATTCTTCCCTTGGTAGACGAGTAAAACAAGTTCAACGTGCCTACGACATCTGAATGCCAATTTCGTTGACGGTGGTTTTATGCTCTTGTAAGTTATCGCTGCAGGAATATAGTCTGATTAATACATCTCCCCCGGGTCGCCTGAGGTCGCATAAATCTCTAGTTAGCGAGTTCAATTTCGGTCCGCTAACTCGATCTGGTCCCGTGATAATCCAGACGAATTCACCTCCTTTACAATTCTTCAATTATACTGTGTACTTTTTTAGCAACTAATACTAGTTGTTCGACTCCACAAAGTCAATTTTTCATGGGATTGCGGACACGCCTTTACAAAAAAATCACAAAACATATAAAAACTCAAACCGGATAAAAGGGTTATTATTTAAATAATAATTGATTGATAAAGCCCCTGGGAATGAATGGTTCGGTAGCAAGCTGTTTCAAAATGGTTTTTTTATATAATTTAGGGATAATATGTATATTATACATATTATATAAAAAAAAGTTTACGCCTATTTTTTAAAATTACTGCTTTATTGTTCCAATCAAAAGTTTTTACTAGAACTAACACCCAAATAACCGTTTCTATTCCTTCGGGGGAAAAACGGGAATATTTATTCTTATTCTGACAACTTTAAATCTGGATGCTAATGTAAATGCACAAATTGGTTAACACGCGGTCTTGCCCTCATATTTCACGGGCCCGCTGCTTTTTTCTGGACGCCCTAGGAGGCACTGGGAAAACATACTTCGCAAATTTGGTGTGCTTTTTCAGGAATTGCCGCAACTCTATTAAATGATGGGAAAACAGCACACTCCACTTTCAAGCTACCACTGACAGTATCTTTGGAACAACAGTCAGTATGTTCCATACGTAAAAATGGACCACTTGGCAAACTTTTAGAAGATGTATTATTGATCATATGGGATGAATGTACCATGAGTCATAGAGCTCATGTTGAAGCAGTAAACTGAACGCTCCAAGACTTCAGAAACTCAGATGCTATCATGGGCTACTTTTATGTTTGCGGGCGATTTTTGGCAAACATTGCCCGTTATAATAAAAGGAACACGCGCCGATGTTTTCAGAGCATACTTAAAATCATCTCCGTTAAACTCTCGAACAAATATGTGAGCCCATTTGGGCGACAACGACGTCACCGACTTTCGGCAACGACTACTCAAATTTGAAGAAGGAAAAATTACCTCTCCTAGCACTAACAGTAGTGGTGCTAAAATTGACGATAGATTGGGCCACACAGTCCATAGATTAGAACATCTAATAGACGCAATATACCCCGGATTTGAAAATTTATTGAAAAGAAATTAAGTTGGGTCTGGCAGAAGAAGCATGAGAGTAGAATAAATGCTGTAGAAATGCGTTCCTTAAGGAGTATGCTAGGGCTGAATCTGAATGACAGGGTGAGAAATAGTGTAATAAGAGAAAAGTGTGGTTTGCAAGATGACGTTGTGACAAGGATTAAGAAAGGAATGCTTCGGTGGTTTGGTCACGTAGAAAGAATGAACGAGGAAAGAGTGACAAAGCAAATTTATGTTGCAGAAGTGAACGGCAGGGTCGGGAAGGGACGCCCTAGACGAAGGTTTATCGACCAGATCGGCGATACATTGAAAATGGGCCAGATTAGGAGTACCCTTAACCGACGAGCGTGTATGCGTAGATATATGGATGTGAAAGAGGCGAGAGAGGTGTGTCAGGATCGCGCCAAATGGAAGTCCGTAGTCTCTGCCTACCCCTCTGGGTGACAGGCGTGAGTGTTTATGTATGTATGTATGTAGAAATTATCACTCGCTTTGTTTAAGGACAATAGTGTCACCCAGGAACGATACAGTGGATGAAATAAATAAACTGATTTTACAGAAAATTCCTGGTCAAGTCAAACAGTAGGTCGGTCGACACGGTGTGTAATATTGAGGATACAGTGCACTACCCTCAAGAATTTTTAAATTCTTTGAGTCCTAGCCTACCACTCTACGACCTTATATTAAAAATCGGCATTACTATCATGCTGTTAATACCCTCCCGACATGTATAATGGCACAAGACTACTGATAAAAAAGTTGCGGGACAATATAATCGTGGTGACCATCCTCACGGGGCCAGCAGTGGGACAACTTGCTCATATTCCGCGGATACCTTTGATTCCGACGGATTTGCCAATATCGTTCAAAAGGCTGCAGTTTCCAGTCAAAGTCTCATTTGCCCTCACGATAAATAAGTCCCAGAGTCAAAAATTTTCTGTGGTGGGCATTGACTTGAAAAAGGAGTGTTTTCCCATGGCCAATTATATGTTGGCTTATCTCGAGTTGGAACTTCTGAAAACCAATACATTTTGCTACCAGACAATAACACAACATCAAACATAGTATACAGGGAAGTCATACAATTGATATACTTGTCCAATACATACTAGCAGCCAACAAGAAATAAAATAAACATAAAATAAATCCTAAACACTCAGTACTAAGAACCACACAAGATAATTTCATCACAAGTAAAATCGTTTGACGCCCAGCGAAGTGGGCACGGCTCAGCTAGTGGTATTAATGTGCACACTTTCGATGTTACCGCATAAGAGTTATATCTTTTATAGGTACATACTTGTAATAGATTAGTATAGTCGTATGCAGTTATTAAATTGTCATATTTATATTTTTTAGATTAGGTAACTTCCAATTAAATCTGAAAGCACTGTGGCTCAAATCAGATTAAAATATTACACTATATAATTAATTATTGTTTATTCATCTATACATATAAATAAACTGACGTGTCGGTTTGTAACGTTGAACTAATTGGATTCTTTTAAGCTTAGGGGGCTTATTTGCATGCTGTTTTAAGACATAAATAACCATCTTTTCAATTTTGTCTGTCTGTCTGTACGAGTTAATCTAAATTGAAATTGCTGAACCGATTGTGATTAAACTGAATGATCAGATAGAGAGCAATGCCAGGAGGGATTCAGGCTAGAATGTTATCCGAAAAACTTAAAGAATTAAAAATAAAATGATAGTTGGGCTTTAATTTTGTTAAGCCTAAATAACATCATATTAATAGATTCTATCCAGGCGAAGCGAAGGTTGCTAGTCCATAAATAACTTATGAATGTATATTTCTATTATATGATCAAAAAAACATACCAATGTCAGCAGCAGTGTGTAGCAGATCAGCGAGCAGTTCAGGCTCATGGCAGGCGATTGCAAGTCGTTCGTCATGCAGCCTCGCTGCATCTATCTCTCCAGGAGCTGCTTCTCTTAGTTGCAGAGCCACCGCGCCCTCGCCGCCAACCGCCGCACTGTACATCAGCACGGTGCGCGGCGAAAACGTCGGCAACGGTAGCCGCGTTGTTGCGACCTGCGACCACAAAACAGATAATTAACTTAGGCCCGTATTAATAAACGTTACTCAACGACGAACTTAGGTGCGTAATCATTTGATACGCCCTCATTGCGATATCAGCATCTCAAGATCATTGCTAATTAATAAACACATAAAAACAATATCTCAAAACGCTGTACTTAGGAATACTGTTCTGTGACTTGCACTCAAGTACACACACTTGAGAGTCGAGTTTTGTTTATTAATCAGTGTGGCACTCGGCTGATATCGTAAACCTAAACCACATCTTGAGATATGTATATTAATAAGATCATAACCTCAAGATTGTATTCAAGTGCGTGTACTTGAGCTGAGTACCGTTAAGGTATTTTTAAGTAACCGACCGATAATCAACGGGGATGAAAGGTTCTTTAGTGGCAGCCTAGTACCGGTAAGTGTAGGGTAACCTCCAACTAGATAAAGTCATGACTTCTTAAGAGATGCAAGAAGTCAATGGATGCAGACTGCTCAGGACTCTATTTTGTGGCATTCCTTGGGGAGGCCTATGTGCAGTGGACTTGTGTTCGGCTGTAATGATGGTGAATATGGTTTTCTAGTATTTCGCCTTCTGCGCCACTCTATAAAGAATACGGTGTGATGTAATGTTAAGGAACTTATCACCCTATTCCAGTTGTACAGTCATAAGTCGCGACTACGGGCAGGAGCAGAAAGACCTCAGACATGCTAGATGTATAATATCCAAATCGGTAATGGGGTCAAGTGCTGTACAGGCACGAGGCTGCGGTCGCAAACACGGTTGTCATGCGTTAAGATTACGGTAAATCCTTCAGCAATCGGAACGATCTATAGCATTGGAGTTTCACGAGAAATAAAAATTACATACATAATTAGTAATTATGTATGTAATTTTTATTTCTCGTGAAACTAATAATTTTTAATTACAGACATAATAAAGGTCTACTGTAAGCATAAATGAATCAGAAATACGAACAAAGCAATGAATGGTTATAAGAACTTTAAATATTATCTCTCTAGATGGATTCGAAATACTTAGGTCCGAGAATTAAAATGTGGACTAAAGCTTTAACGTCAATGTGACAAAGAGATCTGGAGCTTTGTGCTGGCTGAAACACGTTAACTGAGACGTCGCGTCGCCTTCGTTGCTCTTTGTGGACACCAACAGATTTTAACTTAGCGAATAACGTTTATAAATTTAAAAGGATTCCTAAAAGTTATTTATTAAGTATTTATAATCAAACATTTTCTAAATAACTAGCCAAACACTCTTTCATTAAAGTATTTAGTAACATAACTTTTAAAGCAAATTTTAGATCTAAAAATGGTATGATGAAATATATCTTTAAAATTTTTTTTGAAAGAGTATTTGAATCACAAAATAATAAAATATTTTTGTGTAAAACTAATATTAAATAATTATAAGAACAAAATTGAAATTATGGATCAACTCCGTCGAGGGTTACTTAACACGAGCTTAATGAATGCGTAGGTAAGTATAGATTTATATGATAGATAGGATAATCTGTCTCGTTCGGGCTCGGTAACCATGGTTTAAGTCCTTTGAAATAATGGCCATGAGTAATGTTCTATAAGTTAACATTGTAATATTACATTGAGTATATATATATATATATCACATGAAGCAACTAATACGTCTAGTGTACTTCTTCAGGAATATATGAATTGGCATACTAATAAAAAGTTATCAAGATAAATTTTCATATGTCATGTATGGTATATGGATGCGTCGATGACAGCACAGTCGTGGAGAGATATCAGCTGAGTGCTCCGATCAGTCGGGATCAAATCTAGTCCGAAAGAGCAGCTAGGGTTGAGCGACACTACCGACAGTCTCCGTATGGGACGATGTCAACCTCGTGAGATTCAACACCTCAAATATACAAGCGTGTCTTATTATCGCGAAATGGAGCCAGCATACCTTGACTCCTTTTTACCGAAATGTATAATTGGAATTCACCGACCGCCTTCTTTTGTTGAAGGTTGAGGTTTCTTCAAACCTGAACTTTGGCAGCTGCAAGGAAACTTCTTTGGCGCACCTTTGCATATAGTGTCCTTGCAAAGGTGCCCCAATACTTAACGCTGGGACAGTTGGTCACACTATATAAAGCGCAAGTTTTGCCGTGCGTTGAGTATTGCTGCTATATATAAGCTAGCGCTGCACAATGCTACCTAGTACCATTGGATTCAATGGTACGAAGTGCTACGAAGCTTATTGGTGACACCAATATGGTTAGAATGTGCCCGAGACTGGTTTAGTATTGGTTAGGTTAGAACCAATCTTAACAATCTCAGGGACAGACACAAATTAGGAAAAATTACGGTTTTTTTATAAGATACATTTCGGGGAGTGTGTGAAGGAATTGCATGTCTTAATTCCTCCCTCTCCAATCTATAATTGGACTACAACACGCTCGGCTAGTTTCCAACCCTTTGTTGTCGACAAACCACGCATTCGAACTAAACGGTTTGCTTTTGGAGAGCGAGGACTGGCTTATAATAGTTAAAAATACTAACTAACTCTTTTCTATAATAGACATTTAAAATTTAATTAAATAATATGTAATAATTTCTGACTTGCAAGCTCGTCTTCGTTACTAAAGTACTACTCAAGGGCTAAAGCTGTGTAACCAACTGTCCAGTCTCTCTTAATTTAAATAAGGCACCAAATAAAAAAATATCCAATACTAGCCGGACCATTACAAATTTTGATATTTTTTTAAAACTTTTAATGTGATGTTCACACATTAATTAACGCTGTGACTGTTTTGAATATCGTAACAATATCCATCATTATATGAACGCATAATTGGAGGCCATTATCATTTGCTGTCGCGCATAGAACCGGTGTTTGGTAGACGTGTGTGAATAAATAGTTGCTCGTGAGTAATTATCAAGCGGTGTTGCTAGCGGGCGCGTGTAATGACGATGTACGTTATAATACGATTAAAGCCGAACCGACCTCGCGGTAATTGAATATCGCTCCACAATATCAAAGGCAAATGAATACAATACGGTCGCTTTATACGGTTTTATTATTACGTCATTTGTTTTATTCATAATTTATAGAATAAGGGTGACAGACGAGCACACGGTACACGTCATGGTAAGTGGATGGTATTGGATCTCTTGGTATCGTATTCCATAAGAGCGTGGTCCTTCCTCGGTCGAACCGACTCATTCGTGCTACAACCATACTCGTAATATAGCTACAGCATGGCTCTACCCTACCACGTATAAAAGTTACTTTATAGAGTAAACGTAAAGTAACAACCTACCTATCTCGTGTAGCTGGATATAGGGTTTTTCATTTCATTTCTGAGAGGATTTCAAAGCGTTTGGAAATGAAACACATCTTTACCAGCGAAAGACGTAGGTATTGTGGAGTTTTTTGTTTCTATAGAATAAGGGTGACAAACGAGCAAACAGTACACCTGATGGTAAGTGGTTGCTGTGGCCCATAGACATCTACATCTATCTGTGTTTGCGAATTACATTCTGTGTGAAGCTTTTGTTATTGTATCCGAGCTTACATCTCTATCGTATAATACGTTCCGTGTATGTTACGATCTCACTATAGAATTCAACTGAAAATTTTCATTCAAAAACAACATGAATGTTGCGTTCCATATCCAACGCCCTGCTGAATACCTTGTTACCTGATACTAAAATTAAAGTTTTTTTTATAGAATAAGGGTGACAAACGAGCACACAGTACACCTGATGATGTAAGTGGTTGTGTGATGATCGCTGCATTCAACCCGTAGGTATACAGCTACAATTATATATATATTACATTTCCACGTTTAAATTATTTCATTATATTATTTACATTATAATCATATTAGAATATTCAACAATGATGTAATTATTAATTAGAATAGGATATTTACAGTAATGTCTAATCGAATGTCAAAAAATTATATTTTATGCAATGCCATTATAATAATGCATACTGATGCGTCGCTTAAATATTCATCGATTGAGTAGTAGCATTTCTCAATTAAAAATGTTTTAAATTCTTTTTTTAATTTTTGAATATTTTCCATTTCATAAAACAAAGATGGAACCTTATTGTAGATTTTAGATAATATAACGAAAACGCTTTTTCTAAGTAAATCTGTCTTTGATGAAATTGTATGAATTTTATTTTAACGTCGATTGTTTGTTTATTAAGTAATCATTAAATATTTCAGGATAAATTTTTACAAATGTCACAACTTTATAAATATACAATTCGGGAAATATCAATAACTTAAATTTTTTAAATTGTGGTTTACAGCTTTCTGTACTAGGGTAATTACAATTAATAAATAATTTTCATTTAATGCAGTACTTACGCATTATATTCAACAGTAATTGCTACGAAATCATTATTAAATTTTAGCAATATATAAAAAAAAAATCATGATCTCATTGAGCGGATCCTTTAGAGTGTTTATATAAGCAAGCTACTTATTTATACAATATTTGTCTTAATCGATGTTTATCTTTTACCGACTAGAATTATTGTTTTTAAGTTCATATTATCTACAGGTGAAAACTTTTGAATGGCCTTCTAGTTGTTATTCATTTATTTATTGTTAATGTTAGCTGTAAGTTTTCCAAAAAGAATAAAATAAAATAAATAAATAAAATAAAATAATGGCGGATACTGACTTAAACTGTGATGCTCCATGTGTATATGACGGATTTCACATCTCGAAATATTCTTAACTCTCCAGACATGCTATATCGACCCTTTTAACTATTTCTGCCACCAAATAGCAGAGCTGGCACTGCTTTGTTACGGTTCGAAGGGTATAGAGAACCAGTTTATTTACAGACTGTGACGTATTCCGTCTTAGTCCTCAGAGGCCACAACGCATTATTAGCTTTCTTTCTTTGAAGTTGGCTGCAGGTGGCCATGGACTATAGTAGCCACTTAAGATCAGATCAACCATAAGTTTGTCTGTCACTGTAGTCATGCTGCGGCTATATTAGTAGTATTACATTTCAAAAAAATGAATACTTATTTTTTTTTGTTTTAAACTGACAAAGTAAGTTTGAAATAATTCCGAAACTTCTTTTACCAACAACACAAACAAAATTTTCAACAAACTAGTTCTAATTGATTAATTACCGAACTCAACTCAAACTAGAAAGTTGCGTAATGGAATTATAATTTTAATAAAAAGCGGACTAACTTCAAACAAATTTCGTAATGGATTAAACTGAAGTTTTCGCGAACCGTTAAATATTATATTGCGATAAAGATTTCTAAATTGACTTTCATTTTTGCCTTTGTCTGAGACGTTCTTTGAATTCAGGTTTTCTTTGTAAGTAATGTTGGCAAAAATCGTTGCACTTCGACGCACATTTTTCTGTCTGTCCTAAATCAAAGAAAATACTTACTGTGCCTCTGAATTATCATGCATCGTTGCTGCTCAGTAATGAGCGCCCATTAGGCGTTCAAACGTATAAATCTACGTAATTTCCATTACTCAAGTCAAATTGTGACATATATTTACATAGATTATTCAGATAGGCTTGGGGTGGTTAATAGCTAAAAATATATTTGTCTATTCAACTGAAAATACTCTGAAATAGGAGTGTAATAGGCAGAATGGTACCATTTCTTACAGTATTTTTTATAGATGATGATATATCAACGCAGATGCGTTGTCAGCCGTGAGGACTAAGATGGAATGCCTCTTTTCCAGTAAAAACGGTCTCCGGTTCTCTACACTCACCATACGAAACACAGCAGCAATGAGCTGCTATTTTACGCCGGTATTGTGTGAGAGCGTGGTCCCTCCGGTCGAACGGACCCATTCGTGCTACAACTATATAATTTATATAGCTGCAGCATGGCACTATCGCGTAGAAAACCAGTATACCCTAGGTGATTAGAAAAATGGTAGTTGGTACTAACAATTACTAACTATAGGACAGATTGGACATCATCACTATATCTGTTAAAGTTTTAGGAAATTTGTGTAATTGATCATGACCGAATTCATCATACATCGTCTAATATGAGATTGTACTAATAGTAATTCCAACCATTGATCCATTAGAGCCTATTAAGTTCCACAACTGAACATCGGCCACTTGACACGCTTGGTAGGCGGTTTGGCAATAACAGTTTGTAAAAATTTTCAGATGCTATCAGAAAGATGCTACTGCCCATCCCCTGTTTCAGTTTTCCTCTGTCGCCTCTTACAACATAGCACAGTACAGCACATAAAGATGTTGGTCCTGCGCCTAGTCTCCCTTCGATCGTGTCAGATTGCCGTCCCATCGGACAGTGAGAGTGAGGGAATAGAGAGTGCACCTGTGCTTGTCCATACACTCGAGCACTATAACCCTGTACTGTGTAGACTGGCTCTATGTTGTCGCGTATCTCCAAAGTGGTTAATGTCTCCTTTACAGAATATTATCATTATTATCATTTTAAAAACAAAAAAAAATTAAGGTAACCCGCGCCAACTATGACATCAGGAAGGCAAACTCCTCAGACGTTATGTAACCGTGCGTGCTGTAAGAAATGCGAATCCTAGGGAATTAAGTATCTATTTAAAATTCAATGCGATATAATTTATAACAGTCCACGCGTAAATATAAGTAATAAATATTATCAATAATTTTATTAATGAGTAAATTATAATATTATTGCAATATAATGATATTGCTGCTGTTTTATGTTGTTCTCCTATAGAATAATGGGAAAAGCTTCGTGTCAATTCAGGGATAAGCTGTGAATCCTGAGGGATATAGCGAAGTACATTGCGGTAATTAAGGGCTCCTGGCTTGAATCCCCGGGGTCTCAGGTATGGCTGCGTTGATTACGACTTGAAAATTCCCGGTTGACCGCTAGGTAACTAATAAAAATATAATATAGTTACAACTTCTATTCAACCGACTTCAAAAATTAAGAAGGTTCAAAAAAAAAGGAAAAGTATACCTATAGTATACTTTTCCTTTTTATCTTCTTTCCACGTCGTGGTGAAACTGATTGATGGATTTTTTACGCATTTAACAAAGAAACATTACTTCTTAGCTTTACTTTCGTGTTAAAAAGTAGCAAGTGTAAATTATTTACACTCTATAAGGCGGATTTTCTTATTAAATTAAATGATTAAAATTTGGTGTTGTTAAAAAATGCGTTAAGACAAATACAGACACGTTGCATTATTATAAAAATATAATTATATAATTCATTATATACAATGCGCCTGGTCATCGGTGTAGAAAACTGGGGGGGGGGGGGTTGAAATACGGTATATGTTATCGACAAATCACTATCCCTATTTTTTTTACCTCGAGGCACGGGTGCTTGTACTAATTAAGCCATAACTACCCGTGTAGAAGTTCTAGGACGACGAAAGAGGATAGCTAATAATGTAGACAATAAATCATTGACAATTTTTAAAACAAAAGAAAGTTTTTTTAAACATTTTTTTTGAAATTATCTTATTCATAAAATCTAAATTGTCAAGCTACATGTTTTTGTTCTTGAATGTTAGTACAGAAAGTTTTCTTAAAAATAAGTCTTACATGTATTAATTGTAATTACCTAAGTAAGACAGTTTAGAAGTTATGCTCTAAGTAAGAGAGTTTAGAAGTTATGATGGTTTGAATATGACACTTGAAAGCTTAAATATCTAAGTCTCCGACACCGGTGACCAGATACATTGTATACATATAGGTATACACTACTAATGCTACTTATCGCTCCTTAACCTTGTTAGAAATGAGAGGAGGCCTGTACCCAGCTGTGGGACGTATTATACTTTTAAGTACGTCATAGATTTTTTGCACTTATCCGTGAATTTGCTTCGAGAAAACGTTACGTATAATTAACCTTTACCTTTCTATGATTTATTGATGTACAGGTAATTTATTTCATACAATATCATAGACGGTGATGTATTATCGGTAACATTGTATGTACCATGTGTGATTAATTGCCGTCGATGGTTATTACTTTTAATACGCCAATATTTTTGTCACAATAGCGTTTAGATAGACGAGTGCTGTCAATGTAGGTATATCGCTAAATTATCTTCCATGTTATATTTTCGATTAGCTGTCATAAATGACGATAGCAATGTCTTTTTTATTGAGGAAATATGATTTTTTACACAGTCAATAATACAATAATAAAAAGTAAATGGGTAAAAAGAAATAAATAATTTTTGAAGAGTGCTTTGACTAGTGGGAGACCTTTTAACATTTTAAAAGACTAAATGGATTTAAGCTGAAAGGATTATATACCAGGATTTGATCACTCGTACTTATTACTGTACGCAAGCAAACCGGCTTCGACCACCGCTACAACCAATTATATTTTTTTTAAACAATTCTATGTGCTGATTTACTACGTGTTTGGCCGTGAAGAAAAAGACTGTGAGGAAACGTGCATGTCTTAAAGTTAAAAAAAATTGACATGTGAAGTCCGCTAACTTGCATTGGGGTAGCGCAGCGGACATTTCCTTGGTCTAAAATTCTCTCAGAAATGAGTGGTCTATGAGACGTACATGGCTTATATATAGCTTATATAAGTTTGTTTTACTTTTTTTATGGATTTAGTACAAGTTTTTTTTACGTGGTAGAGCCATGCTGCAGCTATATTAGTAGTATAGTTGTAGCACAAATGGGTCGGCTCGACCGGGGAAGGACCACGCTCTCACAGAATACCAGCGTAAAATAGCAGCTTAACACGGCTGTGTTTCGTATGGTGAGTGTAGAGAACCGGAGACCCTTTTTACTGGAAAAGATGCATTCCATCTTAGTCCTCACGGGTGATAACGCATCTGAATTTTGATTCGCAAACGAGGATAAATGTAGATGTCTATGGGCCACAGCAACCACTCACCATCAGGTGGACCGTATGCTTGTTTGTCACCCTTCAAAAAAAAACAACAATATTTACAACATTGCAATGTAATCTATGAAATTTGTTATATATACTCGTATATATATATATATATATATATATATATATTATATATATATATATATATATATATATATATATATATATGTATATAAAAGTTTGAATGCATCGAACATTTTTTACTTATATCTTTATAAGAATTCACGAAAAATTTATTATTTTTTACAAACATTTTAATGATACTCTTTTAACAATAAATTTACACTCGTGACTGAATAAATGATTGATGCAGACGAGCTCTCGAACTTTTTGACTTTTTGTCACATCCCATACATATTGCATGCAGTTTCAATCGAGTTGATTTTAGGCGGTTGTGAAATTGTACTGAACATGGAAGTTTAAAAAAACACGATGCCTAGTTTGCCATTGTTTGATACCTGGAATGCAGTTCGCCTGAATGTAATGCAAGCTATTTTTAATTATATAGGGTTATTTTTCAAAGAGTAGCCAATTTTAAACTTAACTTCAAATATATAAATAATGATATGTCGTTATTCCACTGTCTGAAAATACGAGTAAATAGCCTTGCAAATGTGTGCGTGCGCAATAAGATCAGTTAAAATAATGCATTATCACGCATTTTGAATTTAATATTTGCCGACTTAAATTTTAGATATAAGTATATAAGTTATATGTTATAACTAATGTTTGTATAAAGGAATACCGTGACCTCGGATTTGTAATGCGTCTTGCAAATAATTTCATAAATGTCAGGGCTTTGAGAGCGCTATACGCACTCGTAAGGAACCACTTAGAGTGTAAAACCGTCATTTGAACTCCTTATGAAGACAAATACAAATATATGTTAGAGCGGATCCTAAATAAATTTATTAAATTCACGTACTTATAATTATTCAGAGTGTACCCGGGCTATCCCTTGTTGTATCCTAGTCTATTTTTGCTTGGTATGGTAGGGTACTGCAAGCTCGAAGACAGAAGAGAAGTAGCTCTCGCTATGTACGTGGTGATGAGGGGTAGGATACACAACCCGAGATGTTGGAGATGGTGTGACTGAATGCGCCAGAAGGGAGCGCGTGGCGCCGGCGGCGGCCATCGTTACTGGTGGTGACGCGCGCTCGCACCGTACTGATGCAGCAAGAGCCATTCGCGTGCTCTTCTTGTGATCAACAGTATGACGCAGCGAACTGATTTGTTTTCATGTTCACTGAGTGAGCTCAGTAAAATAGTATATCATACTGTATCGTTGGTTACACTGTCGAATTGGGGTGGCCACCCTGTGATAAATGTGTGTAAATAAATAAATAAAAAGATACAAAGGACAGAATATTTGAGATTTTTTTATTAATTTTTCTTCACCATTTGCCTATGTTACTTATTCTGAACATTCTCCGCAAATTTGGCCGGTTATTGCAAAATAACCCTGTACCCATACAAGATTTTACCCGTAATGAGATATCAGTATAATTATCCGGTTTTTGATAATGAAAAGGGGATAGGGAAATTAAGTTATGATGGCTCGACAACGAGTGGCTAAGCGTTTGGTTGCGGCGTTGCGAGCTGCGGGTTTGAATCCCGCATGGAACAAGTGTTTGTATGGCTTACAAGGTGATTGCTCTGGATCAGGATTATTGTCCTTATAAAATGTATGTATGACAACCGCTTAAAGATATAGGAGAGTACTAGTGTGGAGGTAGGTCTTTAAAAAAATTTAGTCAACCCAATGCATGCTGTAACCTAAGCGCAAGCCTTTAGATTTAATATATAATATAGTATGATTTTAGTAGATATTGAATCAGGATCACTAATTAGGCCCATGTCTCCACTGGATATAAAGTCGCTAATTGTATTTTTTTTAAAGAATGGTGTGACAAACGAGCACACAGGCCACCTGATGGTAAGAGGATGCTGCGGCCCATAGACATTTACATTTATCTTCAATTAAGATCAAAATGCAGATGCGTTGTCTCTCCTTAGGATTACGATGGGATTCCTCATTTCCAGTAAAAAGGGCCTCCGGTTCTCTACACTCACTATACGAAACACAACAACATTAAGCTGCCATTTTACGCTGGTATTCTGTGAGAGCGTGGTACTTCCCCGGTCGAGCCGACCCATTCCAGCTGCAACCATAATTTATCTGCAGCGTGGCTCTACCACGTGAAATGAAGCAGCATCAGCCACATTAGTGACAGCAATGCTCATTAACGGATCAAACCCGTGCTTTGTAAGAGACAGAAGCTTATTATGCTCTTCCGCACTTTCTCACCTAATGAACGGCATTAGTGAGTTGAGTAGAAGGTTTTAAAAACACGTTGGAAGTTAAAGTTTATTTATTTCACGATACGTATGGGTAATTAAGGTAAGTAGAGTCGTGATAAGCCCAGGGGATAAGCGCTCGCCGCAAATTTCAAAGTACGCCGGCAAAACTTCAAGTACTTTACCACGTGCTCGGCTGTGGGGAAACCATCGTAAGGAAACTTGTATGTCTGAGAAAGGAAAAATAGTACGCGGTGAAGTAAAGTTCACTAACAAGCACCGGAGCAGCGCGGCAACGTAGCTTACTTAAATTTATACGGTTTATTAATTAAGAGTTGGTCAATAATTCCGGTAATTCACGGAATTACTGAGGGATAATCCCTCACTTAAATTAAGTTTTAATTATGTTTACACTTGTCTCTTTCTACTGTCATTTACGAAGAAAGAGAAAGAAAGATAAAGAGAGAGAGAGAGAGAGAGAGAGAGAGAGAGAGAGAGAGTATGTGACTCTTAATTATTTAACACTAGTTGGTAGCCAGCGCCTTGCTGCCGCAGAAGAAATAATTGTGGAAATATCGTTTTAAATTTAGAGGATTTGTATTGTTTAAATAGGAATGTTAATATTTACATTCATTGAAATTGAATGATATATAACTTTCAAACAAAATTGTCGATACGATACGCGCGCCACCTACTGTAAGTTAATTGTACTAAGCCTATAACCTTCCAGGAAATGCAAGCAATATGTTGACAAAGTTTTACCGCAATCTGATGAACGTCATGGCAACGCATAAAATACGAACAAACAAAAATATTTTCTTATATATATATTAGATTAGATTTATGGCGACTACGTTCATGATTTCGTTGTTGATTTAATGGCTACTGTTCCAATTAAAATAAAAGGCTTCGTGTAACATCCTTAAAACCTATATTTTAATGTGTTAGGTAATAATTTTATCTAATATTGTTGAATAAAATTCGTTTTACGGAATTTATCGCGTTTAATTTTACTTTATCACGTTTTATTTAATTATAATTTGTAAAATAGTTTTATTTAATGTGTAGTGTTCGCATAAATACAAAAAAATCATTACACTAAAATTGTTTTAATGTTCTGTTAAAAGAACATGAGCCAACGCATGCAGCCCACCTGATGATGAGTGATTACTGCCGTCCACTAACATCTGTAACATCAGTGGATTGCAGATAGGGTTGCCACCTTTATTTTGAACAAATATAGTATTTAACAGTACACAGTTATGTATTTTACCATGTATATTTGTTTGGCCATCAATGATCCACATTTAAAATTATTTTAGGAATCTAAACTGTTTAAAATAGTATTTAAAAAAATTACTATGCAAAGAAACAGGGCATGTATTAATTAAATTAATACATGCCCTGTTTCTTTTTTCTTTACATTTATGACGGAAAAATTTCTTTCCTTAAAATTTATTTGTTCCAGACTTCCAGTCACAGTTAATATAAAAAAGTGCGACAGTAGAATTAGGAATAAAAATATAGTATTTTTCGTACTATATTATTTTTCTATAATTTATAGTAAAATTGACTGAAATATAAAACGATACTATATATTATAATACGGGTGACAACCTTAATTGCAGATGCGTTAAGGCATGTGTATTATTATACTGCCGTTAGCTAAATATATATCTATATATAAAAATGAATTGCTTTTTTTTATAGAAATAGGGTGACAAACGAGCACACTGTCCACCTGATGGTAAGTGGTTGCTGAGGCCCATAGACATCTACATCTATCATCGTTTCCGAATCAAAATGCAGATGCGTTGTCAGCCTTGAGGACTAAGATGGAATGCCTCTTTTCCAGTAAAAAGGGTCTCCGGTTCTCTACACTCACCATACGAAACACAGCAACATTAAGCTGCTACTTTACGCTGGTATTCTGTGAGAGCGTGGTCCTTCCCCGGTCGAGCCGACCCATTCGTGCTACAACTACACTATAAATATAGCTGCAGCTTGGCTCTACCACGTAAAAGTATTATGCTCTCCGTTAGTATCACTAAATTTCAAAAACGGTTCGACAGATTTTGATGAAATTATTTGTCTGTGTACGAATGAGTCCCTCTTCACATTTGAACTCGGTAGGTGGCGCTGTTGTCGGGATTCAGAAATCACCCGTGCGAAGCTGGAGCGGCCCACTGGTTTAAAATATATATTAAAATATGTATTTAATATAAAACTTTAGAAATTATTTGTCTGTGTACGAATGAGTCCCTCTTCACATTTGAACTCGGTAGGTGGCGCTGTTGTCGGGATTCAGAAATCACCCGTGCGAAGCTGGAGCGGCCCACTGGTTTAAAATATATATTAAAATATGTATTTAATATAAAACTGAATATATATTTATTTAATTTGAAGCTAACTGCAGTAATATTGGCTTATCGCTTCGATACAACAATACGTAGTACAGTCACGCTTCAGCGCATTATGGTTGCAAAACGAATCACCTTGGCCCGTTAAGTGTCATTCGTACAGAACGACAACGTAAAATAGCAGCATACTGCCCTTTTCTTGTACTCGTAATGTGGCGAGCGATGAGAATCGGAGATCCTTTTAACTAGGAACGAACCATTTTAGAACCCAGGGGTGAAAATGCTTCCGAATTTTGATTCTCAAGCGAGGATAGTTATGGGTACCTATGAGCTACAACATCCACTATCTATCGGGTAGATTGCATACTTGTTGGTCACCCTACACCTTACATTGTATACAAAATATACTGTTTGGTTGTCTATGTAGAATGCGACTCCCTGTCACGTAAGACCGTTACAAATGCAGAACGCACGTCACGCGCATTGCGAACACATCACTTGGAAGAAGTCAAAATGACACATTGACACAGTTGGAATTGAACCAATCCTCTAATCCATGAACGAGTACTGCGCCAAGAGTAATTTTTATACATACAAAATGTTACGTACGATGCTTACGTCAGTATATATGGTCACTGATTGTTATTAGTTTCACAGATCACGTTAAATAATATAAAATATCAGGGTTAAATACTCATATCTACGTGGTAGAACCATGCTGCAGCTATATTAGTAGTATAGTTGTAGCACGAATGGGTCGGCTCGACCGGGGAAGGACCGTGTCTCACATAATACCAGCATAATAGTTTTGTCGAATGACTATGTAAATGTAAATCATTGTCTAGATCCCTTAGTTTTGGAAGACCAGCATCACAAGGCTTTGATAATTTTTGTAAACTTTGATGTCCAGCCTCTGACTCGTAACAAATTGACCTCTTATTCTTACAATAAAGGCGACTATAACCAAATAAATTTAGACATTAGTTCGGTGAACTGGGAGGAAGTTCTTAGTAGAGGTAATGTGGATGATGCTGTCGAACTGTTTTACGAGACAATATATAATATTCGTGACAAATATATTCCTTCTCGTATACAATGTAATAGCAAATACCCACCATGGTTTAATCATGCTATTGTCAGATTAATCAAAGAAAAGAATAAGTACCACAAGAAGTTCAAAATCTATGGAAATTTATATGACAAAATCACCTTTGAAATTTTGAGAGAAAGGATTAAACGGATCGAAAAGACACTTTACAATGAATATATTTGTCGCGTCGAAGATAGTCTAAAAAGTCATTCTAAAATATTTTGGTCGTATATTCGAAACAAAAGTCGGGGTGCATCTTATCCCTCTCGTATGACTTATTCTGGTATAACATATAACTCAGAACAAGATATTTGTAATCTTTTTGCACAATATTTTCATTCTAATTACCTTCAACCAACTAAACCAGAAGATATCTCACGCTGTACATCATCTTTCGCATCAAACGATATCTCTACAATAAATATAAATTACTTTGAAGTAGAGAGGCTATTAAAGTCGCTTGACTTAAAAAAATCAGCTGGCCCTGATGGTATACCAGCTTTATTTCTAACAAAATGTGCTGGAACTTTATCTAAACCTATAACTTTTATTTTTAGAAGATCTATTAATGAGGGCTTAATGCCATCAAGATGGAAATCCGCATTTATAACCCCAATACATAAAAAGGGTCCACAAAATATCATTGAGAATTATAGACCAATTTCTAAATTGAACCTCATTGCTAAGGTCTTTGAAAGAATTGTATACAACCAATTGTACCCGGCGATCAAACATACTATTATTCCCCAACAGCATGGCTTCCTTCAAAAAAGATCCACTACGTCCAATCTTTTGCTATTTACGGATTTCGTTTCATATAATATGGATAAAGGATATCAAATCGACGCCATATATACCGATTATAGCAAGGCATTTGATCGTATTGATCATGCTATATTAATGGAAAAGCTATCGACAGCCGGTATAAGAGGTGACTTATTTAGATGGTTTACATCCTATATCTCTAATAGATCACAAGCGGTAATTCTGAATGGATTTACATCTTCCTGGGTGCCTGTCCCCTCCGGAGTCCCGCAAGGTTCTTTACTTGGCCCTTTGCTCTTCGTAATTTTTATTAACGACATAAGTGAATGCTTTTTAAACACAAATTTTTTACTTTTCGCTGACGATATGAAAATATTTAGAATAGTTAATAATTTCGATGATGCGCTATACTTACAAAACGATCTACTCAATTTTGACAATTACTGTAGGCGAAATAAACTTGATATTAACGTTGAAAAATGTTTTTGTGTGTCTTTCGGGCGTAAGCGTAATATTAACATATTTAAATATACCCTTAAAGGCTCTGAATTATCCAGGTGCAACGAAATAAGGGACTTGGGTATTACCATTGACAACAAATTACTATATGACCAGCACATTGAACAAATTGTTAATAAAGCATATAAAGCTCTTGGCTTTATCATTAGATCATGTTCCAGTTTCCGCAATATAAAATCTATTAAAATTTTGTATTGTTCACTTGTTCGAAGTAATCTGGAATACGCAAGTCAAATATGGAATCCTCAGTACATTATTTACGTTAATAAAATTGAATCCATCCAAAAAAGATTCATCAGATATGTGTGCTCAAAATTCCGCATTCCCAAAGAAAACTACGAGCTGCTGTGTGGTCGTCTTCACCTTCTCCCTCTGCAAACTAGACCTTACACAGCAGACCTGGTTTTACTATCAAAAATCGCTCAGGGCCACATAGACTGTCCAGACTTATTAAAGAAATTACTCATCTCAACCCCCACTCGTTCACTACGTTGTAACAATCTCTTACACATACCTTCTTATCGCACTAACTACAGACGCAATTCCTTCTTTATAAGAGCATCTAATTCATTTAACAGACTATCTAAAGACTATGATAAGGTGGACCTTTTCTGTACCAACAGTTCTGCCATTTGTAAATTAATCACCTCCAATTTTAGCAACAGTCAACAATTTAATAACAATCAATAATTTTATAACATTAGTTTGAACCGGCAGTAAAGTGAATTTGTTATTTATATATGACTA
Source organism: Parnassius mnemosyne (assembly GCA_963668995.1). Classification (NCBI taxonomy): domain Eukaryota; kingdom Metazoa; phylum Arthropoda; class Insecta; order Lepidoptera; family Papilionidae; genus Parnassius; species Parnassius mnemosyne. The sequence goes on along the minus strand of CAVLGL010000057.1, from coordinate 31,367,770 downwards.
TTGTTTATCTATATGTGAAAACTTTTTATTGGCTTAGATTGTAATTTACATGTATGTTATATTTTGTTAAGATTAAGCTGTTAGTTTTCCAGTAAATAAATAAATAAATAAATAAATAAATAAAATAGCAGCTTAACACTGCTGTGTTTCGTATGGTGAGTGTAGAGAGAAAGTAAAAAGGGTCTCCCCTAACAAAACACATGTACTGTGGTTTTGATGATTTATCTTTAATCTTATATAAAATATAGCTAATAGTATAGAAAGAAACATTAAATTTAGATTTTCCGAACAAATTAACTTCCCCGCTATGAAATCTGTCAAATATTTTATACCTCACTTTTAAGTGGCGCCGCCCTGGTGGCAGTAAAGTCATGGAACCTTCATTGTCAGACAGTTATTTACTGACTGATTCATAGGCAAGGGAATCATAGGCAAAAGAAGGCCCATTCTAGTATAGGATAGGTGTTATTAGAAATAATTTGAAAATCATTTTATGTTTAACCCTCAGACCGCTCTACCCCTTTGTTTTTGACATATCATGCATTCAAACCTATAGACATAGACTGAGCTTTTACGACAGTCAGACAGACACTGACAGACAATAAGGTGATCTCGAATTTTGGCATGGAACACTAATGATGTTGGTGATGCGAAATCCGTGCAAAGCCGTGGGAAAAAGCTAGTATTAAATATTATATGTTTTATGCACTCGTCTACATGATTCTAATGCTGAATTTGAGTGTTAAAATAGTGCTGGTTTTCTCATTCATAGAACATAGGAGAAAACGCGTTCGATATTACAAGTTTGCCCTGAAGCCCCGCAGCGGTGGATGATTACGGCCGCAATTATCCCCCGCTGGCCGATATATAAACCGAGCTGGACGGAAATTTTGATACGCGGCCGTTTATCGAAACCTTAGTTACGTAAATTATCGTAAAATATTAGTGTTAATTACACGTTCCTACATAACACGTGAAACTCACGTAAAACTTTAGTTTTAAATGATTAGTAATATAGGTTTGATAAAAAAATATTTTTTATGTAGAATCGAATTATACATATAGTCAATATTTTTTTTATTTTTTTTTATTTTTCTTTTTTAAATATACAATAATATAGAATATACAAGTTATTATGGCGAATAATGGCAGGCGAAGTGTAGGGCGTCCCCCCACTAGATGGAGTGACGACCTGGTAAGATTTGCAGGAAGTCGATGGATGCAGGTGGCTCAGGACCGTGCTTTGTGGCATTCTTTGGGGGAGGCCTATGTTCAGCAGTGGACTTGTGAAGGGCTGTAATGATGATGAATGATGAAGTTATTATGATTGCAAAATACGAGAAATATCTCGTCCAGGCTGCTATATAATAATGTAGCAGCCTGGAGTCAGGATGTTAGCGGTGTTTCACCCCCGTGCCTCGGAAAGCGCGTTAAGCGGTTGGATCTGTATCTGATCTCGTCGGTTCGTCGGATGGTCAACCGGGGTGGATTGCCGTCCCGTTGAACTCTGTAAGGGAATAGATAGTGCACCTGTGTTTGCGCACGCACTCTCACTATACTCCTGTGCTGTGCAGATGGCTAGTCTCCGTTAAGTTGTTGCCGTGACCGATATTCTGTCTGGAAGACGCTGTACATTCTAATACTGGACACAGGCCTCTTCTTACTTCGGAGAGGGTTATCGCGCTACCCCAATGCTTGTTAGCTGACTTCACGTGTCCCCGAATTACTATTTTAAGTCAAGCAGGGTTACCTACGATGTGTCTTTTCACGACCGAGCACGTGATAAATCAGCATATAAAATGCTTTAAATGCAATTATAAATTTAATTAGTACCTACTGGCGGGGATCGAGCTCGGTTTACCTGCGTATTATGAAATTGTAAGTAGAGTGCTTAACCTCTGACTTGCCGCGCTTCAGCTTGAATTTATGGCAATACATAAATCTAATCCAAGGTTAAGGGTGAAATGGGGATTATAATGGCGTAGACAGGTGTGCTTCTGCATTTATTTTTGCCGCCAAATAGCAGTGCTTGCACTGTTGTGTTCGGGTAAGAAGGGTACGGAGAGCCGTTAATATTACGGGTTGTGAGGCATTCCATCTTAGTCCTTAGAGAAGTGACAACGCATCTCTAGCCTTCTTTATTTGTTATATAAGTTACGTTTATACGTGGTAGAGCGATGCTGTAGCTATATTAATAGTATAGTTGTAGCATGAATGGGTCGCCTCGACCGTGAAGGACCACACTCTCGCAGAATACCAGGGTAAAATAACAGCTTAATGCTGCTGTATTTCGTATGGTGAGTGTAGAGAACCGGTGACCCTTTTTACTGGAAACGAGGCATTCCATCTTAGTCCTTACGACTGACAACGCATCTGCATTTTGATTCGCAAACGAGGATAGATGTAGATGTCTATAGGCTACAGCAACCACTTACCATCAGGTGGACTGTGTGCTCGTTTCTCACCCTTATTCTATAAAATAAAAGTTAGTAACAGGTGTCCGTGGGTGGCAGTAGTCACTTAATTTAATAGAGAAGTTGTATTTTGCCACAAATTTAAATATAAATGAAAGAATAATTCATTTTTAAAGTATACTTAAATATTTTTTTATTAACAATCCATATTTTTTGTAATAATTAATAATAGTTAAATTTTTGAATGAAAACAAAACCGACTTGTAATTGGTTGTGACGTCATTATATCCCTTGAGGCTATGAGCCAATTGCAATCATGCTATGTTTTTGTATTTTCTATATTCGGATCAGCACGTGTCATAACAAAATATATATAACTTATATTATGCAATGACATTTTTTTAAAATTTTGACCCCGTAAATATGAGGGTTTTATCATTTCACCATGCGGTGGCGTTACTAAAGCGATATAATGACTAGTGTTGCCCAAAATCGGTCTTGGTCTTGTTCTTGCATTTTTGCAAGACCAAGACCAAGAACAAGACCGCCTATTTTTAGCAAGACCAAGACCAAGAACAAGACCGCCTATTTTTAGCAAGACCAAGACCAAGACTGCCCGTGCAAGATTTGCGCAAGAACAAGACTAAGCTTGCGAGACTCTTGCGTCTTGCAGTTAGGACTGAGTGTCGTTTCAGGGAGTATAAGAGTTCGGCTATGCGCTTACGGACACTATGAGACGCAAAAAAATATAATGAAAAAAAAAATGGAAAATTGGACTTATGCGCATTACGAATAATACCATAAACATACATAGCGAATGAAAATATCCATTAAAAGGCAAAAGAGTGCATCCCTAGTTTTGACCATCGGCACTTTGATAGTGCGCGGCGTCTTGTTGTCGGCGTCATTAAAGGTCAGATAATAACCTGTCAAAGAAATTGTGCAGCTGTGGCAGCGCTGTCGTCGCGCCACAAGCGAAACACATCGAAGCCTAAATTGCGCTAACAAAGTTGCGAAATTAAAGCAATATATATAGAATAGCTCCAAACTACCACTCGGAGCGCTGGCCGCTCCCCGGGCAGAACACCTTACCCGGCGGGAGATCTCCTCTTTTCCTTCCTACGGCCACAGTGGTGACCCCGACGTGATCTGAACACGCAACCAATAACCTTCGGAAACTACAGCTTCAAAATCTTCATAATCCTCAAGTACGTGTGACGCCACACAGCTATTCGAAAGTACAAGGTTAAGATACACGTGCCAGCGGCTACTATTGATATGGCATACAATTGTCGCCGCCGCGCCGTACGCACTACATTTAACACTGTTTGATTGCCGCCACAGAGTACATGTTTCAAAGAATAAAAAAACTTTCCGGGTACTCAGAATGGAGACGAATACATTATGCTGATCTCGCAAGGAATATTGTAATTATATGGTAGAGTTAGAGTATATGGTAGAGCCATGCTGCAGCTATATTATGGTTGTAGCACGAATGGGTCGGCTCGAACGGGGAAGGACCATGCTCTCACAGAAAACCAGCGTAAAATAGCAGTTTAACGCTGCTGTGTTTCGTATGGTGAGTGTAGAGAACCGGACACCCTTTTCACTGGCAAAGAGGCATTCCATCTTAGTCCTCACGGGTGACAACGCATCTGCATCTTGAGTCTTTATTGAGGATAGATGTAGATGTCTATGGGTCACAGTAACCACTTACCATCAGGTGGACTATGTGCTTGTTTGTCACCCGATGCTGTAAAAAAAATAGATGATGGTAATTACTTACTATTATTATTATTATTATTACCTAATAGATAAACATGTTCAATAAGTTCACTACAAATCTCGACTTTTGGAAGTGTGTGTTTTTAAAGCACAAAGTGCTCGAATATGTCGTCACCCATTTGATAAATATTGTAGACACTTTTAAAACACTTGAAATGTGTAAAAATGAATCTGGATCTTGTCTTCAAGGCTTAGTTATTAACATGTTGGAGGAGTACCTAAGTAAACCTAGAGCCACCAGCTCGTAAGACATTTTAGAGTGGTGGAGGACGCGTGAGACAAAATATCCGATTTTATCAAAGATGGTCCGTGATTTTTTTTCAATACCTGCAATTTCAGTACCTGCTGAGAGATTATTTTTTAAAACATCATTAGTAATTAGAAAACATAGAAATAGATTAAGTGATGAGTCAGCCAGATGGTTAATGCTTTGTCAAAAGAATTAATATAAAGTAACAGTAATGTCAAAGCCATTATGTAGATACTGTGAAGTAATTTAATTTGTATCGTATTCTATTTTTTATTTAAATAAATGGTATATTATATAACTCTTTTATTCCATTTCATATATGATGAGGGTCCATCAATCTCTTTCTAGACAGATAATATTCTTTAAAATACAGTGAAGTTATTGCCATTAATTTGTTTTTTATATGTTTAACCATGTTTTAGCACATGTAAGCTTATTAAATGTAAACGTTTATTAAGAAATAGACTGACGCCCGTGGCCGTGGTACACGGTAGATAGCGCAGTTGTTTAGAGCATAGGCACGGGTCGCTTAGGTCATGGGTTCAAGCCCCACCGGGTGTCAGTTGATTTTTCGAATTTCTCATTAAATGTTTAGACATTTATTAATTTGGTTGGCCTTTACTATGGCTATGTTAATTTAAGCTCAATATGTACCTACTCTGTTAAGTTGTTCTAAGATCTAAAGTAACGTTTAATAAATAGTAATAGGCTAATAGGTAATTGCGAGACTTGCGAGACTCTTGCTGCAAGACCAAGACCAAGACAAAGACCAAGACCAAGACTGGGAGTGCAATACCAAGACCAAGACCAGGTGTATTGGCGCAAGACCAAGACCAAGCCTTGCTAATTCTCGTCTTGTTCTTGCATTTGGGCAACACTAATAATGACGTTACTGGCGTTTGAATTTACATTTTAGAAAAAACCATTTTTAATTATAAAATTACATGAAAAACCAATTGTTATTTTTTTTAAATTATTCTTAATAATTTTTAGTAAACTTACAAAAAAAAAATTAAAAACATGCAACTACTCTTTACTAAGTTACATTGTTACTTCGATTTTATTAAAAAACGCTGAAACAAAGAAAATGTGACAGAAACATTGAACTCAAGACTCACTCACTCATTCCTTCATTATTGAGTAGCGTTTTTAGATTCACATCCACAAAGATATAGTTTGTAAAGAAAAAAACATAAATTGTTAGTTTCTGAAATTAGATGTGACACCATCAGGTCCCTCGCTTTCAGGTTCGCGGCGTTGTCCGAGCGACACCTCTACGGGTGATAGTGTAGTGCTCACCGTCGAGACAGAGCAGGTTCTTCCCCCACTACTCGCGACATATCCCCAGCTTTTCTCTGTATACCATAACAAGTAGGTTACCTGAGATCCTAGGTCGAGAGAGTGCCGCTTGCACGTACAATTTTGGGACTCCGACATGTCTTGCACAGTTGATAACACCGATTGGTATTATGAAGTATCGTCGTAGTCGATATCGTCTTAGAGAATATATTGAACAAATAATATTAAAAAAATAGTGACTGTTTTCGAGTAAAATCTAATAAAAACAATAAGGGTGACAAACGAGCACACAGTCCACCTGATGGTAAGTGGTTGCTGTGGCCCATAAACAACTGCATCTATCCTCCATTACGAATCAAAATGCAGATGCATTGTCACCCATGAGGACTAAGATGGAATGCCTCTTTTCCAGTAAAAAGGGTCTCCGGTTCTCTACACTCACCATACGAAACACAGCAGCATTAAGCTGCTATTTTACGCTGGTATTCTGTGAGAGCGTGGTCCTTCCCTGATCGAGCCGACCCATCCATGCTATAACTATACCAGTAATATAGCTGCAGCATGGCTCCACCACGTAAGATGATAGATGGAAACGGAAACAGGAAATTGGTAGCAGAGTTTTTGTGATAACAACTCAGTATATAATATAATAAGTATATAAAGAAAAACCTGAGGTGACATCTGCTGTTTCTTATTGTCAAGCCTGCCAAATGCCTGGAACATGAGGTACGTATGAGGTAATCTATGTGGAAAAAGTTAAGGGCTGTAATGAAAAAAAAATGATATGACAAAATATTTATTTGACTAATATTGTTATTTAATCTTAACCGAACTTTTTCATCACCATCAGGTTATATCAGTTCCAAGAAGTATTCTTAAAATCAATAAAAACGGAGTTACACCTATTGATAACGATCGCATTAAAATTATAATTAAAACTATTAAGTAATAACATGCTAGAAGCTTCTCCAAAACTTATTTACTTAGAGTTCGGCAAGTGACAAGATGGCGGGTGTGTTGCAGTTGAGGTTTAATGAATTTTAATGCAGAATAAGCTGGTGGATCCAGTATAAGGTCGACAACGTCGCGAACAATCCCGCCCGGAACGTGACCGCCAAGCTAATGTTAATGGCGGGTAGTTTCGCGCAGCATTCTGAATATGAGTGATTCAGAATTCCGTGTAAATTAATTCGCTACATACGAAAATTATGAATAAGATCAAAATCACTACAATTTATTTATGTGGTAAAGCTGAGATGTATTCTGGTTGTAGTATTAATTTCTTTGATCAACAGGGAAAAAAGAACGCCCTTTCAGTGTACTAAGTAAAATAGAAGCATACAGTACAAGAACTGGAGATCTTTTTTATTTGAAATGAAGCATAATATGTTAACCCTTCAGGGCTTTTTACACATCCAGATTTTAATTCTTAATCAAAGATAGATACAGGTATATATGCGCCGTACATTGCTCTCGCTACGTAAAGTTTGTGGTCATTTTCCTGTATTGCCATTATGGAATGTATACTGTTTTAGCTGTACAATTCTTACAGTTATTTGTTTAATCTTTATTACAGTTGTTACGGCTCGCAGCTGCCCCTGCAAAGTTCAATATCCCGGGGCCCATAAGCGGAAGATTCAACGGGCAGCCGCGGGTTCGAGCCCGAATGGCCTTATGGAAAATGTTCTATCCTACTACACTTTAATGGGGAGGCTAGTCAAATAAAGAGTACTTACCTGTATCTGAAGCGACGACTGTCTCAAGGTTCGGTCAGGACGGAGGTGTGTATGTGCATGTGTGGTGTTGGTTTTTGTGGTGTGGATGTGATTGACCTGACTGGACCGTTGAAGTCGGCAGCTACCCGGACTCCGGCACCGCTCCAAATTATGGTAATCTCCAGCGGCGTCACCCACGGTCAATTTCTTTTTTCTTCACTATGTCAGTCTATTAACTTTATTGTACATTTAACTAATTTCAAAACGCAACTAAATCTCGTTACTTATAATCAAAAATGTAACACACAGCACGAATACCGAATGTTCGGATCTAAGGTCAATTCTGTTTCGCGTGGCAACATATTATTTCTAGAACCTAACACGACCTTCTCTACTGTCATAAGTTCAGCGTTCTACCGACAACGGAAAATGTCTCCGAACTATAACAAATGCCGTACGAGCAAATTAATATTGTCAAATGCACTTATATACGCTATCGAATTAGAATAACCAAATTCGCGGTAAATTAGGCGCGCACGACACACACATTCAGACGTTGATCGCAATCAACGTTAACTTCCTAACAATTTGTCAACTCGGCGTCTAATTCTACAATTCCCCGTCGTTGCACAATTTGCTAACAAAACCGACTCTAAAAAATGGAGGTTATCCCGAGCGACTTCACGACGTGCTATCGACAGCACTGCATTCAAGCAACTATGTTCTGCGCTCGCGCCCTCTGCCAAAGCCACACCGCTCGCCTGGACGTCAAAACTGGTATGGTATCGAGCCAAGCTCCCTCTGGCGTCAAATCTTGAAACCAGCGTTTGGGCGAACAATAGTTATGTTGGATCAGCACCGAATAAAATCCCATGGAGTTCTATTTTACCGCGGGAACTCTTTCACACACATTCACAGCCACACTAGAGCCGAATGCCCCAATGTAGGCCTTACTCGAGAGGGGGCAACTCCTCTTACTGTACCTTCTTAGGTAATGCTATGTCGGTGCGCCTTACAACTGAAATAATGTAGCTGACATCACCACATCAACAGATGTGATAGTAGTTAAGCTTTTACTATTACCGTTATAGCCTATAGTCTAAAGCCTAAAGCCTAAAATCCTTTGCTGAAAATAGATCTCTCCTATAGATTGCCTCATAGGGGAGATATTTGCCATAGTTGCCACTTTGACAAGCAGGTTGACAACAGAAGTTTTTATTTTTAGTCGTTATTAGAAACACGTTGCTGCCCATTTCCTGGTTAGTTTCATTCTGTCGCGTATAACGACACTCGAGGGATTATATGGGGTATTGGATATTCTTACACCGCCAATACACAGGTACAGGGTAGCTAAGCACTGGCTGATAATAATAAGAAAAAAAAAACACATTTTTTTCTGTTTAAGCCACAACATTCAACTAATGAAAGTAAATAATATCCTAAATTACGGTTTGTATTACAAAAGCTTGAGGTCAAAAACACGCACGGATTCCTCCAGGGCTACATCGCATGCGATGATCGTGGGCGGTGGCCTTGCTCATTTGTTCACATTACCTCAAGGCATGATATTAGAGTATCGCGTGAGTGATTAAGTTTCTGTATTGTGCGAAAATGGCTCCCAACCTGTGTTTGCAGCTAACAATACGTGTGTTTGGACTACTGAAATGTTTTTATATTAGTAATTACCTGAACGCTTCGCCTCTCTTCGAGTTTATCGTGTTACTGTAAGGTGTACTGTGTGGTTAATTACTCGCCTTTTTTTCGGTTTTCTTTGTTGTCAGTGAATTGTTAGACTCCGAAATTTGACGCAAAACTTCTTACACTGCATTGATTTTATTTTATGGTTGAATGGTCCTAATAAAAAATAGGTCCTTTATTATTAAAATACTCATAAGCATGTCTTCGAGGACTTCTATTAGATCAAAAGAGATCTTTAATCAAGCAAATGAAGGTTAACACGAATTGATATGTTCGTTAACTTTAATTTGCTTGATTGAAGCAATTTAGAACAAATTAAGTTTTCAGTTTAAGAAACAATTTTCTAGAAAATAATATAATAAAGTTAGTATTTTATAGTAACTTTAAAAAATTTCTTACATATTCACTGGAACAAGATAGTTTGATCGGATTAAGGAGTTTGTTTTTGTTGGAACCATCTTCTTTAAGTTTTGCCGCAAACAACAGTGCAATTTGATGAGAAGGGAATCAGGAAAATTATTCCATCTTAGTCCTCAAGGGTACCAATCTCTACCTTTTTGTATTAAAATTAGCTGCAGATCAGGTCAGGAGGTAGTAACTACTTACAATTAGGTGGTATGTCGGTAGGTTTGTCGCTAACATAAATAGAAAAATATATAAAAATAAAAGTTACCTTAAAATGTCAAAAAAAGAAGACCACACAACTCCGCAAGTCAACTCAATAATTGGATAGAGGTAGGGAAAACAATCTTAAAATTCCGGCCAAAGCGTAAAATTTAAGCTGATATTTTTTTATGGGTAGTAAAAATTGAAAGTAACGTTGTTAACTTTGGTGCGCATGAAAAGATATGATTCTATAATAGTATGCGGGTAGATGAAATTTGTGAGGTTTTATGACGAAAATAAAAAAATGACCAAGTATTTTTCAGACAAACGAATTGTTAGTGTTCCGCCTCGCAGGTTTTCAAATTATATTTTCCGAAGGAGTGTATGACATATTTTTAATTTTTACGTGGTACAAATATAGGAGAGGGCTATTAGGCTCGGAGTTTCTCTGCGTGATAAACTCAGAAATGAGGATATCCGCAGTAGAACCAGAGTGACCGACATAGCCCAACGGATTAGTAAGCTGAAGTGGCAATGGGCCGGCCATATAGCTCGAAGAACCGACAACCGATGGGGAAGAAAAATTCTCGAGTGGCAGCCTCGTACCGGCAGGCGAAGTGTAGGGCGTCCCCCCACTAGATGGAGTAACGACCTGGTAAGATATGCAGGAAGTCGATGGATGCAGGTGGCTCAGGACCGTGCCTTGTGGCATTCTTTTGGGGAGGCCTATGTTCAGCAGTGGACTTTTGAATGGCTGTAATGATGATGATGATGACAAATATATACCAAGGCAGACCCAGATAACGATAGCGGGATGAACTGGACTTCTTCATGGAAGACTGATCCATAGCACAGAACCGTGAAATGTGGAAAGAGGTTGGGGAGGCCTTTGCCCAGCAGTTTGACATTATGGGATGATAAGGTAAAATAAGATGAGACCTGGAACAACATTGCTATACCGTATAATGGCTGCGAATCTTCCGTCAGTTCATCCGAAGAAGAAACACGCTCTCACAGATTACCAACGTAAATAGCAGCATAATGCTGCTGTATTTCGTATGGTGATTGATAAAAACCGGAGACCCTTTTTACTGGCTTTCCATCTTAGTCCTTATATCTTGATTCTTAATCGAGGATAGATATAGGTGTCGATGGGCCACAGCACTCACTTGCCATTAGGAAGAAGTGTACTCGTTTGACGCACTTGCTTCTGTATAAAAAAAAACTGGCCAAGTGCGTGTCAGGCTACGCACAATTTAGCGTTCCGTAGTGTCCTTCACATTACGTGAACTTGAAGGAGCCTTCGTGATACTATGACCATATTAGGTCAGTTCGTGGTTTGACCGCTATAAGGACTAAAATGGACGCAAACAGGACGATGATAACTTAATTTTCAAGCAGACTTATACAGGCTCAGAAGGGCTAGAACCCAGAGCCGTAAAGCCAGTTCAAAAAAAAAAAAGCAGATTTATAGGGAGTGATATACAAAAAAGATTAAAAAATTCAATTGCCAAATCCGTACAACAAAAGTGATTATTCCCTCTCCATCAACATATTAGTTCCCGCCAGTGCAACTTTAAGATATACATGACCGTAACGAACCTTCTCCTAAACCACTACTACCCTAAACGATCAACTATATATCGAGGGTCGCCCGCGTTAACCAAAAGTACCACGACTGAAACTGTACGCCTACAAGAACTACTAACTAAAAAATAAACGAAAGTGATATGTCAGGATCGGTCTCTTGGAGATCGATCCACTCAGCCTACCCTGCAAAGGAAAACATAAAGCTGTAGTAGTAATGCATAAGACTTTTTTTTTTCAAAAAATGTTTATATCTTACAGTTTATAATAACATTACAAGGTTATAATTGTTAATTTTAGGTAATTTTCTATGGAGAAGTAACGAAATCTAATCCAAGTGAATTTTATAAGTTGGTCGAATATTACTCGTTAACTTGTCAGGCCTACTAAGCTGTGATTTTTTTCGTTTTAACTTATATCTATAACAATGTTTATATTTTATATCTATATAATAACTACGCCAAATTACACCTCCGTTGTACCTAGGCGGACGGACATGGCGATACTATAAGGGGTCTTAGGTCTTAGATGGCAACCGAACCTCCACCTTAGCATCCACTGCTCCGACATTACCATGGTCGCCACCGTAGCAAGGAATAGCAGGGCCGCCGGGGATTGGGGGCTGTCTTTTTTATAGGATAGAGTGATAAACGAGCACACAGTCCACTTGATGGTAAATGTTTGCTGTAACCCATAGACATCTACATTTATCCTTAATAAAGAATCAAAATTCAGATGAGTCGTCTCCCGCGAGGACTTAGATGGAATGCTACACTCACCATACGAAACACAGGAGTGTCAAGCTGATATTTTACGCTGGTGTTATTGGTATTTCTGTGAGAGCGTGGTCTTTCCCCGATCGAGCTGACTCATTCGTGCTACAACTATACTACTATACTATATAGCTGCAGTATGGCTCTACCACGTATTACGTCTTTTTGTAACTCTCGTCATGGGGGGTATATTGCCATAGTTGAAAGATGTTGTTGGCTCAGTTTCCCTCTGTCGTCTCTTACGACACCCACGGGAAGATATGGGATAGTGGATATTCTTACCCGCCACTACATGAGATAATTATAAGGGGTATAAGGGTACCAACAGGTAATAACACTACACTATAAGGGTTGTAAGGGTATTAAGGGTTGTTTAACTACGGAACCCTAAAAACAAATTATATATTATATTGGCCTTTTAAAAAGTTACGGTAGGGACACGTATTAGGGAACTTGTGGAACACTATGGGATTTTAGCCGGTGCCAGTGTAACAGCCTGTCCTTGTCCCTTGAAGACGAGTAAGCGTCATTTACCCTTAGTGATGCATTGTAGGCTTCAAATTATTGTTCAGAAACTATAATTTACTGCCAAAATTAATTATATAATCCCATATACTCGTTATGGATTAGTTTAAAATACTATTAGTATACTGTTAACATTTACGACTAGATGAATTACTAAAAAGATATTATTGATATTTAAGATATATTTAGCCATATATCTATATATTTGTTTGATATAGAAAATTATTTATTTTATCTAATTTACGGCGAGTATTTAGACCCCGAGCTACTACAGCTATTAAAATTATAGAATGTCTTAATATTGTACTAAATACAAACATCCACAGAAACATACACACTCCATATAATACTGAATACCGTGTAGGTGTATTTTATAGGGGTATTGTTTGAAACTGGTCATTGTTATATTGTGTAGAACTGAGTTAACATTAAATAGCGCACCGCGAACGAGCCACACCTCGTTTTTCACTGAACACATTGATAGGAATAGGGCGTATTACTGACGAACGTTTTAGCAGATATAAATTGGGTGTGATAAAAAATAGTAGTTCAATACTATAGCTTTCTCTTTATATAAAAATGTTGCTTTAAAAATAGAAAATATTATTATTTTATTTAAAATAATTCTTATTAATAGTTATTTTTACTTTTATTACTGGTTCGGATACAACCTCTGTCCTGAAAAAAAACCCAGCGGGACTTTTTCCAAAATAACATTGTACCTACTATAAAAAATATACAAAACTCATTTAAGAAACAACTTGGATCACTGAAGCGATCACCTCATTCCCAGGGGTAATTATCAACCATGTACACATTTTTATTATAATAAATAACCCTTTTAATAAAGCCTGAGTTTAGTGACAAATTTCAGCTCGGTAATAAAGAGACCATGTATATTTTCTGGGACTTTGTTGTGTAAACGTACACACAAGGAATTAGTGTTAAATCGTGGTTGTTACATTTAATAATATTTATGGTTATATAAATATTTCTTATAAATCTTGTCAGAATTTAATAGGTGGTCCGCAGCACTGGTATATACTAAGTTACTACGCTATCGAGCGGTCAAAGAGGATACACATTTTTGTAAATATTTTTATTCCCGAACATTATAAATATACAATAATATATTATTTGTAAGCCAATGTAAATCACAATCTTAATACGTCCCACTGCTGGACACAGGCATCCTCTATCGCGCTGCTCTGACAGTCTTCACAGGTCCTCGAAATGTTTAGGTTTCCTCATGGTCGTTTCCTTCATGTAGTTAATCATTTTAAATGATTGAAATTAACAATATTTTGGTGCCGACGGAATTCAAACCCAGCTTGCTCGCCTATTGTATAATTTACAGCGAGCGTTTAGAATCTTAGCTGGCTCGTATATTATTTACTAATTGCATAATTTTGGGAGGGTAATAGAGCTATAAACTGATGTCCAGAAATTAAAGTTTTGGCGTTTAGTGGCGGCGTTACAGAATTCATTAGTACCCAGTTTCAAACCGTCCGAGTCGTTAAAGGCGAGACTGAGTCTAAAGGAAGTATAATGGATGTCTTATGGCAACTTAAAGATGAGATAATAGTTATAAAAATGCTATACCTAATATTTATAAATATAAATGTAAGGGTGGTCCCTATTCTTAAGAGAAAAAACAATCTTTAATTACACGGGGCACCACATAATTTGATTCTATACTATAAGAAACTATTTCACTATTTTTATTTTTATTTTTAAATGAAATTTAAGGGTTGCTACTAATGGTTAAATTTTAAACAAAAATTTGTAATCTCTACATTTGTTGGATCTTTTTATTCATAAGTCTGAACATATGAAATACAACATTATGTTATGTTACAAATTAAGTTACGTGTTAGTATATGAATCATTAATTTTTAAGAAACAAGGGTTGATTTATTAGTATTAGGGGACTTATTCCCATACTATTTTACCAATTGAGGCAAATACTGCTTTTGTTCCTCATTGGTTGTAATCAATTTCTTACATACTTCCTTTAATGCCAAATCACTCTCAACTATGTTATTCATTACTCGCATAGAATGAAAGATTTTTACGGCAGCTACGTAATTATGGATGTCTTTCCTTGTAAAGTCTATGTATGTAAACTGCCCCCGCGATACAGGAGAAAATTATAGTGTGGAGGTAACGTTTTATATTAAAAAATAAAATCTGCATCTTCGTTCCAAGTTTCCATCTCTTTCTCCAAAAAATTGTTGAGATACCCAGGATCTGGAATAATCGTAAGGAGTTGCTAGTCACGAAGTTTTCTAAATCTTTTTTCGTGGATATGTGTGGTATCAAGTGTGTGTGTGTGTGTGTGTGTGTGTGTGTGTGAGCAATTTTTTGGGCCTTCAAGTTTTAGTGCATCTACGATTTTCTTCTCCTCTTGAACTGAAAGTTTGTCATAAAAATATAAACAAAACCAGCTTTTCCGACCAATACCACAAGTGACCTAGTATTTTTTTAGCGCAACAGTTGCCATTTTTTTCTTTACACTTTCAAAGGCTAATAAGGTGTTTTAATAATTGTAGATCGTTTCTTGGTGCTCACCATCAGGAAGAGCCTTGAAGAAGGCCTCCAAACCGTGAAAATGCTCTCTCTCACAGATTTCTCGTACTTGTTCATTAGTTTAAATTGGTAAATTTGTATGATGTCACGATGTAGACCAGCAGGTCTTCTAAATGAAAATGCTTTTTCAGTAACTCCTCCTAAGAAAATTATCACAAGATTCAACAATTCTCTAGAGTCATCTCAAAGTTGATGTACTTGTAGTATTTTATCCGCAAAAGAAATTCTGTCTACGGCCACATCTGCAAGGATATTTGCATCGGGACGCCAATACAAAACAAAAACTGATTGTCATCAGTCGTAGTCGCTGTGGTCAAATGTGTCCCAATCGTTTTTAAACCTTTTGAATAATTGTATATCAGGACTACCAAACAGGGCGAACGATAGATCGACTACAGGTGACAACTTAGCTTAAAAATCGTTAAATCTCGACGCGTAGGTGCAGGAGAGGGGTCGTGGAGAAAAAATATATAAATAAATGCAAAAATGAACAATTAGTGAGACATTTAAGCAGCCATACAATGCTGTTTGTTAAATTTTTACGACTGGTAGCGACCTCTAAATCGTATCCAAATATTAAAGGAAAATTATGTGTTTCATATTTAGATGTATATAATCGAATGATAAAGTGCCGCGATGATAATTAAAATGTCGAAAAATAAGGACCATCCTAATAAATATATAAATATAAATAGTCCGGTGACGGAAATCAATGTACAAGACAAAGATAATATAATCACTACGGTACAAGATACGAGATATCTGATATTCCCACAATTTGCATATGTATGATAGAGACGACAAGCACGTTACTCTAATTTAGTGCAAGTCTTGCTATCAGGATATGCATAGCATAATTATAGTCTATGAAATCAATAAAGTTTTCTTTCTCTTTCAACTACATTTAAATTGGTATTATTTGTTAAAATATACCCCTCATCTGTAATATTATAATTTTATAGATTATAGGGTATAATAGAATA
Organism: Parnassius mnemosyne; assembly: GCA_963668995.1. Classification (NCBI taxonomy): domain Eukaryota; kingdom Metazoa; phylum Arthropoda; class Insecta; order Lepidoptera; family Papilionidae; genus Parnassius; species Parnassius mnemosyne. Next base: position 31,351,546 of record CAVLGL010000057.1, on the reverse strand, counting down.
GATAGGTAAATATGTAATACATCGTGATATTATTTCCGGAACGATATAAGAAAATTTTATGTTTTTCATAATCTAAATGTAAATTGTAATTTCGATTCGCAATCGAAGATAGATGTAGATGTCTATGGGCCGCAGCAACCACTTACCATCAGGTGGACTGTGTGCTCGTTTGTCGCCCTTACCCTATAAACAAAAAAAAACTTTAATTTTAGTATCAGGTAACAAGGTATTCACCAGGGCGTTGGATATCAAACGCAACATTCATGTTGTTTTTGAATGAAAATTTGCCGTTGAATTCTATAGTGAGATCGTAACATACACGAAATGTACTATACGATGGAGATGTAAGCTCGGATAAAATAACAAAAGCTTCACACATAATATTGTAGATAGCTATCAGTCTACGTAAAATAAAGTAATATTTTGAGTTTGAAACTGCTTTAGGTTTAAAAAAAAGTTACAAGTTTATTGTGTCAAATATACGAGTAAACAATAATATTCCTGCACCACCGCCGTACAGGTTTGTAATATTAAAATAACTGGCTTCTATTACGCTCAGGGAGATTATTTACAGGCTATTAAGACATAAATAACCATTTTTAAAATTTTTGTACGTCTATCATCTGCTTGTCCGGGGTAATCTTCAGTGTGGCAGAACCGATTGCAATGAAACTTTCCGAACAGATAGAGACAATGTCAGGAGGGAGCTAGACTATTTTTATTTTTATTTGATGGACTAACATTTATTTTCTTATTTTTTCTTCATTAAATTATGGTTTTTGATTATCTACAAATTAAACAACGCCACATTTAATAGATCCCATCCAGGTAAAGCAAAAAGCGAATCGCTAGTCTAACAATAAGAAATCTACTCAAATGCTTTTTCAACAATTTATAAAGCAATATGAGTATCTAGTAATAGGTTCATTTACCAAACAAAAAGTAAGTTTAGCGACAGTATTGCCTCTTTGGGGCTCTTGTTTCTTCCAAATCCATACCTATCAGCGCTCAAAATTTCTTTTTCTTTAAAGTCAGCATTCTATTGTGAATAAATAAAAAAAGATGTTTGTGTTACAAGGCTTACTTTATTTTTTATGGTTTACTTTTTTACTAAGGTTTACATAATAATATCAATGTTAAAAAACCAGCACTTTTGTTACATTTATCTTTAAAAATGTCTGAAGTGACTGTCTGTTGTAGACCATCTTATTTCAGAATAAAATAAATATAATTAACCCCAACAGTGGCCCTGCGGTAGCAGCGTCGACAAGTTTGAACTCAACGGACTTTCAAAAATGCTGGAAGGTTTTCACGGTACGGTTCTTTGAACGATGTAATCCGAAGGGCTGTTGTCTCTATAAATTGTCCCACGGTTTTAGAGCCCTGTGGAATATTTAGAGACGATGGCAAGAGACCCGACGGTATGAGATTGGTCCCTTTGGAGAGAAGTAAAGCCCTAGTGTGGGATGCTACTTGCATAGACACTTTGGTGGCCTCTCATCTCAGGGGTACCTCGTTTAGAGCCGGGACAGCATCAGAGGCAGCTGAAGTGAGTAATATCTGCGAGATGACTACATATTTGTGCCAGTTGCTGTAGAGACTATCGGTTCGTGGGGTCCACGTGCGGTGAAGTTCCTAAAGGAACTCTATCCGCGACTGGTCGTCGCTGCTGCTGATAAGAGGGCTGGTTCTTTTCTCAGTCAAAGGCTAAGTACAGCCATTCAGTGGGGAAATGCAGCCAGCGTTCTTGGCACAATACCGCGGGGAGTAGGACTCTATGATAATTAAGTTACTAGTTTCTAGTATTTTTATTATAGTTTTTAACATTGTGTATAATAAAATATTGTATATTAATAAGGATATGATAATATTTTTGTCCTTTAGACAAGAAACAGATTCCAGACAAAGTAGAGACGGTCTTCTGTATGCTTTGAGCAACTAATAGCACACACATGATATATTTCAAATAGAAGTGACACATGCAATGCAACGTGGGACCGTTTCGTCTATCTAACGTCTAGACGCAAGTGTACGCAAAGACATTTGTACACATGTCCCGATTCTATTTTGAGTGTATTTAATTACGGAGCTTCAAAGTGCTTAAGATATTGATATTTGGAAATTTAAGCGTTCTGTATCTTTTAGAAGTTGTGACAATGCACTAGGAAGGTCTAAAGGATATAGAGAGTGAACATAGGCATTCCATCTTATTCCTCAGACTTTACAATGGATCAATAGCCTTTTTTGTTTAAGTTGGCTGCAGGTGTCCATGAAGGGCAGGATCTACTTACCATCAGGCAGATTGTAAGTTCCTTAGTCACTTTAGATTTATAAAAAAAGTGCCATCTGCCTAGACTGTTACTGTATTTTTTCTCTGTAAAAGGCCATATACAGACTGAAAATGACGGCTCCGTGGCGCAGTGGCTTAGCAATGAGTTATTGCGCTGGGGGCCGCGGGTTCGAATCCCGCACGGAACATGTATTTGTATGGCCTACAAATAATTGTTCCGGGTCTGGATGTTTGTCCTCGTGCAATTTATATTTGTAAATTGCCTCCACGATACAGGAGAAAATCCTAGTGTGGTGGCAACATTTAAAAAAAATAGAAATAAATATGTTTTTCAAAGCAGTCAAAATTTCCCATTATGTAATTACATTTAAATATTCGCTAACAACGCGGACAACACAAATAAGACCGTCGATGTCCACTCGAAATTCTCTCTCGTGAAATAAGCGAAAAAACATAAAGCCGTGCTTTTCAACAATACAGGGAATGTATACAATGTATCCGAATCGTAAAAAGCCCGTGCAGCCAGCGATGGAAAAGCGAAACCCGTACATCTGATTAATTGGAGCTTACATCGATTTTGTATTATCGGAGTGAGCTGGAAATTTGTTCACATGTTGTTCGTAGATAGTTTTTGTTGGTGACCATTCAATTTATTTCTATTAATATTTCAAATGTTTTTTTGAACACGAGTTTTTATTGGCGGATGTCTTCAATGCAAGAGGACTTGTTTCGTTTAGACATTGCGATTTACCATATAGAGCTTCATCATCGCTTGCAATCAGGTGGGATTGTGTCAAGTTCTGGCTTTTAAATTGCTCCATGACCCTCTCATAAATTAGAGGAGACTTGTTCTCAGCTGTGGCATAAATATGTGTCATATATTGTTTTTTTTTTATAGGAAAAGGGTGACAAACGAGCACACAGTCCACTGATGGTAAGTGGTTACTGTGGCCCATAGACATCTACATCCTTGTTTAAACATATTTTTTTAAACACCTTTACTAGAAAAATATGTTTTATTTTTACAAATGCATTTGTCGCAAAATTTTAATAAAACCAGGAATTCGATGAAAATTTCAGAATTTTTATTAAAATCCTGAAAAATGGAGATATAATATCAAGCAGAAGGCTAGAATCATGATCGTAAGCTTGGATTTGTTTATTTTTATAATGAAAAGAACATAACAATTTCACGTGAAAGAGCCACGCAGAGCTAGCTATACATAGCTGTAGCACGCATGGGTCGGCTTGACCGGGGTAGCATCACCCTCTCATAGAATGCCAGCGTGATACAGCAGATTTTTTAACGAACCTGTTTCTTTATAATTAAACTGTGAAGACTAATCAAAACATTTGCAGACAGTCAATCTTACTGATGACTATCATACATCATCATCATCATCTTTACAGCCCTTCACAAGTCCACTGCTGACCATAGGCCTCCCCCAAGGAATGCCACAAAGCACGATCCTGAGCCACCTGCATTTAACGACTTCCTGCATGTCTTACCAGGTCGTCACTCCATCTAGTGGGGGGGTGTCGCTCTACACTTCGCCTACCGGTACGAGGCTGCCACTCGAGTACCATTTTTCCCCATCGGTTGTTGGTTCTTCGAGCTATATGGCCGGCCCATTGTCACTTCAGCTTACTAATCCGTTGGGCTATGTCGGTCCCTCTGGTTCTACTGCGGATATCCTCATTTCTAAGTTTATCGCTGAGCGGCCTTGAGCGTCCTCGTACAACCTCATCAACCATACCCCTCGTACAACCATACAACCACGTCTCAGATCCATGATCCATCCATCTTTTATACGTGAAGGAGTATTTTTAATGTTTTTGCTTGTAAAATCAGTTTTATTTATTATAATCAGTTATCAAAATTATAAATTTAACCCGATCTTCAAACTATGTATTTGCAACACAATGTAATGTTACGTATACTCCATTTTATTTATCAAATTATGAAAAAATCGATGTAGATGATAGCATCATTTACAACCCTTTGTGATTTATAGATGCTACTTTACTCATGTTTTGTATTCAACTTTATAATTATAAATAAATGACATAAAATAAATGCTGTAGGCCATAGACACCTTCATTTATCTTTGACTAAGAATCAAAATTCAGATGTGTTTTCACCCCTGCGGTTTAAGATGAAATGCCTCATTACTAGTATAATAATAATGTCCTCCAGACCGGATTTCGGTCAAGGCGGCCAGCCTCAACGGAGACAAGCCATCGGCGGAGGTCAGGATTATAGTGCCCAAGTGTATGCGCCAGCACAAGTGCACTCTATTTCCTCAGTCTCATAGTCCGATGGGACGGTAAACCGACACGAACGGAGAGAGATCAGGCGCAGGACGGCTTTACGTGCTTTCCGAGGCACGCGCTGCCTTAATGCGTGTTGGCCAACTCACGATTACCTTCACCGCCGAGCACGTGGTAAAATTGCACTTAACAATTTCATTGGTGCCGGCGGGGATCGAACCGGGGTTGCTCACGTACAGCGAGCACTTAGCCCTTGAGCTATCACGGGTAACTACTTTACGTCAGATAAATCCGCTATGATTATGCCTGTAGTTGAACTACGCAGCATTTTACGGCGTAGCACTGCTCTAATGTTTAATGACAGACGCCCGAATATATCGTCTCGACAGGGGAATGAACACGCTCACACAGAATATTACGAGTAGCGTGAAATAGTAGCATAAAATTGCTGTGTATTTCATAATAGTCGTATTTAGATGCATTGCATGCATGCATATGGGCCACAAAATCCACACCGTCAAGTGGACTGTAAGATTGTTAGTCACAATTACTTCTAAGTGGCGTTACCGTAACCCAATGGATCAGAAATTTGAAGAGGCATGGGTTTTTAAGTGACAGCCACGTAAAATATACAGAATCGTACCACGTGGCAATTTCAATTTCGATACATAATAGTAAATTTGAAAAAAAAATTAGAATTACTTCCACCTTTTCCATTTCTTTTTTAGAATTCTGTACTTACCAAAACTTTTCGAAAACATTTGAATAGAATTTGAGATTGATATTTCATTTCATTTTCAGTATCCTAAGTTTGTTGTTCTTAATAAAGCACATAAAAAAAAAACAATAAACAAAATTGAATAACCAAAAATTATATGAAATATACGATAAATCGTTTTTCATATTTTTATATTGGTAAAACGTTCAAGTTTCGAAAATGAAAAACGTGCTCCAGTTGGTAGTACATGATATTATTTCTGACACTAGCGGCTCTTAACGTTAAAGTGGATTTAAACAAAGATTATTATGCTTATAAAACGTTCAGAGGTTATGTACAACAGCCATAATAGTCCGTTAAAAAGTGTAGGTTAGCTTAGACATTCATTAATAAAATTTAAAAATTTATCTGAAATATCAACCTGAGCGAATAAATTGAGTATGTATACCCAGCAGTGTATTGAGTGGTGTTACTATCTATTGAGTTATGGGTCCCGGGTTAGGTAATATAGAATTATAGTAGATGTTTTAATTTAGATTTTTCTGGTGGGTGATGAAGAAAGGCGTCGATGGGGTCATGTGTATATATTTGCATTTATTCTTAAAAACTTGTAATCAGTCAGGACCTGCGCAAGCGTAAATTACAATGCGCATTTCTTTTATAAAACTTAATTTTTTGTAATAAACAATTTCTACACCGAACAACAAACACAATCTAACTTCCAGTTCACGTAATGGTAAATAAGGTGCCTGCGGGTAATAAAGCCGTCGGCTAATAAGGCCTAAATTACAAAAATCATATTTATAATAACCGCACTCGCTTAAGGAGAAAATAACAGGCTCCTATTGCACGATAATGTCTCCACAAGTTTGCAGAGACGTGCTGCCCCGCGTCCTGCCACAATAGTTGCATTATCTATCATAAGATACGACCGTATTGCACCAATAATAAAAATAAATCGTGTGTATGTTTTGTGATATTACACTTAGCTATCTAAAATCGTAATCTTTATCTTTATGAATAAATGCTTTGTTGATCTTGAAGATTTGAGTAACGTACCGAGGTAAATTTTTTTTAAATTTAGTTTTTCTTAAATACTTTGTTGGCGGTTATTAAGGCCTACTAAATTTCAATATAAACTAATGATTTTTATTAAAATCTGTCGACCAAATTAGATATCTCTGATTTTATTTCCGATTTTCCCTTAGCTAGGCCTTATTACCCGCAGGTAATTTAGTTACTAGATGTCCATGGACACCTACAGCTATGTTCAAGGCTATAATATGCATTGTCACCTCTGAAGACTAAGATGGAAATTGGTAAGACGGTGGTACCTACACAGACGGACGCTTAGGCTGTAAAGGAATTCTAACTATAAAATCTGAGTCTTAGTAATATGTGTTTTCTTTTGCTTATGAATTTGTAACAAAAAGTTATTTTCTGTATTCTATTAGAATTTAATTAGTTTTAAATAAACTACTTTTTATTCGATTGCAAAAACGGAGGAGGTTCTTATGCGGTGAGAGCATGATCTTTTTATTTGTATGATGTTACGCGATGTCTTCGTCAACAGTGAATCGATTTTAATGACTCTTTATTTTTAGGGTCAGTTGAATATATATTTGAAAAAAAAATCCACCCTAATAAATAGAGGATGAAGTTTTTAAAGTAATGATGATATTCTGGTTGTTGCCATGAGATTGTGCATTATTTAGTCGACTCAATAGGGCCAAAAATTAAGCTTTCTAAAAAGTAAAAACACAACTAAAGAAAATAAAATATTTTCTAGGTTAGATTCTCAAGTCTTGGCTTTCATTTTTCTAAGCATTGTCTTAGCACTTATTTATTCTTGAAAATGTAGATCATAGTACTTTTCGTAATAAACTGAGAAAAAGATTTTGACACATTGAAACAAGAGTGACAAAGCAAATTTATGTTGCAGAGGTGAACGGCATAGTCGGGAAGGGTCGCCCTAGGCGAAAGTTTATCGACCAAATTGGCGATATATTAAAAATGGGCCAAATCAAGGGTACCTTTAACCGACGAGCGTGTATGCGTAGGTATATGGATGTGGAGGAAGCGAGAGAGGTGTGTCAGGATCGTGCCAAATGGGAGTCCATAATCTCTGCCTACCCCTCTGGGTGACAGGCGTGAGTGTTTATGTATGTATGTATGTATGTATGAAACATTTCAAATGTTAAAAGAAAGTAAAGTCAAAGGCTGGTACAGCGATCAATAAATCGCCTGTCAGGCGTGGCGATTAAGGGAAATTCTCCCTATAAGGGGAGAAGCTTTTGTTCTGTAAGTATTGCCCTTTTATGGACTGACAAATATTATAATTTAAAATTAAAAATGTTGTACAGCCGACTTCAATATAAGTTATTAAGAATAACTCTAATAACTCAAAAACTATTGGTCTGACCTTGATCAAATTGATATGGAACCACACGAGAAGTATCAGCTTTCATATAAGAAAATAATCATCAAAATCGGTTCACTAAGTAAAAAGTTATGAGGTAACACACATAAAAAAAAACATACGCGTCGAATTGAGTACCGTCTCCTTTTTGGAAGTCGGCAGAAAATTTACATCCAAACATTCTATATCAACTTAATTTTAATTACTTAACTTAATTTTGGTAATAAATAGACTACTACCACCAGTCGGACCCTGAGAAAAAGCTATGAACTATCGTATCTACAAATATATTTATTTATTCTTTGTTGTACGCCAAAATATAAAATAACGAGTAGAGTTAAATCTAAAGTAAGTAATATATACAACAGGCAGTCTTATCACTCTAAAAGTGATCTCTTCCAGATAACCTTTGCGTAAAGAACTGATTGAAACAATAGTTAAAATAGAGGAGGAGTACAAAAAAAATGAAAATACATATAAATAAAGATTAAATGAAAAAAATACTAAAAAAGAAAAGTAGCTTATTTATATAATAGCGTTTAAAGTAATACGATTTAACAAGACTTTTGAAAGAATGAAGAGATTTAGTACGAAAGAGATTTATATTGTGTGAATATGACCTCAATCGGTCAAGTCATTCAGGAGATGAACGTTCATTAACAGATACATTAAAGTTTATAAAAAATTACTGGTTAGCAACTAATTTTATCGATAAGGGTTCTGTGATTGACCAGGCAATAGTTTTAAGTTATTCTGACAGAAAGATACATTATTTAATTAAAAGCGAATTCATTATAGAGATTTTTATTGCATGATACGCGTAAAAATTATTATGAAAATGTCATTATGAATATTTGCCGTGAGACCATAAAAGTAATTCGACTGAAAATTTATACATACGCTGTGCAAATTACAAAAATATTGTCAATTTATGTTGCACATTCCTACGTTGTTAAAATGAATTTTATATGTATTATTTACGCATGCATGCAAAGGAGCATAAAGCGATGTAAGCGCTGTCATATTCCGTCCGAAGCGGTTTTACGTACCGATTAATTGGGGCTTACTGTATTGATTTTGTATTATCGTAAGCCGGTAGAACTTACCGATATTAGACAGCTCCAGATGTTGCTTATTTATTCAAATTGTTTTATATATTCGGCGGGAGCTTACCGTCTCCCTATGCATAGTTTATGCTACGCCTGTTAGAGTTTGAGTTGTAATCCATTTTTCCATTATTCGTGCGGCTTTTGCCTCTAGCAAAATATTTACTGGGCATCCGCATGCCGCACGCACGTACCGTGTTATTAATCCCCTTCATGTACTAGTAGTTACGTTTACAAATTCATATTCATATGGCTTATTCGACGTAAAGCCTGTTGTGCCATGTTTTCATAAATTAATTGAAAATACATACTTATTATACTAAGATTATATTCATATAAACTATCTAATCCATTACAGTCTATAAAAGACCACTGTTAAACTTAGGCCTCGCCTATATATTGCCTTACAGGGGGCATTTTGCCATAGTTGCCACGCCTGGCAGACGGGATTGCAACCGTAGTTTTTTTATTACTTTGAGTTGTTATCAGGAAGATGCTGCTGCCCATCTCCTGTTTTTCCCTGTCGCCTCTTATAACTAAGGGGTTGTGTATATTTTTACATCGCTACTACAGTATTGTTTATATTAAGTCATTTTATTGGTAAATTCTGATAAAAATTACGGAATTTTTGGCCATGCACGGTTTTTCTTTAGTGACTATCTTTTATTTAAATTTTTAAATTTGATGTCAAGCGGTGAACAAATTTAAGAAGTAAGGCAGGCACGTTACAATTGCTTTTACAATTTAATTAAGTACAAAAATCATTTTCAATGTACAAAAACTCTTTGTATAAATACAAAACATGTAACTTAATGTAAATCATAATGAAAATATGGATGTAGAAACGAACAAATATTTATATCAAGAGTATGTTTAAGCACAAAGAGTGTAAACATATTTTTTTTTAGATCGATGCGTGTAATTTTAACATGAAACTTAAAATGATAAAAAATACAAATCTTTATATGAACTACTTGATTACTGTCATCTACAAGTGACAAAGAATACACTGTCCACCTGATGGTAAGTAGCTACTGTAGTCCACGGACACCTGTAACCAATTTCAAACAAAGACGGCTACAGATGCCTTTTACCTCTGAGGACTAAGATGAAATTCCTTTCACCCTGTAATTAAAATAGCTCTCTGCACCCTTCAGACTGGCACACAGAGAGACATACAGATGGACATCTATATAAATATAATATAACTTAAATACTTGCATTTGAGATGAACCAAGTAAGAAAAACCGTCCCAATACTCAAAACTTCAGGCACTCCTTAAAATTTTCTGAAAAATTTCTATTGTCAAGATAACATTTTATACGTGGTAGAGCCATGCTGCAGCTATATTGGTAGTATAGTTGTAGCACGAATGGGTCGGCTCGACCGGGGAAGGACCACGCTCTCACAGAATACTAGCGTAAAATAGCAGCTTAATTCTGCTGTGTTTCGTATGGTGAGTGTAGAGAACCGGAGACCTGTTTTACTGGAAAAGAGGCATTCCATCTTAGTCCTCACGGGTGACTACGCGTCTGCAGTTTGATTCTTTATTGAGGATAGATATAGATGTATATGGATCACAGCAACCACTTACCATCAGGTGGACTGTGTGCTCGTTTGTGACCCTATCCTATAAAATAAAACCATCTTTAAAATTACTTATAATATATAAATACACTTCTTTACTTATCTGCAGATTAAGTGATATTAATTTTATTGATATATTTAAAAAAAGTGTCTGTGTACAACTGTTTCACATTTCCTATCAAATAAACTGTGAACTGAATTTACATTGTTATTATTTCCATATACGCAAACGGAAATACGATGTTTCGCGACATGTAGCCGGCCCACCAAACGTGGTGCAATGGCTCATTATACAAAATTAATTTCATTGCTGTCTTCGCCAAAAAAAAACGTATAACGAGTTTCCAAAGCGACATGGGCGCTTTAAAACGCTTTATAGCGACAACGCTTGGACACGGGTAATGGTCTAAATTTATTGGGTTAAATGGTCTGTGCGAACGGGAATTCGGGCTAAATTGTTCGCTTGTCTAATTTTTGTGGATTTGATGCTTCATTTCACGGACTGAATGCCTAACATAAAGCCTTGGGTCGAGACAAATTTTTAATACGTTTCTCTGTGTAATAAATTGGAAATGTAATTTAAGATAATAAAAGATCTTTTCTATATAGTAATTAATCTTTCATGTCTTTGGAATATCCATTTTAATGTTATATTTTAATAAAAATATAAAACAAAAAGTTTATCTACACATTCATGTGAAAATACAAAACTTAATGCACGTGTCACATTGAATAAACCATTTACTATAAAGTTATTGAGAATTACAAAAAATGTTATAGAAATGTAAGTTTTTTTAAATTACTATGTATAAAACTTAAATACTGAATTTATGCCCTTTCATTTTCATAAAATTCAAGAACGTGGGAATGAACTTTAGTAAGACTTTTTACAGCGTCCTCGTATCTAGAACAAACCTCAATGGACTATAAGAAGGAACGGTATAAGAAAAATAACGACCGGTAGCCGTTAAATCACAGTAAATTTGAGGCTGGAGCACAATAACTCAGTGGAATGCCGCCATAACTGTCACAAACATTGTTCCGATGATTCACGCTTTCGGTAATATGATGTTTTTCTCGAGCCATCCGAAATACCTACTGGTGAGAATTTCTCTTTATGTGAATTGACGCTGTAACAATTCAGCGCAGACGTAACGCAACCAATGTTTTTTTTTTTTCGGTTTTATGGATATTGCCATTAATAGATGCAATCACTTTTTGAACCAATCGCCCTTTCGTCCTCAGCTCCTTAGTCGTTTGGCGCTAGTCCAAATCTAAGCATTGCATAATTTGGTTGCGTCCTTTGCATATTTATATTAGGGTTTCTTCTGACCAATTTTTTAAAAATCTGCTATTACTGTAGATGGTTTTTCGTTTGTGAGTTTTGATGGTAATAATTACACGTTGAATATAAACAATTTAAATATAAACAATTTCTATCGTGGTTAATTTCAAATTACTATCAGTCAATTACAATTTTATGCATATTCCTTGAAATAAAATGAATTGAATGAAACATGATCAAGTTTTAGCCAGTTTTGAGCACATTAAAGTCAAAATTAGTCACTATAAATAAGGTACAATTGAGGTCACTATCCTTTTACGATTAAAATTTGTGGCACAAAAAAAAACAGAGGCAGTCATAAGGACTACCGACAGATCTGAAAACTCACATGTCTACTACGCGTCGTTATTATAGTCTACGCGTAGCAGACATGCGCGTGACGTATTGCGCGCAAGCGCAGTAAGTATGTCGAGGTCATCGGTGACGCGAACCTATAAGTTTTTCCTCTACCAAAAATCGCTCAACGCGGCTAAAGAAGTTATTAATTCAAAAATTGCTGCTGAAAACAAGTGGTTTGTACAAAATTTTTGTTTGAAAAATTTTGTACAAACCACTTCAATATTAATATAATTTATTGTTGATTTTTTAAAAACCACTCAACCGATTTCGATAATCTCTCTTTGAATCAAAAAAATAATTTTTCAAATGGTTCAGGCGTCTTTGAGTAATCGGTGAACATACATAAAAAAAGAATCCGACGAATTGAGAACCTCCTCCTTTTTTGAAGTCGTTTGATGAGAAAAGTTTTACATGCTCCCTTAGTTACCTTTCCACAGCATAAGTTATTAGGAAACCTTACCCTACAAACTGATCATATTTTAAATAATGTTTTATAATTTAAAAATTTACCTACCCGAACTATTGGAGGTAGATTAAGGGATTAGTTATCAATTATTTGCTATATGCAAAATATAATTCCGTCAAAGTTTTGTTAGTATTTCGCTTTTTTTGGCGCTCTATATGCGCTCAAGGTTATAAATCTAAACTAAGAATTGAATCAAATGGCTCTCCAGATGACCTGACGGTGATAATGCCCGATTTATGTTCTGCGTGGCTCCTTATCCAAACAGAGCTGATGTTCTTAAAAATTTATTGTTAGATATTTAGGGTAAATCTTTTGGATTATGGCGCGTAAAAATAAGAAGGTTTAATAAAAATAATATCGGTCCATTAACTGATTTGTAGAGCCATGTTGAGCCATGTTGCAACTATATCTATAGTACAGTTGTAGCACGAATGGGTCGGTTCGACCGAGGAAGGACTACGCTCTCACAGAATACCAGCGTAAAATAGCAGCTTGAAGCTGCTGTGTTTCGTATGGTGAGTGTAGAGAACCGAAGACCCTTTTTACTGGAAACGAGGCATTCCATCTTGGTCCTCACGGGTGACAGCGTATCTGCATTTTGATTCGCAAACGTGGATAGATGTAGCCACTTACCATCAGGTGGACTGTGTTCTCGTTTGTCACCCTTATACTATAAAAAATATATTTTATATTATATTTCTAATCTCCTAGCTTAGGAAAGGTTAACGTCCAGCAGCGGGATAACAAAAACAAATTTATTTCATTACCGTAATTTTTTCTTTTTCCACAGACGAATAAGCAGTTTCAACTAGTTCCTTTACCAAAATAGTGATAATGACTACGGCGTAAGAAAATCCATAACACTACTTCGTCCCATTGGTGTCATAAGAGACCATTGTTAGAAATGCCAGGACGACCTCGTGATCTACGAAAGATAATGGAATAATAATAATAATAATATCATCGAGACCGAATTCCGGTCACGGTGCAAGAGTGGGTGCAAAAACAAAAGTGCGCACTTTCTATTCTCTCACTCTCATAGTCCGAAAGGACAGCAATCCGACACGACCGGTGAGCGAAAAACCAACGAATTTAAGTGCTTTCTAAACCACGGGTGTAAAACGCAGCCAAATTCTTTACTGCTGGCTGCTATTTATATATTTATATGCAGAATTCATTGCCAGAAAAACCCAATAGCTTATTTTGGGCGCGATTCGAACCCAGGTCCACAAGATCAACGCTTACGACCACCAGATCAACGAGGCAGTCTATAGCGGAATAACTAATTAGTTCTGACCAGACGTTAAAATTACTAGCGATAGCGAGAAACGTCAAAAGTGTGAGAAGTCTGGCATTCCCTGGCCAATCCGCCTGTAAAAAATAGAATACAATCATCGATGTAGATGTAGTACATATATGCGTAAATTGAAGATTTGTGAATTCCATAAGATAATTATTATTACATTTTATTTAGAAATATGTTTGTATAGGTTAAAATAAGAGTATTTTATATAAAATTCTTATATTTATTTTATATTAATATCTTATTTTATATTAAATTAAAGTCTTCGCCCATGCGTGACCCTACTATCTCCCGCGCATGCGCGAAGACATAGAGTAGCGCACAATTTTTGTTTAGAATAGCTTCTCTAGTACGTAGTACATATAACTCAATGAATACAGTAGAATAATTTTTATTCAATAAAGAATTATTACGTAATACTTATTGAAAGTCGATTCTTTTATTTACCGAGTGAGACAATTATGATAAATACTCCCTATAACAAAGGCGGTCCACATCCAGCTGTTAAATTTTACGATCTGATTAAGAAGAAGAGGAAGCATAAATGAATTTAGGCTTAATATATTATTTCTATAGACTTCCAAGAAGAACCACTCAATATAATTCGATAAAAGGGATATTTTAGCAAATCACAGCTACTGATTTTTAGTTCAACAAATTTTGAACCGGCTTCTCCATTTGAATTTGTAAATATTTTATTAGAAGAGACGGCGCTTCAATTCGGGTATATTATTGTGAATCAAAGCATTTTAGCAGAATGCTAAAATTTACGGACCTATACAAAGTTGAACTTTAATTAACGTCTGTCAACACAAACAAAGAGGCCTTTACTATCGTTAAATCTTACTCGACGGGGGTGTTGAATAAGGTGGGCAGCGTTATTCAATCGGCGACGCAGGTAGGCCCGGTAGCGTTAAAATGTTTCTTTTTTGTATACCTCTTTAATATATCGTTTAATAAAAAGTTTTTTTATAAAATTAATGACAAACGAACTTACCACCTGATGATAAGTGGATGCAGTTCTTGAACACCTGAACCATCAAAAAAAGGCAGCAGATGCGTTGTCATCTTTGAGAACTAAGACAGTTTGCCTTACAGCCTGAAATTATGCTGGCTCTCTATACTGCTGGTGGTGACCGAAACCAGGTTGCCCGCGTATATAAAATTTATGTCGAGCGCTTAGCCCCTGACATACCACGGCACAATTAACTAATAAAAACCGGCCAAGTGCGAGGGTTCCGAACAAATCCGTAGATATATAAGTTTAAAATTATTAGAAATGTTTTTATTTTATGATATAACTAAAAAGTTATGCTTTTCGAAATTTTTCCTTTATCTGTGCTCTGTAGGTTTTGATTCCCTCGCGAATGTCGAAAATTTGCGGCATAAACGGCTGTATCTTTTGATTGCGTTGGCTTAGAAGTTTGATTTTTTCACAGCTCCAAGGGACAGTAGACATGAGTATATGATATGAATTTCAGCTTGATACCTCCACGCGTTCCTGAGAAAAAGGGTCTTGACAGACAGACAGACGGACAACAAAGTGATCCTATAAGGGTTCCGTTTTTTCCTTTTGATGTACGGAACCCTAAAAACAGTAATAATGTATATAACAGTAGATGATGTAAGTTTTTCTTTTAGAGGATAGGGTGGCAAACGAGCACACAGTCCACCTGATGGTAAGTGGTTGCTGTGACCCACAGATATCCTCATCTATCCTCAATAAAGAATCAAAATGCAGAAGCGTTGTCAGCCGTGAGGACTAAGATGGAAGCCTTTTTTCCAGTAAAAAGGGTCTCCGGTTCTCTACCCTCACCATACGAAACACAGCAGTGTTAAGCTGCTATTTGACGCTGGTATTCTGTGAGAGCGTGTTCCTTCCCCGGTCGAGCCGACCCATTCGTGCTACAACTATACTACTAATATAGCTGCAGCATGGCTCTACCACGTAAAAAAAGTTTTGACAAAATATATTTGAAATAAATAATAATATTAGAGTTTAAAAAACACTACATATTTGTCACGAGCTGTGATAGTCCTAATGTGAATACCAGGTAACAGACCAGAAATTATTTTATCATCCTCGTTTTCTAATACGTCTGAAGGTGAGTGAAAACTTGATTACAAAACTACTTTATATAACACATACATACATACTTTTATTTTATTTATTTATTTATTACAAAGTATAGTTATTTAATAACATCCGACAGTACAAATAAACTTACAAAAGTTTTTCCATGTACCGCCAATTCGTAACTTCGATCATGTTCAATCTGTTCGCGTTGCGACAACTTATTTAATGACGTATATAAATGGTGTGACAAAATAGCAAGACGTTTTTTTTTATCTAGGTGTGTACCAAAGCAAAATATGGTTAGTATTAAATGAAAATTAGTAAATTAGTAACTTTTTTTTATTTATGTATATTACTTACAAACACACATACATAAATACATACATACATATGTAAGTACAGGTTAAGTTGATATAAAGCGGGCTATAAATAGGTAGCGTTTTATTTAGCATGATCTGTGTCAAAATCATGTTAAAATCTTACAAGTTATAATACATTAGAAATTTGGTGCGCTTTGTTCTAGAATACATAACAATGAGTTTTGTTATCCTGATATTTGAGTACGAAATACGTTCCACGAAATAGCGTTATGTAGATATTTATAACACATTACGTATTTGTATTTCACAAGAACTTGATGTGTAATTAAAGTAAATATGACAGCTTTAATTATTAGAATGTGAAGTGTTTAGGGTAACTGTGCTTATAAATTAAGTCTATCATTCGAAATAAAAAGTTAAACGATTTTTTTTTCATGCAAAACAAACATTATAGTCAATATATAATTTTAATAGTAGTATTTGTAGGTAGTTTTATATTTCTTATTAATTTAAATAGATTCCTACCTCACCTAAATTGTGCATTAGATTTTCTTAATAATTGGATAGCAAATATTAGCTAAAAATATTAGCTTCATAATATCGTACATTGCATCTCAGCGATGCTTTTAGAAATCCAGTGTAAAACAGTAATAGTCAAGTAAAAGTCAAGTAATTTGAAAAAAAAAATTGCTTATAGTGTAACAAATAGCGATGATTTAAATGCTGTTTTAAAGTTCCCCACACAATGATCTCAGAAAACGAATTTCAGACTCGCTTGCATTTGAGTAACCCAGTGAACGTAAAATTGTTGTTTTGTTTTTGATGTGCTTTTTTTTTTTTAAATTGTAGTAACTTGAAACTCGATAAAACAAAAAATTAACACAAAATAGATAAACATTGACATCTACAGGATTTTGCCTGCGCGAGAATGAGATAGAATACAGTAGACTTACCTTTTATCTCGGTATCCTATTCTGAAGGTTTCACTTCTACCGCGTGTGAATTGCACACATGTTTTTCTTTACTAGTATAACCCAATTTTATAAATATTACTAAATTCAAGCATCAACGGCAAGTTCTTATACGTGGTAAAGCCATGCTGCAGCTATATTAGTAGTATAGTTGTAGCACGAATGGGTCGGCTCGACCGGGGAAGGACCACGCTCTCACAGAATACCAGCGTAAAATAGCAGCTTAACACTGCTGTGTTTCGTATGGTGAGTGTAGAGAACCGGAGACCCATTTTACTGGAAAAGAGGCATTCCATCGTAGTCCTCACAGGTGACAACGCATCTGCATTTGGATTTTTAATTGAGGATAGGTGTAATGTCTAGGGGCACAGCAACCACTTACCATCAGGTGGATTGTGTGCTCGGTTTGTCTTTTTTTCATTTAAAGTTTTTATCATTTACCTTTTACACATTTACGGCCTATCAAAAATCCACTGCTGAACATAGGCACATAATAAATATTTACACACATGATAAATACATAGATTGCCTATTAGTTCCATAAGAGGGCTATTTGCCATAGTTTTGCCGCCAAACTCCGTTTTTTTTTAAATTATGAGTTGTATTCAGCTAGTTGCTGCCTATCTCCTGTTCCGTGTTGCTCCGTCGCCTCTTACGATACCCGCGGGATGATATTATGAAGTAGTGAAGTGGTGAACAAAACTTATGTTAAATATTTAGGATAGACAGGTAAATAGTAGAGTCGTGATAGCTCAGAGTTCGGATGATCGTCTAGAATTTTCTGGTAGCCTGAGTGAGTTGAGACGATATTGAATCAAATTTTCACAGATGATCATACCGCGTTTTGGTGGTGTAAGGCAATACACCTCATTTCGACTCGTGGGTATCGTAATGGGTGACTTTGTGAAAGCCATTATTAATTGTATAGTTGTATCACGAATGGGTCAGCTCGACTGTCACAGGATACCAGCGTAAAATAGCAGCTTAATGCTGCTGTGTTTCGTATGGTGAGTTTAGAGAACCGGAGACCCTTTTTACTGGAAAAGAGGCATTCCATCTTAGTCCTCACGGCTGACAACGCATCTGCATTTTGATTCGCAAATGAGACCAGATATAGATGTTTATAGGCCAAAGCAACCACTTACCATCAGGTAAGTGGTTGCTTTGGCCTATAAACATCAAAATCTGTGTGCCTGCTTGTCACCCTTATCCTATTAAAAAAAGCCAGAACGATGTCATCGCGTCCAATATATACAAGCAGAACAGTGATGAGAAACAGCGTTGATAGTGCAAATCATTCGATACTGAGAAAGCTAATCCGTTTACTAAGCCACAATTACAAATCTATTTCTATTTATTTCAATTTTTTTTAAAACGTTACCTCCACACTGGTATTTTCTCTTGTATCGTAGATACAGTTTACATACCTAAATTTCGCAAGGACAAACATCCAAACCCGAAAGAATTATTTGTAATCATCATTATTGACAGAGGCCATGCCCAGTACTGGACTGTTATGGAACGATTGTGATGAGTCTATAAATAAAACTGTTCCCGAAAAATACTTTTTAAGCATCAGTTATAAATTGAATTTGGAAAATAGCTTGGACGGAATAAATTCAGCGAATACTATCGGGAAAGAATAGTGGGCAAATTTACGGGACTTCCGAGGACGGTAAAACCTCGTTAGGTTGAAGTATGGCCCGGCCGAGGGAATATTACTATCGAATAAATTATTCCGACTCAATATTCTAAGGAAAAGGATCAAACCCTCCCCATGTCTTGGCAATATCGAGTAAGTGATTATTAGCAAGTAATTATTCCGAAGGAATATAATGGGAATCGCAGAATATCGGGTTTCATTTTCAGTAGTGTCGGCGTATAAGAGCAAATTATTATCAACGTGATCCCATCACAAGTCTACTGCTGAACATAGGTCTCTTCCAAGGAATACCACAAGTCACTGTCCTTAGCTACCGGCATCTATCAAATTTTTGCATTTCTTACTAAGTCGTCACTACATCAAGTGGGCGGCCGGTCTACACTTTTCTTATAAAGGTGAGCCTAAAGATCAAATATCGCTTATAAGTGCAAATAAAATTTGTAATTTGTAACATTTATCCATTCATTACAGCCTATCAGAGTTCTTTGATGAATCCTAGTAGCCTCATAAGTGGTATATTTGCCATTGTTGTCACGAGTGTAGGGCGGGTTGACAACCGTAATATTTTTTGAATTTTAGTTGTTATTAGGAACGTTACCAATCTCCTGGTTTGCTTCCCTCCGTAGCTTCTTACGTAGGTCACTCAATAAGTTTTGAAATTCTCGAAATTTAAAAATGGAAATTTATTTAAAAATAGAACTCCATAAGCGAATTGCTCAATATTAAAAAAAAAAACAAAGTTCTATTAATTTTCTAAAAATTCTAAAAATTCTTCCCGCACTTTTTAACCGTGAACATTTGGGCGTTATGATATATTATGATTTTAAATTTGTTTTAACCGAACAATTAAGTTTACAGGTTACAATCAGCATTAGGGGACTCAGTTCCATCTCGCGCAATAATTTTTAGGGACTCAGTTCCATCACGCGCAACAATTTTTAGGGGCTTGCTGAATTCAAAAGGGGTAAAATTAATCTTAAAGATGACCAAAGAACCGGGGCTCCGCAAACAGCAGTAACGGCAAAAATGTATGAACTACTGAAATGTTGGTGCGAGAAGACCCACAAATCACATATACGGACATCGAAGAGATTGTAAACATTAGTTCGGGGAGCATTTATGCCATCCTACATCAACATCTTAGAGTGAGAAAGCTTTGTTGTCGATTTATCCCTCGTTTGCTCTCCGAAAGCGAAAAACAGACTCATGTGGATTGGTACCATGAATGACGTTTTGAAAACGGGGCATCTAGGCATGTTTCAGAAATCGTTAATGTTGACGACTGTTGCTGTTGTTGATATATCAATATGATCCGGAAAATGAAAAGTAATCATCGGTATGGGTCTACTCAGAAGGACAGTTACCGACAAAACTGCAAAGACGTCGGCAAAAAAAATGGTGGCTAGTTATTTTTTGCGGAGCGTACATTTCAAGTCAATTCTGAATGGTATACTATAGTTGCATTACCCAAAGCATTTCAAGCTGTGCGGGATCTCTCCCGAAGACCGAAGACCAAAGACCGGGCTTCGGGGAATCATGCTGCATCACGATAACGCCTCGTCACATACCTCCCTTAGAACAAAAGCATTTATTGTGGAATCTGGCGTTGAAATTCTAAGTCACTGTGATTTCTTTTTGTTCCCAAGAGTCGCCAAAGAAAAAAATAAAAGGCAAGCGACGAAGAAGCCGTGGCTGCCTACCAAGAAGCGATTTCTGACCTGTCAGATCAAGACTGGCAAAAGTGTTATCAGACTTGGTTTAGGTGAATGGAACTTTGTATAGAGCATATTTAGCATATTAGAGAATATTTTGAAAAGATACAAAATAAATATTAATAGTATCTAGAATATTTTTTGTATATCTCAAAACTTATTGAGTGACCTATGCACAACAACAGCTACGGGACAATATGGGTTAGTCGATATTATTACACCGCTCCGACACGGTCGCCATTAATTGTAACGTATTTCAAGTAAATTGAAACGCGTCTACGATGGCAAAAATGTGTTTAGCCCGGGGAGCAGCCAACGCTCCATGTGATAATTTGAAGCTATTTTATATATAGCGCATTACTTCGGAATTTTGATAGCGTGATTTAGGCTTCGGTGCGTTTTGCTTGCTCAGACCGGTAGTCGATGGTACAGTCTAGTTATTGTCGAATGTGCAATTGCCAGGGATTGCCCTGTAGTCTGCGGTGAGACGAGAAGAATACAAGTAGTCTGCTTCACGGCCGAACACTGTAGCGAGTGTAGCTTGAAGAAAATACTCGCGCGGGATTAATTTCTTCATAAGCCACTTAGATTACGATAGATCTTCTCGTCAGGTATACCTCAAACTTAAAAACGAGATTGTACAAACAGTGCTTACTGCCAGTGGTGACTTATGGATCTGAGACGTGGTTCTTCACTGCCATGGATGTATGAGCAAGCTTAAGGTCGCTTAGCGAGCTATGGAGACGGCTATGCTCGGGGTTTATCTGCGTAATAGACTTAAAAATAGGATACCAGAACCAGAGTAACTAACCTAGGTCCAACTCGAGTGGCGGCATCGTACCGGTCAGAGAAATGTATGGTGGCCCCCCAAGGAAGCCGATGTATGCAGGTGGCTCAGGACCGTGCTTTGTGGCATTCCTTGGTGGAGCTCTATGTTCAGCAGTGGACTTGTGAATGGCTGAAATGATGATGTTATTATGAACCCACTCAGAAATAAGAAGAGGCCTGTGTCCAGAAAGGGGCGTATTTATGCTGTAACTTTACCTTCAACTTTATTATATTATTTCACACACAGATCTCGTACTATCATCTGTTATTATTAGGAACGATTCAAGTTTGAACCTAAAATTATGCACAAATAGGCACGTATCTTGTTTTTAAATTCATATTACAAATTAATTTCTAATTTTAATAAATTATGTTATTAGGTTATAGATTTATATTTTTACGTGGTAGAACAACTGCTAACTGTGTAGTGGCAGTGTACGGATCAACTACCCTATACCCTCCCGTGGGGGTCGTAAGGGACGATAGAGGGTAACTGAAACAGGCAGCATCTTCATGATATCAACTCAAAATAATAAAAATCTGAGGTTGTCAACGCACCTGCCAAGCGCCACGCTTGGCACGTGCGTTGACAACCTCAGATTCAGCTGTGGCAAAATCTCTGCTATTAGGCAATTTACTGGGAGACCTATGTTCTGCAATGGACTTTTCTTCCAATATACATGGATAATGGATAATGTAGCCACGATGTAGCTATATTATGGTTATAGTACGGATGGTTCGACTCGAAGAAAAAGCCTAAGAATACCACCGTGGAATTGAGGCTTATTGCTGCTGTGTTTCGTATGGTAAGTGTAGAGAACTAGGGAAACCCTTTGTACTAATAACGACAGATAAGATATTAGTCCTCAGAGGTGACATATCATCTAAATTTTGAATTTTAATCGAGTTAAGATGTAGATGTCAATGGGCCACAGCAGGCACATATCCTGGTAGACTGTTTACTCATTTATCACATTTAATATAGTAGGGATGAAAGGGACAGCTTTTTTTATAAGATAGGGTGACAAACGAGCACACAGTCCACCTGATGGTAAGTGGTTGTTGTAGCCCATAGACATCTACATCTATCATCAATAAAGTCTCAAGATGCAGATGCGTTGTCACCCGTGAGGACTAAGATGAAATGCCTCTTGGCCAGTAAAAAGGGTCTCCGGTTCTCTACACTCACCATACGAAACACAGCCGCGTTAAGCTGCTATTTTACGCTGGTTTTCTGTGAGAGCGTGGTCCTTCCCCGGTCAAGCCGACCCATTCGTGCTACAACTATACTTCTAATATAGCTGCATCATGGCTCTACCACTCTACTCTCTTTTTTCCCTGGTTACCTCAGGAGGAGGGTGGTTGTAACCTGAATAAATTATTTATAGGCTATACAAATACTTGTACCGAGCGATATTCGAACCCACAGCGCTCAGCGCTGCAACTCATTGCTAATTCACTGCACTACGGAGCCGTCACGTAAAACATAGACTGTAAAGGCTGAAGGATAATGTCGAATTGAAATAGGTAATATTTTAAATTAATTTATAGATTTGTTACCAGTAGCCTTGTCGAACGACATTTATCACCGATCGGAAGAGAGGTGAATATCTATCATAGTAAGTGCAGGATGAGACCAAGAATTTCAAATGATTTAGTTATAGCCTGGGTGACATTCAAAGGACCGAGAACAATGGTAAGATGGCGTGAAATATTTATAGGTTTCGATATAAATTACTTAATTTATACTATACTATTAAGTATTTTAGATAGATTTTTTTTAAATAATATTATGTAGCATAGAATTTTATTAATATATTGTTAATAATTCTCATTAAAAGATTTTTTTAATTTTACTGCTGGTTCAGAAAAAACACTTTTTCCACTTTTTTCCAGTAAGAATTCCAGTGGGATTTTTAAACAAGGGTATTTCTATAATATTTTAGATTTTAGTCTTGTTTTTTGTTCTTTTTTTAACTAAAAAAAAAACAATATTGTTCTTGTATCGTGAAGGTAATATATATTAATTGCTCAAAGATACACTTTTAGAACCAAAATAATTATGTGTACACCATACAAAAACTTGTTCCGTCCACATTTGTACTCGCCCTATAGCATCGCGTCAATACGGTTAGCCACTGCGCTAAGGAGCGATCTGGTAAGGATGTATGCAATATATAATATATATAATATGAAGTAAGAACCTGGATAATACGTCAAACTGCCGAGCACAGGCCTCCTGCTGGTTGGGATCGATTTCAGGTTTACTAGATAGGACTGTTTACGGAATGGTTTACGAGTTGAAGGGCGAGAAGGAGCATACTTAATGTACATAAAAAAATTAAATCTTATGTAAAATATTGCATAATGTTCGTTTTTTTATCAATAACTAACTATCCGGCCCGGCTTTGCACGCTGTGCTTGAGACATTTCTGGATCTCGACAACGGCGCCACCTACGGGGTTCAAATGTAAATCTAAACCATTCAGGGACCCACTCAAACTCATTAAAAAATATTTATTAATTAATTAACATTCTGTCCTTTTTATCTTTTAAATTGAAAATGCGTGGTAATGCATAATTTTAAATGATTTTACTGCGCACGCACACATTCGTATAAGACCCATAAATAACATTCAAATTAGAGTAGAATCCTTATTTACTCGTATCTTAAAAACTGCAATAACGGTATATAATTATTTATATATTTGAACATAAGTTAAAAATTTGGCTAATTTTTGAAAAATAACCCTGTTTGTCCTTTTTTCTGGCATAATTTACTTCATAGCCATATATCAATTTAATTAGTCTAGCCATTTGAGTTTGAATGAGAACCTAACATTTATAAATGTTCAAGTTTGTAGGTTTGTAGCTATTAATAGATAATATATTCATAAACTTTAAGGAAACTGTATTATTTTGACATTCACCTTAAATAAGTCTTCGTAAAAGTATACCTGGGCTTGTATTTGTAAAACGGAAATTTGATTTCGTACGTTCTGTCGGCAGCACCCCTAGCTGACGGATCGTGCGATATTTCGAAGTGTCATTATCATTTATTTTCAACTTCTAGTTATTTTTCCCCGTACCTGTGTCGCTGGATGTTGATGTCACTCCTGTACGCACGCAAAAACATACACACATACAAACATTATAATGACGTAGACTGTCACCAGATATTTCTGGTATATCTATTAGTTGAATCATTATGATTTTAGAAGATAAGAAGGACGATAATTACTCTTATTAATTATTATGAAACGATAAGTGGTAAAAAATTCTGTAACGTCATCACAATACTATATATATATATATTTTTTTTTTTGGATTGGCGTTTTATACATTTAAGAGAAATAAAAAACCATAACCATGTACTGTTTTTTATTGGTCTGTATAGAGGCGTTAATTTTATTGGTACACATGTTTGAAACCTAATATAATGATCAAATAGTAAATTTATAATATATTTATAATAACCCTACATATTTTATAATACGATCATACAAAAATTAGAAATAACAGAATTTTAACTGTTTAGATTTAAAAAGCTACTTAAGTTCTTGAAATGAAAAATTCTAGCGCTAACTAATTATATTTAGATAAGAGCCTACATCTATTTTCTTGAAAAGGGTGTAATATATCGACATTAAATATTATTCAAGGACGAGTTGTAGTCTAGTTTGCTTTTGGCCGAGCAAACTTTTGAGCCAAATAAAATACCATCTTACCTAAAATGATCGTTGTATTGAATATAAAAGACATCATAACATTTGTAACGAAACAACGAATAAGTGAAGTAGTTTCAATTAAATTACGTTGGTAGTGTTGCACATAATATCTTAAAATTCACAATTGAAAAATTCATAATTCTATTCATAATGTCCACGTCTCCGAAAACAGATTTAATTCTAAGAATACTTTTGACTAAAATCCTCCCAACCTGTACTACCTTATTTAAAATATATTAACTCATCTTATAAAAATGTGTTATGTTTTGGTACTAGTGATTTGATTAGTGGTTTACACACAATATTGGTTACATGTAAATGTTATTGAAAGTAATTTTTCACTATTATCACTGGCTCGGAAAAAAAACAACCTCTGTTCTGGGAATAACCGGCAAGAAACCCAGTGGGCCTTATTTGACGAGATCATTCAGATTTTAATATTATTTGTTGTTTTTTTTTTTAATATATACCTAGTAACTCCACACACTACTTCTAAATAGGGTAGTATGTTAAATATAAAAGTGTTTTTTTTTTCGCGATAATTTTTGCTACCCTGTTATAAAAATTTTCAAATAGAAAATGTCATCATCATTAAAGTTACAAAAATAAAAGCTTACTTTAGGTAATGTCTCCTCTCAATACTGATAGAGTTTTAGTGCTCAAAGCTGTCTGACATGCTACCGGAAGGCGTTTTAGCAGACTTCCCTTTTCATATAATAAATGACGAGACAAATGAGCATGTGGACCACCTGTTGGTAAGCGACTACCGCCGTCTATTAAAAACTGCAAAGTTAGAGGCATTGTAGGTGCGATGCTGGCATTAAAAAAGAAAGAGTAAGCTCTTTTCTTAAATATCCTTAAGTCATATCGGCCCGGAAAAATCTTTGGTGAAAATTCAATACATTAAAACATTTCTTAACGAAGTTTCTCTTCACTACAAAGCATGTGGTTTTTTTTATATAGTATAAGGTGACAAATGAGCACACAGTGCACATGATGGAAAGTGTCTGCTGTGGCCCATAGACATCTACATTTATCCTCGTATGCGAATCAAAATGAAGATGGAATGCCTCGTTTCCAGTAAAAAGGGTCTCCGGTTCTCTACACTCACCATATGAAACACAGCAGTGTTAAGCTGCTATTTGACGCTGGTATTCTGTGAGAGCGTGGTCCTTCCCCGGTCGAGCCGACCCATTCGCGCTACAACTATATTCTTAATATAGCTGCAGCATGGCTCTACCACGTACAAATGTGGTTAATTCAATAACTAAAATTACATTTAGTAATTTCATTGGTGCCCGCGGGGATCGAGCCTGGTTTGCTGGAGTGCTATGAGATTTTTAAAAGCACTTTGCCCCTTTTATTATAAAATTGAAATGACAAACGATCCCTTGCAGTCCATCTGATGACAACTGGCTACGGAAAGTTACAGATGGCCTGTGATTAAACTGCCTTTCTATACTATTCAGACTGAAACGTAGCTGTACAAGCACTGCTGATTGCTTGTCAGCTATTATGGTCTTATAGTCAAAAGTTTTTATTAAGTACTCGTAGAAAAGTTCAAACATTATTAAGGCCTTAAATAACATAAACGTGAAGAGTATTTACTAATGATAATAAAATTAAATAAAAAGAATTATAATACAATTAAGAAAAAACATAAAGATACTTCTTATCTTTCTGTTTACAAACTACTCAGTTCCAGAGTTTACGTAATAGAATATTACGACATTCAATACACGGAACAGTACAATATAATAATTCAAATTAAAAAAATTGTAGAACCGCCTTCAATATAAATGATTAAGGATAACTCAAAAACTACTGGTCAGACCTTAATCGAATTTATATGGGATTACAAGAAAAGCACCAGCTTTCAAATAAAAGAAGAATCATCGAAATCGGTTCACCAAGAAAAAAGTTATAAGGTAACACACATAAAAAACAATCAAACATACATTCGAATTGAACACCTCCTCCTTTTTGAAGTCGGTAGAAAATAACCAAATACATAAAGTAAAAATTAATAAGGTTTCTTTGTAAATACGCTTTATTTATTTGTTGTATATTTCTGGTCAATGTATATTTTATATAACTTTGTTATAAAACTTACCTGTATCGATACAGTAATTGGAATATCGTGTTACTACGCCCTAAGCTTCAACAGGACGCTATTAGACGACCCTTTTAAGGCGTCCGTCAATCTTTAAGTTCAAAGCCTGTCTGTACCTGCGAAGTTTTTGGAAATATTTTTTCATTATTTATATAAAGTATCGTCCGCAACGAAGGGGTAATTAAATTATAGATAAAAAATAATGTAAAATGTGTAAGGATTCTTTTCTTCCTAAGAGCCTATTTGGCCCCTTTCATAACAATATTTACTGCTCTCTTAGGGTGGTAAATGTTGTTATGAATGGTAGAAATTATGGAAAACAAATATAACTACCTATCATCAGCTGTATAATCAGCTATTATAGGCTGTTAGTAATTTATTCTTCCAGGTTCGGCAACGCATCTTTGTTTGAAAGTGTTTGTAAAGCACGGTCGCGGAGCAGGATTTTGTTTTATTGCTTTGCTTTTTTAAATTTAATTCACATCATAATAAAGTTTTATTTCTATTGCAACTAAGATAGATTTAGGACCTTTTGAACGGTATTTGTGATTCCAAAACCGAGTTTATTCTCAAGGTATTAAATTTCACATTTGTATGAAATAATTTAAAATAATTTAATAGAAATAGAAATATTTTATAGAAATATTTTTTTACGTGGTAGAGCCATGCTGCAGCTATATTAGAAGTATAGTTGTAGCACGGATGGGTCGTCAATGTTTCTTATGGTTAGTGTAGAGAACTGGAGATCCTTTTTACTGGAAAAGAGGCATTCCATCTTAGTCCTCACAGGTGAAAACGCATTTGCATTTTGATTCTTTATTGAGGATAGATGTGGATGTCTATGAGTCACAGCAATCACTTACCATCAGGTGGACTGTATGCTCGTTTGTCACCCCATCCTACAAAACAAATTCTTCCTGCTCAGCGATCACGCCATAGGTATTATATAAAGACTACAGTAGTAGCAACGTAGCATTAGAAAACCTGTTAGCCACATAAAATAAAATAAAAATAATGTTATCTGATTGTGGAGAAAATAGGTTAGCGGATGGTTTAATTTTCGCTAAACAAACTTTAGTAGAGAGGGTTTATGCCCAAGGCACATAAACGGATTTATGTCCGAGCAACTAAAAGCGATTGCCGCTAAGTTAGTACATCAATCTCTACGTGTACTGTAATTGCATATAATTGTAGCCCATTCATGACAATCCTCAACTCTGTCACAATAATCTACAGCATGTATGAAGTTCTGGTACACTATATCCTTATCCCATGTATAACAATATTAGTTTTAGATGATATTTTACACCTTCTGTAAACTGTGTTTATATTTGTGAAGTATGAAGATTGACGAGCGTAAAGATGGGGCGTAAGGCGTAAATGATAAACATACGCTCTTATGCCGCCTAATGCCCTCCACTCAAGCCTAATCTTACAGCTGTTTCTATTTGTTTTAAAATGTTTTTCATTGTTCAGTCCTTAGAAGTAGTTTTATTATACATGTTACACACACATATATGTATGTTTGTGTAACATGTGTGTGTGTGTGTGTGTGTGTGTCTGCGTGTGTGTTAATATTAAATATTGTATGCTATTACATCCTACTCCTTTGTCGAGTGGACGTAAGACTACTGCTGGTCATGTGGCTCTGAGTTCGAAGACCGGCTCGTGCCAAAAAATCGCTTATTGAGTTTTTTTGTCCAGATATTCTCAGTAGCCGCCCGGAGTCAGAAAGTTGGCGGCGTTTCACCCCCGTGCCTCAGAAAGTATGCACAGCCATTGCTCCTGCTCCAGATTTCTTTCCGGTCGTGTTGGTTTGCAGTCTCATCGAACTATGAGAGTGAGGTGATACAGAGTGCACCTGTGCTCGCGCGTACACTCGCACACTATAGTCTCTTGCCCTGCGCAGGTAGCCTGTCTCCGTTCTGAGTGGCCAACTTGATCGAAACTCATTACAACATTATTATTATTGAATAAAATTAATTTTTACGGATTTTATCACGTAATCTAAAGTTTCCATGCAGTTCTTATAATCAAATGTCGATAAAACTGTCTTTAGATCACTGGACGATTTGTCTATGGTTTTATTAATGAAACATAGAGCGGTTCGTTTTTGCTGAATCACCGTTATTAACAACTTTTTGCTTGCCTGATTTAAGATCTTAGCGCTTCCTCGAATGTCTCTTTTAGTAGATATCTTGACACATGTAAGAATGATATTATGGTCTCTGCATCTCTTCAAAAAATTTAAAGATGTTACATATCTTGCGCGTTTTGTCTTGAGATCTTCTAGTCGGCGTATTTTATTTGCTATTTCCAGTCCGTACTGGTTTACATAATGATTTTTTATATTTATACACATTGTATAAAACTACTTTTTACGGATTTTATCGCGTATACTAGGTTGTAGGACACCATTTTGCATAGGTGTCCATCTGGGTAGGTTCAAACCTTTTACGAGTACCTATTTCTGCCGTCTAATAGCAGGGTTAGCCCTACTGTAATTCGGTCTAAAGAGTATCGAGAGCCAGTATAATTGCAGGCTTGAGGCTTGATGCCATCGTGGTCCTCAGTGGTGACAACGCATCAGTAGCCTTCAATGTTTAAAGTAGGCTGCAGTCCAGGTGTCAGATATACTACAGTAGCCACTTACCATTGTTACTTACAGTTGCTAGCTCCAGGCTTGCTAGCTATGTTTGCCAGATCGGAAGATCAAATATCTGGACATATTTTGAAAACGTCGGGATTTTGGGGTTGCTGTCGGGAGAAATAAATATTAAAAATAACAAGTTTACTTTTTTAATTAAGAGGCTACCAAAAAGTACTAAAAAAAATAATTTAAGTACACTGAACTTTAAGGTTACCACATGTATTTGACATTGGAGTTTACTAGAGTCCACCAGTTTGGATCCTTTAGTACTATACAGAAAAAATATAAATTTCAAACAATTTACTTCAAAGTACAGTCTAATTACTCACTCAACTTTTATTAAAATTAAAGGCCATACGTTAACTTTCTGAGAAGCTGTTCGTCTGGAGATTTTGAGTTTTGTCGGGAGTCTGGAGATCATTTTTTTTATAGGATTGGGTGACAAACGAGCACACAGTCCACCTGATGGTAAGTGGTTGCTGTGGCCCATAGACATCTACATTTATCCTCATTTGCGAATCAAAATGCAGATGCGTTGTCACCCGTGAGGACCAAGATGGAATGCCTCTTTTCCAGTAAAAAGGGTCTCCGGTTCTCTACACTCACCATACGAAACACAGCAGTGTTATGTCATTTGAAATGTCGGGAGAATCCAGGTGAAACCCGACCATCTGGCAACCCTATATGCTAGCTCCAGTTAAAAGAGTAAAGGAGTCAGCATAATTACAAGCTGTGAGACATTTCATCATATTCCGCAGAGAATAATACACCTGTAGCCTTCTTTGTATGATATGGATTGCAGGCGTCCATCGTTTGTTACTCTTATATATAAAAATGTACCGAAGTATTTTTAAGACACACATTTCAAGTATTTTTAAAAATAACTAAGGTTACTCTTATATTTAAAAATGTACCGAAATATTTTTAAGACACACATTTCAGGTATTTTTATAAAATAACTAATTGTATCATGAAGATGAAATCACAACTCATTTTGAATGGTGTATTAACAGTCTGTATGGATACTAAGACAAGTCACTAGTCGCACCTTCTTTTCTCATTTGATCACTTTGATCCAGCTTCTAAAGTAATCTGTGTATATCTGTGTTGCGCACAAAAGTGGGGTTTTATTCTATTGTAGTAAAATTGACCGTGTAATAGCGGTGTAAGACTATCCACTACGTGACAACTTCAGGACGACCTTAAGTAAATGATTATTTTGCACGACTTCTAAATTAGGAATTTAATAATATAATTTATATTTTGTTATAGGTAATAAGAATAACCATCGTTTAAATAACCATGATCATCATTATAATTGCACAGTAGTGGACTTTTGGTAGGCTGTAGGTAAAGGTACCCTTTTTACTGGAAACGAGGCATTCCATCTTAGTCCTCACGGGTGGCAACGCATCTGTATTTTGATTCACAAACGACGATAAATGTAGATGTCTATGGGCCACAGCAACCACTTACCATCAGGTGGACTGTGTGCTCGTTTGTCACCCTATACTATAAAAAATGGTAAAGATAACGTTGTAAAATGTAATAATTAAAATTAAACATGAAACATTTTGTCGGAGGGAGAGATAACAGGGCTACGCCCTAATTTAACATCAGTCTTAATTTTATCTTTCTACATCTTCTATACACATAAAAATTGTGTGTATATATGACAATCTAAATGTTTATATCAATATTAATAGCTAGAGACATGCAAATGAGCCTATGCATTGTACACACTAAGTTAATTATTTATCTGTGCTAAGTTTCATCAAAATCGAACAATTGGTTTCAAAGGCGATGGCAATTAAATATTGCATCGAAGTCAGTGATAAAAAAAGAAGAATATCAATTACAAAAAATACAACGTAATAATACGCATAAATCTATGTAGAATATTTACTATAAGACCTAATATTTTTATGATGCCTATAATCCAATAACACAATTATGATATTTACAGAAGCAGTTTCGTTTATTTCACAACAACAATATCATCTTATATCAGCGTGATACAACAGGAAAAATGTCAATAACAGTCTCTCAAAGCAAGTATTACGTGTGCGAGTTCCCCTCGTCTGCCTTTAAGTGTACATATTTGTAATCGTAACTATATATATTACCTATTTCTTCTTATGTAGGGAAAACGAAATATTAAATATTTAAGTGCCTTCATAACTTATTTTAGTTACGAAAATAAATGAAACAGCGAACGAGTATTACTTACCGTTGAACGGTTATGAAAAATACGGTGTAACAAACTGTATGTAGTATGTAAGTAGGTTGATAGCCATTCATCATCCAAGTCAGTATTGTAGTAGATTCGATCAAATAAACATATGTATCTTGTTACTACCGAGTCTCACTTATCTCCCACATAACACGGTCTTCTTTTTTTTAGTAACAAAGAGGTAATTCTAGTCTACAATTAATTAAGCATTATGCTGCTATTTTATGAACTTATGACATAGTACATAAAAGAGTAAGTAGCATACGATGTAGCTTTAAACAATTTAAATCTCATGTTTTGTTTTTCACAAAATCACAAGTGTCTGTCTATTTGTTTGTGTGTCACAAATGTCTGTGATACACATACAAATAGTATACACCGACTTTTGTTTGTGTGCGAAGTGGTCCTCATTTTGGCGCGTAACGTTAAAAACAGTAAAAGGTCTCCACATATTCAGCCATGCAACAAAATATTTATAGTTACGAGACGAAAACGATCTATGGATCGTTAGAGCCGCCGGCCGTCCCTTCAAAGGTTATATAAATCACCTTTTCGAGTCCTTGTAACTAATTCACAGTCCAATACATTTGATTCTTGTGAATTTTAGACGAGTACCGAGTGATTGATGCCCTGTTAAGCTGACCGCGGTGAAAGGTATGGGGTAACTAATGCATATATTTTATGCTGTCATTTCTTTTACAATCCCTTTTCCAAAAAGCGTATAATCTCTACATTTACTTTTTTCTGAGCCTTTTGTTATTTATCATTGCGGAATTTGTATACGTACTTATGTATACTTATTATTACGTTCATAGAATTTGTGCATTATAAAAACTATGATATATATATATATATATATATATATATATAATTACATAATACAAAATCAAATAATATTGTTGTATGTTTACACTTTCTTAAATTACGAATCTGTATAGGAATCATGTGTGGAATTTTCAAGTGGCAAGCAATTCCTTCCTAGCAATATTTTCGTTTATATTATGAGGCTTTACAGAATGTGTAAATATTTTATTTATTGAAACATTTCGTAGAGCAGAGCAAACAGTTGGTGCCTAGCTGCATCGCTATAATTTGGAATTGAATATTATGAAAATTTCCGTGTAGTACTTTTTAAAGTTTAGTACAGTACAGTAAGTGTTGTTATTGCACAGATATAAAATCATTGAATAGAAATTGAATTATACGGACCAGTGATTTGAAGACAGAAGCGCGAATCGTAATAATTAGCATCATAAAAATCCTTGCTTTGATTTCATAATGGAACAGTGTAAAAACAATAGCTTATTATTTTTAGGTCACTTTGAGGACACATTTTCCATTTTTTTATCTTATGCCAATTCCCGCCGCTCTAGTTCGGACATAATACTTATAATATTTTTATTACTTTAAAAAAAATATTTGTTCTAAAATTCTTCCGACTGTAGTAGATACTAATTCACCTCAAAATTGCGATGAATGCGGTAACGTTTTTTTAATTTTTTATGCATGGGGAAATGCTTACGCCTACCACAAGATCGCGTTATCTCAGATTCGTACGGACTAAAACGCCCTTGGTGTTCCACTTTCGCCACATATTGGCAAGGTCACCGGAACGCTTTTGCACACATCCGCGGCCACACCAGCGCCGGTCGCAACGTTTGCACCTACACACCGTACTATAAGTTGACCTTAAGCATGTTGCTTCGTGGAAAGTTGCAGTTTGAACGTTATTTCTAGCACATGAAGCGTTAAGTTTGATGGATTTCCACTTTGTCAACGCATTGCCATTCTGTGCGGTGCTGCGCTTTTACCGAATCGTGTGGTGCATGGCATGCCACAGATTTATACAAATGTAGAAAGCTGCAGTGGAACCGCGTCACCACGGACTATGTACGCTTGGACTATTTTAACGGAACAGAGGAAAGCGTTCAAGCTTGCATTTGACGCAGCAACAAGTTTCACTACAATTTGTTTCATTCAAAATTGCAATTTTACGTAACTTTAAAATATGTGGTTATTTTAGTTTACTTTTTGAGCCGTGATAGCTCAGGGGATAAGTGATGGCTGTAGGTAAATTTCACGGTACGCAAGCAAAACCCGGATTCGATCCTCGCCTACACTAACTAAATTTGTAAATTCAGCTTTAAGTACTGGTTCACCAGGTGATGGGCGGTGAAAGTAAATGTAGTGAGGAATCCTAAGAAATTTATAAAACATACAGATGCCACCACTCATTGCAACAGCGTCATGGATACTTATTTGGTCATAAACCCTCTCAGAAATAAGAAGTGGTCGTATAGAGATTGTAACTTTACTAACTTTTGTGTTTATTGTTTTAATATAGCATAAGATTAAAGGGATGGGTAAGAGGCTCGTAAAAGTTGTATACGTAATTTTAATATATACCATATTATTTTAAATCCATTTTTAGTAGCGCTATATTCTTATTTCATCGGAATGACATGCTGGAAATTACTCACGTGTTATTATTCCGGTCGCTAAATTCCACCGGATTTTTATTCGCAGTAGCTGGAAAGGGTCCAAGAAACTTCGGGTATAAAACATGACAGCGTCCTACATAGTAAAATGGTAAAGTACGACGTAACAAAGGATTCAGGCTGACACGGCACTTTTGACATCAAAACGTTAAAGTTTGGCCACGGGCACGTTTGAAGGTTACTGAGGATGGGTAAGATGGCACGTATGAAAATGCTGAGATCCACAAGCCAGAGATACAAAACATTTTCAGTCAATGCTTAGATTATAGTATCAAAGAATACAAATTGAGCTTATTTATGAAGTAATTTACTTTAAATATTACAATTTATATTAAATATTAATTGATGGGTATGGATTTTGTTATTAACTAACATTTTTTAGTTGATGTTAATGTGGCACATAATAAGTAAAAGTATTAACGTACCACTGAACATTTTAACCAATATATTTAAATATCCGTTGTCCGAGTTCCAGACGTTTAGTTATATATATATATATATATATATATATATATATATATATATATATATATATATATATTATTTAATAAATAACTTTGACTGATTGAGACGATAAAATAAAAAATAGTTTTGAAATTATGTACTGGAGTTGAAGGTCTTTATGAAAAGCATATAAAATATATAAAACTATAAAACTATTTTGATACAAAATGTATACAGTAAAGGGTAACATCAAGTGGGTTACCAAAATAGGATGCGGGTACTCACGAGTAATACGTATTTCCTTGCCTTTCTCAGTGCAAATATATTAAATATGTTATTAAAAATGAAAGCTACACGAGCGTGACATGTTACTAACCAATTGTGTATTTTATATTGTATTTGTACGAAATCAGGTTAGATCTTACAATGGTTTCACATAGAAGTTTTTTGTTATTGAATCAAGTAGCATTTGAGCATAAGCATCCAGTCAGTACCTATATAATATGATATGATGGTTGCAGCACGAGTGAGTCAGCTCGCCCAGTGAAGGACCACGCTCTCACAGACTACCAGTGAAAAATAGCAGCTCTTTGCTATTGTGTTTCGTATGGTAAGAATAGCGAACCCTTTTTACTGGCAGGGAGGGATTCTATTATAGTCAGACATTATATTATAGTTCTGTTATATTATGGATTTGAAGATAGATGTAGGTGTGTAGAAGAAGATATGGGCAACATCATCAACTTACCATCGGTTGGTAATTTATACTTTTAATTTTGCTAACGAATGAAAATATTAATTTGTTAATTTGTGCAACACTACTAGTTCCGTGAAATACGGACTAGTAGTGTTGGAAATCGTACGGTAAATATTGTATTTATGCGATTATTTCTTATTCAATACGATAAACTATCTTGATTCAAGAATAGTACGCACAAATACGAAAATTTCTATGTTGACAAGCTATTTTCAACAATACTTATAAAAATAATATTTTTACACATAAAATAAGAATCGCCAGATATATTTTTATTTAATAAACACTGTATTCTATTTTATCCAGTCAAAAATATTATTATCCAGCAATTTTAAAATATTGTCTAGTTTCTCAATGTGTCAACCCTAAAACAACACTAAAATTAAGATAACTAGAGTTGAGGTTTTTCCAAAATGTATGTAAGTTCACATATTATCCCAAAATAATGAATCTCACTCTTGTTCCGTTCCGCTTGGATTTTTATGTAATACTTGAGTTCCGGGTACAAAAGATTATCTCTATATACATGAGCGAGTCGAAACAAGAAGATATTTTTTTTCTTGCTTTCTGGTTTAACGTAAACAATAATATTGGCGTTAACAGCCTATTAAAATCCACTACTGAACTTAAGCTTCCCCTATAGATTGCGTCATAGACATTTGCCATAATATTTGTTCTATTGTAGGTAATGTCAAACCGACTCGTTTTTCCAAGACATACGATATTTTTTTATAAATGATATTTTTGTAAGCGAAACGAGTAATATTTTTTTATCTGTTCGAATCCAACACTGCGCGCTAGGGAGCCGTCATTTCACATGTACTCGTATATGTTGTAAATTTCGTACACATAATAAATCTGTAACGAGGTAAGTTATGTTCTTTAAATAAAATTTTAAAAATGGAATAAAATAATACAAGTGCCAAAACAAAAGTTTCTTTTTATATTGTCAATTTGTTTTTATATTACTTTTGGTATGTTTTAAAACTCGTTTTAAACATATCAAAAGTAATATAAGTAATATACCATAAAGTAATAAATAAAATCTGACGTGGAGTACCGACGCTACGGGCTACGGGTAGTCTGCAATTAGCAAAAATGTTCTATAATGATTTCTTGTATTTAAGCGAAGGCTACACATTAAATGAAAATAATTATTTACCGATTTTATCGCGTTTAATTTAATTTTTTATGGTGACCATGGGTGCTGTACACCCGAAACGTCGGGAATAAAAAAGTTTAATTAAACGCGATAAAATCCGTAAAAATTAGTTTCATTTAAAAATGTTCTATATCATCTCAATCATTACATCAGATTTGATAGACAACAAATTCACTTTTAAAATGAAAGAAAAACCTAATTTCAAAACGAACATAGTTGGGTTGTACGAAACCCAAGCATACCACTGCAATGCTTTAAAATACTGCAATCTCTTTCTGTGTGAATCACACCAAAAATAATATTTATTAAACGCGATAAAATCCGTTAAGTTATTTTTATTCAATATTATGTAGTATTTGCGTAGTTAAGAAATCATTAGATGAACTGCTAATTGTTAGGGTGCTAATAGACTGTCGTCTGTATATTAGAGAGCTGGCAATTTTTAAATGTTTGCGGCATTTGTAACATTGTATTTATTGTATTATTTCTTTCAGGATTGCAATCAAATTTTGGCAATCATTCTAAGCATTGAGCATTTTATAAGCCCATTGTTTCTCACATGACTTGCATTTACGTTTGGAGGTTAATTATTACAGGGGTAAAATATCATAAAAAAAATTTCAATGGCATTATTGGGTGTTGAATTGTTAACTAAAAACTATATTCAAAAATTCATATTAATATTATTTTTTTAAGTTTCGAGTAATACTTGCTATGCTTACGTTTGACACCAAAGGTTATTATTATTTAGAAAAAAAAATATATATTTAATAATATAATAAAAATTTTGATTGAAAAGCATAGGAGTTAAATTTATTATGATTAAACAATTCTACTGTCATGCAGTATTGTAATCAATTCACCTGCTTTCAAATTACTACACATTTTGAATGCGTGTGGTGCTGGCAAAATCGATTCCCGTCAGTAACTTTAAATTTACCACATTATGTGATTTTCAAAACCTTTTCACGAATGAGACTGCTGTGCCTTACTGTGACCTATTGAAGTTGTTATTATACTTTTACTTTTAATAATACTTTAATATTTTAGTGATAGTTTAAGAAAGACGAGACCTAAGGCCATTGAAGCACCGAACGCAATGAATATAATCTTACGTATCCCAAGTTTGAAGAATGGTTGTTTTTTTTAATTTTTTTATAGGATAGGGTTACAGGGGTTGCTCTGACCCATAGACATCTACATCTATCCTCAATAAAGAATCAAAATGCAGATGCGTTGTCACCCGTAAGGACTAAGATGAAATGCCTCTTTTCCAGTTAAAAGGGTCTCCGGTTCTCTACACTTACCATACGAAACGCAGCAGTGTTAAGCTGCTATTTTACGCTGGTATTCTATGAGAGCGTGGTCTTTCCCTGGTCGAACCGACCCATTCGTGGTACAACTATACTACTAGCATAGCTGCAGCATGGCTCTATCACGTATAATATGTAATAATAGGGAGATAAACGCGTCGATAGTTTACCTGATGGCAAGTAGCTACTTTAGTCCGTGGATATCTGCACACCCACATGAAATAAAAAAGGCTACATATTTATCGATAGCTTTGCATAATTATTTATTATATTATATAGGCTAACCCAAACACTAAATTGAATACATAACTGCTTTACGGCAAAAATAGATAAGAGAGCGATACTAACTTAGACGGAATGCACGGCAAAGAAGAAGCCCAACTACTACTATGTTAAAATACATACATACAACCATACATACATACATACATAAACACTCACGTCTGTCACCCAGACAGGTAAGCAGAGACTACGGACATCCATTTGGCATGATCCTGGCACACCTTTCTTGCCTCCTCCACATCCATATACCTACGCATACATGCTAGTTAGTTAAAGGTACTCTTAATTTGGATCATTTTACAATATATCGCCAATTTGGTCGATAAACTTACGTTTAAGGCGTCCCTTCCCGACTCTGCCGTTCACTTCTGCAACATAAATTTGCTTTGTCACTTTTTCCGCATTAATTCTTTCTACATGACCAAACCACCGAAGCGTTCTTTTCTTAATTCTAGTCACAACATCATCTTGCAAACCACGCTCTTCTCTTATCATACAGTCTCATACTGTAGTTCAGATTCAACCCTAATATATTCCTAAATGATCGCATTTCTGTTGCTGCGTTTATTCTACTCACGTGCTTCTTTTACCACACCCAACTTTCACTACCATACATTAAATTAGGGACTAACACAGCTTTGTGAATTGCCATACGTGCCTTTTTGGTCATAATCTGATTTTCCACAAGAGCTCAATTTACTCTATTTTCTACGTTCAGTCGTCGTTCTATATCCTTATCATATCTACCATTACTGCTAAATACACACCCCAAATACACAAAATCATCTACTTGCTCGATCAACTTCCCTTCTATTCTTATTTCACATATCGTTTTACTTTCTTCTCTTTCAAAAACCATAACTTTCGTCTTACTTGCCTCACTTTCATTCCCATTTCTTTTAATGACCTGTTCATTAATGTAACAAATATATAATAAATAAATTATGTTACTAAAAAGAGCCGTGGTAGCTAAGAGCCGTGGTAGCAGATGATAAGAGGTCAGATGGTTAGTACGCGCGCAACCCGGGTTTGATGTGCTGATTTAGCACGTGCTCGGCGGTAAAGGAAAATATAGAGACGAAACCTGCATGTCTGAGAAATAAGAAAAATATTTCGAAGACATGTGAAGTTAGAGACGTGGTAGAGCCATGCTGCGGTTATATTAATAGTATAGTTGTAGCACGAATGGGTCGGCTCGACCGGGGAAGGACCACGCTCTCACAGAATACCAGCGTAAAATAGCAGCTTAAAACTGATGTGTTTCGTATGGTGAGTGTAGAGAACCGGAAACTCTTTTTACTGGAAACGAGGCATTCCATCTTAGTTTTAACGGTGGTAGAGCCTTGCAGCAGCTTTTGCTGTTGCACGTATGGGCCGGCTCGAGCCGGGTTAGTACCACGACCTCACAGAATACCGGCGTGAAGCGGAAGCTCTGCTTCCGCGTTTCGTCTGGTGAGTGCAGGTGACCGGATGCCCAATCCCCCCCCCCCCCATCAACATGGTAGCGGAATTACGTCATAAACTACCCCAGAAGGGTACCAGTACCCCTGGAGAATCCCTCGCTGAGCATCCACGACCATGCTATTCCACTCCTGAGCGTGGGTGCTCAGGCTGCCCCGCGTATTCTGGGGGGGGGGGGGGGGGGCAAAATTCCGCTCAACACAATAACTGCTCGGGGAAAACTGAGCAACAAGACCAAGGCGACCCCTGCCACGCTATCCGTGAATTTCTGCAACATCAGGGGACTTCACTCGAACCTAAACGCCGTCCACTACCATCTTGAGACGGCGAAGCCGGCCTTGCTCTTTCTGACCGAGACGCAGGTGTCCTCTCCGGCTGATACTTCGTATCTCTCCTGCCCGGGGTACAAATTGGAGCACTCTTTTGTGCCTCGGGCTGGAGTTTGCGTGTATGTCAGAGAGGACATCTGTTCTCGACGCCTCGGCAGTCTTGAAGGTTCGGACCTGTCCATTATTTGGCTACGCGTAGACAGCGACGACCATCCGCGCGTCTACGGGTGCCTCTATAGGTCCCATAGCGGTAATGCCGAAACAGACCGACTTATCGACCACGTCCAAATGGCTACAGATTCCTTGCTACAACAGGTCCCATCCGCAGAGATCGTGATCCTTGGCGATTTTAACGCCCACCACGCCAAATGGCTCGGTTCACGTTTAACCGATCATGCGGGGAGATCTGTTTATGACTTTGCCTTGGCATATGGTCTGACACAACTGGTTACATCGCCTACGCGGATTCCAGATGTTGAGGATCATACACCTTCCCTGTTGGACCTTCTGCTGACCTCTCATCCGGACGGATATCAGGTTTCCGTCG
Organism: Parnassius mnemosyne; assembly: GCA_963668995.1. Lineage (NCBI taxonomy): Eukaryota > Metazoa > Arthropoda > Insecta > Lepidoptera > Papilionidae > Parnassius > Parnassius mnemosyne. Next base: position 31,310,614 of record CAVLGL010000057.1, on the reverse strand, counting down.
ATACCCCTCTTGGCTCTTGGACCATTGTCTGATCCGGAGTGTGGTGCCACTCACGCTCCCCTCGCGGTTGCGTTCTGCAGGTTGCCGCCGTGTTTGGCATTACAGGTCGGCGGATTGGGACGGAATGCGGTCTTTCTTTGCTTCCTACCCATGGGGGCGGGTTTGCTTCTCGCCGGATGATCCCAGCGCTGTTGCTGACTCTGTCACTGATGTAGTGCTACAGGGAATGGAACTATTTATTCCATCATCTGTGGTACCCATCGGAGGCAGATCTCAGCCTTGGTTTGGTCGCTCCTGTAAGACTGCATTACGCAGTAAGCAGGAGTGTTATCAAGCTTGGGCTGCGGCTTCGGTGACTCGGGATGTAAACACCAGCACACTCAAAAAGAAGTATAACTTCGCCTCCAGGTCCTTCAAAAGAGTTATTGCCAAGGCAAAGTCAGAGCACATAGGCAGAATTGGCGAGAAACTAGTTCGCCTTCCTTCGGGAACCCGTGCATTCTGGTCTCTCGCCAAGGCTGTCCAAGGGAATTTCTGTAAGCCATCACTACCATCTCTGCACAGGGAGGACGACTCACTGGCCCACGACGCAAAAGAGAAGGCCGACCTTTTAGGCTCCCTTTTTGCGTCCAACTCGACTGTTGATGACGGGGGGAACACACCGCCGACCATCCCGCGGTGTGAGTGCTCCATGCCGGATGTGCGATTCTCAGAGTGCTCGGTTCGCAGAGCACTCCTCTCCCTTGACATCCACAAGTCGAGTGGGCCCGACGGAATCCCCCCAATTGTGCTGAGGACGTGTGCTCCGGAGTTGGCACCGGTTCTAACGCGTCTTTTCCGGTACTCCTACTCCCTAGGCGTAGTCCCGAAATCATGGAAGACAGCTTTTGTCCACCCGATCCCTACAAAAGGCGACCGCTCAGATCCGTCCAACTACAGGCCTATCGCCATCACCCCCTTGTTCTCCAAAATAATGGAATCCGTTGTAAACTGCCACCTCATGCGGTACCTTGAGGATCACCAGCTGATTAGTGACCGCCAGTACAGTTTTCGTCGGGGTCGATCAGCTGGTGATCTTCTGGTCTACTTAACTCATAGATGGGCGTTGGCAGTAGAGTCCAAGGGGGAGGCATTGGCCGTTAGTTTGGACATTGCGAAGGCCTTCGATCGGGTTTGGCACAAAGCGCTTCTTTCGAAGCTCCCTTCCTATGGGCTTCCCGAGAAATTATGCAATTGGATCACCAGCTTTCTTGCAGATCGGAGCATCAAGGTCGTTGTAGACGGTGCATGCTCCGACTACAAGCCTATTAACGCTGGTGTTCCACAAGGCTGCGTGCTATCACCAACGCTGTTTCTTCTGCATATCAATGATATGTTGCAAGCTGGTAGCATTCATTGCTATGCAGATGACAGCACTGGTGATGCTCTATAAACCGGCCGTGCCAATATTTCTCGGGAAAACGTCACCGAGTACCGAAACAAACTTGTGTCTGAAGTCGAGTCTTTGCTGGACAAAGTCTCGAATTGGGGGCGACTAAATCTAGTCCAGTTTAATCCTCAGAAGACACAAGTTTGCGCGTTTACCGCTAAAAAGAACCCCTTTGTCGTATCTCCTCAGTTTCAAGGTACTCCCCTTGTTGCCTCAGCCAGTATCGGAATCCTCGGCGTTGACATATCGAGTAGCGTGCAGTTTCGTGGTCACTTGGAAGAGAAGGCCAAATTGGCCTCTAAAAAGCTTGGCGTGCTCAGCAGAGCGGGACAGTATTTCATGCCGGCTCAACGCCTGCAACTTTACAAGGCGCAGGTTCGGCCTCACATGGAATACTGTTCCCATCTCTGGGCTGGGGCTCCCCAGTGCCAGCTTCTTCCACTTGACCGCATCCAGCGCAGAGCGGCTCGAATCGTCGACGACCGAGTCCTTTCCGATCGGCTCGACTCATTGGCACTGCGAAGAGATGTTGCATGTCTTAGCATTTTCTTTCGCATTTACCATGGGGAGTGCTCTGAGGAATTGTTTGGATTAATCCCAGCCGCCAAATTTCACGAACGCACATCGCGGCAGAACTCCCGATACCATCCACACCATCTGGATGATTGGCGGTCCACCACTGTGCGATTTAGAAGATGTTTTCTTCCTCGCACAACTTCCTTGTGGAATAGTTTACCACCAGCGATTTTTCCGGACCGATACGACTTAGGGACCTTCAAGAAAAGAGCCTACTCCTTTTTAAAAGGCCGGCAACGCATCTGCAATTCCCCTGGTGTTGCGGTTGTTCATGGGCGGCGGTAGTCACTTACCATCAGGTGAGCCGCATGCTCGTTTGCCCCCTCTCCTATAAAAAAAAAATAGTACTCACGGGTAACAACGCATCTGCATTTTGATTCGCAAGCGAGGATAGATGTAGATGTCTATGGGCCACACCAATCACTTACCATCAGGTGGACTGTGTGCTCGTTTGTCACCCTAACCTATAAAAAAAAGTTCGCCAATTTTTCAAGCACACGTCTCGCAAACGGACGGACATTTTCTTGCTCTAAAAACCTCCTCAAAAATGAAAGGAAGCCTGTACCCAGCAGTGGGACGGATATAGGCTGTAACTTTAACTAAAACCTTACTACAAAATTGTAGCAATGAAAAATCTACACATGCTATGCCGCGGCTGAAAGCGAGTTTGTTATAAATTATACGAATAAGATTAAAACGCTTGGCCAACCTTTCTCAACATTTAATTTTGAACTAAAGCATACATAATATGGACATCATCTACCTGAAGCTGTCAACCCTTTTCTTCTTGCGGATATCGGAAATGTCAGACCGAGAAAATTTTGGTTACTGCACGATAAGTTCCGAGATGATATAATATTATTTTTAATCTTAGTTACATATTATAAATGATAAATTAATGCATATTTTTGCCATTACATCCTGAGTACGTGATGTTTATTTTATATATTTTTTTATTCGTCTTGTAGTGCAGGTGTAAGAAGCAACAGTGGGACATGAAACAGGAGATGGGCAGCGGAATTTTTCTCATAGCAACTCAAAATAATAATAATAAAACTAACATTGCCAACCTACCTATCAAGTGTGAAACTATGCCAACTATGTTAAATATTCCACCCTATAAGGCAATCTATGAGTGAGGCCCATTATTCGGCAGTTGACTATCAAAATAGGTAATACATGAATTAATGTATTGTAATAATATATGTAAGCAGTTTCTAAAATAAATTTTGTAAATAGTTCGTAATCATTTATATTGTAAAATTTATTTTAAAAAAAAGTCCCGCTGGGTTTCTTGCTGGTTCTTCCCAGGACAGAGGGTTTTTTCGAACCAGTGGTAAAGTAAAAAACGACTTTCAATAAGAATTACACATGTAATGTATATTGAATAAAAAATATTCTATTCTATTCTATTCTATTCTATTCTATTCTATTCTATTCTAATGAATAAGGTAAAATATAAATAAAATATTAAATTTAATTTAGGGCTTATTTTTCAAGCGTCAGTTAAAAGTTATCTATTGAATAAATTAAAAGCGGACTGAATTCAAAAGTGAAACAATTGAACTTTTTTATTTATACAAATGTAATTTTCATTTTGTTTTTTAATATAACAAGTCCTATGAATAAATTTTATCTAAAGATTAGTGTCCTTAGTGATCTTTAGGCAAGACTTTTTCTGTAGTGATATTGCAATTGGCTGCAATTGTGATGATGGCTGCTTATTAAACTTACTTTCAAATATTTTTTTCCTATGTAACGGCAAAAAGTATTATTTTTTACTTAAAAATTGCTCAAAAGTAAATAAATAGATTGCAGATTACAAAAGTACTGTTTTCTGAACTAACGATTGCGAAGTTCCGGATTTTTCAAGTGGTGCCAATTAGAATCAAGTATTGCCAAAGCTTCTCTGTATCTATAACGGTAAAGAAATATCCGGCGGAGATTGTCGCATGACTGGCGCAGTTGTAACCGGGAGAATCGGTCTGAGCGGATATTACTAAGTATACCTGTGGAGCACTCGATATTTACGAGTACCTATTATCGAGATCGAGATACGTAATAGCTCAGGGGATGAGCGCTCGTCTAATTTATTAATTTTTTGCTGCTGATTAATTTGTTTAATGGTGAAGAACAATAAAACAAAAAAGTAGAAGTAAAAAGGTGATAATCAAAAGGTAGAATTTTGTAACCTTTGTAAAATAAAAAAACATTTTATTCTATTCTAATATATTCCCCATCAGTTGTCAGTTCTTTGAGCTAGTAGTTAGAGACGTTTAGTTGTTTACAATTGCTGTTATTGGCCAATTTCACCATAGGGTTACATCGAAAAAATTGTTTACAACAAATAATAAGACTTTCCAACAAAGATTTTTCGCCGACTCATCCGCTTGATATGCTGGTATCTCCTTTGATGTAACGTGAGCACAATACGTTGCGTGGCATAGATACGGCTCGTGTCATTGTGCCAGCGATATCTACCTTCGCCAATGTGATGATAAGCCCCGCCTCTGAGCCGCGTCACACTAAATCCCTTTACCAAACACAAAAGCCTTTTTTATTTTCGTGATCTGTTTTTTTTTATTTACAACGTCGTGTTTTTCTTGTTTGAGAGCATTTATTTTTCATTGTAACGTGTTGTGGTTCTTTGTTTTGATTTCGTAGCGGCGTGTAATTCGTTGAACATTTTTATTTAATTTGCGAGACGTGTGCTTGTTAATTAAATTTGTTTAATAAAATATCCCCCTGTTAGATCGAATAATTTTAGTACACGCTAGCTATGTTTATGACTGTGCCGGGAAGATTTGGATTGACATATATTTTATTTTTGAACGCAATGGGTGTTAATAGAGTGTTTTGAGCAGTTTACGTCAGTTTAATGTTTTGAACGAAATATTTCTGTCATTTGTTAATGCAGTGGAACCTAGTTTAAATGCTTTAAAGTGTCGTAAAATCTAAAAATATTAACGCTTACTGCGTATTTAATAAAAATATTTAAACATGCGTTTTAATCAGTTCGTATAAGATTAATTATATTTTTGATGATACGTTTAGGTGATTGTATGTTATTAGGGTAAAGTAGTGAGCCTTTACTAAAAGCGGTTACCTATGTTTGGCCCTAGTTAGTTCAAGAAGAAAATTTAATATCAAAGTATGATATTAAGAATAGCAGAATAATTAGGAATGATATACGTAAAAACAGTATTGCCAATAAAAAAAATTGAACATAATTGTAAACATAAATAGGTGGTAGAGCTTTTCTTCCTAGGAATAGAAATATATAAAGTATAATAGAAAATAGAAATAGGCAAGAGGCTACCTCCTCAGATAGTCTGAGAGAGAGATTGTCTTCGTGCCTGTTTGCCACCAAGCACCACACATCTATATCATTGTTACCGTTTAAAGGTAGAGAGATCGAGAGAGAGAGAGAGAGAGAAGAGATTTAGTACAAAAACAGGTTGTAAAATATTATATTTTAGTCCTCAGGGCAGACAACGCTCCCGTGGCCCTTTATGTTTAAAGACTGCACGTTTGTCACGATAATATTGTGAAAAATGCACTTTATCGCCCTTGAGGAATTAAGTGAAATACGTTATAGTATTTTTTGTTAAGACCCGATAGGCATCGATAGGCGAGCTTGTGCTCTTGTGGTTGCGGTTGGTGGAACGATCAAAACCGCGGTTTTATGAGCTCACGAGCTAGGCTCGTGGTTCACTAGCATAGATTTGGCACGTAATTTCAACAAACTCTAAAGAACTGTTTATCTCGCCAGTGTATCAGGAACGACGAGTAAAACTGTGGTAAGCTTTACCGCAAGTTTAAAAAGGTTTCAAGGTCGTTTATCAAGGTTCTTACAGTGATTGTCTTACCTACAAACCGGAAACCTTCAGAAGTTGCACTTCTGCTTGGCGGTAGAAACACGCAAGAGGATATATACCCAGGTGTTATCCTATTTACAATAGGTGTTTAAAAGGTGTAAAAAAATGTTTTGTTTGAAGTATTCCGATCTCGCGTACAATTTGTCACTCAAGGCCGTGACAGGGCCGAAGGGAAACTTTCGAGCACGGGCATTAAAGAAAAACCTTATGAATAATTAAGTTATTGGGGCAAAACTTTTATATTTCTCTTCTACTCTCCAGTCCCTATGTAGGCGTTTAAGTAGGTCATTTTTAATGTGACAGTTAAGTAAGCCGAAGGAAAACATAAAATACACATTGAATTTTCCTTCAAATGTTACCTAAATATTATATCATTTTAATATTACCGTCAAATAGTTACAGAAGATTAATAATAAAAAAAGTATGTACATAATATATTATACATTGATTAAGCAATGTGTTTAAATAATCACCGTAATAGTAGCGGCGTAAGATATTCCACTACCACATGTCACCCCGTGGGTGTCGTAAGAGGCGACAGAGGGGAATTAAACAAGATATGGGCAGCCAAGGTGCTGCTACATGCTTGATAATAACTTAAAATAATTAAAAAACTACGGTTGCCAACCCGTTTAAAAGTATTGTGTGAAAAATACTTGAAATTCACACCTATCGTAATTATTCAAAGTGCTGCCAATCTATAAAACTAAAGTGTCTGTTTGTAATGTCGAAATAACAGCTTTTTACTATATGCATATGAAAGTATATACGGCACTTATAACAAAAACATGATTTAAAAAAAATTTGTCTGTCTTTCTGTCTGTCGGTCTGTTTGTTCCGGCTAATCTCCCGAACGGCTGGACCGATTTTGACAGGACTTTCGTTGCCAGATAGCTCATGTTATAAGAAGTAACTAAGGCTACTTTTATTTTAGAAAAAGAATTAGGGTTCCGCGCAAAAATTTAAACTCATGAAATCCAATCGTAATAAATAACGCGCCGGAGAAGTCGCGGGGAACAGCTAGTATTATATATATTATATTTAGGTAAAGTAGCAAGTTATATTACTCGTATATCACACAGGTTTTATATAAAAGAGGCCGCCGGGTCCCAATGCTTTGTGGTGGATATCTATCTTCGAAATGTTTTTTTTCTAGGACGTGAACATTTTCTCTAGACGTTTAATTTCACCACTAAGCACGTGGTAAATCAATTTTATCGTTCCCAAGCAGTTTTATTGATGAAAATGGCTATCGAATTCTCAACTACTATGTACGGCTTTGGAGTTCTTTTAAGGTATTATTTAAATTTACACTATCAATGAACTGTTGATGTTAAAATCCACCATAAATTTATAGTCACTTCTCTGTGATTCTTTAATTTTTAGTTCAAACCCAGCGGAATTGAAATCTCATCCATTGTATACAAGTTATATTTAAAAAATGTAGGAAATAGCAACTACTACGAAGGATGGCGGGATAGGTGAATCCCGTCAAGCTTTGTAGTTTAGTTTCGCATACCCCCGCCACGTACACACACATCGTACCTTCCCCAATTTATGAAATAGTTTTATATGAAGGAGGTTTCCGCTACACTAACCCATTGATTGATTGATTGATTGATTGATGAACTTCGCAAGTTCTTGATTTATAATTTTTTTTTTAATTTGTTTTCCTTCTCTATTGAGAACGTTTTTATTTAGAATAATTTAGAATGTAGTAATTTTACGGTTGCAGCATGGCTGGGTTTGTTTTGTTTGGTATGGTGAGTGACGAAAACCGGACATGTGCCATAGACATGTGTTATATTGAGAATGTGGCATTATATCTTAGTCCCTAGAGGGAAAAATGCTTTATTTTATGTCTTTATTTTTAATCGAGGAGAGATATCAGTGTCTAAAAGCCATAATATTTACTATTAGTAGATGGACTTAGCGCCTAAAAAATATTTACAACATCATTACTGCCACCGGGTATCGAACTAAGTTCGCTCGAGTGTGAATTTTTAAAATAATTGCTTATCACTTAGTTGCTAAACCATAAATTATTAAAACATTGTTAAAATATTTCAAAGTTTCATAATATTGTTAATACTTTTTTACGTGGTAGAGTCATACAACAGCTATATTAGTGGTATAGTTGTAGCAAGAATGGGTCGGTTCCACCGGGGAAGGACAACGCTCTCACAGAATACCAGCGTAAAATAGCAGCTGAACCCCGCTGTGTTTAGTATGGTGAATGTAGAGAAACGGAGACACTTTGTACTAGAAACGAGGCATTCCATCTAAGTCCTCACGAGTGACAACGCATCTGCATTTTGATTTGTAATCGAAGATAGATGTATGTAAATGTCTATGGGCCACAACAACCACTTACCATCATGTTGTGGAATGTGTGCTCGTTTGTCACCCTTATCCCATAAAATAAATAAATGTTCATATTTTTATTTAATTATTGAAGCATATCAATGTGCACGTATGTACACATCGACCCCCATCAATGTAGGGATAAACTTCAACTACTGTGTGACATTCACAACGAATACTGACGTATACGTTCTCTTTATTCTTTTACACAGTTCTAAGATATTTTTTCGTGTTGGAAATTTCTCATTTTTATGATAGAATATCTGTTTGTTTCAATATTAACGACAAATTTGTCGGATTTAAAAAAAAATATAAAAATCTAACTAAAGTGGTTTAGTTGTTAGAAATGTATCTAAAACCAAAAATGGTATGATCTAGTCTTGTTTGGTCTAGTGTTATAATGTTGTTGTTTGAACGTAAGAAATATATTGTGAATATATACTTGAAATAAGTCGAGTTCTAGCTACTGTCGGTGTAGCATGGGTTGTTTGCCTTTGGCAAGTACGTGTGTACGGATTATCTTTATTTTCAGAAGTTTCGATACTACAGTTTTTGTTATATTTATATTAAAAGTATTCAGTAAGAAGTAATTTTCAGATTTTTTGACATTTTTACCGGTCTCACCATTTAAAAGTTAAGTCCGGTTTTTCTCTTTCTAAATGCCGCTACCCAAAGACTGCTGCTCGTGGCCATGGTCCCAATGGTCACTCCCTTGCTATGCCACAGTGTCGATCTGTTTCTAAACGTCAGAGGATCATTTTTTTATAGATAATGCAATACACGAGCATACGGCTGACGTGATGATTAATGTCCTGTGTCACCCTGAAACATTTTTTTGCAACTTTAGCGTAGAAGAAAAAGTCTCACTCGCTCATTAATACCAGCGAATACCAGCGTAAGATAGCAGTGCAAGCAGTAAATTCCACCATCGGACGCTGGGAGTGTGATAAAACCGGAAACAATTTTAACTTAGCATTTTGATTTTTAATCGAAGATATACGTAGATGTCCATGGACTATAATATCCAATTACCAGAAGATGAACTGTGAGCTCTTTTGTCACCGTTAACTATATAAATAATTCATAACATTTAAAGAACATTAATACATTTTTAAGAAGTTTAAAATATTAATACTGTATTCTAAGTCAAGTTTAATTGGCATGTTATCGTCGAGACAAGGCCGAGGGAAAGTTTTGGGCGTTTGGATAAGAAGAAAAGCTTATGAATAATGAAGTTATTAGGGGGGAGTTTTTTACTCAACTTCAATATGCCAATTCAATGTCCTTTACAAATAAATATACTTGTACATGTGTGAGTTATTTCACTTTGATTGCAACGATCGTGCTGATAAGTGACAGTACTTGCCGTTTGGTGCCAGTGTAAGAGAACCCATCACCACTTTTGAAGTTATAGGTGTCGTAAAATTTATACGCTTTATACGTGGTAGAGCCATGGTGCAACTATATTAGTAATATAGTTGTAGCACGGATGGGTCGGACCAGCGTAATATGGCAACTTGACACTGCTGTATTTCGTATGGTGAGTGTAGAGAACCGGAGACCCATTTTACTGGAAAAGAGGCATTCCATCTTAGTCCTCACGGGTGACGACGCATCTGCATTTTGATTAGTTATTAAGGATATATGTAGATGTCTATGGGTCACAGCAACCACTTACCATCAGGTGGCCTGTGTGCTCGTTTGTCACCTTATCATATACAAAAAACGGGACTATGGGAAATACCCGAATAATACCTGGTAGAGCCACGGTGAAGCTTTATTATAGTTGTAGCACGAATGGGTCGGCTCGACCGGCGTAGGACCACGCACTCACAGAATACCAGCGTAAAATAGCAGCTCAATGCTGCTGCGTTTCATATTGGTGCGTGACAAGAACCGAAGACCCTTTTTACTGGAAACGAGGCATTTCATCTTAGTCCTCACGGCTGACAACGCATCTGCTATTTGAATCTTAATCGATAATAATTGTAGATTTCTGTGGGCCACACTGCATCATTTTACCATCAGGTAGACTGTATGCTCGTTTGTCTACCTTCGTTCACAAAAAGATATATGGCTTCAGATAAATGGTGTTATAACCACCCCTTTTACGCCAGACATAAAATACTCAAACCATCAACGGGCTGCAGCGTCAAGGTAGGAAATATCTGGTACTGCGATACCTGCCAAACACGACAGACCCAAAATCTTACAACGGGAGAGTCCCATGTCCAGAAGTTGACTTTTACGGGCCATTATAGGAGATAAAATACATAATCACCGGATCCTGATCTTAAACCCAATACTTCTACAAACACTCAAATCGTTGATTCTTGGACTTTGGTTGCATCTTTGGTACGGGTAGGCTGCATGTAATAGTGCATATACTTGCTAAACTATAATGACTTCTGCACAGTTGATAACTTACGAAATTGCATGTGCCTAACAGTGAGACGTTCTTGACGGATTCTCACCGTTTCTTTCATCACCTTAGTTTTAACAAATGAAATTTACAAGTTAACATACCATCGTTATTTATGGAATAACACAATGTGAACTGTAAATAAGAAGTATATCTTAAAATAATTCCACAGAGTTTAATTCTCTATCTTCCAGAAGTATTGTCAAAACCAGTGATAAAACAAACATTAAATTTTAATAAACATTATTTAAATAATCTTCTATTCTATTTAAGTATCCTTTCTTTATATTTACGTAACATTTCATGTAAGTATAACGATTGAGTTTCGTAACTTTCTGTTTACTCGGTAAAGATAACGTAGAACATAGATGGCGAAGAATTTATATAAACAGTTACCAATATCGAGTATGAATTCCACTTTATGCGAGAGAAGATTAAAATGAAGCCTTAGCAAGCAACTACCGTTCAAGGCATTGCCAATAACAGCTAAATAGCTATTCTCTTTCATGCTACATAAAGCTGATTTAATATTCTCTGAAAGTATCGCATATTGAATCTTCACTATGTTAAGTAATCAATACAATTTAATTCAAGAAGTTTAAGCAGTAAGAGTATATTTTGCAATTTAATATAATATTGGGTTTACCCGAAATTTTGGCAGTTTTGGTAGTATTCAGATACATAATACTGGGCGCGTTTGTAAGTGACCGTGTAATTTCAGAACAACTAGACCGATTAAGGTCATATTTATAAAATATATAATATAGTCAGCATCTGAAAGCTCGCAATATGGTCATGTTGTATGTCGTCAATAATAGTATGTTGACTTTGTGCTAAAAATAAATACCGGACCCGACAGGTGGCGCTGTGGTTATTAATTTTTTTTATATATAGAACTAGCTGGGCCCCGCGACTTTGTGCGCGTGGAATTTATTACGATTGGATTTCATGGGTTTTCATTTTTTTAGAGCGGAACCCTAATTCTTTTTCGAAAATAAAAGTAGCCTAAGTGACTCCTTATAATATTAGCTAATTGCCAGTGTAAGTCCCGTCAAAATCGGTCCAGCCGTTTCGGAGACTAGCCGAAACAAACAGACAGACAGATAGACAGACAGACAAAAATTTTAAAAATAGTGATTATGTTATTAGTACCGTATATAATTCGATATGCATTTAGTAAAAATCTGTTATTTTGACATTACAAACAGACACTTCAATTTTATTTATTTGTATAGATAAAGGTGATAAGCGAGCACACACTTCATTTATTGGTAAGTGGATGCTGTGACTCATAGATATCTACATTTATCCTCAATTAAGCATCAAATTGCAGATGCGTTGTCACCCCTGAGGTCTAAATTAAAATGCCTCGTTTGCAGTAAAAGACGTCTCCAGTTTTCTACACTCACCATACGAAACAAAGCGGCATGACACTGGTATTCTGAAAGAGCGTGGTCCTACACCGGTCAAGCTGATCCATTCGTACTACAACCATAATATAGTTGCAGCGGGGCTCTACCAGATATAAAATTGTCGTGTTATTAATAGTATAAGTGTTATTAATACTAATACATTTTATATTCATTCATACTGTAAATTTCCATGGTGAATTCGGAGAGAAACTCACTGCGCTACTATCACAAAAAGAACAACGTATGCTAGGCCAGAACATTTTAAAAAATTATTTAAGTTCCGTCATAATTTCTGCGGTATGAGGTACATGAATACAGGGTTGTTTTGCAATAACCGACCAAATTTGCAGAGAGGGTTCAGAATAAGTAATATAGGTAAATGCTGAAGAAACATTAATCAAGACAATCTCAAACATTCTGTTCTTTTTAATTTTTAAATTCCAAATGCGTGGAAATGCATTATTATAATTGATTTTACTGCGCATGCACACATTCGTAAGGGTCGATCGGTAGACAAAAACGTTGTTTTTCCATAAATCACATTCAATTTGGGATGATTTCAAATAAATGTAGGAGCCTTATTTACTAGTATTTTCAAAAACTGCAATAACGGTATTAAAATATATATATTATATATATTATTATTTATATACTTATTTGCAACTTAAGTTTAAGCTTTGGCTACTCTTTGCAAAATAACCCTGTATAAGTGTGTTGTCAAGTACTCTAAAACTGCCGCTGTGTAGATTCGTAGAGTTGCATGCATAGCATGGGTTTCGGCATCTCATCTTACTCGACTTTGGTATATTTGGAATGATTACTTAAAACCAATGAAAAGCTAATAAGCCTACAATAACATTGAATAAAACTATTTTTTTACGGATTTTATTGCGTTTAATTTACTATTTTAATTCCCGACGTTTAAAATAGTTTTATTCAATGTGTAGTGTTCGCGTAAATATAAGAAATCATTAAGCCTACAATAACGTTTAAAGAAAAAAATTCCTCATAACGAGAAGTGTGTGCGCTTTCTGCGCCGAAATCAGATTTACGCCAAATTTTACAACTTTGTATCTTGAACTTTGTATGATGAGATTGTGAGTGCGGTATGTAACATAGTAAACATTTGCTGCTTTTTTACTTTATGATATTGTTAGAACACATATAAGTACTACTTGTACACATAAAAATATGTAAAGATTGGAACGTATTTTTTAAATTTATTATGGCATTAATTTATTATGCAAGCAGCAACCGATTTTTAGCAATATTTATGGCCCCAACATAATTGTTATTTGCAATTTTAAATGCTAATTTATCAAGAGCTCGGCAGTAAAGGAAAATATCGTTTACGAAGACGAATTTGGAATACACTAATTGGCACTTTATATTGACATTGTGCTGACCTGTTATTTAGCATTGAATTAATATTCTCGCACAGGTAATACTGTTAATTGCCTAGCTGTAAATTCTGGGTGAAGCCGTGTAGTGGCGGTGTAAGAAATATTCACTGTCCAATATCGTCCAACAGTTGTCGTAAGTGGCGACACAGAGAAACTGAAACAGGAGATGAGTTGCAGAATTTTCCTGATAACAACCCGAAATAATAAAAAACTGTGGTTGCCAAGCGTGACAAGTGTGAAGAATTCTCCCTATGCGGTTATCAATGGGAAATGTCCATCAGCAGTGGACTTTTAGAGGCTGTAATGTAACAATGGATGTAAATTTTGGATTTACCGCTTTAGAATAGCTTTTCCGTCATCAATCTTCACAATCACCAGGGCTTGTTCTGTCAAACAACAAGGTGTACCTGCCTCTGTGTTTAATTGAAGTTGGTGAGTGAGAAAACTTTGGCACAAACTTCAATCTTTTAAATACGGTCGAGTGAAAGGAGCTGTTACTGGGGTACCCCGAACCAAAGATTAGAACAGTGTCCGTGCCGATCTCGGTAATGGGAGACTCTCACAATATAGAAGCGCGAGTAGTTTTAAATTAATTCAATCACCCAACCAATTAGCTGAAATCGTTTAAGACTATAAAGTAATAAGAAATTATATGTAGACTAGCTGACCAGGCAGACGTTGTTCTGCCCTTTTCGAACGACCATTTGCTTTCCCAAAAAATAAATTCCTGCAGTTAGCAATAAAAAAATTGAGGGTCACTTGTGGGGATAAAAACTATCCTATCTCTCAAGTTGAACCAAACTGCACACAGTGTGCAAAATTTTATTGAAATCAATTCAGTAGCTTAGGAGTTCATCGCGGCCAAACAATGTGACACGTAATTTTTATATATAAAGATATAGTATTTGCTACATCAAAGAAACAATTTAACGATGTAACGTAATACACAATTTTAATATATTTTAATTGGTACTTATAATTCTCGTGTATCAAATATAAAAGTAAATGCTCGTGATGTTTTGAACACGGCACGTGATAAATTATACCCATCCCACAGACAAACAAAGAAAGATAGATGGAGCGCTGCGTACATTACAACTTACGCCGAAACCAAGCAAAACCTAACCATTGTAAGAACACGCACTAACGCACACATTTGCATTTAAAATGATTTGTAGCCAACATCATGTTTTTAGGGGTTTTAGTTTACGTCCAGTAGTGACTTTTGCGTGCTTATAAAGATATTAAAAAGGTTAGTGCGTAGGTGCGTGTCTCACTGCTTCGGCGTCACTTGATATGTATGTACTAGCGGGATGCGGGAAGTTTACGACTGTGTAAGGACCTCCGAAGGAGGCGGAGTTATAGCCGATACAAGATTTTTTAATTTTTTTATTTTTGGCCATTTTGACCCTCTAGTAAAAAAATGTAATGAGAACTTTTTGCCCCTATTCAACCATGACCCGCATGACGTTTTCTACATGATAGGCTATTCAAACTGACAAGGCCTGAAGTTCGAGTCACTCCCCAACTCATTTCTAGTCTGTACTTCCAATAATTGAATCAGGAGTTACTTTGCGTTACTTATATCTGCATAATAAAATAAATTGATCTGTGTTCCCTAGTCTGAAGAGGAGCACCTCCCGCCTCCCTCAATTGCGTGCACTATCCCCGTCACCACTAATCCCACCACAATCACACCACCACACGAAGGAAGGCACACCGCATCACACCGTTGATAATAAAACACGTGTTTCGCTTCTACACGAGGCATCTTCAGTAAACTCTGCTACTAGTAGACTAGGCAGTTGAGGGAGGGCGGAAGGTGCTACTATTCAGGCTAGGGAAGATACACTATTTTATTTTATTAGGCGCATATAAGAAAATTAATTTTTACGATCTTTAATATATTTCTTAGTCACTCGCTGTACAAACAAGGGTGCACGCGGGGAGGTGCGACGTGGAGCGGACGGGGTCGTCGCAGTGTTCTGTCTATCTTTCTTTGTTGGTCTGGGACCCATCGAGCTGATTCGTTTCGATAAAAGGGTCGTATCCTATTTCCGCGCATTACATTGTGGTGAAACCGCGAGCTACTTCGCGACACAGCGATCCGGGTGTAATTTCCGCTTTAAGAGTATTAGTTGACATGCATAGGATAAGCTCTCGTTTTGAATAATTTATACCATAATAAAGTACACCTTTTGAACATAAACATTGACTGATAATTGTCATTAAATAGCATAAATAGAATATTTTCTACTTTATAAATACATTAATAAACTGTGAAGTGGTTTTGTAGGAACAAAAGATGGGCAACATTTTCCATTACATAGCTCAAAATAAAAATAAAACTGTGGTTGCCAAACCGCCGGCTAAACGGAGCAACTATAGTAAAATCCCCCTATGATACAATCTATGGGGGAGGTCTCTGTTTAGCAGACGATTTTTGATAAGCTGTAATTTATGTATGTATGTACATTCATTTTTTTGTAAAAGACGGAGGCTATAAGATATATTTCGAAAGCTTTTAGAAAAATTTACTTCGCAAATATCCGCGTTATATAATAAAATGATGTGTCTTACCTAGTATGAAGAGCACCTCCCGCCCTCCCTCAATTGCGTGCACCATCCCCGTCACCACTAATCCCAACACCGCTACACCCAACACCACTACACTAGGCAAGACACACCACTGACGATAATACGACACGTGTTTCGCCTCTACACGAGGCATCCTCAGGTATAAAGTAAATTTTTCTAAGCTTTTATATAATGGATTTCCGCAAAGTAACGCCTGATTCTATTAATTATATATTTCGAAAAAAAAACCGTTAAATAATCGCTTCTAATTATCTTGAAACAATTAAATATTATTTTAATATTTACATGTTTTGTGAAAAAGGTAGCCTCTTATAAACTAGAAAATGTTTCGCTCTGTATTTTCGGTTACTCTGCCCAGAAAATTTTTATATTATGTTTTGTCCACTGCCATTTTCATTCGTAACCTGTAAAACATAGCAAATCGAGTTTGAAATGTATGCGACATAATACACTTCATTACGTTAGGAAAATGTTTGTAACGTACATATTATATTTTACCTAGCAACAGAAAAGAAGTATTCGGTAAATAGGAATACCGGGCTTTTTTACCTATAAAATAATTTATTTATAAACCTTACCTTTTTTTTAAGAACCTCGAGAGCTAATTAAGGCCCATCGTTGTGTTTATTTTTAAACACTCATCGTTGCCTCCCTTTTTAAGAAAGAAAAATATACTTAACTAAGGAGGCCGTCTCGCAGGCAACATAAGATCTTTTAAAACGATTTTTCCTAATTAGGTATCCTTAGCTTTTAATTTTTACAATTTCAACGTTATCGTCCTTACATTTAGGTATAATTTGAACGTTTTAATTTTGCTTTTTTTTAAGAGGATAAAAAAACACGTGGATAACCTGGTAAGTACCAATCAACCAATCATCGCAAACCATAATCATCTGCAACGCCCATGCTGACGACCTTTTAAAAAGGAGTAGCCTCTTTTCTTGAAGGTCCCTAAGTTGTATTGGTGCGGAATAACCTCTGGAGAAAGTAATTCCACAAAGCGGTTGTACGTGTCAGAAAATTCCCCGTTAAACGCTAGATCGTGGACCATCAAGATAATATGGAAGAAATTTAGAGCTCTGATGCAGTGTTCGATGGTGAAATTTAGCAGCTGGTATAATATATGCTTTAAGCGATAGAAGATGCAGGGAGATGGAACGCCTCTTCGCAAGACCAGTCGATCAAGCCGATAGGAAAGAACTTGGTCGTCGAAGATTCGAACCGCGTTGAATACGGTTAAGTTGAAAAAAATAGGTATGGAAACAGAATTTCAAATAAGGCTTAACTGAAGCTGCAAGCGGTTGGCTAACATGAATAACCGTCTCGTCCTACTGAACTCACCAAGATTTTTAGAGGCCAATTTAGTTTTCTCCAAGCGACGGCGGAACTGTACGCCAATCGATATGTTAACACCAAGCATTCCAATACCGACTGAGTCGATAAAGGAAGTACCCTCAAAATTGAAGAAATATAAAAAATAGGTTATTTTTTCTCTGCTAGAGAGTTAGGCCTCTCTTGTTGTAGGCAGAATATATCTTCATCACCACGCTCGGCAGCGGATTTGCGACCGTAGTACAAGACATCTTTGAAGTCTTAGGTAGTCCTCGAGGTCACCGACGTTTCTGAATTTTGATACATCGATTCTAACTCAATAAATATCTAAAGTCTATTGCTCGTCTGCTACCCTTGATTCTAAAAATAATGATATTTTGCTCACTCACACATTCGAAATATTACACGTGTAAGTATTCCTAATAAAACACATATTTTGTGAGTGTGCCTTGTGTTCAATGAGCATAATCATTTATTGTAGAAATTAATATTTTAAATAATACATATTTACTTAATATTTCAAATATAATTATTTTGTATAATTAAAATATTGTACGAAAAAATCAACTGCTATACAAAAAATAAATATTTTGTCGACATTATTTAATCGTGTGGTTTTTGTGGTCTCTCTTAATTTAAACACTCCAAGTTTCTACGAATTGTTTAAATAAGCATTAATTAAGGGCACGCTAATTAATATGTTTGGTGATGCCGTAGTAGGGTTATATTTTTTTAATTACATTATCTGTACATCAAATTAAAATTTATTTTTACGTACATTTTTATCATGGTTTAAAAGTTTTTATATTATCATTGTAAGTAGGTGAGGATTAAAAATCATCACTGAATACTTAAATAGGTGATTAAGGGCACTGCTATATAAATCAACACATGCCAAAAGAGTCATCGATGATAGTTTTTAGACCTGGTCGGTGGAGAGACCCTTTTTATTGAAAACGAGGTATTCTGTCATAGTCTTTAACAATAATGAATCGGTAAGTGAAAACGCATATTATGTACGTGCCATAGTATTCATTAACCATTAGACTGTGCGCTGTCACCCTTATACTCAAGGCATTAAGTCCGCCCTTTGTATTCTTTTAGATTAAGGAATACAATAAATAATAAATAAATACATACAATTTAAAAAAGAGTTAAAAGCTTTTAAAAAAAATTACTTCGCAAATATCCGCGTTATAAAATAAAATGATGTGTCTTACCTAGTATGAAGAGCACCTCCCGCCCTCCCTCAATTGCGTGCACTATCCCCGTCACCACTAATCCCAGCACCGCTACTCCCAACACCACTACACTTAGCGGTTAGCCACCGTAGAGTCTATATCACCTGAGGATGCCTCGTGTAGAGGCGAAACACGTGTCGTATTATCGTCAGTGGTGTGTCTTGCCTAGTGTAGTGGTGTTGGGAGTAGCGGTGCTGGGATTAGTGGTAACGGGGATAGTGCACGCAATTGAGGGAGGGCGGTAGGTGCTCCTCATACTAGGTAAGACACATAATTTTATTTTATAACGCGGATATTTGTGAAGTAAATTTTTCTAAAAGCTTTTATATAATGGATTTCCGCAAAGTAACGCCTGATTCTATTAATTATATCAAAAAAAGAGAGCCGAGGTACAGAGAATAAACGCTCACTTTGAAATTTTACGGCATGAAGCAAACTGAGTTCGATTCCAATCTTATCTAGACGCGCTGCACTCTGCTAATTAACGGACCAAGCTGTATCAACCAATTGATAACTGGAAAGTAAAAACACTGAGTTCGAATTTCACAGACTGCTGAAGTTGGGGTTGAATGTGAATGGACAAAATGATAAATAAAATACAGTTCTGCACTTAAGACTATTCACAATTATACGTCCACGACTTACATTTAGAATGAGAATACAACGCACAGACTATAAAAATAAAAAAAAATACTCGACACTGCTCGGCACAGGCCTCTTGCTCCAATGCGTGTTGGCAGACAGATTTAGAAATATTTTTTCTTTTTATTTTAATAATGTTTTCTTTCGCCACCGAGCATGTGGTAAAACTGCCTATTTTATTCGTGCCAGTTGGGATCGAACCTGGATTGTTCATGTACTCGGAAATTTACAGCGCACGATTACCCTCTGAGCTACCACGGCTCACGCACAAAAATTAATAATTCAAAAAAGTAAGTACAGAAGTTACCGTATTAAAGAAGCACAAGACAATTAATTTTGAAATCTAATACCTTTAAACGAGCAATTCTTGTATATACATAATCGGTACCTCGGAAACGGCTCCAACGATTTTCATGAAATTTAGTGTGTGGGGCGTTTTGGGGGCGATAATTTGTTCTAGCTGGGATTCATTTTTAGAAAATGTCATTTTTCCGTGTTTTCAGGCAATTAAATACTGCTACAATATTATTTGATTACGATGGCAAATTTCGCCACTATCTACAAGGTTAAAAGTGGGTAAAAAAGTGGGAAATGTCTCCAATCCGATTATTTTTTCCTTTTTTTTCTCAAGTTCCTTCTTTTGTGAGAAATACTATTATTGGAAGCCCTTTATCAACGCATCTCATATGTATTTAAGATTTTTTAAACACGAAAAAAATGACCGAGCTTTAAAAAAGGAATACGTTAGTAATTACATAAGTAAAGAAACCAACATTGTGCAAATATTTTTATCCTATTGGCGGTGCTTCGGTACAAAGGTAAAAGTCAAATCAAAAACTCTTTATCGATAATCAACTTAAGCATAAACTGAAAAATATAACTCTTCCTGACATCTATTGCCGAGTAATAATATTATTATTTTTTTAATGGAAATATAATTTCTAAAAACACAATTTCTAAAAAAAAAGAATACCGAGCAAAGCTCGGTTATCCTGGTAGGTACCATACTATACAGCACATGAGTAAGCGGACAGCATTGCATTTGGAAAAGCAAGCGACAAAAGGGATGGCGGTATAGTGAACTACAAGCAGATCGTACGGATCGCCTGGTCTTGTTAGATCTGCATAGTTGCTCGCGCAAAAAGAAGACATTTGCTATAGTATCGATCAACTGAAACAATGTTTCTATAAAGAATTAATGTGATACACTCTTCAAATAATATAATTTTCTTTGATATAAACTAATAGAATACATCAAAATAAATTTTTTTATTACTAGTTTAGGGCAAAGTTATATTTATATAGGTACGAGCAGTGATGAGCGAAGCCTTGCCTCGTAGCTACTACGTGCAAGCAGCGTGCGAAACTAGCACCGCGACAGGGCTGGCGAAGCGCCAGAAGAAGAAGTTTAGGGCATTTCTTAGTGTCTTGTCTCTAGGTTATGTTAGGTTAGTACACCTAAAGTCTGAGTGACGAAAGACGGGTAAATAAAAGCAAGTTTCAATATCTTAATATATGGCACCGGCCATTTTGGAAAGTTTTGACACATCTGCCAGTTAAAAACGTGTTTAAAATTAAAGCTGAGGCATTGTTTTGTGTTCGTATATAATAGAAACCAAAAAAAAATTTTAATTAAATCGTAACTTTTCAATGAGGATAGCAATATGTGACCATTTCTAATAAGTTAACGTTAGTCGCAACTAGCGACATCTGGTGAGCGTAAGATTATTAACCCTCATTACAATAGAAATATTGTGATATTGTATGAAACTTACACATAAACTAATTGCGAGGTAAATGTTTTAAACTAATCTATCTGATTAAACGTGTTGTGAATAACATATGCTCCGAGTAAAGACCATTGTCCAGATATTGATTTAAAATCCTAATTACTTTAAGGGTTGTTTCGCATCGTGTATCATTTATTACCATACTCATCCTTATTTTAACACACTTTTATTAGCATCGCGTGTATCTATCTATCTATCTATGTAACGGAATCTTTTAATGAAATTTTCACCAACTTGTAAACGGCCGATTGATATAAAAATTTGCACCTGTATCAAGGACCGATGACATTACTATAATTGAATAATTTTATCCTAGTATAGTAGTAGATCGGGATCACCATTATAACTCTCTCTAGAATCACCACAGCTCATGATCACGGTTTTTCAAGTATTCCTAAATTTTAATGTTACTATTAAAGATCCTCTATAAACTTAAAAAGCAATTTATTATAAAATGAGGTCTTGTTCAGTGCTTAGTAAAATATTTAACTTATCGCTACAGTTTATTGTTATAGCGATAAGTTAAATGTTAGTGTTAAGCAGCAATTTTCAATATTTACATTTAATTTTATATACCCACGGTTTTTATTTAGCAGAGTTCTAAAGTATAGGGCGGATTTCAATTCATGTGTTGTTAGTGAACTTCGAGCTCTTTATTTTTCAAAGAGTAGCCTAATTTTAAATGTAAGTTCAAATGAATAAATAATGATATACCGTTATTGCAGTTTATGAAAATACGAGTAAATAAGGCTCCCATTTTTATTTGAAATTATCTCAAACTGAATGTGATTTATGGGCAACGACGTTTTTGCCTACCGATCAACCCTTACGAATGTGTGCGTGCGCATTAAAATCAGTTAAAATAATGCATTACTACGCATTTTGAATTTAAAAGATAAAAAAGACAATGTTTGAGATTTTTTTAATTAACTTTTCTTCACCATTTGCCTATATTACCTATTCTGAACCTTCTCTGGCCGGTTATGCAAAAATAACCCTGTATAATTTGTTTTTAATTTATAAAATATGATTTATTACGTGATAGAGCCACACTGCAGATATGTTAGTTCTACAAAGCTGCACGCTCTCATAAAATACCAGCGTGAAACAGCAGAATAATGCTGCTGTGTTTCGTATGGTGAGTACGAAATACTGCAGTAGCAACGAGGCAGTCTTCAGGGATGACAATGCATCTGGAATCTTAATCGATGATAAATGTAAAATGTCTATAGGCCATAGCTTTCACTTATCATCAGGTGGACTATTAGCTAGTCTGTACCCCCTTTTTCTATAAAAAAAAATTAAATATATGTTTTGCGATGTTTTCTTCCACCGTTAAGAAATAATAAATCAGCACTTAAAAACGTTATTTATTTTAAAATAGCCACAATGCACAATGTGTTTGATATGGTGAGTGACAAAAACTGGACATATTTTACATTGGAAACATAGCGTTCTGTCTTAGTTATTAGAATGAAAACGCATCTGCATTTTGATTTTTGATTGAACCTGAACCTGAAATTTCATTTTTTTTGATCTCTGAACCAAAGTATTAACTTATCAGATGGACTGTGTGCTCGTTTGTCATGTATGTATACTCGGATAAAAAAGCGTAAAAGTTACAACCTTACTTTCCAGACCTTTCCTTTCCTTGTCGGAACTGCCAAGCGTGTCTGTAACTTAGAGTATGTATTTGTGAAGATACAAGTTCAGCGAATAGGCAAAGTTCGCGCATCCCCTTAGTGCGGTGGTTTGACGGTAAGTACTTGAGTTTGAAAGTGGGGAGTAGGCGTTCTTAGCGTTGGTACTAAATCACCTGAGCAGTATTGGAAACTAGTTTTGAAGTGTATGTGGGTGCGCGAGGGTACTTTATTCTCGCTGTATACCTGTATATAGTACTTCAGCTAGCCAACGTTACAAAGAAAAATATATTTTTTTCAGGGATGACACTTATTACGTTATCTAAATAAGAACGAAGTTTTACTCGTAGCTATTTCCGAGTAACCAATTATATATAGAGAATATGAGCCTTTATTATATTAATGTGTAAAACGGTTATTGAGTATTTTGAGTACGTTTATATGATGGGTCAGCTCGGACTACGCTCTGACGGAATACTGCTAGAGAGAGAGCAGAATAAGGCTACTGAGTTTCTTATGGTGAGTGTTGAGAACCAGAGACCATTTTCTGGAAAGGAGGCATTCCAACTTAGTTCTCAAGGGTGACAACGTATTTGAATTTTGATTCTTAATTAAGGATAAATGTACATCTATGGGGCCACAGTATCCACTTACCTTCAGATTGTGTGCTCGTTTGTCATCCTTATTCCATAAAATATAATGTCGGTCCCAAAATAACGTCATTGATCATTATCTGGGGGCACAGCAGTGCCCCCGCCAGTCGAGCAAAAAAGCGACACGGCCGTACCATCCTGTTCTCGAAGCAGTTCAGGCCATTTTCGAAACCCTATAACTTCGTTGTGGATAAAACTAGAAGCCTGATTTTTTTTTAAGTAACCAAGTAGACATTGTATAAACTCGATATATTTCAAATTTCATCAAACTTGAACCAGTAGCTTAAGAATTATAATTAGTCAAAGTTTCTTAATTTTGTCATTCACTGGCTGACCGATCATCAAAACTCTAAGGCACTTCTAGCAGACATAGAAGCTTCAAATTTTGAATGCAATTATTGTTTCATATATAAATCAAGGAAAAATTAAAATATTTTGCAATTTCTTCAATTTCAAATTTATTTGTAATCCCATATAAATATATAGGATTACAAAGTTACATTTGCAATTAATGAATCAGTGTACCTATATAATATGTATAATATAATGGATTAATAGGTATAGATAGGTATCTAGACACAACTATCTACAAAAAGAAATGAGATGCCATAAAAAACATAACTTTTAAAAAAAGCCAAGTCTCGCAACTCAGTTCTTCTACCGTAAAAAGTTGTGAGATCCATGTAATACCAAGTCGGTTAATTTATTCAGTCCCTACTTAAGGGTCCTTCTGTCTTAAATTATTACGTAATTAGCTAACCTAACAAAATCTTATAGTGACCATATCAATATGAAAAATATTTTAAGTTTTAAATAAATAAATTGACTTGGCAGTCGAAAAAGAATTAGGGTTCCGCGCAAAAAAATTAAAACCCATGAAATCCAATCGTAATAAATTACGCGCGGGCGAGGACGCGGGGAATAGCTAGTATAGAAATACTAGTATAGAAATAATGTTACCATTCATACTATTTCAAATAGATGTAAGTACAATAAGGATCGGAAAGGTAAATACTGAACACACTGTGTTGTTTTTTCCATGATGAGATATTTCTACATCAAACAGCGAATGGCCGGGGCAAATGTCAACAAAAAGAGAAACCTATACAATGCGTAATACGAGTATTGCTAAATGAATAAATGAAAAAAAAATTGTATGCAAACGTTTACAACTAGGCCTTGCATTCGAATATTCGAATAATTCGAATAATATACCTTGTCCAAATATTCGAATATTAAATCTGCTATATTCGAATATTCGACCAATTTTCTGAAAATCAAACTCGGAATATTGATGTACACAAAATTTTACCTTTAAAGTTCACGCGTGCCATTTCGAAGGCTGGATTTATTATAGAGTTAAATGGATTCATTTTTCTTCGTAATTGTACACGTCTAACAAAGCTTGCCGTCAGTTAAGCACTAAACGCTTGGCCTCGACCGACCATCAGGAGGCAGGACGTACCGTCAGCGCGTACGGTACGTGCTGACCGTCGGTCGAGCACTAAATCCAGCCTAGGGCGCGCCGCACCAGTGTTCCGCCCGACCCGACAGGGTTCGTCAAAGCTCTGAAGCGATCGAAAACTCGAGAAATAGTGCGGCGGTGTTGACAGTTTGGCGCCTTTGCTCGTCCATTTGCATATTGCGCGCGGGCAGTGCGGATGGCGGAGCGTGGTTATAATTTTTTGTTGTTTGTTATCGAGGTTTTATTCTTTTTGAGTGAGTTTTGTGAGTTAAATTGTTTAGGAAGTCACCCACCAGAAAAGAGATTCTCGATAACTATCTTCAAGAAGAACAGAATAAAATGGGCTTGATCCTAGACTGTAAACTAGGTGGAGCAGTTTAGCCGATTGAATCACAAGATTTTTGAGATTAAAAGACCCTATATTGAAGAATCTTATTGATTTAAAGTACGATACCACGTTTAGCTCAGGTGACCTGGCTTTACTGGAGGAATTGTCTACTTCTTTAAATATTGTAAAGGCAACAGTAGAGGCGCTGTGCCAAGAAAATGCAAATCTGCTTACTGCGGAAACAGCCCTTCAACTTATTGTTGCGAAACTTGAAAAGACAAACAGTTTTATCAGTGACAGGCTACTCGAAGCGCTGAAGAATAGAATTGCTCAGAGACGCCTACCAAATTTAATCTACACATTAAAATATCTCCACAACCCCAGTAATGATTTCGCAGAGTCACTTTCGTCTACCTTTCCATCACCAGGCAATAACATTATTACAGAAGTAATAACTGAGATTAACGAGAGATACTTTTCTAAAAGACAGAACTCAGATAGTGACGAAGATGACATAACCTTGGTTCAACTTCAGCAACGGCAATGCCAACATCAGCAACAAAACGAGTCACGCCAGAAAACATCTGAAATGAGCTTTAAAGAAGAGTTACAAAGAATGATAAATGACATTAATCCCGCTACTCCTTCGACGTCTACAGCAAATTTATCAGATAGAGAAGAGTTAGAAACGTCAGTGCGAATGCAGATGGCGCTATTTGACAGAGGAGGTCCTAGACAAGTCCATTTGAGCAAAGCGTATGAGTTCCTCATGTGTATACCACCGACAAGTGTAGGGTGTGAAAGAGTGTTTTCATCAGTAAAATACATTTTTGCAACCATTTAAGTTGTTCTTTAAAACATGATTCCCTAGATGCGCTAATTTTCCTTGGGTCCCACTTCCAAGGAAAACGTTGTAGATTGATTTTTATTTTTATTGTAGGATAGGCTTGCAAATGACGACAATCATGCTTAGAAGGAAGCAGTGATGAGGTCTAGGTTGGAATGCGTTTGCTTAGAAGATACCTATTCACTCTTGCTTTGAAGGTATTTGAGTAGTAAGTGTAGTAAGTGTAAGTTTAAGCCAAAGTAATATGATAAGATTAAAACGTATTTTATTTTTGTACAATGTAGCATTAATCTGATTCTGATCTCATTAATTCTAATACTGATTAATTATTTGTATTCTATCACAGTTGAAAATCTTTCTTTTAAAATTTTTAAGTTTTGTAAGTAAGCAATAAGTAAGTGTGTAATGTGCATCATGTGCGACAGTTACGAAATACCAACAATAATGTTAAGTATTAAGTACTTTATTTCTAGTTACATAAAAGATTTTAAGCATGTTGTATTTTTAGTTGACTATTTGTTTTTATTATTATATAATAATTATTACAATACCCATATCTCGAATTATAAGACTGTTGTGTAATTGTGTTGTGGTTGTCTTGTTAAGCACCAACTTTTTATAGTTTTTTGTAGTACTGCATTAGTTTCTTAACGTGAAATTCCAAACAGTTCTTTAATTTTTAAGATTTTGTTTTGATTGAGAAAAATTAGACTCTAAGGAAGAAATTAGCTATTAAAAACATGATTATTATAACAGCTTTTGTTTTTTTAAATTATTCGAATATTATTCGAATAGAATAATTTTTCGAATTTTTGCAAGGCCTATTTACAACGCTGAAAGTTGATTGAACTCCTTTTGCAAATAATTACAGATTTGTGATATATAGTTGTAATTATGTATTATTCTAATTATTATTATTATTATTCTTCGTGACATTCTTTGGGGAAGGCTTAGGTACATCAGTGGACTTGTGAAGGGATGTAATGATGATAAGGATGATGATGCATTCTTCCCTTGATAATACAAAATACAAATAAAGTAAATATGTACATAATGTACTTTATTAGTTTTAAATGTGCTTTACTCACTAATCTGAAAAGGTATTTTTAAGTAAGATAACAACTGTGCCCAATATTGGGACACATGCAGGTTTCATTTACTCCAACGACTTTTATCCTTTTCTTCAGCCTGTAAAAGTCACTGCTGGACATTGTTCTTTCCCAAGGGTTTCCAGTTCATACCAAACATAGTTGTATTATACTA
Source organism: Parnassius mnemosyne (assembly GCA_963668995.1). Lineage (NCBI taxonomy): Eukaryota > Metazoa > Arthropoda > Insecta > Lepidoptera > Papilionidae > Parnassius > Parnassius mnemosyne. The sequence continues at coordinate 31,283,331 of CAVLGL010000057.1, read as the reverse complement.
CTATTTCACCCTCAAACCAGCATAGAAAGAAAGACGAAGCGCTACGTATATTTCAAGTAACCCCGAAAATCAAACACAAAGCATGCTCAACTTGTAAGAACATATACTCACAAACATTCATCTGTGACTCAAATTTAAAATTAAAAAAAACCCAAAACAAAAAGAACTGATGATCTTCAAACGGTTAAACAGATTTTCTTAAAACATAGCTAAGAATACTCTCGATTAAGTTACCTTTCAAGGGAATAATAAAAAATTAAAAATTTTGTACAACCGACTTCAATATAAATTATTAAGGATAACTTGAAAACGATTGGTCAGACCTTGATCAAATTTATACGGGATTACATGAGATGCATCAGATTTCAAATAAAAAAGAATCATCGAAATCGGTTCACCTAGAAAAAAGTTATGAGGTAACACACATAAAAAAACATACAGTCGAATTGAGTACCTGCTCCTTTTTGAAGTCGGTAGAAGCAACTTAATCAAAATCGGTTCATCGGTTCAGGGACTATTACGCCACTGACAGACACAGAGACACACAGACACACTCTACAATCTTATGATTCTATTTTCGTTGGGGGTAAAAAATTGTTTGCAACCAACAACATAGTTTTAGGTGTTGGTTTCTGCGGTAATATTTCTACGGGCTGTTAAATAAAGAAAGGAGAAATATGTGTGCATGAGTGTCAGGAAGTTGTGCATGGTGTTTCGTCATTTGAAATGTACGCAGCGCTCATCTTTCTTTGTTGGTCTGAGTTTTCAACGTAACTTTAAAAGCACCTTCCTCCAAAAATTGCGTGAACGATCAGTGCAACCACTAAACCCACTACCCACCACACTACTACACTAGGCAAACACAAATTTCCGTCGATAATATGACCCGTGTTGCAAATAAAAAAAATGTGAATAAAATAATAACTGCGGTGGCTTAATGCTCAATGACCTTTAATAAGATTGTTAGAGGAATATTAGAATATAATATATATATATATATATATATATATATATATATATATATATATATATATATATATATATATATATATATATATATATATATATATATAATATAATACACGGCATTTTATTTTTTAAGCTCGAAACAATTAATTAACTTAGTGGCTAAATAATCTTCACATATCAATAAAATTAAAGTGTCTGTATTTAATATCCAAATAACTGTTTTTTATCGAACTCAGCGGATTATTTGCATGCTATTAAGATGTGAATCTCTTATATTGAATGATACCTGAATAGATTATGATGAAACTTAATGAACAGATAGAAAACAATATTAGGAGTGATCTAAGCTATATTTTATTCGAAAAACTTTATTCAAAAAAATTATTTAAAATGAAAAATTGGTAAAATAAATGTTTATTGATTATTATTTTAAAAATATCTAAATAATGCCACCTTTTTATAAAATGGCAATGATGTTAAGTGGCTACTGCCAGCCCATGAACACGTGCAACCAATTTCAAATAAAGAAGGCTTCACATTCGCTGTCATCTCCGAGGACTAAGATGAAATGCCGCACAAACTGTAATTATACTTCACGTTTTTAAGTTGTTTGTTTTACCACATAAAGATTTTTGGGTGTTTTCGAACAGTGTCATTCTATTAATCCTTACCGAGAAAATATTATGTACATTAATGGTTGATGATATGAATATAAAATACAATATCGGACGTGGAAAGGCCACTAGATTGATGGAGGAGACGTTCTGTTATACCACCCAATAGGCACCCAGTACCAGTTAATTGATATACTGTAAATATTAGCGGACAAAATAAACCGAAAATTGAGTTCTCGAAACCTGCCTAAATTAATTTGCAACTTCATAACAGCGTCGTGTACACATAACATTTTTAATAAAATCAAATCTCCGAGCCTTACGGATAGATTCTGTGAGCGTCAGAGTAAACAACATCCAGCTATATTTTAGACGAAATTGGATAACGTGCTAATATTTCTTTAATAAGAAGTTCTTAAGTTTTGCTTACCGACCTCTATAGCACTTTTGTGTTTTTTTAAACTTTTTTAAATTGTGTTAATGGAGTTTTGAGGTATTTTATTCTACGTAACATATAGCCTACATAATTTGAAAGGCTTTTTAAGATACCGATAAACTGGCATACAGTTTGGCAAAGTTTGAAATGTAAATAATCACACTTTGCCAAACACTCTTTCTATGAATAAATAAAAAAAAGGTGAAGAGCAATGAACAAACTTTGGCTAAAGTCTCATGATATTAAGTCTTTGTTTTCTTTTATAATAAGAAATGCATAAACAAATAAATAGTCATGTTTTTTTTATAGGATAAGAATAAGAAACGAGCACACATTCCACCTGATGGTAAGTGGTTGCTGCGGCCCATAGACATCTACAACTATCCTCGTTTGCGAATCAAGATGCAGATGCGTTGTCACCCGTGAGGACTAAGATGGAATGCCTCATTTCCAGTAAAAAGGGCCTCCGGCCACCTGCACTCACCAAACGAAACTCAGAGGTAAACCTCTACTTCACGCTGGTATTCTGTGAGGTCGTGGTACCACCCCGGTTTGAGCCGGCCCATCCGTGTGACAGCAAAAGCTGCCGCCTGGCTTTACCACTGTTAAAAATTTAAACATGCCCTAAGAGATAGATGTATTATAATTGCACTCGCACGCTGTCGAACTAAAGTATGATTTTTTATTCTTATATTTTTAATTATTGAGCGAAGCACCCAGATTTTATAGCTGGGATTTTTAATTAAAAAAATCTGAACGGTTTTATGAACAAGAAATTTAATTATAAATGCTCCGAAGTCTCTTTATAGAGCAGTGGAGGTGAAAATAAATTAATGACTTTTAGCTTTTTGCTCAGTGATAGCAACAAAGCAATGATAATTTTAGTTAGTTTTTTTTTATTGTTTTATTATTTATACAAAATTTAAATTAAATCAAATGTATTACTACTGAAAATTAAAAGGACAGAAACATCCACTGAATTTTTTTAATTTTGAGAATGTAATTATGTATATTTTTCCCTTATGTTTATATTAGATTACAAAGAAAAAAGTCACAGTCAATGAATTACGCGTCCCCCTCATCATTAGTATGTTACGAACCACTGCTGGACGTGAGTATTTATTATTATTATGGGGTATTTATATAGTATTACTTGCGTCTTCGGCCGAGGAGTTGCAGGAGGTGGTAACTGCTATGAGTGGAGCTTTTGTTAGAAAGGGAATGAAGATGAATGTAAGGAAGACGAAAGTGATGGTGTTTGAAAAAGATGAGGCAGTGACAGACTGCAATATTGTGATTGAAGATGAACAAATTGAACAGGTGAAAGAGTTTGTGTATCTGGGTTCAAAGTTTACAAGAGATGGAAAGTGTGAGAGTGATATCGAAAGAAGAGTGAATGCAGGAAACATGGTGAATGGAGCTTTGCACTCCTTTATGAGCAGTCGGAAGGTGTCTAACAAGGCTCGTTTGTCTGTGCATGAGGGGGTGTTGGTTCCGACACTCATGTACGGAAGTGAAACTTGGGTATGGCAGAAGAAACATGAAAGCAGAATAAATGCAGTTGAGATGAGAGCATTAAGAAGTATGATAGGAGTTAAACTGAGTGACAGGATAAGAAATAGTGAGATAAGAAAACGTTGTAGTCTGAAAGAAGATGTAGTGACAAAAATTGAGAAAGGTATGCTGAGATGGTATGGCCATGACGAGAGAATGAATGAAGAACGATTGACGAAAAAAGTGTATAAGGCGAGTGTGAATGAAAGTGTTGGAAGGGGTAGACCTAGGCGGACATTTCTAGACCAAATCAGGGACGTCTTGAAAAAAGGCCAGGTTAAGAGTACCCTAAACCGTAGAGCATGTATGAAGGGAATAATGAAAGTAGACGAAGCAAAACAAGTATATAAGGATCGTAGCAAGTGGAAAGAACTGGTCTCTGCCTACCCCTACGGGAAAGAGGCGTGATTATATGTATGTATATGTATGTATTTATATAGTATTCTCATTTGGTTGGGCTGAGTAAATATATTAAAGGAAATAATAAATAAACATAAATACCTATATATATAATATAAAATATTTAATATACTAACATAAATAAATAAATAATACATAAATAAAAAAAAACCCAACCAGATGGAAACCCCCGGCAGGGGAGACCAAACGGCCGAGGGTTACGGGGAAAGGGAAAGAAACCGGCGAACGATGCGGGCGGTATCGAGGAGCACCGCCTTTCTGCATTTGAGCTTGGAGCGGTCCGCCACGGAGTCTCAGTCGCCTCAGATGACCCGAGAGGCTGGCTGTGATTAGCTCGTTCGCAGAAACAACTATAGGTATAATTTCGGTCGGCAGTCCACCCCACATGTCAGTCACCTAGTGAGCCCTGGCTCCAGATATTTTGTTTGCTTATCTGTTTCGGCTTTCACGAGGTTCTCGTTATACGGAATGGTAATGTCGACCAAAAAATCCTTGACTGTGCCAGGTCCATCAGCACAATATCAGGCTTATTCGCAAGAATATTCCTGTCTGTGATGATGGCCCGGGCCCAGTAGAGCCTGGCGCGGTCATTTTCGAGCACGGCTTCGGGCATGTACTTATAATAAAACAGTTTCCGATCCACGAGACCGCATTTCAGCGAGCTCCTGATGTAGAATCCTGGCTAATAGGTTGTGCCTATGCAAGTACTCAGAGTCAGAAAACGCCGAACAATCAGAGATGACATGCCTAACTGATTCACTGGGATTGCGACAAGCTCGACAGATGTCGATGGTGCCATCCCTTAGGATATATCTCCGATAGTTGTTGGCCTTAATAACCTAATCCCTCGAGACAAAACCCTCGGTTTCCCCGAAGAGGTCACCAAAACGTAGCCAGTGGAGGGAGGCAACTGTGTCTACGAAAGGCTCATGTAGAGCCTTGTAGAACCTCCCGTGGAGCTCCTTCTCCTTCTATACGGTCTCTCGGTCGGAAATGCTCTGTACTGCCGGGTCTTGCCATTGCTCGTTAGCTAAGGATAGAGGGGTAAGTCTTTTATCACAAGAAATAATTAATAATAATAATAATTAATTAATAATTACTTATTTTTATTATTAATCTAGAAGTGCAGTCTAGCGAGCATGCGGCTCATCTGATGGAAAGTATCGACCGCCATACGAAACAACTCACATACAAGCATTAGGCTGCTACTTCCTGGTATTTGGTGAGGTCGTGGTCCTTCACCGGTCGAGCCGAGCCATTCGTGCTACAACCATAATATAGCTACAGCGTGGCTCTACTTCTATCTTGTACATATTAATCTTAAGAAGTATCTGTTGGGAGGCACGACTGACGTCCATATTTCGTTTCCGTTAATTATCATTGCTAGAAGTAGTTGCGCATAGTGCTAAGGTACTGCATGAATTCTGACTTCTTAATTATCATAAAGTAAAAGTGATTGATATATCTGCATTGATATTAATATCCTATCCTTGCAGTCCAATAGCTTTGAAACGTCTTCCAATACAGCGGTGAAGAGTTTCGAGAATATAACACACACCCTGTTTTATACCTCTGTGTAATTGGTTATGTGCTTATTATGAGAATGTTATGGTTACGTATAAATAAATACAAAAGCTACAGAATCAATTTGAATTAAAACTTTATCAAGTTGCTGACCTCATTCCATCTTTAGTACGTTTCTCTTGGACAGTGGCAATTAAAGCGTCATATATATGAAGAAAAGTAATATTAAGTCACGCCGTATAGCCGTATACTTGAATGCCACCGACAGTCTCCACAGTTAATTAAATTAGTACTAGCTCGGCATCTATATTAAGTTTTAATAATGACGTTTAATATTGATGTTGATGAAATGTTAGGAGGTCTGTGCCCAGAAATGGAATGTATATAGACTTTACTTTACTGATATTGCCAACAGTTAGAGATAAACCATAGCTATATAAAACATTGTATATAAAAAAGTGAAGTGGCGGCGTATATAGACCTCATATCATCCCGTGGGATAGAAGGAAACAAACCAGGAGATGGGCAACAGAGTCTTCCTAATAACGACTAAAAATAAAAAGCTGCTGTTAACAATTCGCTTGCCCCTCCACGAGGCAATCAATGGGGAAGGCCTATGTTCAGCAGTGGACTTTTAGTATGTAACGATTAGCGGTATATAAAACACAGAAACGTTTTATCTTAAAGAAATTTAAAATTTGTGAAGTTCGGCAACACGTACTGGATTAGTGTGAGAGACCAACTGCTTCATAATCCGCTCGTGTAGAGACACATGTGCCACAGCGATACGTTTTATAGGCTATAACTGGAGATAATGCGCGTTATATTATATGAATATTCAAAATAATAGTTTTCTTTTATGACCGGTCCAACCAAACTACAAACTTAAACTCTAACTAAAATACGAACTTAAGTCAAACTCCAACGTCGTTTGGGAACAGCCCGCTCTTATGTTAGTTCACGAACGATTGTTATAGAGATAAGTTATATTACCGTGTCATTTGACTAGTTCCAACAAGTTTGGTGTTACTAACACTCTTGACTCAATTTATAGAGCAGCGGCTGACATTCTTTATACTTTATAGTACCAATTAGATTTTGGGAGTGTGTATGTAGGTTTTTTGATTATACTAATTTACTCTAATTTCATTATACTTATTTATTTCATCTTTCAAAGAGTGATTTGCAATCAGAGTAGATGAAAAAAGTAGACATTTTGCCAGCTCATCCGGTACCTTGAGGATCACCAGCTGATTAGTGACCGCCAATACGGTTTGGCAGCCTCGTACCGGTAGGCGAAGTGTAGGGCGTCCCCCCACGAGATGGAGTGACGACCTGGTAAGACATGCAGGAAGTCGATGGATGCAGGTGGCTCAGGACCGTGTTTTGTGGCATTCTTTGGGGGAGGCCTATGTTCAGCAGTGGACTTGTGAAGGGCTGTAATGATGAATACGGTTTTCGTCGGGGTCGATCAGCTGGTGATCTTCTGGTCTACCTGACCCATAGATGGGCGGAGGCAGTAGAGTCCAAGGGGGAGGCGTTGGCCGTTAGTCTGGACATTGCGAAGGCCTTCGATCGGGTTTGGCACAAAGCGCTTCTTTCGAAGCTCCCTTCCTATGGGCTTCCCGAGAAATTGTGCAATTGGATCACCAGCTTCCTTGTAGATCGGAGCATCAAGGTCGTTGTAGACGGTGCATGCTCCGACTACAAGCCTATTAACGCTGGTGTTCCACAAGGCTGCGTGCTATCACCAACGCTGTTTCTTCTGCATATCAATGATATGTTGCTAACTGGTAACATTCATTGCTATGCGGATGACAGCACTGGTGATGCTCTATACACCGGCCGTGCCAATATTTCTCGGGAAAACGTCGCTGAGTACCGGAACAAACTTGTGTCTGAAGTCGAGTCTTTGCTGAACAAAGTCTCGGATTGGGGGCGACTAAATCTAGTCCAATTTAATCCTCAGAAGACACAAGTTTGCGCGTTTACCGCTAAAAAGAACCCCTTTGTCGTATCTCCTCAGTTTCAAGGCACTCCCCTTCTTGCCTCAGCCAGTATCGGTATCCTCGGAGTCGACATATCGAGTGACGTGCAGTTTCGTGGTCACTTGGAAGGGAAGGCCAAATTGGCCTCTAAAAAGCTTGGCGTGCTCAGCAGAGCGGGACAGTATTTCATGCCGGCACACCGCCTGCTACTTTACAAGGCGCAAGTTTGGCCTCACATGGAATACTGTTCCCATCTCTGGGCAGGGGCTCCCCAGTGCCAGCTCCTTCCACTTGACCGCATCCAACGCAGAGCGGCTCGAATCGTCGACGACCGAGCCCTTTCCGATCGGCTCGATTCATTGGCACTGCGAAGAGATGTTGCATCCCTTTGCATTTTCTTTCGCATCTACCATGGGGAGTGCTCTGAGGAATTGTTCGGATTAATCCCAGCCGCCAAATTTCACGAACGCACATCGCGGCAGAACTCCCGATACCATCCACACCATCTGGATGATTGGCGGTCCACCACTGTGCGATTTAGAAGATGTTTTCTTCCTCGCACGACCTCCTTGTGGAATCGATTACCATCAGCGATTTTTCCGGACCGATACGACTTAGGGACCTTCAAGAAAAGAGCGTACTCCTTTTTAAAAGGCCGGCAACGCATCTGCGATTCCCCTGGTGTTGCAGTTGTTCATGGGCGGCGGTAGTCACTTACCATCAGGTGAGCCGCATGCTCGTTTGCCCCCTCTCCTATAAAAAAAAAAAAAGACATTCAATAAAAATCAAAAACTCGTCATTATCTACAACTTTTTTCGTATTATTGCAATAAAAAAAACCTGAAATTTATGCCCACGGCGACGGTTGTAAAATATCGATAAAAATCGGACTGAGATTTATCAAGCTATACACGCAGAATCGCATTCGTCTCAATTATTTGGACAGCCCATCTGTCAATCAGGCCTCCCGATGGAGTGATTAGTTATCGATTTCGCTGGCAAGGAAAACAAAGAATAATTTCCAATCGCAAATTCTTTTTGTGTAAAGTTTGATACTGTCAGTTACGAAATGCTATTTCCCGTAATGATAAGAACAAGTTGTACAATAAAAATATGTGAATTAAGTGAAACGTGAGTAAATATGTCGTGAGGAAACCTGCATATTACATATTTAAGAGAAAAAATATTAATGTAATTGTATGAATCCAGTATTGGGGCAGCACGGCAGATACTTCCCTACTCCTATTCTCTCTCATAAACTAGAGGAGGCCTATACCCAGCACATGCATGGATGAAAAATACTTGACTCACACACTGTTTAAAACCGTGTATTAGAAAAAAAATATTAGCTGCTTATTCCGACATAGTAAAATACAAACTAAAAAATTAAATGTAATAAAATACATAATAAAAAATTAAAATGAAGTAAAGAATCCCGATTCATGACATTAAGAGTCCTACAAATTTACAAGAAACATCTATTTTATTTTTTTTATTTTTTATAGGATAAGGGTGACAAACGAGCACACAGTCCACCTGATGGTAAGTGGTTGCTGCGGCCCATAGACATCTACATCTATCCTCTATTACAAATCAAAATGTAGATGCGTTGTCACCCGTGAGGACTAAGATGGAATGCCTCATTTCCAGTAAAAAGGGCCTCCGGCCACCTGCACTCACCAAGCGAAACGCAGAGGTAAACCTCTACTTCACGCTGGTTTTCTGTGAGGTCGTGGTACCACCCCGGTTCGAGCCGGCCCATCCGTGCGACAGCAACAGCTGCCGCTTAGCTCTACCACTATACCACTAAAACATCTGTTTTACATATGCTAGTTTTAACATATTCTTTATCTAAATAGCTTAAAAGATAAAGTTTTACAGTATTTTCTTTTAAATTTCAAATAAATTAGTAGTTATAATAATTAATCTAGATTGTTAATAAAATGAAGTGAACAGTATGTTGTGAACAATGTAGTTTACAGTATCTAGGAGTCTTGTACGAGTATACTTGGCCTTGAATTAATCTTAAATTATGGCATACCAACCTAATGGCAGCGACCAGCCATCTTTTATATTGAAATTAGATTTTTTTAATTTAACAGCCTCACGAATGATCCTTGGTAGAAATCGGTGTTCTTTTGAGGGAATTGGTAGTCCATAAAATTATAATGTATGCTGGATCGAAATTTAATAGAAAATATTATGTAAAATTTAAAACCTAATGGCAGTTTGAAGTACCCAACTATGACATCAGGACGTTGAATACCTCAGTACCTCCGTTTACATGTTGTGTGCTGATATGCTCATAACTTATAGAATAAAAATTAAGTTACAATTAAATATGTTAAAACATGTTTTTGATATTTTTCCTCTCAAAAACGAGACGAGGTCTGTGCCTAGCAGTGGGTAGTATATAGGCTGTACGTTTAACCATCTTATTTTAATGCCATATTTCTAGTAACTTTGGTTTACAGGTAGTAGATATATTATGATATTTATTTTGGTATCACATTTAAACAATTATTATGTTATGCAATTACACCCACGTAAATGAATTAAAAATTTGTCACTAAATTACGAGTATTACTCAAACTTACGATGCTAGACAATACACGGAACAAAGAAAGATAATAAATTTAAAACAAGAAAGCTCATAGTGGTAAAAACTATTTTCAAAAGTACTCTCTAAAAGAAAATTGAAAATTCGAAAAGAAATACTTCAAATAACACTCTTTGGATGGGTTCCAATACAAATCTCGAAGTAATAACGTGTCAAGTCCGTTTTAAAAACAAATTAGATATCAAGTCGCGCTTTGTCGTGCTCTTGAGTTATTATTCAAACATTTGTCGTAAAATGTAAATTGTTTTAATAAGAAAGAAGTCCTTTACAAATGAGGTAAGTAGAATATCAGGAAGTGGACTTACAATTCATAATAAATTAATTTTATGCAGAAAGTAATAAATATGGTAAACTTCATTCCAAAATGCATTTTCTCCAAGTCAACCATTAGGCCAATCAGAGATAAACATGCAATAGACGATGTAGCAAAAGATCTTATTAGGAAAAGAAAAAGATAATGAAAAAATAATTTTGTATGTAATTCCAATAGATGGTCATTTTCGGTCATCTGGTTAGAGATGTGGGAAGTCTAGATAGATAGATGCAGGTGGCTCCGGACTGCGCTTTGTATCATTTCTTGATTATTCTAATTGTTAGACGGATTTATCTTACTATGCGATGTTTCTCGCTTATGACTCCCTTAGTTAACTACGCAGAAGATACGCAGTGCCATAAGTATACACGCAAACAAAGATACTCGTCCCAATCTACACATATCCGGTATAACATTTATGCGATAATATTGTACTAATGCTTGGATGCAGTGTCAGGAAGATAAACACAAAAACAACATTGGGATTGTGAAGATCCGGTGGGAATCGTTGGTCGGTGGGAACACACGTAACTACGTTATGTCTTTTTTCATTATTTTATACCCGATCCTTGGCAGGAAGGGTTATGTTCATCGCGCGTACCTTATATGTTTGTAAATTCATTTATTATTATCATAATCTTTTATACAAATTTAGGTGTTATTTAGTGTACAATTTTTCTTAGATGCAATGTTAGTAAAAGCTGAATACATCAACTATACAAAATTATGATAACACCTTGTTACTTACGAGTACTTACTTATTAAATGACACAATCGAATTCAAACGTCAGACACGATTCCTACTAAACTTAACACTGTAGATCCAAAAACCGTTTGTGTTTAGTGTACATATAATTAAGTTTATGGTAGGATTGATTTAGGATTCAAATCCCTAAGTGACGCGTTTATTTAATGCAGTTTAAAAATGCAGTAGCAACATAACAACGAGCGTGAAACGTAAATCTCTTGAAAATGGGTAGCCATTAGACAGTAGAAAATTTAATTAGAAAACTTTGGATAAGTTAGACGCCACTGAGTGTCCTGTGGTCGAGACTTACTTTGAATGTACTGTGATGTACGTGCGAAGTCTTTAGTTCAAAGAAATAACTATATTACATAAACTAGTTACTACTCGCTTGCATTACGTTGGTGTATATTAAACTTAAGTGATAATTATTATAAAAGTATCCTCCGTCTTTTTTCATGACATAATTGACTTCTACGGCAAATTTTGATTTTTTTATAACTGGCTTTACGGCTCTGGGTTCTAGCCCTTCCGAGGCTGAAGTTATAAGGTATTATTATCCTTCATAGTAAACTGATTAACAATGTGTTGATGCGTCACATTGCGCAGCCCTTGGGAGATTTTGACGGCAACTTGAGGCAGCAGACAGCTGACAGTTGGCGATGGTATCTCAAGGCGCCTTAGTAGACAGACACATTTTCTTGAGAATCACATCACCATCAGAGCACTTGTTTCACCGTTTCCACTGATAGTTCACATGCGCAGACACTTAATACACAAAATCGGACCACTATTACATATTAAAATTCACTTCAAACCATTATTTAAACAATAATACAGGAGCAGCAAACCGCCGCCGGTCAAGTTCCCGCCAAAACCCTCGGCAAATTTCGATAGAATCCGTTAAGCTGATGAAAAACAATATTAGCAAGATGTGGAATGGCTCGGAAAATTAACTAGATTTTTTAGAATACTAAAAGATCACGTTTGGTAAGCGTAATATTTTTTTATGTCGTAAAATAAAAATATCTATTTATTTTATATCGTCATGCTTGCCTTGTATTGTTTAGCCAACTCAATTGCCAGGCGTAGCATCTAAGTCAAATATCTCCCTTTCCTTCCAATCTTTTGCGGAGGCCTATTTCCAGCGATGGCCTTTTGATAGGCAGAAACGCTAACACATGATTGGTAGGCGGATAGCCGATCATACTCGTAGTTCTACAAATCTCGCATCTTTAGCTGCTTTCTGTCCGGTTTATGTATTTTATAACTGTCATAGTAATGATCATCTATCAGATGCCAACAAGGCTTTTGGCCTTGTCTCAAGTTGCCAATTACCATCCATGGCATGAGATAGCGTATGAGTTTCTCTTAGTCTACCACTACATGGCTGATCGATTTGCCAGAATCGATTTCATTTTAGAAGCTGCTTGTGTTTTCTTACATAATTGGTGCCATTTTCCGAGGTATTTAGAAAAACTGCGTTTACGAGCAATTTACAAGCTCTTTTTACTGCAAGATATCATATTCAAGTAATAATATAACATTGTGTAGTCGTATCATCAAATATCTGGAGTAATATGCACACGTTTTAAAATAGTCAATCAGTATTTCAAGAATTATATTTTTAATCGAAAACGCTTAACTTTTGTAACTATTTTAAATTAAAATTTGAAGTTTTGTTCAATTCAAGCAGGAAACGTGGTAAAATATCTGATTGTTCGTGATTTATTTAATATTTTTGTTTGAAAAAACGAATAAAACCTTCAGAAGTAATTTGTTTGAATTATATTTGAGAAACGAGTAACCTCACTTTAAAGGGGTTAGATGGAATGTAATATGTATGAGTCAAGTTCGAGGCCAGAGAATCGGGGAAGCGTTATTGGTGTTATGCTGAGTGAATAACGCTCTCCACTCGACAAGATTGCGTAATTTATTTTTTTCCCGCTCACAAGCGATTTACTCGATTCAATCACTGGATTCACGAGTTTCTAACTCATATACCTCTTTATCTTTTTTTAATATAGAAAACGAACTGAATTTTAAACAATCAATAGGACTTCATATACATAACATAACGTGGTATTTGGTAGAGCCATTTGTACGTGGTAGAGCCATGCTGCAGCTATATTATGGGTTGCAGCACCTGTTGGTCGACTCAACTGAAGAAGGACCGCTTTCTCACTGAACCAGCGTAAAATAGAAGCTCTTAATCGCAATTTTAACAAAAACATCGCCAAAATATCGGCATATATAACAAATTAAAATATTGCGGGTTTTTAACCGAAAGTAAAGAGCCGTGGTAGACGAGAAACAAAGCGCACGCTGTAAATTTAAAAGTACGTGATAAGCCCGCCTTCGATCCCCGTCGCCACTGATGATATTGTTAATTGTAATTTTAAGTGCTGACGTTTTCGAAACATCATGAGGAAGTTTAAGAAATAAAAAAAAATCCGGGGAAACGTGAAGTCTGTCAACACACATTGGGTCAGCGCGGCGGCTCATAAATGAGTGGAGGCCCAGCTGTGGGACGTATTAAGGCTGTACCTTTTATTCGGTTGAAGTCATTTGTAAAAGGATATTTAGAAACGTAAATTAATACTTTTTGAAATTCGAATCAAAATGCGTATAATAAAATCTGAGCGGCCTGTGTACAAGTCCATGCGAATGAGTTTTGCCTGAAGCGAGCTTTTGAAATGTTGTATATTATGTATGTTGTATATATGTATACATGGGACGAGCACACCACGCTTTAATTTCACCTGTTTTGTTATCAGTGAATATAATTTCATCTAAATGCGGTGAAGAGATTTTGAAGTGAACCTATTTAGATGATGGTTTTTTATACGTACGCGAATACTACACACGGAATAAAACTAATTTTATGGGTTTTATAGTGTTTTATTTTCAACCTCTTACAAATAATGATTAGGATGATCCTGAACATGTTGACATACTGCAGACTTCCCACAACGTCGATGCCACAGAACGTATCGCTAATGTGATAACATAAAGTTGAGGGAAGGTAGAGCCCCCCCCTCACCGTGACCATATGTGCTGTGAGCCCGGAATCGAAAAAACTAAAATTAAACACGATAAAATCCGTATATAGTTTTATTCCATGAAACTATTTAGTTTCAAACCGACTTTAAAAAAAGAATAAGGTATTTTAAAATCGACTACATGTATGTTACGCTATACCTTCGTCAGTTGTGAACTAGCCATGATTATTTCTTTTAAATAAATAGTGTTTTTTTTTTTAAATTAAACAACTTTAGAGATGGTATTTAAAGGTGGCGAAATCAGGAATGAAATTCTGAATAGTCCACTCAAACGGGTAAAAACACTTTTAGAAAAAGTAAAAGCCGACTTCAAACAACTAAAAGGAATAAATAATTTCACATTGTGAAGTCAGCGCGTTAATTGTTTGAAGCTAAAAAGTTAAATTTTAAAATGTCTACTGCTTTTAATAATAAAAAGTGTTTGACTTCTGTACAATCAAATACAATATAAGTTTCATTTTAGTTTTGTCGACTAAAACATGCTCATTTTCATGATATACGCTCAGGCACACATCTAACTTCTTTTATTCTTTACTACTTCATAAAAGTCCGTTGCTGGACGCACACATATTATGCGCATTTTTTTAATAGAATAATGATGACAAAGGAGCACACTGTCCACCTGATGTTAAGTGGATGCTGTGGCCCATAGACATCTACATTTATCCCCGATAAAGAATCAAAACGCAGATGCGTTGTCACCCCTGAGGAATAAGATGGGATGCCTCGTTTCCAGTAAAAACGTTAACATTGCACTGGACTTAATTTTGTATCCTGGAGGCGTTATACTTATTATGTGCATAAACTACACGGAAAAACAATTCTGGAGCATTTACATTTGGGCATACAAATATTTGTTGTTTTTTTCAATATTCATCATCATCACGAGCTAGATCGCTAGCTTAGAGCTAATTTTAGAAAGATTCTGCTGCCCATTTCCTGTTAAACTTTCCCGTTGTTGCCCCTTACGACACCCATGGGATAATATGGAGTAGTGAATTCTTTTCCTCCGGCACTACTTGGTTTAAAATATTAAATTGTTTTTAACTGCTAAATGTAAAAGGTATGAAATAAAACTCCTTCCTATCTAAACATTCAGAGTCATGACTCATACGTGCATACGTGTGTCGTTGCCGACAAACTGGCATACAGTTTGGCAAAGTTTGAAATGTAAATTATGTATACTCTTTCTAAGAATAAATTAAAAAAAAATACAAAGTTTTTACAACAGTTCGAAATACAAAGTTTGAGGATGGAATAGCGCAATTATGTTGTGTTAGAACTTGTAGGAACTTAATCAATAGAATTCGTAATTTTAGTCTAATAATACTAGAGAATAGGGGAAGATTGTCGCTTATGAATTGCATACGAGACACGCGCACATACAGCTGTATTATGTCAGCAGCACATATAGGTCGGCTCAACCGATAGCATGCTTTCACAGAATACCAGCAAGAAATAGCAACATAATGTTGCTGTTTCGTATGGTGAGATTAATCGTAGACAGTTTTAATAGTATGAAGCATTTCACCGTAGTATTTCGGAGTCCATGACGGCAGTATGAACATTCCATTCGGTGACTGTGTGTCCATTGGACAAGTCAACTCCAAAAAAAATTATGTCCGTGTCTTGTTCCTTTTCTGCCGACTTCCAAAAAGGAGACGGTACTTAATTCGACTCTATGTTTTTTCTTATGTATGTTACCTCATAACTTTTTACTGGGTG
Organism: Parnassius mnemosyne; assembly: GCA_963668995.1. Taxonomy (NCBI): domain Eukaryota; kingdom Metazoa; phylum Arthropoda; class Insecta; order Lepidoptera; family Papilionidae; genus Parnassius; species Parnassius mnemosyne. Next base: position 31,267,362 of record CAVLGL010000057.1, on the reverse strand, counting down.
AACCGATTTCGATGCTTTTTTTTATTTGAAAGCTGGTATTTTTTATTTGTAGTCCCATATGAATTTGATCAAGGTCAGACAAATCGTTTTTGAGTTATTCTTAATAACTTATATTGAAGTCGGCTGTACAATTTTTATCGATTACATCATCTATATGTATAATTAATATAATATATAATAAATATATAAAATAAATATCACATCATATTGAAATATTACTTCTCAGTAACATGATGAAAAACATTGACCGTTTAGAGGCAGAGAAAGAATATCCACCACTCCATATCGTCCCTGGCGTCGTAAGAGGTGACATAGGGACGCAAACCTGGAGAAGAACAGTTGTGCCATACTAATAATAATAAAAAATAAAAAACAGCGGTAGCCAACTAGCCTGCCAAATTCCTGCAAATATAACAAAATATGTGATGTCGAGGTAGTAAAAAATGATGCAGTTTGTGGATTTTGTGAAATATTTAAATATTACAAAAGCACCATTATTGAACACGGCCTGGAGAGCATCGGCTTGAAAGTTGCGTTCTCTTTAGAAGCACAGAAGCGGTAATTCAATCCGCTTTATAAAGTACACTGAAAAGGAGAGGGCAATTAGAATTCAACCGACCTATGTATTGTGCATTCATTGCTGGGTTTAACGAATCTCAAGCCATAGCTCCTTTATATTTGTAAGTAGTTGTTAATTTGAGTTGAAAGGACTTGCAGAGTTTGAGCTCTTGACTGGCGTTTGTGAATTTTATAATTATTTGGTTTCTTGAAGGTTTTAATTTTGGAAGGGACTTATGAATCTGTCTTGGGTATATTTATTCATGTTACTTCCTATTTATTGCGACGTAGATGATGAATTGTATTAATGTCTTAAAAAAGTATTTACCGTTATGTACTTTAATTAACACTTAGTTTGCCGTGTAGAGACGGTGTAAGAATGTCCACTACGCCTTATCATTCAAGTGTGTGTCGTAAAAACAGAGTGAAACAAATCAGGAGATGGATAGTAGCGTCTTCCTAATAACGACTAAAAATAAAAACTGCGGTTGCCAAGCGTGGCAACTATATCAACTATGAGGTAATCTATGCGGAAGACTTACGTTCAGCAGTGGACTTTAATAGCCTGTAACAGTAACGGTAGTTTATCACGTTCTCGACGGTGAAGAAAACAACGTGAGGAAACCAGCATGTCAGAGTAATAAAATGTTTCGAAGACATCTGAAGTCCGCCAACACGCATTGGAGAAACGCGGCGGACAACTTGCCTCAAAACTCACTCAGATATGAGAAGACTTGACTCACAGAATACCAGCGTAAAATAGCAGCTTTATACTGCTGTGTTTCTCATGGTGCGAATCATCTATATATTTCTATCCATAGCATCATATTAGTGTTCAGGGCTGACAACGCATTTACATTTTGATTTTTAATCGAGGATATATGTAGATGTCTATGGGCCGAAGAATCCATTTAACATCAGGTGGACTGTGTACGCTTGTCACCCTTATTCTATAAAAGAGACGCCTGTAACCAGTGCAGTGGGGTATGTAGACTGAAATTAAATGTAATATTTACTTTTAGTTTTGAAAGTTGTTATAATTTTTTTTATAGGATAGGGTGACAAACGAGCACACAGTCCACCTGATGGTAAGTGGTTACTGTGACCCGTAGACATCTACATCTATCCTCAATAAAGACTCAAAATGCAGATGCGTTGTCACCCGTGAGGACTAAGATGGAATGCCTCTTGTCCAGTAAAAAGGGTCTCCGGTTCCCTACACTCACCATACGAAACACAGCAGCGTTAAACTGCTATTTTACGATGGTATTCTTAGAGAGCGTGGTCCTTCCCCGGTCGAGGCGACCCATTCGTGCTACAACTATACTACTAATATAGCTGCAGCATGACTCTACCACGTATCCAAATAAAACCTTACTTCACTAAGGGTAATCAAGGCCTAGGTAGTAAATATTTAAGTACCTAACCGTTTTCACTTGTATTTATACACTGAATATCAAGCAACTAGCGAATTGTTACACAGAGCCAAATCGGCACGGAAGCAGTAATAGATTGGTTCAGCACACATCGGAATCCGTGTCTCATTCAGCCCGTGCCTAACAAAACACCGATATACGGTTGATTAGGCGGCATTCAACGGTAGGGGCTCAACCTGACTCACTCATTCAATCAGCCCTATTCGCGCACATGTATGTACGTATGTATATATTAAGGGTATTATTGTGTTGTTTACGTATAGAATTTGTGTACCGATGGGTTTATTCAGCGACGCATTGATTTTGATATAATGGTTTCATGATTCTATATACTGTATTCATCTCTTTAAACTTAGACCTAATTAAATTTTACATAAAGAATTAAATACGAAAATAGAATGTTAAAATTAGACAATTACTCTGAAAGTAAAGGCAAAGTCCTGTTTAAATTTGTGACCACGGCAAACCATCGACTGCGTAGAAATTGTAACGCCAGAAAAATTCTATATTCTCTAACAAAAGTAATATAATACCAGAAAGACTAATAGATTTATCCATGAAATTTGGAATTCCAGTTGCTTATTCGTATTACAAACAAGTGTATCGGTCATTAAGTTTATGAGTTATGGGGGTCAAAACGCTTTATGTACTACATATTTACCGACAATGTGTTTAAGTAATACACATTGCCGCTGTGTCGCACTTTTCTTTTCCGAACTTGACTGACACACTATCTCGTGTCCAGATCAGACAGCTTATATTTACTGTGTAGCTTTCAGAAATGTGTTGAGTTTACAGAAACAATATTTCTAAATTACTATTGTATTTGTATTATAATTTGACGGCTCCGTGGAGCAGTGGCTTAGCAATGATTTGCAGTGCTAAAGGCCACGGGTTCGAATCCCGCACGGAACAAGTATATGTATGGCCTACAAATAATCGTTCCGGGTCTGGATGTTTGTCCTTGTGAAATTTATGTATGTAAACTGCACCCACGATACTTGAGAAAATCAGAGTGTGGATGTAAAGTTTCTTTAAAATGGAAAAAAAATGTTAGGTATAATCAATATCCTAATATTATAATGTATTTAATCCGAAATCCATAATTACTCTGGTTTACCAGCTATTATAAATATATTCCTATCTAAAAAAAATCTACGCCTTTTGATACACAGCTCTGATATAACTACGGCTACATTTGTACTTCTTTATATATTTCCGCAGGTCAATTTCATAATGTAATATTTTATATTAAAGATGTACAGTTGGTGGAAACAATTTTTATTAAAAACCAAAGGTCCGGAAATCATGAGGCTGTTTTTGGTATCTATCAATTGAGGTTTTTTAACATAGGCCGTCGAGATGAATTTATTAGTTGGGATTTTCGGGACCCTGTCTGTCTGTCAGCGGGCTGTATCTCATGATCCGTAATAGGTAGACAGTTGAAATTTTGACAGAGTGTGTAAAACATAACAAATAAATATTAAATATTAAATAAATAAAAATAAATTAAAAATTAAAGGGGGCTCCCCTACTAGAAACATGTTTTACCATGGGGACATTTCATGCGGGCGTTCGACTCGTACTTCGCCGGTTTTTTTTTCTAAAACACGAGGAATTTAGGTAAGATTAAAAGCCTATGGTAATTCCCAAAATCACTGCATTATTAAATTCTGGTTTATCTTTTTTGGAAAATTGTATTTTTTTTTGTAAATCACGTCAAATGATATATAATGGAGATTAAAACATAATTTTTCACATCATAATATAGAAATAATGCTTTACTAACGTTTGAAATCATTTTTAGTATTATACGTAAAACAATAATCTAAAACTGATTAATGAAATCACTAACAAGTTTTTCGAAAACGTTTATTTTTGTATTTGAACATGAACCTTGCATTTCAAGCAAGCATTTATTTAAAAAAAATTGTTGTCATTATTAATTTAAATATACATATTTTCGCTTTAAGGTATACATACCTCAAAATTATGTTGGCATTTGCAAGAACATAATTATTACTGTCTAAGTTAAATGAATGACTTAGCCACGGATTCTTGCACTTGTTTAATAATACATTCCAATGGCGAAGGCTCTTGACTCATATTGTTTAATGATCGATTATTGGAATACTTGTCTCAAGACCGTTGCAAGGTCGATTATAACTGTAGCGAGTTTTAATTGATTACAAAATTTAACAAATTATGTTTATAATTAATAGAAATAGGCGTTTTCAGAAATCCATTATATTGACGAAGTTAAAATTAAGCTAAGATCAGCGTGATATAATAAAATTATGTGTCTTACCTAGTTTGAAGATCTTCAAACTAAAATGGAATATCATGTTAAAAACTTTTGACAGGTTCAAACAACAGGCGTACACAAATATTATTCTTGCTGTATGCGGCACAATATTATTGACGGCTCCGTGGCGCAGTGGCTTAGCAATCAGTTGTTGCGCTGGGGGCCGCGGGTTCGAATCCCGCACGGAACAAGTATTTGTATGGCCTACAAATAATTGTCCTTGTGCAATTTATGTTTGTAAACTGCCTCCACGACACAGGAGAAAATCCTAGTGTGGGGGTAACGTTTTTTTAAAAAAAAAATAAAAAAAATATAGCACTATACCTATTTTCTATATCCTAGAAAATATGCTGTAGACTTATCTATTAAAGGATTAATATATTTATGAAGCGAAATTTTTTTTATAAACTGTTATTTAACTAATAAATAATTTAATAAGAACCCCTGGGAATGAGGTGATTGCTACAATTCTGTTTCTATATGTCTTCATATTTCATTTTACGACATATTTTATTGTAAAATAATCTTTAAAAAGGTCCGCTGGGTTTGTTGCTGTTTTTTTACGAACCGGTCATAAAATCATTAATGACTTCTAAAATTCCAGTAATATATACTGAATAAAATTATTCAAGAGTCTCCGGTTCTCTACACTCACTATCGAAACACAGCAGCTTAACGCTGCTATTTTACACTGGTATTTTGTGAGAGCGTGGTCCTTCCCCGGTCGAGCCGACGCATTTGTGCTACAACCTAATAAAGGTGGTACTAGTGATCAAAACTTGAAGACATAGAAGTTATAATTTTAGGACCTTTTTTGTGTAAAATTCCAAACTAAAGTTTTGTTTTGACCTTTTTTGTCTTGCATATTTTTTTGAAATTTCATCGCAATCGGTTCAGGTATTTCGAATTAGCCCGGACAGAAATCCAGACAAAAATTATAAAAATTGTTATTCGTGTCTTAAATAACCTGTCGAGCGTAATAGAAGCCAGTTAGTTATTTTGATATTACAGCCAGACACTTCAATTTTATTTTTATGATCAATTTTATTTAAAGATCTACGATTTTATAAGCATTCGTCCATATTCTTACATCTTATCGACGATGATTGGTGTGATTGGTTATGTATAACGATTATTATTTTAAAATATATTTTTATTTAATTCTATTTTGTCATTTGATGACATATTTGTTAAAATTGCAGCCTTATTATTGTTTTTATATTAAATATGAATGAAGTAATATATATTTTGCTTGGCACACGAAAAAACATTTTTTTAAAAACAGAACCGAATTGAGTTTAATAAAATCTCCGTGGCTCTCTGTGTTGAAACCGACGCGAATGAGTTATGCCTCGGGCGAAGCTTTAAAATGTTTGTTGTATTTAACATGTCTGTTACATGGATTGGTAATGTCCGTTTTATTATATACCTGTTTTAATTGTTATTTTTAACAGATTTGTTAAAATTTAAATTTATTTAAAAAAAATGCTCACTCAAATAAAATATGCTTTCTGTTGAACACAATAAGATGGAGTTAGTAGAAGGCTTAGTGTCTATTGTTATTCTTATATCTTTATTCATTTATTTGTCTTCATATTTTACTGTGTAAAAATTAAACGGATTTATATTGTTTGATATCAGGCACAAAAAATGAACTACTTTTTCCTTCAGCTACATTCTCGGTTATAATTATCACCATTAATTAATAACAAACATACTGAGAATTTATTATCTTAAATAAAGATGTCAGGGAAAAATTTATCAGACTTAGTTCTGTAGATATTAGAGACTAGCTGGTATCCACGACTTCGTGCGCATTGCTTGAATTATCAAAAACACACATCACTGAACACGTAGTGCTTATAAAAATCGTTGTTTCTCAAAACTTTAATAACTTTATATCAAATGAAGATATCGCAATTTTTTTAGATAAGGGCAAAATGTCTAAGAAATAAAACTTAGAAAACCTAATTAAAATTTATCCAGTAGTTTTTACGTGATGCGCACACAACTGCAAACTTCTATCATTATAATATAATCATAACTAATCGCCCAAATTATTTAAAGACTTAATTTTGAAGCATAAACTATTTAATTTATCATTAAGTTAATTATGTGGATGCTTTGATCATAATAATAAATCACTGTGCGTAAATTCGACTACTGCTACGAGTACGTGCTACGATAATTTACCGTAGCGCCATAATGCTACGAAAAACCATCAACGTCTAATTTAAGTAACTACGTATTATGTTTGAATAAAAAGTATTGCTTTTGTTACGTTCACGTTACCATTACAGCCTATTAAAGTCCACTGCTGATTTCCCTCATAGATTGTCTCATAGGCACTCACTGGATGATATGGGGTAGTGGATATTCTTAAACCGCCACTACGCGGTAACCTACGACTTTTGTTACATAACAAAAAGAATATTGTTAAAATTAAACTTGGAATTGATAAATTAAAATACATATTACATTTTTTAACGTCTTCCTTAGCTTATTCGTATAGTTATTGTGCATTGCTGCCAAGTATTATTTCATTTACAGCAGATTTTTTAATCATTAGCTGTGAAGCCCTCTGAAATTTTAATCAATTGGAAAGTACTAACGTCACGGCTGACAAAGCATTTTTTTTATAGGATCAGGTGACAAACGAGCACACAGTCCACCTGATGGTAAGTGGTTACTGTGACCCATAGACATCTACATCTATCCTTAATAAAGACTCAAGATGCAGATGCGTTGTCACCCGCGAGGACTAAGTTGGAATGCCTCTTTGCTGGTAAAAAGGGTCTCCGGTTCTCTAGACTCACCATACGAAACACAGCAGCGTTAAGCTGCTATTTTACGCTGGTTTTCTGTGAGAGCGTGGTCCTTCCCCGGTCGAGCCGACCCATTCGTGCTACAACCATAATATAGCTGCAGCATGGCTCTACCACATAGTATATCATAGCATCTGCATTTTGTTCGCAAACGAGAATAGATGTAAATGTATATTGGCCACAGCAACCAATTACCATAAGGTGGACTGTGTGCTTGCTTGTCACCCTTATCCTATAAAAAAATTGAATGCTGTGGCGCATATACATCTTTACATCATCGTTTAAATATCAAAATGGAGAAGTGTTGTCACCCCTGAGTACTAAGATGGAATGGCTCGTTACCAGTTAAAACGGTTTTTGGTTCTATACAGTCACAATATAAAAGACAATAATATTCTGTTGCTATTTTATGCAGGCATTCTGTGCGAGCGAGAGAAACTATCAATATAATTAATAAAAGATACGTGTTTTTGACATAATTTAACATGAAATAATAATTTGAAGGCAATTTATAAATGTATCATAAAACAGAACCGTGTTCCAGTCAGCTTGATATTTCTGACAAAATATCGATATACGGTTGATTGGACAGCATTCAAAGTTAGGGGCCCAACATGTACCTGTCATTCATCAATCTTATTATACGCATATATATCTACATAATATGATTTTTGATAACATTATTCCGCTGTGGATGTATAGAATTTAAATATAATTTTCACTTACTTCACATAATTTCATTACAGGCTATCAAAGTCTGCAGCTGAACACAGGCCATCCCCATTGCGCCATGAGAATATTTATCATAGTTGCCACGCATGGCAAGCGCGTTGAAAACCGCCATTTTTTTATTTTTTAGTTGTTATTACAAAGACGATGCCGCCAATCACCTGCTGTTTCTATCTACCTTCTTTTACGATATCCACGGGACAATATAGGGTATGCATACACCGTCACTACACGGTCAAATATATTTTGTTTAGTACATGCAAAATATATGTCGTATATATACTAATCAGTGTTCTCAAGATATATAAAAATATATCTTGAGAACACTGATTAGTAGCTAAAAACTCACTAAAGCGGTTTGTTCCTTCCTATCTCTGAAAATGTATCTAAACATAATTATGAACTTACCACATAAGCGTTACATTACATATGAGTTGAAAGCTTCTTTGTTTGCACCGACACTTGTGACACTGTAATAATAGAACATAAGCTCTGCACTGTTATTAACTATCAATAAAATTAGGATGTTTTTAAAATTGTGAATATTTGCCGGCATAACTTTAAAATAAATAATTTTCTTATTAAATTACATTATATCCTTGTCCTTAAGGAATAAGCTAACTTGAGTTTTTGTGATGGTATAATATTATGTAAGCATTAGAAATTAAAAAGAGCTTTTTATCTAAAAGGCGATTATTCGTGTTACAAATAACAGCGTTAAATAAGCACTCTAATTATGTTTCGTTTTTGGTACGTAACTGGTAAAGACGCGTTCTATATTAGTGCATAGAGGGTTACAGTACTCATCCATTTCTATTTTTTATGGATGATAGATTTAGGCGGCTATGGGCCACAGCATTCACCTTATCGTCAGTTAAATTGCGGCTCATAAGTTATTCTTCTTGTATAAAAATAAATATTACATATTATAAATCATAAACGGAAAGCATTCATATAAAATCTACAATTAGGCATACAGCTAAAATTATGCAGCACCGGCAATCAAATCTGTAAACTATTCGCTAAATAAACACTACTTTGTTTCATGTATCTGAAGCAAGCAACATACCTAAAAAGAGCGGAACCGAAACTGCAAATATCAAATAGATTTTAGCAAATAGCCTAACGCAGTCACGAGCGAACTTTCTGTTTACTGCAACAGGCAAATATTCTATCCCATTACAATTCATTCGTTGCTTACCGGATTTCAAATAAAACATTTATATCGATCATTCCATTTTTTAATATATTTATTTTTCATTTTATATATATTTATTTTTATTTATTAAAATGATATATAATAGCGGTACGTTTGGCATACATTCTAAGTGCAATCATCACTGATCCTGTAATACAAGACCGTGTTCTCATCATGGATGCACGTTTGTCATACACGCTGACGAATATTACTCTCATTATTTTTATGGTAGCTCACTGAAAATTAAAACCATTCAGTGATGACAAGTTTTATTTCAAGACCTAATTAATATAAAATATTATTATGTTATTAAGCATTTTAATAAGCTCTTATGAATATAGGACACAAGTTTAGAAATTCAAGTATTTTGGTAACTAGTATCTAAAGATAAATTTTGTCTATCAATGTTGGGAAATTAAAAAAAAAACATTTCGCTCCCAGCCGTGCGGTAGATTTTACTCGCAATGCTAAGTGTGATGACATGCTATTCTCAATAAAAACGTGTGTGTGTGTACTTATGTACGAACGTAGGAAGTTATACTTCTTTAGTGTAACAAAACACTAAAAAAACAAAACTAAAAATAACTACCTTAAATATTATCAGTTCCCACAAAAAGAGTTACCCAATGAAGTTGTCACTTTGAGATGTCCGTGTGCGCTTGCATGGTAACAACTTCATGGTGTCGCTTTTAGCTGTCGGTGTGCGCGCGCATTGTAAATAAATCACTCTCATAATTTTTCCCAAACGCCCCAAAAGAAGTATAACTTCAAAAACTAAAGTTGCTTCTATCTTCCAGCACAGGACAACAACATGCTCGGTGTACCTGGGATATGTATTTGAACCAAACAGTTCGCTTCGTCATTTATAAAGCTTGCAGACGAGAAATAATTTGCTAACATCTGTCTTATCATCCGATCACAATGTTTATGTCTTTAAGAGTGAATAGGCTTTGCGTAAGCTTAGCCAGTGTTTCGTTTTTTCTTTTTAGTGTTAAATGTCTCCACACTAGGATTTTCTGCAGTATCGTGGAGGCAATTTTCATACATGAATTGCACAAGGACAAATATTCAGACCTGGAAAATTGATTTGTAGACCATACAACCTCTTGTTCATTGCGGGATTCGAACCCGTGCTCCTGAGCGCCGCAATTCAATGCTAATACGTCATGAAGCCATCACTTTTTCATGATTCGCTATAGCGATATATCAGGCGAGATAATAATGCAATTTCTGGCTTTTATTAGGAAAAAAATTATTGTCCATAATCCGCAGCTTATAACATTGTATTTAATTCGTTCGAAATTGCAGCACTTTAATGTGACTTGAAAGGCGCTCAACGGTGCCCCGAAATGGTTACACAATCTCCTTTAAAATTAGTGCTCTGTGAAAACAAGCGGCCAAATATAATTCAAGCAAACGGTGGTAACAAGCTGCGCATTGTGAATTCATTGCGAATCTTAGCTATGGATCTATTCCATTTATCGTATAAACGTACACTATATACATCTTATAAAAGTTAAAAAAGTTGTTTGTTTTATACATGGAAGAGCCAGCTATATTATGGTATTAGCACGAATGGATCGATTTCACCTGGCAACCACGATCTCACAGAATAACAGCTTAAAATAGAAGCTTAGACCCTTTTTACTAGAAACGAGGCATTCCATCTTAGTCCTCAGGGGTGACAACGCATCTGCATTTTTAATCTTAATTGAGGATAATATGTAGATATCTATGGCGACAGTACTCACTTACCATCAGGTGGACTGTATGCTCGTTTCTGACCCTCATTCTATAATAAAATGGTTTATAATACTAATATTCCCTTTTGTTTGATATCATAGTAAAAAAAAACCCACTATGTCCGATTCACCGAACAAACGATCGAAAAAATAATGTGTACATTACAGGTTATAATTTATAAGCTACTTGCTGTTCCTCCCGACTTCGCCCGTGTGGAATTTATTACGATTGGATTTCATGGGTTTTAATTTTTTTGCGCGGAACCCCAATTATTTTTCTAAAATAAAAGTAACCTAAAGTACTCCTTATAACATCAGCTATCTGCCAGTCAAAGTCCCATCCAAATCGGTTCAAAGGTTTTTGCGTGATGCGTGTTCAGACAGACGTCGTGTTAGAGTTTTATTATAGTGTAGAAGAAGAAGGATAGAATATTGTATACCAGCGTAAAATAGTAGCTTAATGCTGCTGTATTTCATATGGTGAGTGCAGAGAACCGGAGACTCTTTTTACTGGAAACGAGGCATTCCATGTCAGTCCTCAGGGAACAATGCATCTTCATTTTGATTATTGTTGAGGATAAATGTAGGTGTCTATGGGCCACAGCATCCACTTGCCAGCAGGTGGAATGTGTGCGCGTTTGTCACTTTTATACTATAAAAAAATATACATGAGCGTCTTTGATAATGCGATTTGATTGGGCAATTCATGTTGGCTTATACAGTTAATCAGATAATTGATTTTTCGGAAAAGGCTTTCATTGTAGTATCATTAAATCTGAAATTTAGGGTGCAATAAACTAGCAAGGTCTAATCTTTATGTAACTAGTATATGTACTGCCACATATACTAGTTACATAACACACACAAACACTCACGCCTGTCACCCAGAGGCAGAGACTACGGACTTCCATTTGGCGCGATCCTGGCACACCTCTCTCGCCTCCTTTACATCCATTACATCATATATCTACGCATACACGCTCGTCGGTTAAGGGTACTCCTAATCTGGCCCATTTTCAATGTATCGCCGATTTGGTCGATAAAGCTTCGTCTAGCGCGTCCCTTCCCGACCCTGCCGTTCACTTCTGCTACATAAATTTGCTTTGTCACTATTTCCTCGTTCATTCTTTCTACACGACCAATTATCATAAAGTGAAAATAAAAGCTTCGAATAGTTTCAAACGAAGCCAATGTGCAATGGGACCATGACAAAGTCAAGTATGACTAAAGTTAGCCAGACTATGTACTGTACCGTGATGTACATAGGCTTCCTCTCATTTCTGAAAAGTTTATGGAGTAATGGAGTAAAGGCTGCCACGCTGCGCTGCGTCTGTGGGTGTTGTTCAATTTCAAGTTTCATCTATCTATTGCAGCCTATAAAAGTCCACTACTGAACATAGGCCTCCCCCATAGATTGCCTCATATCGGCGATTGTGCCATAGTGGTTGGTGGCAAAAACAGTTTTTTTTTTATTCAACTGTTATCAGGAATACGCTGCTCCATATCCTGTTTTGGATTCCCTCTGTCGCCTCTTAAAACACCCACGGGACGATATGGGGCTGTGGGTATTCTTACACCGCCACTACACGTTTCTTAAAAATAATTTATTCTTTAGACATGCAAGTATCCTCATGACATTTTCTTTTGCCGCCGAGGCGTGGTATAAATACGTGCTGATAGAATCGAAATCCCGATTGCTCATGTAGTTGGTGGGTTGGGTACCGCAGTTTTTTTATTATTTTCAACTGTTATTACGAGGATGCAGCTGCCTATTAGGGGATACCCTCTGTCATCTCTTACGATCCCCGCGGTTTAATATGGAGTAGTAGACATTCAAGTAAAGAATATAATACTTAAGAATACCCCATATCATTCCGTGGGTGTTGTACTCGTAAGAGACCACAAAGGGAAATAATAATATAGGAGAATGTCAGCAAAATGTTCCTGATAACACCTGCTTAACCTGGCAACTATGGGAGATATCCCCCAATGATGTAATAAATGGGAGAGGCCTACGTTCAGTAGTGGACTTGTGATAAAGATGATGATGATTAATCGTCGTATTTTATAATGTATTTATGCAAATATGACACATTGAATAAAACTAATTTTGCGAATTCTATGTATTGTTCTTGATTTTTATATATACCTCTTATCTATGGTTTATGGGTGCTCCGAAGCACTTGAGAAATCGGGAAATAAAAATTACCTAAAATGAAACGTTATAAAATTTGCAAAATAAGCATTATTAGAATATTTCATGATGTTGGAATAAAACATGAATATTTTATTTGATGCATGAAAACAGCTCATTAATTTTTGATGCATATATGCACGTCACAGAAAACAGCGGCTTGAGCCGCTTGCGATATTGACAGATGTTTTTTACTGAAGCCATCTTGCTGTTCGCATTTTTTTATTCCGATATAGTTTTTGCAATTCACGAAGCCAAGTGGGCTTTACTTGTGGTAAACACATTTCTGTACAAGTGTCAATGTGTGCGTGAGTCCAAAAGCGGGTATGGTTTTTTGAAAGTGAACATTGAAAGTGAACTATGTCTTGCGGCAGATTTTTTTTTAATAGAATAAGAGCGCTAAACGAGCATATGATTATGAGTACTGATGGTAGGTGGAAGCTGTGGCCTATAGACATCTTCATTTATCCTAGATTAAGAATTAAAATGCCAATGCGTTGTCCCCCCTGAGGAATAAGATGGTCGTTCGTTTCCTGTAAAAAGGGTCTCCGGTTCTCTACACTCACCATACGAAACACAGCAACCTTACGCTGCTATTTTACGCTGGTATTCTGTGAGAGCGTTAACCTATCCCGGTCGAGCCGACCCATTCCTCCTACAAATAAATATAACTAATATAACTGCAGCGTGGCTCTACCACTTTTCTTGCGGTAGAATATTGCGGGATTGCTGGTTAGTAAAGGAAGAAACAAGAAAAATTTTCCTTTTATTCATTTAGTTCATTAATTTAGACAAATGATTTCTCGATAAAATTTAAATATTGTATTAAAAATTTCCAAACAATTTATTTCACAATTAACAAGGCGCTGCAGTGCCAATTACTTCAATTATTATGCTATGCGAGTCTCACTCTACCGGTTCTTTTTCCACTATAATATTAAATTGGAAATATGAAAAACGTAAAAAAAATTATATTAACTTTTTATACATTTGCATCGCAAAAATGTGAAAATGTATTTATTTTTCTTTTTTAAATATAATATTTATTTTAAAATTTAATAATTCATTTTCGCATTTTTTTGAAAATAATTAAATACATAATTACAGGTGATTAGAAACAGGAACAGAAACTTTTTTATTCAATATATATTATAAGTAAAACTTATTGAAAGTAATTCTTTTGTTTAATTACCAGTGGCGCGAAAAATAACCTCTGTCCTGGGAAAAACCAACAACACAAAACAAATTAGAAACAGCTTGGGAGCGATCACCTCAGATGTATGGAACACTATATTATGTATATGTTTTTTTATAGAATAAAGGTGACAAATAAGCACACAGTTCACTGGATGGTAGATATACATGTGGCCCATAGACATATATCTACATCTATCCTCAATTAAGAATCAAAATGTAGATGCGTTGCCACCCCAGAGACCTAAGATGGAATGCCGCGTTTCCAGTAAAACGGGTCTCCGGTTCTCTACACTCACCACACGAAACAGCAGTATTCATTTGCTATTTTACGCTGGTATTCTGTGAGAGCTTGGTCCTTCCCCGGTCGATCTAATCCATTGGTGCTACTAAAATATATACGTGCGAAAGGTCACTGTATTTTGTACAATCATCATTGCTTCCCGAAAAGATTACCACAAAATACGGTCCTGAACCACCTGCACCATCGACTACCTGCATTTTTTTTAAATGGCTTATACCCATCGATACTACTTTTAAAGGATAAAAATATAAAAATATGTTTGAGAATCCTCTTTTGGTTTGACCCCCGTATATTTGTGAGTGACCCCATGCCATCCATAAGCTATAACTTTTTGCAATAAATTGTTTATGGGCATTTTTATTTAGGCTATTTATCTTGTATTATAAATAAACGGAGACAGGAAAATGGAAATTGGAAAATGTTCGCCATTAAACAAAATGTTTCTTGTAATATTGGTGTATTAATTTTTTAGGTCTTCGTTTGCCTTTTCGTCCTTTTTGCTTATATCTAGTAAGAAAGTTATTTTTGTAAAATTAATTAAAAGGCTTATAGAAAAAATTAATGAAAATATTGTTGATGGATTTGGGTCAAACGTTGAAACTACTTTCATAAAAAATGACAGAAAATTAGAATAAAGTGCATTATTACTTAGCCTTTAGCATTTTATAAAAGAGAATGCGAAGATTATTAAAAATCGGGATAGTGTGCTTGCATATCAAAATTAAGACTTATCAGTGTTACAAAAGTCCTCGAATAATTCACAAACCAACAAACAAAGATAGACGGAGCGCTGAGTACAAACGATGCAAGTGATGCCGAAACCATGTTTATTTACTCGCACAACTTCCTTGTGGAATCGATTACCATCAGCGATTATTCCAGACCAATACGACTTAGGGACCTTCAAGAAAAGAGTCTACTCCTTTTTAAAAAGCTGGCAACGCATCTGCAATTCCCTCCCTGGTGTTGCAGTTGTTCATGGGCGGCGGTAATCACTTACCATCAGGTGAGCCGCATGCTCGTTTGCCCCCTCTCCTATAAAAAAAATATCATTCTAAGAAAAAAATATACTCCACTTAGTTTCATGAACATTGACTTCTTATGCTAATAAAAAAAAACAGAATTAGGTTACAACCGTTTGTATAATTTTGTTCAGCGTCCACGAGTTCCATTAAAGAAATATCCTTTAAATGTGATAATCCTGCGCTTTATTTCTCTTAGTGATCAAACACATCTTTTCTAAAAGGAAAATTGTATATTATTGCGTATCACTTAATCCCGTTGAAGTGGGTCCGTGGGCGGGAAACATCGCGTTGCTAAGCGATTAAACTCCTCTTTACTGGCACTTAATATCTATTTAGTGGAAATCGTCTTAAATAGTTACCTATTCTTCGAAAACTAAGTTTGTTGCTGCCCTTACAAGACCTTCTTATCGTAATCACTAGCGATTTATATTAATATTTTAGTAATAGAGTGACAAACGGACTAACGGACCGCCTGACGAAGTGTAAAACAGAATAGAATAGAATAATTTCTCGAGTGTCAGCCTCGTACGTGTAGACGAAATGTAGGATAGCCCCCCCCCCCCCAACTAGATGGAGTGAAGAATTGGTACGTTATGGAGGAAGTCGATGAATACAGGTGAATCAGGACCATGCTTTTGGGCATTCGTTGTGGGAGGCCTATGTTCTGCAGTGGACTTATGAAGGGCTGTAATAATGATGATTATGATAGATTACAAGTAATACTTATTGGAAATTATTAATGCTCTTACCACTGGTTCGGAAAATTCTCAGCACTGGGAAGAACCAGCAAGAAACCCAGCGGGAATCTTTTCTAAAATAATAATTTATAATTATTTACAAAGTAGTCGAAATGAATTGTGCATTAGGAACAGCAGAGTAGAGATCACTTCCATCCCTAGGGTTATTAGCAGTCATATATTATAATAAACTTTATTATTACTTTACTTTATTAAAATTTTAAACTTTTTCCATAGTCTAAGTACCTATTGCAGCCCATGGATACCGGCAACAGACTCCAAACAAAGAAGGCGAAAAATGCCAAATGTATTTAAGTATATATGTATGTGTGTGTATATGTATATTTATATGTATATACATTTTTTTATTTTAGCGCTTTCTATTTTGATTACTACTGCACCGCCTCTTGTTTGTATATCTCTGTTTAGCCTAATGGTTGACTGGGAGAGAATGCCCTATGGTATTAAGTCCGCCATATGTACAACTTTGTGCATGAAAGCTTAAATAAATAAAAAATAAATAAATTGTAACTCCTGAAGACTAAGATGACATGCCTTAAAACCTTTTGTACTCTATCTTTTCCCTTTAAACTAGAATACAGCCCCTAAGCTGCCACGGCTTAAGCGCTTTCTGTAAATACATACATAGTACGCGAGTTACGCGGGTTCGAACTACGCCGGCACCAATTTAATTGTTAATTACAATATTTACCACGTGCTCTACGGTAAAGGAAAATATCCCGAGATAACTTGCAATTCTTGGAAATTTAAAAAATATTTGGAAGGCCTGAGAAGTCCACCAACACGCATCGGGGCAGCGCGGCGGAATGTTCCTATCCTTAAAACCTTCTCAGAAGTGAGTGGAGGCCTATGCACAGGAGTGGGACGTAGTAGGTTGTAACTTTTAACTTTTAGAAAACAGCAGGGTGTGAAGTTGCTAGTCAGAAAAAAAAGCGGTACACTCAGTAGCTTTTTAAAATAAAATAAAGTCAAGGTCGGGCAATAAACACAGGTTCTTCACTCTCGGACAAAGTTATCGTGATTTTTTAATCATACGCTTTAAAAAAATGTAAATTATAGCAGAGCATGACATTATGCATTTCACAAATTTTAAAAAGGGCAAAGCAATAGATAACACGCATATAGATATAATAATAAAGTGTATAACAGGAAAATGGATAGCTTACAATTATTATGATTCAACAGGCCTAAAATCGAGCATTAAATCGAGGAAGTTCTTGGAAGATGTAATCACGTCTTAGCCTTTAAATAAATGATTTTCGAGTTCAGCGAATCCATCGTATCTGTGCTGTCCTAAAAGCCGAAAGCCTAAGGGAAATGCGACAAAAATCTTTCGGTATTCAAAAACTACCTATAGTATAGTATGAAGCAAATTTCATTAGGAAGTTCTTGTAACGGGCCTGATTTTCCAAATCCCAGATTTTGACATATTCACATATCCTAGATCCCTCAATGTATTTTATGGTCCCTAGAGTCGAAGACTATGGTTTTAGTAGGATTTCTTTGTATGTATAAATAGGAATACGAAGTTTGTGCGTATGTGTATATTCGGCTCGCGTGCTGATACGAGTAGCAAATAATAATATCAACGTTGGACGTGTTTCATTTATTATCAGGAAGATGATGCTGGCCATCTTTTGTTTAATTTTTCTCTGTGGCCTCTTACGATAGCTGCAGAACGATATGGGGCAGTGAATATTCTTACACCCTACACGGTGATTAATTTGAATATTTATAATGATTTCTTATATTTACGCGAAGACTACACATTAAATGAAACTAATTTTCACGGATTCTATCGCGCTTAATTTAAGGGTGGTGATCCATGACCATGGAATTTATTAAGTTAAATTATCATAAAATCAAAAAAAAATTACGATAATTCGTAAAAATTAGTTTCATTTATTGAATATTTATTTAACTTGTCGCCTAATAATTTAACTACTTAAATTAACGTACATTGTAAATAAATACTTAATTTAAGCGGTGATATTTTATTTAATACTAATATTTGTTCCTTTTTTTTTAATTTGAAATACAGCTCGACTATTGCTTGATTTATTTAAGGGCGTTCCCAAAGAGTAAATAATCACTACGTTTTAGGCGTTCCGTTTTCTTTTACGACCCATTTAACAGAGCACGAAGTGCACGGAAATATCATTTACAAAGCAAAATACCGGTTCACTTCAGCAACTTACAACTTAAAGTTTAATTATTTTGGTATCATTTCGCGTCACTTTAGATAATAATATTTATAAGTCCATACTACAATAATTGCCTTTTTTTGTTAATTAAAGTTCAATATCTTGCATTTGGTTTGGGATTTGAAGTCACACGAGTATACCGTTAATAATGTTTTATAGTTTGGTAATGTTCATATAGTCAGTTTTTTTTTAATAGAAGTAAGGATCTGTAACGGACACAGTCCATTTGATGGTAAGTGTATGTTATGGCCCACAGACATATATACACTTATAAAAAATCGGCTGCGCAGTTATCCCTGAGGACTAAGATGAATGTGTCATTACCAATAAACTGTTCCGCTTTTCGTCACTCCCCTTACGAAAGATAGCAACATTAGTCTGCGTTTCGGATGATGTGTCTATTTAGAGATACGTCGGTATTCTGTGCAAATGCGTATTATAGGTGCAGCACGAAAAGAATCACTTTTCGTGCTGCACTATAATACGCTACAGCGAGCCTCCACTATGTACAAAAATATCACCATCATTATAATATTTATGAGTATAACGTCCTCTTAGCTGATTTCGAACCTTCGGTATATTATTGGATATTGTTTTAGTGCTGCAAATGTACAGTCGAACATAAAGACACTCAATCGTTGTAACCTCACCTGTGTCAAATTAACGGTTTATTCAATAAAATTATTATGTAGATGCGGTATGATGGAGAGTAATGTCAGAGCAACGATGCTCTCAACAAAATTACAAGGAGGCAAGACATTTTTAAGTACGTGTTTATTTGGGTGTTAATATATTGCATATGTTTGGTAATTTTTGTCGCCAAGGAACCGTAGATTCACAAAGCTCCGGTTTCTACGGAAAGCCAGTATAATTGCAGAACGTGATGCGTTTAAAATTATTTCTCAGTGGTGACAACAAAACAAAGCATTTATAGTTTTCATCGTTTACATGTATTGATGGCTACTTCTCATTAGAAGATCTGTAAGGTCATTTCGTAGAAGTATAAGTATGAAACGGATATCAGCATGTACAACTTTTACACATACAAGACCAAATATCTGCACTATTCCTTCAAATAATGCAAATGTTAGAAACGTAACAAAATATATAAAGATACAAAAACAATCTAATTCCGTTACGCGAGAGTATCATTCAATTAACCTTACACAGCATTTAGCCGAGCTTCCAACGTCTTTGTACAATGCCGAGGCAAAGTTTACGTTTGCCAAAGTCGCTGTATAAACAGTGCTATGCGTCGAACTAAGGGAATTTGCATGTTTACACACGGGTGGTTGCCGCGTCTTCGTATCCACCGCGTCGGTGTGCGCTGTTCCTTGAAATAAGTTAGCCAAATACTGGCATCGCAAATATTGGCCACGTATTGGGAGACATGCGACTTTGTTTATACGTTATACTTGTACATTGCAAGATCAAGTTGCTTTAAATATAATGACGGTGTGCTTTTAAATTCACGCTTAAACTGCAGTCAGTTAACCTAATTCCCCATCGTGTTTATTTACTATGCATATTTTAAAACTTTCTGCATCTGTATCTAATTTTACTATTTTTGCCAGTGGAGTTTTGTATCCGATCACTCTGCCCAAATCTGAATAACAGATCCTATGCCTTGGTAATGCCTTTGCATCATCATTTGCATCTCTATTTTCATTGAAGAACAATTTCATTACATTTTGTCAGAAGCCAATGCGTGAAATTAGTATGTACGTGCGTGTGTACGTGGATGCGTGTATAAGTGCGTGCGTGCATGCGTGTGTGTATATGTGTATGTGTGTGTGGGTGTATGTGTGAGATTATCGCAGTGCGCTAATCCATCTAACGTGTTACCTTTCAAAAAATACTCTCTCAGGTCTTAATTCTTTAATTTTTCTGATATGCTGGTTTCCTTGCGTTGTTTCTAATAAACACGCGGTAACTATTTCATTGTTGCCGACGGGAATAGAACCCGGGTTACAATACCGCGTGAAGTTTCAGACGACCGCTTAACCCCTATATTTGTTGTGCTTATACACTATATTTATAATATATTTAAATAAAGAAACACAAATGCGGCTTTATATTTGACAGAGCTTAAACGTCACAATATATTTTCCTATCATTTCCACTCGAACAAGCCGCCTCAATGTCCCTTCAAATTACAAGCCTCTAAAGATAGGTACATAGGTAAATGAAAAGCTGGCCCTGGTTTTAAGACGGTCCTGTGGGATTGAAAAGGGACTCTTCTGCACGGTGACAAGGCCCCCCGATTCATTCAAGAGATGATTTAATATCGGAGTACGTATAGGAAACAATTTAAGATAAGCGGGGTTCTGTTTTCGACATTACTGGAATAGAATAAGTCGATTTGTAGGGCGGTTTTCATTTAAAATTCGAGGATATTTCACAACTGGCAAGCACATAAAGCAAAAAAAGCAGCGAAGACTTTAAGCAATGGGCGACACTACAGTTGAATTGGTACACCGTCTTAATATAAACTTTTTTCAATTGGAAACAACAAGACATCAATTGTAACAAAACTTCCTTAATTCTTGTTCTCGTTTAGTGTCCGACTGACTGCGTTTTTACCATTTAGAAGTAAATCGTTCCATTTTTAAACTTTGGGAGTGTCGTATATTTTCTCGTAACTTTTAATTTTCTATATTGTCCTAACTTTGTCAACAGATTTGTACAGATTTTTTGCACGAGTAACATTGGTCATTCTTTGTTAAATTTTTTGCTTAATTTGGAGCAATTATAATGTAATTGCTACAAATAAATCATTCGTTACAAATGTTTCATTTAAATATGAATTATTATAAATTTTTATTATGTATATATTATTCTTAACATATGTAAAATTTATTTATATATATGCATATTATACACCCGCAAAATACTATAGTCAGTCGCAGCCTTTATAAATGCGTAACATATTGTCGATAACAACAAAAACAGCCTACAAATAAAAATTTGCGCACAAAGCCACATTCACCAGGCACCCAGGGCTGAAAGGGGCATTCAAAAGGTTTTAGATTCACAACCAAGTCGATGAACTCGCCGTTCGCACGGTTGACTGTCGTATCGAACGGGGCGACCGGTATTGGAAATTATTTCTCGGGGGCGAATTTCTGCCGTGGACATAAGTAGGTCGCGGTGTTTTATGGCTACATTTTTAACCGGTGATGCTTCTTTGACCCTTTTGTGTAGATAGGGTGTCTCATTCATCGTCTAAGCGCTTAAAAGGAAAAGCTTTTTTTAGCTTTTTGTTTCTTGGCATTTATTCGTGTCTTAATTAACTTATTCAGTAGAGTAATTTTATAGATTTAAATCAAATACCTTAAGCTACATCAGATTGTAAAATAATAAATAAATGATATATATTTCCACATAAACATTAAATATCATAATGCATATTTCATTGGAATCAGGGAGAACACTGCCGGTTAAATGTTTAAGACCACACATAAACAACATAATTATCTATAAATTGTAACGAAATCCCATAAGATAAATAAAAGAAATATACACCTGCATATTCTGTTTTTAATATCGAATATCTAAAGAAGTCATTCTTTTATTTACTTTCAAGTTATTGGACAATAAACATGTATTGTTTTCAAACACCGACAAACGCGCACACAGTTCACCTGATGGTAAGTCAATGCTGGGACCCATAGACATCTACGTACATAAAATTCAGATGCATTATCACCTCTGTGGATGCATTGCCTCGTTTCCAGTAAAAAGGGTTTCGGGATTTCTACACTCACCACAGAATACACTGCGGCATAAAGGTGGCATTTTACGCGGGTATTCTGTGAGAGCGTGGTCCTTCCCCGGACGTGCCGACTCATCCCCCTGGTGTTGCAGTTGTTCATAGGCGGCGGTAGTCACTTACCATCAGGTGAGCCACATGATCTTTTGCCCCCCGCCAATAAAAAAAAAGTTTCATCTCAATCCGTGCAGCCGTTCTGAAGATAGCCTGGACAGACTAACAGACAGACAAAAATTTTGCAAATGATAATTATGGCATGTGTTTGTCTTAATGACATTCAAATAACCTCCTGAGCTCGATAAAAGGCACTTCGATATTACAGACTGATACCTCAATTTTACTTATATAAATAGATTTCAAACAATAGAGTTCCAATAATATTCTCAAAGGTTTCCAGCTTATGGTTTAATAATTTTATTACATGTTAAAAGAGTTAGAATCCGTTTATTCCCCCTTTTTACTTTCATGGTTTTGTTATGAAGAACAATGGACCATTTAATAAATATTGTTCTACTGGGACGATCTCTGATATTTTTCCATAAGACCTTTTAATTTTATTACAATGGTAGTTTTTGTGATACAGAAGTTTTATACATTTTATGCACGAACTTTAATCGTCACTCTGCGGGGACTCCTGATACAGGTTTTCTTTTAAACTTACTAGGAGGGCCTATCTACTATATTGTTTAAGTTATTATTCTTAAAATAAAAACATTTATTTATTATTTACTATTGGCAGGCGAATTGACGTACACAGTACCAGACATCCCGTACCTTTAAAGATCCTGTCTTAAACGGTAGGGCACCAT
Source organism: Parnassius mnemosyne (assembly GCA_963668995.1). Taxonomy (NCBI): domain Eukaryota; kingdom Metazoa; phylum Arthropoda; class Insecta; order Lepidoptera; family Papilionidae; genus Parnassius; species Parnassius mnemosyne. The sequence goes on along the minus strand of CAVLGL010000057.1, from coordinate 31,244,309 downwards.
GCCCATATTGGACTTTAACGGGCTGTTAACGAAGAAGAAGAGAAAGAAAATTGCAAAACAAATCGCTTAAAGCTTCGAATATATTTCAATAAATTGTTAAAGTACAGTAAAGTGTACATCCCACTGCTTTTTAGGGATGGAGATGGGCAGCAGCGACTTCCTAATAACGACTAAAAATAAAAAACTGCAGCTACTAACCCGCTTGCCAAGCCTGACAACTATGGCAAATATCCCCTCTTTGAGGCGATCAATGGGGGAGGCCTATGTTCAGCAGTGGATTTTAATGGGCTGTAACATTATGCTACATAAGCAATTATTTTGCCGCACCGCTCCAGAGCGTATTGGATTTCACGTCTTTGTATAATTTATCTATTCCTCAGTCATGCAGGTTTTCTCAAGGATAAAATATAGTTAAATAAATAAAGTGTGTATTGGTGTGTTTATTATAAAAAAGTTGTAATTCAATTCTCATTTTGTTTGTGTAAGAGCATTGTGTAATTTAATACGTACAAGAAAACATTTTTGTATAAACGACTTAAGTACACATGAAGAACTTTATCATTTCAAAATAAAATAGCTTTAATACTATAAAATGTTGCTAGATTTCGAATAACCGACCGCGCGAACTTGTCTGCTTCTGACGTCTGGTCTCTTGTTACCAGAGCTCAGAGCAGTTTTATTTTCTTTTGAAAATTTCGTCTTTTGTTTTGTATCGAACTTTCGCACGTTTTATTGAAAGAGGTTCTTTATTTGGTAAGTCTGTTAAATTTAACAGACTATTTCGCTAGAATATTTTTCTTAAATGAAGAATTAAAAATAAATATATCACTAAGTTCAATTATATTACAATAGCCGGAATAGATAACATACATTCGAGAATAAATAAAAAAAGAGTTTAAAATAAACGCAGTAGAACCGTTAAAACTAGTTTATTTCAAGATAATGGCCGTTTTTAAAAACCTATATTCCACAAAGCATATTAGTTAAAGTTATTCTTAGTTATAACTGATAATTAAGGCTAGCTAGTTTATGGTTTGAGAGGTTGTAAAAATTTAACTGTGATAGTAGCTCATACGCGCTCAACCCAAATTCAACGCCCGCAGATACCACTAAAATTGATCATTATGTGAGTGCTGATTTACCTTCTTTTTTATAAAACTGAAGTGACGAGTGAACTTATCAGTCCATCGACAACGAACCCAACAACAAACGAAGAAGGTTGGAGATGCGTTGTCACCTCTGAGAACTAAGACGGAATGCCTCACAGCCTGATATGACACAGTACAGCACAACAGTGCAAGCACAGCTGTTTGACAGCAGAAATTAGAGTGTGGCATTTACTCAGACGGACAGGCAAAATAGGAGTCCTATAACCTAAAAAGAAAACATCGTGGGGAAACCCGCATCTTAGAGATTTCAAATATATTTTGAAAACATTTGAAGTTTGCTAACGCACACAGGAGAGTAGTTTCATCGTATGTACACTTGTTCACCTAGCAAATACAACTCTTAAATTTAAGGCGTTAAATTTGAAAAGATCAATATATAATTTTATTTGCATCTTTTTATTTTTCTACCTTTGTTGCGTCTAGCTAATGCCTTAAGACATTATACTGGATACGTACCTGAAAAAAGAAAAATAAATAAATAATTGTTAATTACCATAATATATACACAAAAATTACAATAAGTATGTTATGTAATATGATGAAATTATGTGTATTTTTAGTGTTTCCGTGAAAATTCAACATAATGGAACACTTATGAAATCACGGTTCTGTCTGACAGCCTGTGAGTCTGAAAGGCTTCTTTTATACTTTCTTACATAGGTAATTGTAATTTGGAGGTTGGGAAACCTTATCTTATAACTAGTAAGAGTTGTATTTGTTGTTGTATTTTTTTAAATATGTACATAATTTATAATTTTGCTTTTAACTTTATTTTAACTGTTTTGTAGTAAATCGCTACCTAGCACCGTTTCGCCATATGTATTACTTAAATAACAAAAAAATAAATCATGAATAAGCATGAACAAGTATTTTTTTCTGATTTTCTTTAGTTTATGCATTTTTTTAAATTTGTGTTAAACAGTTATTAAAAATTGCCTTTCCCAAATTACAGTAGCAAACTAAGTTTAAGGATAAGTCCTCATTGGAGAGTCTCGCCGAGGTGGGGGAACATACAAGCTCATGTATTCAGGGTACTATATGGTGATCGTTTAAAATGTATGCATCGTACACGACGCTATACCACACGCCCCGCTGAAGATTCTCTGAAGTCTAAGAACACCAGTGAGGCCTGAGTCACCGGTCTGTTTGAGCGTGCAGCGTGGCGTAGCGTGCGGTTTGTATAACGTCCATATACTCTTGTATCTCTAGTGTTCTGTAACACTCTTGTATTTCTTGTGTTCACATTTAAAGCGATAACTAGATCGCTTAAAATGTGTGCCGAACGCGTCACTTCTCAGCGCGCTCCGTGAAAGTCTCTTAGGCTTAGCCTTAAGCTAAGGCCTGAATATAGAGGATGCAGCGAGGCAGCGAGGTGTTTATATTATAGTGTACTGTACATTCCATTTTCATAAGTGATGGCAGCATAAGCTGTATAGGAAAAAGGCCGTCATGCCTCACCCGCTCCGCCGGTCGCTCGCAACTCGGGCCATATAAGAACTATCAAGGTACAACACTCTAAAGAGCCCATTACAGTAAATCGTTTCGTGCAACTTTTTGTACGTTTCGGTGTGCTACATCAGCTGTATTGCAGTGCATTTAAAAGTTTCCGCTTTCCTCCTGCCGTGTAAAGTGTAGTGGAGAGTGTTTCCCGCGCGGCCATTCATCTATCATTACGTCCGACTTTACAGTTGCGAACTGCCGAGAGGGGCCATCGATTATTGCGAAACATAGTCTTTTTCCTAACCTTAAATCATAAAATTCATTCATTTTATGATTTAAGGTTTAAAGCAATAGAAAAATCATTCATCATTCAAAATTTAATTATATCCTGCATTTTAATAAAAAGGTGAAAGCATTGTGATGTAATTATTTTGTTTTTTTTTTTATATAGGTTAGGGTGACAAACGCGCACACAGGCCACCTGATGGTAAGTGGTTGCTATGACCCATAGAGATCTACATCTATCCTCAATAAAGAGTCAAAATGCAGATGCGTTGTCACCCATGAGGACTATGATGGAACGCCTCTTTTCCGCGATTTTTATGTCACTTTTTTATAAAAACGAATTGTCGAAAGAGCAGTCTAACTGATGGTAAATGCAACCTATGGACCCCTACAACCAAATTCGAACGAAAAAGGCTACAGATGCGAATCACCATCTGAGGACCAAGATAAAATGCTTCACAGTCTGTAATAACACTGGCTCCCTATACCCTTTAGTACAAAACACGGCGGTGCACGTACTGCTATTTGACGGCAGGAAAAGGTATGAGGGTGATAGCTTGCCAGAAGCTTCTAGGCAGAAAGAGACATTTAGTCATACAAGAAACCCTTGAAATTTCTTTCTGCTATTTGTGACTATCTATGACAGCATCTTTATTTCTAGTTTTTGAGAAAATTATATAAAAAAATTATAAGCCGTTGCATATTAGGCGTTTGCTGTAAATTCACAGTACGCTAGCAACCTGGGTTTGATGCTCGCCGGCGAAGAAAACGTCGCAAGAAAACCAGCATGTCTGTGTAGTAAAATGTTTCGAAGACTTGAAGTCCGCCAATACACACTATAGCGCGGCGAATTTATTGCTCCATAAAACTCTCAACAATGATTGGAGACCTGTGCCCAGCCCTGGGAGACATATGAAGCACAAAATAATGCTTAATGTTTTAGGTATAAAAGTTTAATTTAAAATAAAAATAAGTAAGTAGTTTTTGGCATGGTTTTATATGTTAATTTAAATTAAATACTATGTTGACATTTGACAATATTATAAGTAAACATTATTATTATGCACATCCCATTAAAATGTAAAAATGGGTTTTATAATTAGTTTATTATGTCAATAATATAATATGCTCAAGGTTTTGCATGCGTGATAAAATCTGTAATGAAATAAAATATCCACAGTAGAACAATAGTATTTTTATAGAAGAAGGGTTTGCCCCCTGTTTTATAAATAATAATTAGCTTGCGGCTCTCCTGATGATCAATGCTGACCGCCACCCAAATGAGTAGGTTCTTTTATTTATTTTATTTATTTAAACTTAAGGCATTCTCTCCCAGTCTACTATTAGGCTAAACAGAGATAAACATATGGGAGATAGTATAGCAAAAGTAAACTAATAATAAGAAAAAAAGGGAACGAATTTCGAATAAACCAGGATATATATATAGAAGATATTCTGTACATAAGTCATGAAATGTAAATATATTAATACAGACGTACACATACATAAATCTACTTAAATATATACATTATATTATATACATATATGTACACATATATCTGTGCCATGATAAATAAGGAAAATATGTGACGATAGAATCATAAAAAAATGTTCATGAACTTTGTTTTTAAAAATAAACTTGTTGGAAGCTTTTTTAATGTCAAGAGGTATTTAGTTCCAGAGTCTTGTAGCCGTTGTTTTCATGAAGGTTCCTAGGACGATAGGGAAATTCATAATTTTCTTTATATTCCTATTAGCACCTGCAATTGCACCTTTGTTACAAAACTAACACTATACGTGTCCTTTGTTACAAAGCCTTGGCAGCGTCTGTACCATATAACAATTATATCGTGCTCGCAGTATGTTATGTGTTCGACAAGGATGACCTTATTACTTTGTAGCTCGTACGGGTACGAGCAAGTTAACATATTAACATCACGTAACAAACTTATCTGGTTACGTTATCTTCCACTTAACTAGGATCGACAATGGCGACAATTGAATTCAAACAGAGAATTCTCAAGGGAATATATAGAGACAGAGTCATTGTTAGCGAAGATAATGGATATCTAAGAAATAAATAATTCAGATTATTTTGTCCGCAACTACTTTGATTACAGTAAATAAAGTTTTAGATTTAAAAAAAAGTGTTTATAGAACATTTTGTCGTAAGAGAAATATACAAAGCTCTCATTGTATAGATGTAACTAAAACTCAGATAGAATTGTGAAAAATTGTGAAATACCGAAAAACTTTACAAAAGAATACAAAGGATTAGCCACTCAGTGAAGAAAGGGTTATATGAACTAGTTTATAAATGTATTTTTATTCGAAGCAAAAGGTTTTAGTGGGGCTTGTCGGCAGCTGCGTGGTTAATGGCGCGCGTCCACTGGCGTTTTATTAGCGATGCTGAAGTAGCGACCACTCCGTACCCGTACCGACGAAACTTAGCCGTACCAGGGGCGGTTAGCGAAGGATTTTTACGAGGGCATAAAATTTCACTTCACTTTACGTACGCCAGTCAGTACCAATTTGTTTTGTTGATTCTACTTCATTTCGTATGCCGTAACCGCCATATTGCCGGTACGAGTAATAGCAAAAGGCGGGAATTTGTTTCTTGTTCCTTTTTACGGGTTATTATCGTTTCTCGAAGTTTGTGTACCGTTTATAGCATGGACTAATGGCTTTTTTTAACAAAAGACTAAGTAATTAATTTCCGTGAATTTTCATGAACTATATTTTATTATAGAATAAAATAGAACAGAATATTTTTATTAGAATACTATGGTACAATATAAGATTTTAAATATAATTTCAGTACAATATATTCCTCTGAATAACATTTCACATAAATTTAAATTATCATATCTTATTATAATTATACTATCATGTCAATCTTGTTTTACATTTTGAAAACCGTAGTGGCTTAGGGGAAAAAATGCTTCAAATTTCATAGTAAGATAGCAGAAAAAAAAAGTTATTGATGAGAATGTTTACCCAGGAAAATTATCCAACTAGGTAAGCCCAACTTTGACCGAAAGGTCAAACGATAGATTCTATTCAGACGGGCAACGTTCCTGAGATTACGACAAATCTTCTCCTCACGTATACCACAAAATTTGAAGACTAGAGTGTACAACATATGGGTCTGAAACATGGTCCTTCACTGCCGAAACTGTGAAAGCTCATGGTCGTTGAGCAAGCCATGGAGAAGGCCATGTTTCTCTGAGTAATAGACTTCGTAATGAGGATGTCTGAACTAGAACCAGAGTTACTGGCACATACCAACGGATCCGTCAGTTGAAGTGGCAATGTGTCGGCCATATTCGTGGTAGAGACATGTCGCAGCTATATTTTGGTTGTCAAATCAACTCTACCGGAATAGGACCACGTCCTGTGTTATATTGTGAGTGTAGACAACCGGAGACCCTACTTAAAAGAAACGAGGCAGCCCATCTTCTTAGCTCTCAGGGGCAACAAAGCATCTGCATTTTGATTCTTAATCGAGGATAAATGTAGATGTCTATAGGACACAGCATCCTCTTACCATCAGGTGGACTGTGTGCTCGTTTGTTACCCGTATTCTATAAAAATATCATACCAGTAAGCGTTGTATCGGTCTGCTATGTGCAGTGACGAACTGGTAAGAGTTGCAGGAAATCGATGAATTGGGCTCAACACCGAGCTTTGTGGTATTCCTCGGAGGTGGACTAAGTACAACAGTGGACCTGTGATGGGCTGTAATGATGATAATGATAATCTTCATCATTATCATGTCCTTCATGTCCCATATGTGTTTCACTATGGACGTGAAGGACGTATGACATATTGATTTAAGCCTCCGCAAAGGAATACTACAAATCATAGATGAAGTTGATAAATTCTATTTTAAGCAAATTTTAGTGCAGATTTTTCAAATGAGTATTCCTTCATTAACTTATTACAGCTAAAAGTACAACGCTGGCCTTCCCAATAAATTGTTTTCTGAGGGGATATTTGCCAAAGTAGCTACGTATGACAGGTGGATTGGCGACAGCAATTTTTTTTTAATTGTTACAAGGAGGATCTATTTGAAATTAAAAAATATTTCAAAGACATGTATAATCCGAAAGAGCGCAATGGGCAGAGCGGCAGTTTAAGCCCCGCTTCAAATCCCCTTCAACATGAGAGGTGGCATGTTACATTTACTTTTTTCGTTTATTAATTTTATGTAATGATCAAAGAAATACATGTTATTTATTAAAGTAGTATCTCAATTTATATTATTGAAATTTGTCAAACTTGGCGTTTTCCCAACCGCGGGACAAACAACTAGTGCCCGAGTCCTTATAGATACCGAATGACAAAACTTTGCTTGTTAATGGAGAAATATCTTGAGTCACAACATATCTGTGAGCCTTTATAGCGAAAGTTTCGAGTATTGCACACGTTCTAGTATTAAATCATTGACCCGGCCATCGCTTCTATCGAAAGTTTTCGCTGGTCTGTGGTAATATGATGGACGTCGTGAAAATAAGATATTTGACAAACTTGTAACTAAATATCGATATTAATTATTACATTTTCTAGTGGCTCCAGATAAATAGCTATATTAATCTATATTTATCTTTGCATATAAAAATTACGTGTCACGTGGTGTGTCCGCGATGAACTCCGAAACCACTAAACCGACTTTAATGAAATTTTATAAATGTGTATTTTTTGCTCAAACTTGAGAGATTTCCTCTCAATATTTTTTATTAAGATTTTAAGGATTTAAGGACCAAGGGAAGTGCAAAGTCTGCAGGCCAGCTAGTATATCTCTATATATAAAAATCAATTTCGGTTCGATAGTCTCGCAAAAACTCGAAAATGGTGAACCGATTTTGAAATTTTTTGTTTGTGTTTGAATGGGTTACTCTGAATAATCTAAACGATTGGACCCGGTTGTTGAGATCCAGAAGTTACCCGTGCGAAGCCGGGGCGAACTAATAGTATGTTAATATTTATGCTTAAGCGTATTAAATGGATAGAAAAACCTAAAGGATTGTATGAATTACTAATTTATACTGTTATATAACACATATCTGTAAAATTGCTACATTAGGCTAATAATTATAGCAAACTTTCTTGCAAATTAGTTTCCTTATGGAAATTAACTATATTAACGCTACTCAATTTTATGTTTTTACGATGCCGTTACGTCTCGTGCTATCTCTATCCCTTCCTAAATGTCTGAAAACAAAAAGAAACTATAACAATTAATTTTATAACTTGTAATTAAAAATTGTATATACCATGTCAATAAAAACAAAACCGATAGATATAAAAAAAAAAACAAAAAAAATGTAAAACAAATTAAAAAAAACAACCACTGTAAATAAAATCAATTTTTAAAAACGCCAATATTCATAGTATTGGTCAATAATAAATATTGCAATCTATGTTTATTGCTAGCCATAAGCCCGGAATGTCATTATGTTTGAATAGTTCAGTAGATTAGGGTAAAGTGTGAAGAAAAATCGACTTTATCAATATGATAACAAAATCAAGTGTACATTCCAGCGCAGCAAGTAGCGAGGGCATTGCGTTTGGCGATTGTCACATCATAATGCAAGCATATCTTCTACAACGCGAGTATTTCATTACAATAGCCATCCTGTGGCGCGTCATATCGCGTCATGTTTGGAGTCATGGTATAATTATTCTATATCAACTAATCTACTCGTACCTATCATAAGACACTTACTTTTCAAATGTGTTTTAGTGACATTTCAAATGTGTTTTAGTGACATTCAGGCCTGTTGGTCTAGTGGTTAGTGACCCTGACTGCTATGCCGGAGGTCGTGGGTTCGATTCCCACCCAGGACAAATGTTTGTGTGATGAGCACGATCATTTGTTCTGTGTCTGGGTGTAATTTATCTATAATATTTATGTATTTAGAAATATATAAGTATGTTTATCAGTTGTCTAGTACCCATAACACAAGCTCTGCTTAGCTTGGGACTAGATGGCGTTGTGTGATAGTTGTGGAATATTATTATATTATATTACATTTGTTTACATTAAAAACGAGTCATATTATCAGTGAGCAGCGACAGAGAAGAAACCAAATCTAATTCCTTTTATTGCAGGATGCGAAATTATGTATAGGAGGCAGTTACATAATATATAACACTAACAACAGACAATACATTATATCTAAGAACTATAGAATAATGTTTGATTTCGAAATAAAATTTACGAACCATACTATATCAAAAAACTGTCCAAAAAAAGTTATAGGCGGTTGCGTTTTACGAGGGAATCCATAGGAGTGTCCGTAAAATATATATGGATAATATAATTTGCATAATATGTTATTGTTAGTATTATTTACACTATGTAGATTTCTGTGTATTATCGGAATCATCATTGTCAGGCTGCGGTAACACTGCTTTAATCAAGCTTCCAAGACGCGATATTAGCCCAATTAACTCTACGCGTAAAGACAAACTGGGCTGCATTGTATTGCTTAGGAATATTCGAGATCATGTTTTTAATCATATAGTTAGTGAATGGATTTGTTTTTTTTTGTTAATAGGAAAAACCATGTTCAGTTGTGGACTTGTCATAGACTGTAAAAATGATATTAAGAGGTACTTCTTTTATGAAATTTCCATTAAGATGTTTGAAATTGTACGTTTATAATTTCAGAGGTTTTTAGAGGTTCTATTTAATATATTCAAGATTGTGAAAAAATGCTCAAAAACAGAAAAGTTCAACCATAGTTAAAAAAGTCCATAAATCTAGGACATATAGGTCCCATTTTTATGATATAATGTTTTTTTTTAATAGAATATAGGTGACAAACGAGCACACATTCATCCTGAAGGTATGTAAATGCTTGTGGCCCATAAGCACCTACATCTATTTTTAGTTAAGAATCGAAATGCAGATGTATTGTCATTCTTTAGGACTAAGATGGAATGCCTCACGTCTAGTAATAAAGGTCTCCTGTTTTCTACACTCACCATACGAAACACAGCAGAATTGAGCTGGTATTCTGTGAGAGCGTAGTCCTTCCTCGGTAGAACTAACCCGTTGGTGCTACAACCATATTATTATAGCCACAGCATGGCTCTAACACGTATGTGAACTATATTACTTACCTAGCATGTGATAAAAGACGCCAAATGGGATATTTAACAAGTGATTGTATAGGCAATGGTCTTATAATTTCCCATCTAAACTCATATTATTTAGCTAAAATAGGTCCCAGTGGCTTGCTGCTCTTTGGACTCTGCCTACACCGTTGGGGTAACAAGCGTAACCTAATATATAAGTATGTATGTTAAAATGCAATGAATACCAACGTTATCCCGACGTCATGGTAAAAAGCTGAAATGACGACTGCTCGTTATTAAACGAAAGTGCATACAATCATTTTCACGGTCCGCTATTTATTCCTCTAACATCGCAAAAACATACGTGGTAGAGCCATGCTATATCTGTATTAGTAGTATAGTTGTAGCACGAATGAGTCAGCTCGACCGGGTAAGGACCACGCTCTCACAGAATACCAGCGTAAAGTAGCAGCTTAATGCTGCTGTGTTTCGTATGGTGAGTGTAGAGAACCGGAGACCCTTTTTACTGGAAAAGAGGCATTCTATCGTAGTCCTCAAGGGAGACAACGTATCTGCATTTTAATTCGCAAACGAAGATAGATGTAGATGTCAATGGGCCGCAGCAGCCACTTACCATCAGGTGGACTGTGTGCTCGTTTGTCATCCTTATTCTATAAAAAAAAACAAGTTACAGTAGTCATCATCATAACAGTCCTTCACAAGTCCACTGGTGAATATGGGCTTTCCTATAGATTATAATTATATAATAGCTTCCTCCAAGGAATGCCACAAAACACTGTCCTAATTCGGAGGGGGCCAGAGGGTTCACTTGGGTGAACCTTTTTTCCAGGTCGGTAGTTGGTTCTTCAATGCACTTTACTTATTTGCCCGGTAGGCTATTTTGGTTACTCTGGTTATGTCCATTACATTATACAATGACTGCCTCCTTGCTCTAGTGATCAAAACGCGGTTGCCGATCAAACCCGGGTCGGGGCAAAATCAGTCATTGGGTTTGCTGTCAAAAATTCTCTGTAGCAGGTCGGAATCAGGAAGTTTTTTACGTGGTAGAGCCATGCTATAGCTGTATTAGTAGTATAGTTGTAGCACGAATGAGTCGGTTCAACCGGGGAAGGACCACGTTCTCACAGAATACCAGCGTAAAATAGCATCTTAACGCTGCTGTGTTTCGTATGGTGAGTGTAGAGAACTGGAGACCATTTTTACTGGAAACGAGGCATTCCATCCTAGCCCTCACGGGTGACGACGCATCTGCATTTTGATTTGTAATCGAGGATAGATGTAGATGTCTATGGGCCGTAGCAACCACTTACCATCAGGTGGAATGTGTGCTCGTTTGTCAACCTTATCTTATAAAAAAAAAAGTTGGCAGTGTTTCACCCCCGTACCTCGGTAAGCACGTAAAGTCGTTGATCCTGCATCTGATCTCTCTCTCTGGTCGTATCAGTTCACTCTCCCATCGGAGTATGAAAATGAGGGAATATAAAGTGGACTTGTACTTGCGCATACACAGGGACACTATAATCCTGTCCTGCGCAGATGGCTACTCTCCGTTGAGACTGGCCGCCGTGACTTAAATCGGGTCTGGAGGACATGATTATTATTATTACATTGAATGATAATATTATTCTTGAAATTATAAAACTGGGCGGTTATATGAAACGATATAAGAAAATTTATATTTGTTTGTTTGATTTTTGAAATATTGGGGGATATGAAACGCAGGTGGCAAAGCGTTTAAATCTCGCACAGAACAATCTTTGTATGGCTTACAAATAATTATGCTGGTTTCGGATGTTTTTGAATATGCAATCTATGTGTGGTGTAACTTTCTGTTTATAACAAAGTAAAAGAAGTTGAAATGTTATTGCTCTATACTGAATGTATAGTGCGTTACGCTGTTTTATTGCTGATAATGATTAATTGCGTAAGGAAGAGAACAAGTTGAACATCCACTCTCAAAATGAATCAAAATGTATGTTGTAATTTTGACGAAAATGGTAAGATAAAATAAAGATAAATGCATATTATATCATGCATTGTTACATTATTAGTGTAGACTGTTTTCTTTCTCTTCTTTGTAGTTAATAATAAATACAAATTGATAAAAATCTAAGTAAAGAAACAGTCAGTTAACGAGTATGTCCCACTGATGTGCACTGGTCACCCCTCAGGAAGGATTAATTCGACAGAAGAGCCAGCCGCGGTGCCTGAGTGCGAATTGGCGGATTTAAAGACCCATTTTTGGAACGAAGTTCCTTATTGCACTGTACGAATTTGACAGATGGGAAGCTAGGCGAGAAAAAGTCTAAGATTTATCCGTCACTACCCCCTTTCAACAGTGCGAGCGAGAATGGAATAATATCCGTCGCCCTCGCACTTTTTCTTAATTTTTCATGAAAGAAATATTATTTTAAACGACGCTTCATTTTAATAGACGCTAGTAATTCATTTATTTGTATTTGTTAATCAATAATACGTTTATCAATAATAATATACTACGAAAGGAATTTCGTTCCAACCGAGTGTTCCACGACTCACGCATGTTTTTCAACAGTTCTAGTAGGTCTGAGGCTCAGCAATCACTTTATTTACTAGTACCGTATTTTATAGTATGCGAGTAACCCTAGTTCGATCCCCGACGATGCCAATGAAATCAATAATTGCAATTTTATTGCAATTTTTCAGTGGTAAAGGAAAACATTTTTGGGAAACCTCCTTTCTTCATAAATAAGAAAGAGTTATAAACGAGTACACAGTCCACCTGATAGTAAGTGGATGCTGAGGTTCATAGATACCTATATATTTGAGCATGGGTTAAGAATCAAAAGGCAGCTGTGTTTACCCCTGAGGACTACAATAGAGTGTCGCGTTTCCAGTAAAAAAGGTCTCCAGTTCTCTACACTCACCATACGAAACACAGCGGCCTTAAGCTGCTATTTTACGGTGGTATTCTATGAGAGCGTGGTCCTTTCCCAGTTGAGACAACTCATTCGTGCTACACGCATAATATAGCTGCAGCATGCTTATATCACTTTTAAGAATGCTTGAGATATTTCGAGGAAATGTTTGTAAATTCCACAAATTTTCACTGAAATAGCGCGCTTGACTAATTGTACGATATACCTATTAGAAATTAGAGGAGGCCTGTGCCCAGTATTGAGACGTAGTTATGTATCTTTTAACTTGAGTATACTTTTTGATATAAAATATTGAGTATTTTGTCAAAGTATTTTTGTTATTACACAAAAATGTCAAAGGAAACTTTTTAAACAATATTTTTAATTGTATTCTTATTTCGAATCTTACCTTGCCTTGCCTTGCCTTCACTATTCACACTTTGTGAGTGTTTTATTTTGTATTTATTAGTGAGCAAGTCGAGCAAGAAATTTTAAATGTGCTTTTGTATAAAATGTAACATAAATTTTCTTCCTGGTGTTTTATAAAAGGCGATGTTAAGTTGCAGGTTAAGCTTGACATCGCCGCGACTACGTTACAATCGTTTCTTATCAACGTGTCCCAAGAGATTCAATAAATTTTCACGGAAGACACCACAAGTCTCCGTTGTATTTGGATTTGAATTTAACATTCTTAGCTGTTTAAAATGTACCTTTATGTTTTAACTAATTTCAGATAAAAAAAAATTTAAAAGAAAAAACTTTAGCATAATATTTAAATAAAATGTTTGTTCTTTAATAACTTAAGATTCTTTAATCGTGTCTTGATGCAACGTATGCTTTTAAGATAATTAACAAATCGGGTGTTACGCAATATATTAAAGATCTTAAAATGAAATCATTTTAACATTTTAATTATTGCCTTAAGTCTCTGTGTTTAAAAAATATTGTAAGCCTGTTCTTGACTACTGTCGCACCCGATGGTAAGTAATAGTGTAGCCGGAGATTGTAAAACGCACTGACAAAGTTCAACAAAAGCCTATTCACTGTTACCTTGAAGACATCCACGTTGTAATCGGATGGAAAGCCCGATAGTGGCAAATAATTCTTTTTTTTTATAGAAGATGGTAAGTGACTACCGCCGCCCATGAACAACCGCAACACCAGGGGAATTGCAGGTGCGTTGTCGGTCTTTAATTTATTCCAATTCCTTTGCTGTACGCATGACGATCGTCGAAAGGAACCGTTTGGTTCAATTAATATGTCTACAATAACGAAAACAACAACAGGTTTTAAAAAGGTTTTAATTTCTTTACAGATTTTGTCGCGATTTGCAAATTTTCTTTCACTCAGCGGTGATCAAAGAACGAGGTAAATTGAAATTAATAATTCCAATGTTATGAAACTTTCGTTTCTATGAAATTTAAAGCGAATGCTTTGGCCTCTGAGTTATCATCCTTACAGTTCATCAAGAGTCCACCGATGAGCATAGGCCTCCCATATATATATATATAGGAGTCATATTTGCTATATTTGCCCATGCTTGGAAATTTGGTTGGAAACCGCAGTTTTTATTATTTTGAGTTGTTATTAAGGAGATACTGCTGCCAATCGTCTGTTTTAGTTTCCCTACTGTCGCTTCACACGATATCCGCGTGATGATATATGCTTGTGGATTATCTTGAACCGTCACCAAACGGCGTTTTTTTTTGTTGCCTGACTCTAAAAATAAGGATTTAATTTTTTAAAAATAATATAGCCGCGAATGATACTCGTATTTTGCAATTCTAGAGCGTTCTTCAAGAGTTGAGAAATGATGATTAAGATTGAAATTAAGCTCGGGGCCGACGACACGATCCTGTCAAATTGCGTCAGATTAATTTTGATTCATTTTGTGTAGCTTCCACCTGCTCTCAATTTAATTACGACGAACTTCGCTTGTTAAGTAGGTGTCTCGTTTCACATGATGTTGAGGCTTGACGCTAATTAAATTCTTGTGAAAAACAATATAAACTCCGAATAATTCTCTCTTAGAGTATATGATCATTATTTACTCGTGTAACATACACGCGCAAATAAAAAATAATTTCTAAATTCTGCTGAATAAACGCACGGAATATTTAAAATAAGTTCTGAACATCCATATCGAGGAAATACGTACAGTAATTCTTAGTAAGCTGAAGTAGTATAAGCAGTGGTGACAACCAATGGGAATAAAAAAAATTTGAGTAGCAGCCTTAACTAGATAGACTATCCTTAATAGTAAAGTAAAGTGACGAGAGGTGCAGAGTCGATGGTTACTGGTCGTTTGGAACCTGGTATTGTTTTGTGGCAATCTTTAGAGAGATCTAGTAAGTTGTCGTCATCATTGCAACGCCTATTATGATGCAATGATGACGACAGTATTGAAGAATGTGTCAACATAACATGAATAATTTTGACAGTTTTTTTGTGACACTTTGCTTTATTTAAAGCACGCGTGATTACATCCTACCTTTTATACCGCTAAAAAGGAAAATAAAAGTTTAGTTTGTATTATGGATTCAGCGGAATACAATTGATAATTATCACTTGCAAAGTTAAATATAATTTATGATTATAGCAGAGTAAAGTACGCTCTTATAAGAGTAATAAAAACATCTCTTTAAATGTCTTAGTATTACCTATGTTACAAAATAATATTGAATCAAATGAAAGCGAGCTAATCTAATAACTAATATTATTATGTTTTACATTGTTATTTAAACAGTGTGTGGATGTTACTTGGTTAAAAAAATCATTTACAACAACAATAAGCGACCGACGTCGACAATTTACCAAGAGCACGCTTGTGCACGATAAAGGCTAAATTTGCACGAAGCAATGGCTCGTTAAATGCAATTTTGTAATAACGTACTTTACACCGGTCTCGTACTGTTTATAGTATTGCCCTGTGTACTGAAGTGTGGAGAATTGGAAGCATGTCGTGGACTACTGAAACTGCATGTATACCCATATATGTTATTACCACATAAAGTAGAAATACCGGTCAAGTGCAAGCAATGATTGTGCAGTTATTGTGTGTCATGGTGCTCGCCTAAATTAATAATAATTATTTAAAAGAAAAGGAGTCCTATCATGTAGTAACAGAGTTGCAACTTTCTTTACACCTTCTTAACTTTCTATCCTGAACGATCCTTTTAGTGATTATTGACAAGAATTTTAAGCGGTTTTTCCCCCAAAAATATTTTCTATTATTCATATATTCTCTACTAAATAACCGATTTTTAATAATGGCGGTGCTTCGCTACAACATATTATAGATTAGCAGGTTTCTCAAACTCGCCTTGCGCTTGTCACGCAGTTTCGTAAATGTGCGAGGGTGTTGCGTGACTCGTACACTTTAGTCCACTTCTTTGCGTTTAGCCAATGTAAGGAAGGCTTATACGTACAAAACTCTTGCATTTTGTTAAGGATATGGTTCTATTGATAAACTTGATAGAGCCATGCTGCAGCTATATTATGATTGTAGCACGAATGGGTCGGCTAGGCAGCCCCACGCTCTCACAGAATACCAACGTAAAATAGAAACTCAATGCTGCTGTTTCATATGGTGAGTGTAGAGAACCGGGGAACCTTTTTACTGGAAACAAGGCATTCTATCTTAGTCTTAAACGCATCTGCATTTTGATTCTTAATCAAGGATATATGTAGATGTCTGTGGACCACGGCATTCACTTACCATCAGGTGGACTGTGTGCTGGTTTGTCACCCTTATTATATAAACAATATTTTAATTCTAAAATTACACCTACACAATATTACACATGTCATTAATTCATTTATTAATTCACTCATTCATTTATTACATCCAATAAAAATGCATTGCCGAACTGCCTCCACATTGACTGCCTCCTATGGTTTTTTTATAGGACAAGGTGACAAACGAGCACACAGTCAACCTGATAGTAAGTCGTTGCTGTGACCCATAGGCATCTACATTTATCTTCAATAAAGAATCAAAATGCAGATGCGTCGTCACCTGTGAGTACTAAGATGGAATGCCTCTTTTCCAGTAAAATGGGTCTCCGGTTCTCTACACCCACCATACGAAACACAGCAGTGTCAAGCTGCCATTTTACGCTGGTATTCTGTGAGAACGTTGTCATTCACCGGTCGATCCGACCCATTCGTACTACAACTATACTACTAATACAGCTGCAGCGTGGCTCTACCACGTATAAAATTTTGTGGTGAATTTTGTTATAGTTGCCACGCTTGGTAAGCACATTTTTTTATAATTTTCGGTTGTAAGCAGGAAGATGCTGTTGCCCATTCCTGTATCTGTTTCCGTATGCCGCCTCTTACGACACCCACGTGATGGTACGAGGTTGTCGATATCCTTACGCCGCCGCTATACAGCGAACTTTCTTATGCTACTTCCTAATATTACAACATTTATATGTACTACTTACAATTCAAGCACATGTGAGATAGTCCTCCTTATATTTTATATTAAATTAGAAACAAAATAATTATTACGGATTTTAATGGGACTTGCCCCCAGTGTGGTAGATGCTGAGTCTGATTTAATAAGAGACACCATCTTACATTTATCAGTAGAGTCTAACAACTTTTGTATTGGATAAATATTGAAATGAAACAAAAGAAAATGGATGCAATCATCATTCATCATTTTCATCATTACAGCCCTTCACAAGTCCACTGCTGAACATAGGCCTCCCCCAAAGAATGCCACAAAACACGGTCCTGAGCCACCTGCATCCATCGACTTCCTGCATGTCTTACCAGGTCGTCACTCCATCTCGTGGGGGGACGCCCTACACTTCGCCTACCGGTACGAGGCTGCCACTCGAGAACCTTTCTTCCCCATCGGTTGTCGGTTCTTCGAGCTATATGGCCGGCCCACTGCCACTTCAGCTTACTAATCCGTTGGGCTATGTCGGTCACTCTGGTCCTACTGCGGATATCCTCATTCCTAAGTTTATCACGCAGAGAAACTCCGAGCATAGCCCTCTCCATAGCTCGCTGAGCGACCTTGAGCTTCTTCATACGGCCAGCAGTGAAGGACCACGTCTCAGTTCCGTAAGTCATCACTGGCAACACGCACTGGTTGTACAAATTCGTTTTAAGGTTTTGAGGTATGTCTGACGAGAAGATGTGTCGTAGCTTCCCGAACGCTGCCCAGCCGAGTTGAATCCGTCGATTGACCTCTCGGTCGAAGTTGGACTTACCCAGTCGGACTATTTGTCCCAGGTAAACATACTCGTCAACAACTTCGAGCTTAGTGTTCCCAACAACTATCGGCATAGGTGTGACATGGACATTAAACATGATCTTAGTTTTGTCCATGTTCATCTTAAGACCTATCCGTTGGGAAACACTATTGAGGTCATTGAGCATAGTGCTTAGGTCCTCCAGCGATTCTGCCATAAGGACTATATCGTCGGCAAATCGAAGGTGAGTGATGTACTCGCCATTGATGTTGATACCGTATCCTTTCCAGTCCAGAAGCTTGAAAACGTCTTCCAATGCAGCGGTGAAGAGTTTCGGGGATATAACGTCACCCTGTCTTACACCTCTCTGCAATTGGATAGGTTTCGTACTCTGGTTCTGTACTCGGATAGCCATCGTAGCCCTACTGTACAAGCACTTCAACACTTCGATATACCGACAGTCAACTTGGCACCGCTGAAGGGACTGCAGCACCGCCCAAATTTCGACGGAATCAAAGGCTTTCTCATAGTCCACATACGCCAGACATAGTGGCAAATTGTACTCTTCGGACTTCTGTACAACTTGCCGAAGGGTATGTATGTGGTCTATGGTGCTAAAGCCCTTTCGGAAACCGGCTTGTTCGGGAGGATGGAAGTCGTCAAGTCTGCGCGCGAGACGATTCGTAATGACTCTCGAAAACAGCACGTAGACGCGGCTCAGAAGGGAAATCGGTCTGTAGTTCTTCAAGAGAGCGTTGTCACCTTTCTTGAAGAACAAGACCACCGCACTTCTGCTCCACGCCTCCGGTGTAATGCCACCATGGAGGACGGAATTAAAGAGCTTCTGAAGGACTTCAAGTACCGGTCTTCCACCCGCTTTCAGAAGCTCCGCTGTAATTCCATCCTCGCCTGGGGCATTACCGTTTTTAAGGTGCTGGAGAGCCATCCTAATCTCGCTCAGACTGACATCCGGGATATCTTCGGAATAGTGTCGGATGAGACTCGCTCTTGGATCGTTACTCACACTTGCGTGTGGCTCCAACGATGATGTGTACAGCTGCCCATAGAACCTCTCAATCTCACTCAAAATCTCAGATGTCCCGGAAACGATGCTGCCACATTCTGTCTTCAGCTTTGACAGTTGGCTCTTTCTGGTAGACAGATCTCTGGCAAAGACTTTGGAGCCTTGGTTCCGCTCGATCGCTTCTTCAATACGAGCTGTATTGAAGTTGCGTAAGTCCCGCCGCATGCATTTGGAGATCTGTCTGTTCAGATGCCTGTATGCTGTCAAGTCTGTTGAAGAATGTAGCTTCATCTCCCGTCTAACAGCCATGAGATTAAGAGTGTGATCGGAGAGTTTTTGTGTTCTTCTGCGGCGGGTCTTGCAGAACTTAGCTCCAACCGCATGGACAGTTTCCACGAGCTTGTCATTCATATCGTCCACTTCATTGCAGTCTTCTAGGCACTGAAAACGGTTTTGTAACTCGAGCTGAAAGGTTCCGGGACTTTGAAACAGAGCACGAGGGGGACGGAGCGTTGACTTCATTAGACGAGACCTCTCCAACTTAACGTTTAGGTTCAGTGTGCCTCTAACCATTCGGTGATCGCTACCAGTTTTCACCCTCGCGATCACGGAGACATCACTGAACAGTTGTCGTCTGGTCGTCATAATGAAGTCAATCTCATTTTTTGTGGAACCGTCGGGGCTCGACCAGGTCCACTTCCTGTGGGGCCGCTTCTGGAAGAAAGAGTTCATCATAAAGAGTCCCTCTTTCTCCATGAAGTCGGCCAGCTGCTGGCCCCTTGGGTTCCGTTGCCCTATTCCAAATTTCCCTACTTTCAGCTCACCGTTCTCTCTTGTGCCTAGTTTTGCATTGAAGTCTCCCATTAACACCGTATATTGGGTTTTGGAGGAATGCATGGCTCTAGAGTTATCCTCATATTTCCTCCACCTCCTCATCGGGGTGTGCCGAGGTTGGTGCGTAAACCTGTATGACCTTCAGCGAATACCGTTTGGTGATTCTGAGTATAAGGTACGCAACCCTCGTCGACACACTCCCGATTTTTACAACGTTGTTAACGAGAGACTTGTGGACGATAAATCCGACACCTCCTTGGGACAGATGGTCGCCCTCCCGGTGATAGAGCAAGTTGCCGGATTCGAGGATTACCGTGTCCTCCCCCTCTCTTCGGACTTCAGATAATCCTATAATATGCCAGCGCAACTTGTCTATCTCTTCTTCCAGCTCCACGATCTTCTCGTCAGTCCTCAGGGTGCGTGCGTTGTACGTTGCCAGGTCGAGTCGTCTAAGGTGGCAACCGAACCTCCACCGGAGATTCTTAGCACCCCCTGCCCCGCCGTTACCATGGTCGCCACCGTAGCCAGGAATAGCGGGGCCGCCGGGGACTGGGGGCCGTTTTTTTGTTGCTCTCATCATTGGGGGGTATTTGCCATAGTTGCCACGCTTGGCGAGCGGGTTGGCAACCGCAGTTTTTTTTATTGTCATTTGGCTATTATCAGGAAGATGCTGCTGCCCATCTCCTGGCTGTTTCCCTTTGTGGCCTTTTACGACACCCACGGGAGGATATGGGGTAGTGGATATTCTTGACCGCCACTACACGGCACGGATGCAATAGGTCAAATAAATTTTTTCCCGGAGAACATCAACGTTTTTTCTTAATAAAAAAAAAACTGCGGTTACGTGGCCACTATGGTAAATGTGGGGACTATTTGGAGGGAAAATTTGTACGTAGGACAGCATGACCTCTCTAATACGTCAATAGCGCTTTGACAATTTTTTTTGGAATTGAAACTTTCTCGAAACGAAAGTAAAGCTAATGTTTAGAATAGATGCCTCGAAAGAAAGTAAATAATACATGGCTCATGTTCTAATTATTTATTTCGATCTTTGCATAATTATAAAAAAAGGAAATTAACGGTTACTCTATTTTTGAAATGCCAAATAAAGGATCTTTGCTGTTCGATTTTTCACTTGGTTTAATAATAGATTATATTATACTTAATAAATAAACTACCTGTTGGTATTTCGTTTCGACTAGATTTAAATTGAAAACAAATTTTAATATTTAGGTTAACTTTTACTGTTATGTTTTTAATGTATGCTCACCCATTTCTTGAAAAGAGTGAAACTAATTTATATGATTCTTTTTTTAAATATACTTCAGGGATGGTCCTATATAAATTTTAACAAAAGATTCGAACTCTAAGTGTAGAAAATAGGGAATGTTAGTAATGTAAACTAAGTAGACGACAATCTAGTTAATATAGTCCTGCTGATTAATTTAACTCAATATTGAGAAAAAATGAATTGGTTGACTAAGTTACGTTGGTAAAGTCATATTATTTATACTCGTATGTACAATGATATCCGATAAGAATGCTAAGTCTGTCGTCAATTTTTCAAAAGGTCTAAGTGTTTTGATGCGATAGGTGATTTTAACTTTTTTGAAACAATTAATTTTATACATTGTAGAACTACGCCGCAGCTATATTATGATTGTAGCACGATTGTCTCGGCACGACAGGGTTAACACTACACTCTCAGCGTAAAATAGCAGCTTAATGCTGCTGTGTGAGGCATTTCCGTTTCCAGAGGTGACAACGCATCTGCATTTTAATTCTTAATGGAAGGTAAATGGGATGGGTATCTACGGGCCACAGCATACATTTACCATCAGGTGGACTGTTCACTTTGGTGGACGTTTGTTACGCTTATTCCATGGAAAAATAAATAAAAAGCTTCATTTTTAATTTAAGACTTGTTATTTATTTCGTTGCGTTTCATTTCCGTGTTTCAACTAACTATTTGTGTCATCAGGTCATCACACCATCTGGTTACCCAACAATGCGTTTGTCAATATGAGGCTGCCACTCGATAAACTTTCTTCCCCATCGGTTGTCGGTTCTTCAAGCTATATGGTCGGTCCATTGCTAATACAGCTTACTAATTCTTGAGCACATGTCAGGTACTCATAAACTTCTGCTGATATCCTCGTTACGGATTTTATTCCGCAGGGAAATTCCAACCATTGTCCTTTCGGCCTCATTAAGTAAATATGTTATAAAATATAACGCATCATTGTTCTTTTTCGTCTCCAAAAATCAAAAGAAATTTGAAGGACGGTCTGACAAATATGATTAGAGCTTTGGGACAGCTTAACTATATCTCTTTAGCGATACTGAAAAAAGTACGATTTCCAGAAGCGTATTAAAAATTAGAAGAAACGCTTTCACTAGTGAACTTGATTATTAATACCGTAGTAGATTTTTTTTAAATGAAGTTTCGACGAATATGTACTTTTATAGCAGATTTGCAACTGCTTACATTTTATATTTTTCAAGATCAGCTTTTTCGAAGACACGTGAAGTTCGCCAACGCGCATTGTGCCCAGCAGTGAGACCTATACAGGCTGTAACTTTAACCTTTAAGATCAACTAGCAAACAATGTCAAATGAGATTAAGTCTCCCAATATGCAGCGCGATTTTGTAACGTTGGTAGGAATAGTTTACCAGTGGGAATCATTCTGCATCTGCGTTGTGCTTTGTCATTATGACAAAAATGTGTGAGCTAAAATCAGATATTATTCTAAAAAGACATCGGTTCATAATTTATGCAGATATACATTACGTACGACGAACGTACGTTTGACGTACAATACAGGAGAGTGAAGTACAATACGTCAGAACCAAACGTCACAACTGGCCAAAAGATTCCCACTGGAGTTAAAAAATCGCACTGTTGGTCTTAATATAAAAACAACTATGAAAATAAACAAAGAATATCAGTTTAAGTAACGTCTCGTCATTCTTTCTAAAAGCTGGAAAATTTCATTACAGGAGCAATGTTGCGTCGTCTTTGTCCTAATGCGTGAATGAAACGACAGAATTTTTTATTACTTATTTATTTTATTTGGTCTGTCTGTCTGTTTGGCTTTGCATAAGCTCTTATCCAAAAATTTACGGAAAAAAATTAGTAACGATATTGCCGGCTTGGATGCGAAGTGGCTACGCGTTAAGCTGTGACACTTCGTGTCGCAGTTTCTTTTCCCGCACTGAATTACTGTTTGTATTTTCTACAAACAGTTGTTTCGAGTCTCGAAGTTTTGTTTGTTCAATTTATGTATATAAAATGCCCCCATGATGTTAAAAAAAACAACCTAGTATATAAAGAAATAGGTCAGCATCATGATAATAATCAAGGCAACCCATCTCGTTGCATATAAATAATATTGCAATTAATGCACTATAATATGTTCGTTTGCTCATCTATTTTTAACCGACTCGGATATACGTCATATACAGACGGATTTGCTAATAATGCGTTTCGGAGAATAACAACGGAATTCTTCAATAAATGCCAGCAAATCAACCGCGAATGCTGTTATCGCATATTTATGCATTGTTTACGCAATCACACAACATAACATCACGCATGTACCCTCTTTTCTATTAAAAATCCCCGTGACCACGGTTGCTGGAAAGCAACCGAAACGTCGGGAATATAAAATAAGTTAATTAAACGTGATAAAATCCGTAAAAATAGTTTTATTCAATGTGTAGTGTTCGCGTAAATATAAGAAATCATTTATCAATTGTAATATTTTTGAACAAACATGTTCATCAAAATCCTATCTAAGTGTCATGCGCTTACAGATATTCTTCTTGTATCCTTCTATGTGAAACTGCTTAAGTAATTCTAAAACACAACAGTGGTAACAGTGGTAGAGCCACGCGGCAGCTTTTGCTGCTCGAACCGGGGTGGTACCACGACCTCACAGAAAACCAGCGTGAAGTAGAGGTTTACCTCTGCGTTTCGCTTGGTGAGTGCAGGTGGCCGGAGGCCCTTTTTACTGGAAATGAGGCATTCCATCTTAGTCCTCACGGGTGACAACGCGTCTACATTTTGATTTTGAATACAGGATAGATGTAGATGTCTATGGGCCGCAGCAACCACTTAACATCAGGTGGACTGTGTGCTCGTTTGTCACCCTTATCCTATAAAAAAAAACACGTTACTATAGAACGCAGTATCGTGGTCTGCAGTCAAGTTGTCAGTACCTAACAAAGTCCACTGCTGAACATAGGCCTGCCTACAGATTGCGTCACAAGGGGGAAATGCCATAGTTGCCTCGCTGGGTAAACGCATTTTTTTCATTTTCTAGTTGTTAGTAGGAAGACGTTACTGTCCATCATCTGTTTCATTTCCCTTTGTCCCCTCTTACGACACCCACGGGCTCACAATGTAGTGGCAGTGTAAGAATGCAAAACAGTATACTGCTCTTCTTTATATGCTAGCCAATGTGCAGCCTGTGCCAAAAAAAGTTAGCCTTACCGACCCTGTCAACTATCGGCCGATCTCAGTTACCTCCATACTCTGCAAGATTATGCATCGTATATTAAACGCCCAACCTAGAACAGAATGATCTTCTCAGTGACCGCCAACCGATGTCGAATTCGCGGAAACCGATGAACTGGTCCTTTTTTTCGACCCTCTAGCGTGTGCCACTCACATATGGGACGAAGCACTCGAAAACAGTGGTGAAGCACTTGCCGTTTCTCTTGATGTCTCAAAGACCTTTGACAGAGTTTGGTACGATAGCGTATTGGGCAAGCTTTTAGCGTATGGCTTATCCCTTAGCCTGATTAATTGAGTGCAGAACTTTCTGAGTGAACGATCTCTCCGAGTCATCATCGATGGCTGCTCGTCCCGTCCTATCGTGACAAACGCTGGAGTTCTCCAGGGGTCCATTCTCTTCGCAATTATCTTCCTGCTGCATATTAATGATCTGCTCATTCCCGGTACCTAGGGGTATGGGATGATAGCACAATTGTAGATAGGTACCAGCCGAATGCTCGGGGATCAAATTTAGTCCGAAAGAGAAGCTATGGCTGAGTGTGGGAATCTCTTACTGCAAGCAGTCTGTGAATGGGGCGATACCAATCTCGTAAGATTCGACGCCTTCAAAACACAAGCGTGTCTTTTAAGCGCTAAAAGTAGCCCACTCACACTGGTTCTTACTTTCCGGAATGTATCCCATGAGTACACTAACCACCCTCATTTGTTAGGAGTTGAATTTTCTCCGAACCAATGGCGGTTAAATCCAATGCCAAAGAAGCCTCAAGGAAACGCCGGGGCACCTTCTTACCTTATATATAGGGCAAGTCCGGTCGTACACGGAGTACTGCTGTCACATATGTCATGTCAGGTGAGCCACATGCTCGTTTGCCCCCTCTTCTATAAAAAAAACATATGGGCTGGTGCTGCAAAAAGCCACCTGGCAGCATTGGACTCAGTGGACAGACGTGCTAAGAGGCTTATTGGAAACCTTGATTTTATTGAAACCAGTCTTGTCAGCCTCGAGCACAGGCGCAGTGTAGTCAGTCTCTCGGTATTCCATAGGACGCATTTCGGTGAGTGTGCGCAGGAATTACACTGTTTAATTCCTCCCACTCCTTTCCACCATCGGACAACCAGGCGGTCAGCGGGTCTTCACTCCTTTGCTGTAGCTATTTCACCCATTAGAACCAAACGGTTTGCTTCGTCTTTTGTAATGCGCACAGCAAAGGATTGGAATAATTTACCGGCGTCTATCTTTCCGCCCGGGTGGTTTAAATCTAGGGCTCACTACTTACCAACAGGTGGGATTGTGACCAAGCACTGGCTTATAATAAGTAAAAAAAGAGGTTGGTCATAGATATAGAGCCAAACTGAAGTGGAACTGGGTCGAACACATCTACCGTATGTCGGACGCGTTGTGGTTTAAACGTTTCACGGAATGGGTCCCACGCAATGTTACATGACAACGCGGAAGGCTCAAGAGGAGACGACAGGATGAACTAACTCTGTACCAACTGGATACAAAAGTCCTCATATAGCGTGAAGAGTGAAAGAACGTTAGGGAGGCCTTTGACACACTGAAAATAAAATAAAGTATATTGAAACTTGTTAAATCTGCGCTTAAATTTCTCAATGCAAAAGAAATATCAAAACATACGCCATTCATCATGTTTGCTTGTTTCATCGCAGTCACAAATAAAGTTTCCGTGAACGATAAATTGTTTACTGTTTTTTTAGTCTCGTTTCACGGAGTTGACCGGCTCTATTCAAAGATATAAAACTGTATAGTACTACGCCGTGTGAATCAAAATGCATACATGACCCCCCTGAGGACTAAGATGGAATGCCTGATTACCAGTAAAATAGGTCTCCGGAGTAAAAGTAATAACTGTTCAGAATTGAACAAGGAAGATAAAATAAAGCTCCTTAGAACTATAACAAGTAGCTATATTTCTGACACAATAATTACGGTAGGTACAATTAGGTAGCGTGTTCGTTAAGATATTTAATTATTTGAAGTTTTATAACGAACGTATGGTACTATTGCACCGGAAGTATAGACTATACGATTATTATAAACCGGTATCTATGCATTTTACAAGTATAGATTTCTTTTTTTTCTTTAAAAAACGTTACCCCCACACTAGGATTTTCTCCTGTATCGTGGAGGCAGTTTACAAACATACATTGCACGAGGACAAACATCCAGACCCGGAACAATTATTTGTAGGCCATACAAATACTTGTTCCGTGCGGGAGTCGAACCCGCGGCCCCCAGTGCAGCAACTGATTGCTAAGCCACTACGCCACGGAGTCGTCAAATTATAAGCCATCAATAGATTATATATTATTTATAATGCAGACAATATAAATAAATTCTTAAGAATTAAGGTTTATAACTGTTTTTAGTTTATAACATAATCTTCAACAATTGCTTACGCAATTAATCATTATCATTAATAAGACAGCGTAACGCAGTATACATTCAGTATAGAGAAATTACAGTGTCGACCAAACCGTGACACATCCCCGCCATAATCACACACCAGTGTAACGTGAGGTATGTAATTACATGATAACACCAAAGTATGTAAACCAACAGCAACACTACTTATCTCAGTGTAACACAGGTAGCCTCTCAGCAACACCAATCCTCCTTGCGTGCCCTAGAAGAATTACGTTGTTGTAATTCTTCTTAATTAACAGAACCACGCGACTATTTTAGCACTAGTAGAATGACTACACTAGTAGAATGACTTAAGCGGTATCACTCGCACACGGCGCCTACGGTGAACTTTATACTGCATAAACAAGTGGGGGTTTCTCGATATACCCTCAATTCCACCTCGATCCAACCGGTATTTTATAGACGCTTCGACATATATATTTTAAAAGAAATAATGTAGCGGTACATTTTATCAATAACTAACAATATGTATAAAACAAAATAACAAAAAGTAAAAACCGACCACAAATTCCTAAAAAAGAAGTTATTTATTTGCTATCCTTAGAGATGAAAGTTTTAAATAAAACTAATCTTATGAATTTTATCGCGTATATTAACTTATTTTTATATTCCCGACGTTTCGGGTGCTTTCCAGCACCCGTGGTCACGGGGGACTGAGGTGAGGTCATGCTGTCATAGTTAGCCCGGCTACCTTCAGTTTTTTAATATTATTTTTTTTTGGTTCGATTTACGCAGAATGAGCTTACAGTATCTTGAAGTCTAGCAGTGGTATACTTGGGTTTGGATTTGATTTTATTAATTATGGGATAACAAGCAGATGGCAGCACCCATCCATCTTCTCTATTGAAATTAGTCTGCTGGAAGTCTGCAGTTTGTGAACATGTTCAAGATCGTCCCCGCTATTACATTAGATTTGATAGACCACAAATCCTCGCAAAAGAACACCGATTCCTCCCAAGGATGATTCGCGAGGCTATTGAAATTAAAAAACATCCTAATTTCAATAGAGAAGATGGATGGGTGCTGCCATCTGCTTGGGATCCCATAATTAATAAAATCAAATCCAAACCCAAGTATACCACTGCTAGACTTCAAGATACTGTAAGCTCATTCTGCGTAAATCGAACCAAAAATTAATATTAAAAAACTGAAGGTAGCCGGGCTAATTATGACAGCAGAACGTCAAACACCTCAGTCCCCCGTGACCACGGGTGCTGGAAAGCACCCGAAACGTCGGGAATATAAAAATAAGTTAATAGACGCGATAAAATCCGTAAAATTAGTTTTATTTAAAAATGTGTAGTGTTCGCGTAAATATAAGAAATCATGATGAAAGTTTTTCTACGAATATATAGAGGGTTGTACTATGAGAGTGAAGAAATACAGAATGCACTTGTGTTTGCGCACATACTCTAGCACTATAATCTTGTCATGCGTAGATGGTTAGTTAGCTACGTTGCGACTGGCCACCGTGACCGAGATTCGGTCTTGAGGACATTATAAACATATTCTTATAACATAAGGCTACTCCCTATAATAAAAATATTTGAATAAAAAAAGAAAGTGTTCCTTTACATAATATACTAAAGCAATTAATTAAAATAATCCAAGAGCGTGAACGAATCCAATCCCTTTCGAGAGAAACGCAATGGAGCACATTACAAAAACCGTTGAATAGATTTTTACAGTTTACAACTAATTTTGTAAACGAAGACACAACCTAATTGTCTGAATGTCATACATAAGGTATCTGGTTACTCCTTGTCATGCGAGTTGCGAGACATAGCGCTGGCTTCTCTCCAAGCTGGCTGATGCTACATCTTGGTGCTCCCTAGTGCGTTACGTCATACATACCTCTCATTACAGCACTCTTATCACGTTCAGTTATTAGCAGCTACAAGAATAATTAATAATATATAAGTTTAATGACAGTATTGATTGACGTAAGAAAAAAATGCAAAAAATCTTTCACGTGGAAACACAACACATGAAACATTCAACATAAAACGTGGTAGAGCCAAGCTGCAGCTATATTATGGTTAACAAGATTGGGTCTACAAGACCGGGGAAGGGCCACGCTCTCACATACCACTTAGCCTACTTCTTCTTAAAAGGCCGGCAACGCATCTGCAATTCCCCTGGTATTGCAGTTGTTCATGGGCGGCGGTAGGCACTGACCATCAGGTTAGCCGCATGCTCGTTTGCCCCCTCTCCTATAAAAAATAATACCAGCGTAAAATAGCACATATAGCTTAATGGTGACCGGTGAACCGGTGACCCCTATTACTGATAACGAGGCATTTTATTTTGTAATGCTCAGGGCTAACAACGCGTCTACATTTATTGATCGTGTTTAGATGTATGTAAGTGTTTATAGGCTACAGTATGCACCGTCAAGTGGACTTTGTGCTCGTTTCGTTTGGTTCGAAAAACGAAACCACAATGTCAGTAATTAATTATTAACATAATGGTACCTAAGCAGATACCTAAGCAGAAAAGATACCTTAAGCATTTGAAGGTACAGTATAAGCTGTGAGAAATTTTATCTTAGTATTCTATTCGTCTGTTACATTTACATTAGTAATAATTATATAGTACATTTTTAAAATTAATATATGTTTAACGGAGCGTTAAACAGATTTTAAGAGAAATGTTAATTCTTAAATAATGAATTAAATAATGAAACTGCGCTAGTCGTTTATTATTTAATACTAACGTAGTAAGGTGATTATTCCACCGTTTAATTATGCACGTCCAAAACTAGAAGCATGATTCTGACTTGTCTTGTCATTATCTAAGCGTCTATGTTAACATAATTGTCTATTATCGATATAGTTATATAAGTTATATTTCTACTTATTATTTACCGACATGTTTTATTATGTGATATATGAATTTGATTTTTATTTATTTTTCCTGTTTGTGCTTATATTATGTTTTTTTTTTCCTTTTCCTTTCTTTATGTAATAAGTACATTAGGTTCATTATGAGTTATCAGAAAGTGACCATATTCACCGGATGACCATATTCCCTCACGTATTATAGTAGTAAAGCACCGGCATAAGAGTTTTAAAAAAACCTAGTGACCCTTATAGATAAATTTTTCCACCCTAGTTCTTACTTAAATCTCCGTGCATTTTACCAAAACCTAGACACACGGCAGTATGTCAGTCAAGCTTAGAAAAGATAAAGGGCGATGCACTGGCAGTATGTATTATTTATATAATTTACGAGAGTGAGTACATGCACACTAGTTTCTTACTGTTCTACATTTATTATTCTTAATGATATTTATTCAGTGTTGCACGATCTATACACCAAAATGTTGTGAAATTGTAAAAAAGTATAAAAATAAAATACTCCTATATTTTCCTCAATAAAAATAACAATTGTAAAAGGCACTTAATAAATAGGCTCTCTTAACGAACTGACGCACTTTAGATGACCGTTTGTTTATTTGAAATGCCCTTTGTACAATTTCACAATAACATTTATTTTATTATTCATTTCCTTTCTTCTTTTAAAGGGATATCAATGGATATACTTTTTTGCACGCTTCATAACGAGGAGCGTTATCAGGTAGCGCTTTACTCTCGACACGTCAAGGTCAAGCAATTTTGTGTTTTTAAAATGTCTCTATCATAATCATATTGCACTTATACGGTAATATGTGTAGCCATATATCAAGAAAACACTAATTAATCCATCTTATATTTTCTAAAAAATAATTTTATGTTGCTAATTTGAAAAAAAAATTACGTGGACGTCCGGATGTTGATTTTGTATATGGTCACGATAACTCCCGAAAAAACAGACGTATCGAGACCGGGTTTATTTGTTAGCTTCAGAATTACATCAACTGGTTCCCTATTACATATCAATAGCCCAGAACGCGTAGTTTGTTAATAAAATGATTTTCAACTTTTATAACTTTTATTGATATTAAAAATTTAAAGGCGCTTTCATTTTTTTTTATCTTGCTGTACAAAGGATAAATGTACCATACAGCTTATATCGCATTTATACTTTGTGTAATAGATTTATTTTGGTAAACATTATTAATTTTTATCTCTCTAGGTGACACTACCTGTAGTAAGTAGTAAGTAAATAATATTTTCTAACGTGGTAGAGCTATATTAGTAGTATAGTTGTAGCATGGGTCGGCTCGACCGGGGAAGGACCACGCTCTCACAGAAAACCAGCGTAAAATAGCAGCTTAACGGTGCTGTGTTTCGTATGGTGAGCGTAGAGAACCGGATACCCTTTTTACTGGCAAAGAGGCATTCCATCTTAGTCCTCACTGGTGACAACGCATCTGCATCTTGAGTCTTTATTGAGGATAGATGTAGATGTCTATGGGTCACAGTAACCACTTACCACCAGGTGGAATGTGTGCTCGTTTGTCACCCTATCCCATAAAAAAAAAAAAATTAAAAGTCAGGAATACAATTTTTTTTTTCATCGAAATAAAATGAAACGCTCATGAGGCGTGCACTTTTAGATTTTCCAAACTATTTTTAAATAAAATCAGATGATACTTTTTATATGTAACAAAAAAGTAAGTAAAGCTTTTTCAGATTATTTGTTTGGCTTCAAAAGTAAGTTACACGTGCACTGACTTTACATGGCTTATTTTTTCCCTCCCCTTTTCACTATCTAACAACTAGCGATTCCTTACAACTTTGTAGACGATATAACACGAAGCAAATTGCTTAGTTGTTTGTAATGCGTACCCATAGCAAAGTAATAGAATAATTCAGGCGATGTGGTTTCTACAGACGGAGTTTGTATTTTAAAATACGTAAATAAGGTTACATTAAAAATGTCTGAAACATTTATCTGCACTATACGGCTGTCTCCGACTAAATTACTTAAAAACCATTAAAATAAATTTATATAATATTAATACTTGCAGTTTTTGATAAATAAATCCTAAAAGTTGTTGAAAACCAGATAATCTAAAATCTAATCTGTAGAAAAATTTCTGTCTTCATTCCAACAAACGCGATAACGACTTAAAATGCTTAATCCCTTCCGCCTCTTTACCCTTCTAACCTTTTACATTAAGTACTATATAGTAAATATGTATAACAAACGCCGGCCATCTTGGATAGCGTTCGGAGTTGTTTATCATATATTTTAATGCGGACTTATCACATTAAAAAAAAGATATATATTGTAAACTCATCAGTCATCTAATGGACTTTATTCGTTTAATATTATTTTATCGATTTAAATGATTGTAGTTTAGTGGATTCAATTATTTTAAGTTATTAAGTTCAGACAGCCTTTTTATATCTGCTACAAAAAAGGTAATAATTATATTTTTAGTGGATCCATGGTGTCAGTCAAAAGTAAATACGTTTTTACGTGGTAAAGTCACGCTGCGCTAACTCTATTTTGGCAGCAGTATAAACATGTCGCCCCGAATGGGAAAGGACTAGAAAAATATCAGCACAAAGTTAGAATTTCACATATTGATTGAAGAATTTCATCTTAGTTCTTAGAGGTGACAATGTATCTATATATTGATTCAATAATTGACCGCATCCAGCGCAGAGTGGCTGGAATTGCCGACGACAGAGTTCTCGATTCACAGGCGCTGCGAGATGTTGCGTCTCTTTGTATTTTCTATCGCATTTACCACAGTGAGTGCTCAAAGGAATTGTTCGAATTAATTCCAGCTGCCAAATTTCACCAACGCACAATGCGACAAAAAGTTACCATCCACATCATCTGGATGCTTGGCGGTCAACTACGAGTACTGTGCGATTTACTAAGTTTACTAAGTTTTCTCACTTGTACGACTTGTTTGTAGAATTGTTTACCACCGGCGCATTTTGTGGACCGATACGACTTAGAGACCTTTAAAAAAAACGAGCTCTACTCATATTTAAAAGGCCGGCAACGAACCTGCAATTTCCATGGGGTTTATTGGTGTTGGTCAACAATTACCATCAGGTGATCCGTATGGTCATTTGCCTCCTTTTCTATAAAAAATTCCTAATCGAAGATAGAGTCAGCATCCAATTACCATCACTTGAACTGTTTACGGGTTCATCGCCTTATTTCTATAAGAAATAGACACAATAGTCTCTTGCAGTAAGAAATTTCCCCGTTTGCGTCTCAGTAACATAAAAGACAATGTCTGAAATATTTTATCCAACGCCGCATTCTCCGAAGATATCAGATCCGTTTCGGCTACGGCTTTCAATGGTTTTATTCTCTGGGGGTATCCGTTAGACGGTCATTAGAGAGGCTGGTGCGGGCCTTCATAGCTTTAACCGCGAATATTCGATAGAAACAATGGGTATAGATTTTATCCGTCTATTTCCCTGCCAGACGTATATATAGTACAAGAATTATTGTATAAGACAAATTTAAATAACATCCTTTAAAGAGTTAAAATGCAGGGAAGAGACGTACTCTCATTTTTGAGGGGGTTACGGATTATAGCTTCAACGTGTGTGGTCGGACTTTACATGCCCGCTAAAGTATGTTATTTCTGCGACTATTCTAGCGGTTTAGCGGTATAATAGAATTCACCATCGTAATCGTGGTGTAGGTATCGTAAGAATCGTTTAAGTTCTTTTCGGAAGATTCTGTGGCTAGATCGGTGACGAAAACAGGGTTAAGTATGGGCGACGGTATATAATAGTGTTTGTGTGGTAGTACCACAAAACCACTCCTTTGTGGATCAGGTCCATGTTTAGAAGTGGAATGTCGACTTGATGAAAATGATGATGCTAATAGTTCACAAAACAAATTATAAATTATTTGATTCCAATTTTTTAATATTTGTGTACTGTAGTGACAAACTAACAGTCCACTTGATGGTAAGAGGCCACAACAGCCCATACACACCTGCAGCTAACTTCAAGCAAATAAGGCTGCTTATGAGTTGTCGCCTCTGAGAACTAAGATGGAATGCCTCACAACCTGTAATTATACTGGCTCTATATACCTACCCATTAGTCATGAACACAGCAGTGTAATCACTACTAGAAGGCAATAAAAATATCTAGGAGGGATGTACCTGCCTAGACGTATTCCTTACAAATAATTTAAAATTAAACATTTTGTACAACCGACTTCAATATAAATTATTAAGAATAACTCAAAAAACTATTGGTCAGACCTTGATCAAATTTATATGGGACCACATGCGTAGCACCAGCTATCAAATAAAAAAAGAATCATCGAAATCGGTTCAGCCACTAAAAAGTTATGAGGTAACTCACTAAAAAAAACATACAGTCGAATTGAGTACGGTCTCCTTTTTGAAGTCGGTAGAAAATACGTTAAATTACTTTTATTCAATGTTTTAAAAATAAAAACAAAAATATAGTTTTGCAAAATGTCCTACTAAAGTAAGAAAAATATTTAAAAAAAATTAATAAGTGGGAAGAGAATGAATGACCTTACGTGTACTTTTTACCACCAAGAAGTATAAAATATACACCGTGTTTTATTTTTAACCCACTTCAAAAAAGAAGAGGTACCAATTCGAATTTTTTTTAGTCGGTAGAAATAGAGTGGATCTAGTGTACCTAGTAAAATTAAAGTTAACTAAAGTTATTCTTCAATCCCAAGCACGTGGTAATTCAGCATTTAAAATTACAATAAATTTAGGTATTGCCGGCGGGGAGCAACTCACTACAAAATATACTCCTTTCCGTACCCGACAGGAAAAGGCCAGGCGATCGCAGATTGTTTCAGATGTTTTATTATGTAGAATCACATCAGTATATTAATCATCCAGAACACGAAGGAGTCGAGTTCAGTTTAACATGTAGTCGGACGATGCAGCGACTAGTTACAATTAAAACAACCAATTTAAAAACCACCGAAACAGAATAATTTTATACGTGGTAGAGCCATGCTGCAGCTATATTATGGTTGTAGCACGAATGGGTCGGCTCGACCGGGAAAGGACCATGCTCTCACAGAATACCAGCGTAAAATGCTGGAAACGAGGCATTACATCTTAATCCTCACGGGTGACAACGCATCTGCATTTTCATTCGTAATCGAAGATATATGTAGATGTCCATGGGCCACAGCAAGCACTTACCATCAGTTGGACTGTGTGCTAGCTTGTCACCCTTATCCTATAAAAGAAAAAGAAAGACCTGATGAACTTCAAATGGCTGAACAAATTTTCTTGAAACATCGCTGAGAATACTCTCGATTAGAACACCTTTCAAACGAAAAAACTTCGAAATCAAAATCGGTTGTTCGTTCAGGAGTTATGATGCCACAGACAGACAGAGACATGCACACATACACATAACACAGACACACACTACAAACTTATGAAACCACTCTGTTTTCATCAGGGGTTCAAAAACTATTCCTTATTATTCTAACTCAAACACGTGACTAAAGTATACGAGTCTCTGAGAGATGACTACATATTTGTGCCATTTGCTGTAGAGGCTATCGGTCCGTGGAGTCAACGTGCGGTGAAGTTCCTAAAGGAACTTTTCTTTATTATAGTTTTTAATATTGTATATAATTTAATATTGTATATAATATGAATGTTACTAAAGTATTACATTTTTATTGAACTGCGACTACTAGAAACAACTTAATGTAATACCAGCAATTTTCATTCATCCCTTACAGCCACTACTAACATGGCACTCTCCATAGATCGTCTCATGAGGGTTGACTTTGAGAGAATGCCAAAAGGCATTAAGTCCGCCTATGTAATCCTTTTATTAAGGTGCACAATAAAGTGTAAATAAATAAATATATGCCATAGTTGACATACTTAAGAAGCGCGCAGTCATCTCCCGGTGTATTCCCGTAAGCAATTTTCCTTTACTTTAAACCCATAGACTTAATATATACAAATTGTAACTTATATATCTCAACGATACCTGTACTTAAATTAACTACTATACATTGATCTATACTTGTAATGGCGCTTCTGTCAACAAAACGACTCTAACAAATGTCATTAAATTAGCAAATAAAACAACGTTTCACCTCTCGAATTTTTAATTAAATTAAAATGTTCGGTCTTACCTCTACACTGGCATTTGTCTAAGGACGAAATGCCGCGTAACAAAGAGCCCTCAGTCTGATTAAATTTCCGCCAGCGTCCACTCCAGCCCTAAAATGCCCTTTATTACCCCGTTACAAAGGTCTCAACTGTTGTAGCACTAGAATATTACAATCCCCGTCTCATTAATTTCCTTCTCGGTTCACTATTGTCCACTTTGCGAGTGCTTAAAAAGCTTCATACAATATTCGCTCGAGAACGAATGAAGCATTGTTCCATCTAATTGTATAATATTATCAAGAAAGAAGCTCTCTCATAAAGTTCATAGCAAAAAATAAAAGTAAATAATGAATTTCCTGCATTGAAGACAATTTTTAAGATGGGTTTTTCAGTTCTCATTTAGACAAACTCCTATAAGCAGTACGAAATCTGAAAAATGTATTAAAAAAAACATCTCCTTTTATTTTAGTACATAAAAGTACTCCGTACCGAAATCGGGTCACAACGGTCAGTCTCAACGAACACTGGCCATCTGAGCAAGGCCGGATTATAGTGCACGAGTGAGTGCGCAAACACAGGTACACTCTCTATTCCCTCACACTCATACGGTAACACTCAAGACGGAAATTTGAGACGACCAGAAAGATTGGCACATGGTCCTCAGTTTGAGCCGAACCATTCGTGCCACAAGCATAATATAGCTGCAGCGTGGCTCTAAATGTCCAAAAATAAGGATTGTAAAAGCTAAGCTTAAACTTTGTCATTTAACGACTGTGTCACTTTATATAATATAATCTTATAAATAGTGTTAAACCTCCCAATTTGGAGAGCTAACACAAAAAAAACTAAGACGTCATTGCACTATATTCTCTTGCAATTTTTAAAGCGTCAGTAGCCTACTGTCGTGAACCATTTCTAACACAAGCATTTTAAGCTTACCAGAAGCGGTTAAAGGGAATATTAGTAATGTTTATTAATAGCATTACTAGTATTTAAAAAAAAATGTATATATATATAAAAGCAATGTTAACTCTCAAAAAGAGTTTCAAATTGATTCGAGGCTCAATTTCCCAGCTCGTCTATAGCTATGTTAATACATCATATGTTCTATTCCTGTCCTTGTTTTATAGACACATCACAAAGTGACGGACAGATATAACAATGTTGCCTTTAGCAACTTATTTGTAAGGGGAAAATTTAAAAGACGTTTGGAAGGAGGTTGACAGGAGACTTATTACGTATTCTTTGAGGGCGCCTTTCGCCTTGACAGTCGAATGCCGTGCGACCCCAACGAATCCCTCATCAAAGTGTAAACACGTAAAAATAGTTAAAAACAGTTTTACTTTCGTTAGGAAGATTAAGATTGGAAGTTGATTATTTTATTTAGAACCATAAACAAGTTTAAAATCATTTTAACATAAGAAAACTAAATAAAAATAATTTTATGTATTTAAATATTATTAATGTTACGAGTAACTAGCTGCACAAAATACTGCTGTTATTAATATGGTATGTACTAAGAATATGTAACAAGGAACCACCTTAAAACGAATGGATTCTATCGTAGTTTTAAAAAATGAACGTATCCGACCTAAAAAACAAGCTTAATCTCCACTGTCTTAACTCTGCAAAGAAACGCAGTGTATTTGTCTAGTGTACTAATTATAGTCCAGTGGGACAGTAACCCGACACAACTAGAGAGAGATCATGTGCAGGACCAACGGTTTTACGTGTCTTCTGAGGTGTAAAACCGCCAATTTCCTGATTCAGTGATAATACAAAAATGTTTTTTGATGGAAAACCCAAAACCTGATCTTGGCGTGACACGGTGTTTGAATTCGGCACCCGTAATTTCATAATATCTTATACACAATCTAAAACACCCATACCGGCAAAGGTGAGCAGTTTTAAAGGTGAATAACGTCTGTTATTTCGGTAAATAATTAAATATGATACAGGCCTATGTCCAACCGTGGACTATTAAAGGCTGATAAAGAAGAATTTTACGGTTGATTTATTTCTGGAAATCATTAAAAACCGGCCATGTGCGAGTCGGGTCTCACTCGTAAGGGTGACATACATATTATACTGCCTAATACACTTACTTAATGACTTATCGTTTCTGAGTTAGACATCGCAACAACTCTTGAAATAAAAAAAGTTCGCTTGTAACCTTAAAAAAAATAAAAAATAAGAAAAATCAAACTTCATCAACAAAATAATATTAGCACCTGTACTTAAAAATTAAGCACACACTCTACATTTTAACACACTTTTATTAGCGTCGCGTGTATCTACTCGTATCTACCTATCTGTGTAACGGAATATTTTGTATGAATATACTTTTCACTAACTTGTAGACGGCTGAAAGATTTAAAAATTTACACTATCAAGGACAGATGACACTACAATAATTTAATAATTTTATCCTAGTATCCTGATCTGGATCACCGGGATAAAATAATCAGGATCATCACAGCTCTTGATCAATGCGTGTTTGTTCAAGGTTTTTTTTAAACGCTTATATTATTTTTTGGGTTGAAACACTCTCATATCAGATACATACAAAAACGTAGGAAATAGGTTTGATCGAGTTTAATTTTTATACTTTGGGCGCACAATACGTAGTAGGTCGTTAAGTCCACAGTCAAACATCTTTATCTATACAAATAAATAAAATTGAAGTGTCCGTTTGTAATGTCGAAATAACAGCTTTATACTATATGTTAGCATATACGCTACTTATAACAAAAACACGATTTTTAAATTATTTTTCTGTCTGTCTGTTTGTTTCAGCTAATCTCCGAAATGACTGAACTGATTTTGATCGGACTTTCACTAGCAGATAGCTGATGTTATAAGAAGTAACTTAGGCTACTTTTATTTTAGAAAAAGGATTAGGGGTCCCGCGCAAAAAATTAAAACCCATGAAATCTAATCGTAATAAATTACGCGCGGGCGAAGTCGCGGGGAACAGCTAGTCTACAATAAAAAAAATTACTTTAATTTAGGTATTGCAAAGCGTACTTGAAATAGCGATGTCACAAAATGGGTGAGACATTGTTGTTCATCAATGAGAGCACATCGTCCAATTTGTCCAATTAGTTAGCAATAATT
The DNA here is from genome assembly GCA_963668995.1 of Parnassius mnemosyne. NCBI lineage: Eukaryota > Metazoa > Arthropoda > Insecta > Lepidoptera > Papilionidae > Parnassius > Parnassius mnemosyne. The sequence continues at coordinate 31,205,244 of CAVLGL010000057.1, read as the reverse complement.
CGTACACATTTAATGACGTTGCGCCTGTAAATTTTTGCTTTAAATGTTCAAAGCATTTTTATCGTAACAGCTATCGATTTCCAATAAAACGTTACATATAAATCAAGTTATGTTCTGCAATATTTACAAACAACAATATATAACTAAATTTATTTATGATCGCGTTTAATGTGTTGTGATTTCATTAATTATCCATTGTTGAACTAACAACCGCGACAACCAAGGTTTTTAAGCATTACATTGTGAATTATGATTGTATGGCCGAATACAATACTATGTAATATCATATATTAATATGTAATTCGTGAGAGAGTCGTGATAGCTCAAGGGCTTAGCGCTCGCTGTAAATTTCACAGTATGCAAACAACCCGGGTTTGATCCTCGCCAGCACGAATGAAATTGTTAATTACAATTTTAAGTGCTGACTTACGTGCTTGGCGGTGAAGAAATACATCGTGAGGAAACCTGAATCTCTGAGAAATAAAAAGTAAATATTTCGAAGACAACACGTGTAGTCCACCAACACACATTGGGGCTGCGCGGCGGTCGCTTGCCCTAAAACCCTCTCAGAAGTAAGAGGAGGCCTGCCCCAGCAGTGGGACATATATAGGCTGAAAACCTACTTTTTACTATATGTACTTAATTATAATACGTTACTTTAATAAACGCAAAGTGAAGTAGCAGTCTTCATACGTTGCACTGCTGCATAGACTTGCTCTCATTTATGTTATTTTGAAATTAAAAATTTTGTACAGGCGACTTCATTATAAATTATTAAGAATAACTCAAAAACTATTGGTCTGACCTTGATCAAATTCATATGGGATCACATGAGAAGCACCAACTTTCAAATAAAAAAAGAATCATCGAAATCGGTTCACCCAGTAAAAAGTTATGAGGTAACATCATGAATGGGTAACATATATAAAAAAACATACAGTCGGCAGAAAAGGATATGAAACAGGAATGAGTACACCGCCATCTCTCGAAATATTTAGTGAAACATTTTAAGCATTTGCATATGTAATAAACCCTAGCGTCGAAGAGTTATATACAGCCAACTGGATATCATATGGCATATAGGAGTTTATGAATAGAAAAATTATTTACACGTTTATTATATTTTTGTTATATGAGGACCTTTCATGTGTATGTGTATGTGACATGTTAAATAGTCGTATGCTTAATATTTACCTTTGTTTCAGCTGATAACGTAGAGTTCATTGACTTGAGATCTTTTAATAAACTTCATTTTATCCAACTCATAAAAAGATTTGACTTTTTTCTTGCTTTCCATGTAAAGTTATTTATACGATATTTAAACCAGTTAAAAAAATTAACACAAAATTAACATATTTTGATATTGCAAAAATACTAAAATGCAACTCAATTTTAAGATGCCGTTCAGTCTCGTGCTGTCTCTATCGTTTTAAGTCAAAGTGACTGTGACACCACGAGACTTAATCGATCTTAAAATTGAGAAGCGTTTGAGTACTTGGCCATTAAACTGTTATTATTGAACACTTATCGCCACTAAACACTTAAAATTTTACTGAAAAATAACTTGAATAACAATAAACATACTAAACGATAGCTATAATCCAAAACGATTCAGTTAAATCTAAGAAAATAGTAGATTTTATTGAGCCGCTTATTTTGACACAAGACTCCAGCCCAAAAAGTGAGGTACAGATAGTACGCATTGAATAAACGAAAATTATGCTTGCGATTTAGTGTAGGTTTTGTTTGTTTATAACATCAATATAAAGGCATTTATATTATTTAAAAGCAGATTATTTTGCGAAACTATTTATTCATTTTAGATCCGAAATTGAATCGTAATAAGTGACGATGGTACGGCTTCAAGAGGTATTGTAGCGCCACAAAGTACCCACAAAGAAACAGGCACTAGCTTCTGCAAATCTACGTGTCGATTAATTATATTATTAAAACAAAAGCACTAAACGCTAGTAAAACAAAAATCTATTAGACAAGGTTAGTTGCATTAGCATGCATCTAACCTTACATAATAGATTTAATGAGACTTTGTCGCATCATCTAAGTACTAAGCTATGTGAACCATCATGAAATCCAATAGTAAGTGCATGTTGTAGCCCCTAGACATCTACATCTATCCTCTATTAAGAATCAAAATGTAGATGCGTTGCGACCACTGAAGACTAAGATGAAATGTTGCGTTTCTAGTAAAAAGTATGTAAAAACAATCTAAAAGCCAAACAGGTGCGGAAATTCTGCAAATTTTTATACAAGTATAAGTGCCGGATGCTTTCTGATGGATTTAAAATCAAAATTCGGATGCGTTGCCAGCCTTAACTGGAGAGTTATTACTTTTAAAAGATATTACTCTTTATTGTTCAAGTCAAACTGGAATAAAAGCGTCAAAACGGGGAAACGTGGTAAATGCGAAGAATCATTTTAAAAATGTCTTTTTTAAAGCAGGGAAGGTAACAAATGAGCACAGAGTCAAAGCACAATATGTCATATAAAAAATTGAATAGAAAGGAGAGAACCAGGAAATACCGCGATTCCTTTGATCGCACGGTGGGGATCGTGATCACCGTGAAACAATGCCATAATATTCACGGTCCGGACCGCTCGAACATTCATAACAAACGTATTCCAATGCGTTTAAGATAAAATTAAACGGATCGTAAAATTCATAATGCACACGTCATCGATTCCAAAACGTCTGGACTGGAAACTAATGCAATAAAAGACACGCGAAACGTGAATTTCATAGAAATCGGTGCGGTTACGTGATATTTCTTCTCCGGCTTAAATAGGGCTGTGAGAAATGGATTTAGGAAAATTAAGCTCTACTGTAACATGTAGGGATTTATTATATATACTCGTATACTGTTCCAATATACACACACACACACACAAACACACACACACAAACACACACACACACACACACACACACACACACACACACACACACACACGCGCGCACGCACACACACACACACACACACACACACACAGCTGTACTAGCGTAGTACACTTTCAAAAACAAAAACGAAATACATGTCTTGAAAGTATACTCGGTTTATGCGAAATACTCTAGCTTAGTTTCCACCACGGGTAATAAAGAAATTTGGAAACTTAAGTATACTAACTCAGATAGAATTAAGAAACTATCATAATGTGTAGAAGGAGTGTATTTTTTATAAAAAAAGTAGTTTCTAAACTAGCACATTGCCCGCCTGATAGTAAGTGGATGCTATGGCTCGTAGACTTCCAGACAAGGATCGATCCCTTATGATCCCATGTCACTCCTGGGAACTACGGTATAACCAGTAAAAAGTTATCCGGTTCTCTACACTCATCATACGCAACACACCAGCATTTAGCTGCTATTTTAGGCTGGTATTCTATGAGAGCGTGGGCCTTCCCCGGTCGAGCTGGCCCATTCGTGCTACAGTTAATTTTAGCTAGCAGCATGTCTCTACGATGTAAAGCGTGTTTAACAGTGCTGACTGTTTCTCGGTCCGTTCAAAACTACTTTTGCCCGATGAAAGCATTCAAAGGTGTTTTTGACTGATTAGTTTTGATCGAAGCCTGCAGCCAAAAGCAATTTGTTATCGACCAAAACCAATTTCAGAACAAATTTGTTTTAATCAGACTAAACTTTTTCCTAAGCCCAACAGAATCAACTAGATTTCCGAGGGTTGGGGGTTGGCCCTTGAGCTAGAGGCGCACCTCAAACTACTGTCGCCGATAATTACTTTTCCAATGATCGAAATGAAAAGGTAGTTAAGCCAAAGAAAAACTAGTTATTTCTAAAATCGATTGGCAATAAATAGTACTAACAATGTATATTTTCCCGATATTATTTTTGTATGGCATGTTAAAAGTAATACTCAATTTTTACGAATAAGCATGTATATTGTTCCACTTCAGATACATGCAGTTAAGAAAATTATGCTCAAGTATTACGCAACTCTCGTACTAGCACAGTTTGCTTTCAATAAACTTGTAGCAATCGTTCACTCTATTGTTAAAAAAGAAAAACAAATAAGTAACCCTTTCTTTAAGCTGAATGTTTTTTTATTTATTTATTTATTTCGTTATATTTTTTATTTATTTAACTTCATACATGAAGTAAAGGCAGACTTAATACCTGAGTCATTCTTCACCAGTCACGCTTTAAGTGATGCAGGAACAAAAATATGAAGTAGGTTTGTTGAATATTTAAAAAAAACTATACTATAAGTCACTATAAAAATTTATAAGTAGCTACTTAACTAATACAAATGCAAACATTTCTAGGATATTGCAAATTGATAGGAGAAAAGGATGCATCTGTAAGTAACTATGTACCGAGGTGCAGCTATCACAGCTGTATATTGAGTAGATCTATACTATTGATAGTGTCTCAATTAAAACAAGTTGTGAAATTAAAAATTTTGTACAACCGTCTTCAATATAAATTATTAAGGATAACTCAAAAACTACTGATCAGACCTTGATCAAATTTACATGAGACCATATGAGAAGGACCAGTTTTCAAACAAAAAAAGATTCATCGAAATCAGTTCACCTAGAAAAAAGTTATGAGGTAACACACATAAAAAATTGTGCGTTTACTTACGCACATAGGAAGTTATACTTTTTAGTGTAACAAAACAAAAATAACTTAAAATAACTACCTTAAATATAGTTATCAGTTCCCACGAAAACTTGAGAGACAGTTGTCGCTTTGAGGTGTCAGTGTGCGCGCGCATCGTAACAACTTCATGGTGTCGTTTTTAGCTGTCGGTGTGCGCGCGAATCGTAAAAAAACCACGTGGTATGCTGCAGCTATATTAGTAGTATAGTTGTAGCACCAATGGGTCGGCTCGACCGGGGTAGGACCACACTCTCACAGAATACCAACGTAAAATAGCAGCTTAACGCTGCTGTGTTTCGTATGGTGAGTGTAGAGAATCGGAGACCCTTTTACTAGAAAAGAGGCATTCCATCCTAGTCCACACAGGTGACAACGCATCTGCATTTTGACTCGCAAACGAGAATAGATGTAGATGTCTATGGGCCACAGCAACCACTTACCATCAGGTGGACTGTGTGCTCGTTTGTCACCCTATCCTATAAAAAAAATCACTCTCATAATTTTTCCCAAATCGAATTGTTATCGTCGAAAAGTAAAAGTTAAGTTACAGTATTAAAAGTCCGTCCTCCCCTCTTTTTACAAAGAGAGGTTATGAAGCAGTTAGTCGGCCATCTCCAGTGCTTGTGGGCGGATTTCTCATATCCTCGAAATATTTTATTCCTCCGATGTGCAGATTTCGAGCTCGTGATAAACCAGCACTTAAAATTGCAATTAATAATTTCATGGACGCCGCGGGGCACGAATCCGGATTGCTCGCATACTGTATAGCCGAGCGCTCAGACCCGAGTTACCATGGTATCTAAATTTAATTATGGGTAACTCTTAATAAGTAATATCATCATCTAATCTTAATTTGATCAAGAATTAATTTGTAACATAATATGTTTTAATAATATATCTTATCACTGGAACCAATTAGCAAACGGTGTCATTTATGCCAATTATAGAAATATTTAAAATTAATACAACAATATTCATAATACAATAATAATTAACAATATTAGAATTAAACCATATTATGTATTATATAATATCATACTTAAAATAAGATTCATATTTACTAAAGTATTATTTTCTTATTATTATCGAGCATGGTCCTACTCCATAATTAAAATGAAGCCCTACGATTTAAGCAGTGTGTTTGCGAGACCAAAATGACGAAATTTTTATCCGACTTCGGTGGTTCCCAAACAAGTACAATATGTTGGCATGTTATATATTATATGTATGTCTGTTTCTATGTTCGCCCGTTAATTAGCCGTCGAATGCTATATGTTACATGACGCCATCATTAAAGCCCTTCAAAATTTCACAGCTAAACATAGGCCAGGGAGGCCAAGGACGCCACAAACTATAAAATAAATGACGGATATGAACTATCAAAAATACTAATACTAACTTAAAAATAATAGTAAACAAATCGAATAGCCTGTATCATTTGGAGCGCTGTGTACATTTCAAATGATGCCGGAACCATGCTCAACTTCATGACATGCACTCATACAAACATCTATCGTTTTTCTCTCTATTGGATTCACTGCTGGACGCACACATATGCACCTAAAACCATGTTATTGGTTGCAAATGATTTTAGATGCATATGTGTTCGTGATGTTCGTTCGTTCGTAAATGTTCTTTCTTTTGGCTTAGTTTTCGTGTCTTTCTTCCTTCGTTATTCTGAGCTTCTTTCTGATTGACATGACAGGTTTTAATGTGCTAATTCCCAATATTATGTTAGATACATATATGTGAGTTGTGCATGTAATAAAATGTATTCTATACAAAATTATTGCGAATTGTTTATGGCTAAATTACAAGGTTTATTTTGGAAGCATTACGGAATTTTGAGACGTTTCTATATTAGCCTTCAAAATGAAACACAAATATTAAAATACAGCTGTTTAAGCTTAAAATAACAGAAGTTCGTTTTTAGAGTTCCGTAACCAAAGGGTGACCAACGGGACCCTAATACTAAGCTTCTGCTGTCCGTCCGTCCATCCGTCTGTCAGTGGGCTGTATCTCATGATCAGTAATAGGTAGACCAGTTGAAATTTTCACAAAATGTGTATTTCTATTGCCACTATAACAACAAATAATAAAAATAAAAATTTATTCAAAATTAAAGGAGGCTCTTCTACTAAAAACCTGTTTTTGTTTTGCTTTTATGGCTCGATCTTAATAATGGCAACAAATAGATGCTTCAAATGCTCTCAAAGTTTCTATTGCTATATATTCGCTAAAAATATAAAAAAATAAAATTATATTTAAAAAATACCTACCTATTAAATCATTTACGATGGTACGGAACCCTTCATGCACAAGTCCGATTCGCACTTGACCGGTTTTTTAAATCGTTCATTTATACGTATTTTTAAATTAAATATTAGGTGTTTGTTTCTGTCTAAGAACCTATTTTGGTGGGTTCTATTTACTTATTATCTTTATTTTTATAATACTCGTATAACCATTCTAATATAAGCCAGGAAAAAACAAAAGAACAGGCATCCTATGTATTGTTAGAAATATAAGAGACGTAGAATAACAATCTACTATGAGGCATTCCATTAGTCATCAGATGTGAAATGCAGCTGTTGCCTTCCTTTTCCTACTTTTATTGTTTGCTGCAGATTTTCATTGATCGCAACGGCTTCAGATAAAACTGCCACACAGCTTATTTGTCATTTTTAATATATAAAAAGCCGGAAGGTCGCCAACCCTAGAGGCAGTGAATAAACGAGTCGACGCACAGAGCTCTGAGTGACGTTAATGGTCAACGCTTCCGAAACACGGGAACAAAGACCGCATTATTATCCGTTATATATATACCATTCTATGAACGTTACCTTGGTAGTAAAATCTTTTGTTAATGCGTGGTACACAACGTCTTCATAAATTTCAGTTCTTAGTATTCAGTGCCTTATTTATTTAGACACTAGCAGTGCACACATTATTATATGTTTATTGAAAGTAGGCTTTATCTAGGGACTGGTGTGTGTACTATTGTAGGTGACACAGCACTACAAAGTATTATAAAAATTAAGACAGGGCAAAGTTAAAATAGCTTATAAAGAAATATCTTAAAAACGTACCTGAAGATAATATATAATAGACAATAAAAGCATGCATATATACAAGCAACATTTGTTAAGAGACTAGATATTACTAGATATTAGGTTAGACATTTATAATAGCGATCTGTGACATTTTTCCTATATATAGGGTAATTGTCATGGAAATTATCAACAGAAAAAAGGGGTCTTTCCTCATGATAACGCCAGACCACACACATCTTTGGTCATTAAGCAAAAATTGAGAGAGCTTGGTTAGGAAGTCTTAATGCATCCACCATACATAGTCCTGATTTTGCACCCTCAGATTTTCACCTACTTCGGTCTCTTCAGAATACTTTGGGTAGTGATAGGTTAACATCAAGAGAGGACTGTCAAAACTACTTGTCGCATTTTTTTGATCAATAATCCCAAGATTTTTACAGCAACGGGATTAGGGCCCTACCTACAGATGGCAACAAGTTATCGAACAAAATAGCACATATATATTATAATTAAACGTAATTAAATTTTTAAGAAAAAATGTCTTGAATTTGTATATAAAATACGATGAAACTTTTCCATTTAAGGTCATTTATAAGCTGGTATACAGTTGGAAGAAGGTAGTAGGAATAAAAGAACGGTGCTAAATTTATTACAACTTAAATGAACCTTAAGAGCTAACTACGATAACTATTTATAACTAAAGACCCGCCCGGCTACGGGGCGCAGTGACTTAGCAATGAGTTGCTGCGCTGGGGGCCACGGGTTCGAATCCCGCATGGAGCAAGTATTTGTATGGCCTACAAATAATTGCTCCGGGTCTGGATGTTTGTCCTTGTGCAATTTGTGTTTGTAAACGGCTTCCACGATACAGAAGAAAATCCTAGTGTGAGGTTAACGTTTTTTATAAAAAGAAGAAAAAAATTATATATCAATTTTCCCATTTTACAAAATTTCCAAGTATTTAGGTTAAAATATAGCTATAATCACTCCTGGCATGGCTTTCTATCTGTTCGTGAAGTTTTATCACATTCGGTTTAGCCATTACGAAAATTTGCCCGGACAAACAGACTGACTTCATGTCACTACGTGCTGGGCGGTAAAGGATAACCTGCATGTCTGAGAAATTAAAAAAAGAAATATTACGTAACATGTGAAGTCCGCAAACGGCGGACGATTCCTTGCCCTAAAACCTAAAAAATGAGAGTCTTGAACCCCTATATAACTTTAACTTTATACAATTCAATACAACTGAACTAAATGAAAATGTTGCTAACAAATTCTCCAAAAGCTTTATAACATTACAAATTAACCTTACAATAATTTAAAAAAACAAAGTTACTATGCACAACTTCATGAATAAAATTCATTAGTCAACTATTGCTTAACTGCATCTATTTAAATGCGATGTGATTTGGAAGGCGTCCATAGCTGAACATCTAATGCCCGCTAGCGCCATTACGACTCACCAGTTTAATGTGATACGACTAGCTCTTTTAATGCATCGAAAATTTCCGGTTCAAGCATCGCCGACTATAAAACACGAGAGGTCTTGACAACCTGGACGGGAACCTGCGAGGGCCGTGATGAGCCAACTCGCAGTTACGTGCCTCAATGGCTGGCTGTTAAGCTCGAAACGAGGGCTTATAGTTAAGAAAAAAAAAAACGGGGAGAAGATAAAACAGGGCGAGGCAGTATGAAAAGAAATATGTCCGCTTGATTCGATAACAGCTGCTGATGGGTCTTCGCTTAATTTTTATCCGATAATCCCTTAAATCCCCTTTAATGACCTTAGTCTTGGTCGTTATAGTAGTAAATATGTAAATGCAAAACTGTTTATGAAATAGCTTGAAACGAGCCACCAATTATACAAATTATCAATTATCTAAAGCAGCTTGTAAATTATAATTATAATTGATATAGTTTTTTTTTTTTAACAAACAACCTTTTTTTAACAAAAACCTTGGTTGGTTTTTACACGAATTTGAAGTCGATGAGTGCAAAAAAACTACTTGTATGAAATCTCTGAATGAATTCTTTGCTAATGCCACGATATGTTGCACCAATAATTAGTAAAAAAGAACTATTATTACAGATTTGATCGCGATTAATTTTAAGTTATTGTTTCCGACGTTTCGAGTGCTTTCCGACGTTATGGTCTCCTGATTAAGATGTTTAACGTTCTGTTAAAGTCAAATTCAAAATATATTTATTCTAAATTTGCCTTTAAAATGCACTTTGTGGAAAGCTTGAAAGCTAGGCATTGATTTAACAAGTTGGAGACCTGGGAGATGTTTCACGTCAGCTATAATGTTCTTGATTGCATCGTTGGAATAGTGGTTGTAGTAGTGCGACGGCTTATTATGACATCCCGGGTTCGAATCCCGGGTCGGGCCAAAAAATCAGTTATTGAGTTTTTGCATCAAGAAATTCTCAGTAGCTGCCCGGTGTCGGGAAGTTGGCGGTGTCTCACACCCGTGCCTCGGAAAGCACGTAAAGCCGTTGGTCCTGCGCCTGATCTCTCTCCGGTCGTGTCGGTTTATCGTTCCATCAGACTATGAGAGTGAGGGAATAGAGAGTGCACCTGTGCTTGCGCATACACTTGGGCACTATAATCCTGTCCTGCGCCGATGGCTAGTCTCCGTTGAGACTGGCCGTCGTGCCCGAAATTCAGTCTGGAGGACATTATGTTCTTGAACGTCTAAAATTAAAAATAAATTAAAATTAAATGTCATATAATCCGTAAAATTAGTTTCGTTAAATTTGTAGTACTCGAGATTCGCGTATATAATTAATAAATCAGGGTTTTATTTATATTTTTGGTATTATCTCTACAAGGCGCATACACATAATATACTTAAAATGTAAATAGTATTATCGAAATATTATTTCGTTGTATAAAATCTCTAATCGCGAAAATAAAACTTGCACGACGCATTTAGTACATATTAAATTGTAAGCATTTCAAGCGCTCAATAGATTCATGTTATCATTACGAAGGATCCGTGCCACTCGACATCGTTAGCACTTAATGAACTTTTTTTAAAGCCACATAGTGCCGAGTAAAAGGTTACAAAAGACTTATTAGGAACGCTACTAATGAATGAAATCCATAATGAGTCGAGTTTTCATAGCAGTTCTTCCAGGTGGTAGGATTTATTTTCTGCCTAAGAGACCGTCTAGTTAGCTACCCCCCCCCCCCTACCTATTTCTGTCGCCGAATAGCAGACGCATTATATTTTGGACCTCGAAGAAGACATGGAATTTGTAACCTTCTTTGAAGTTGACTGCAGGTATCCATCGACTGCAGTAACCTTTTACAACGAGATAGACTGTATGTTCGTTTGAAACTTCAATTTAATATAAAAGGAGACAGAATCCAAGAGAATCAGTAACTATACGTTCTAACAGTAAATACAGCAGTCATCATCATTACAGCCTTTCATAAGTCCACTGCGGAACATAGGCCTCCCCCAAGGAATGCCACAAAGCACGGTCCTGAGCCACCTGCATCCATCGACTTCCTCCATGTCTTACCAGGTCGTCACTCCATCTCGTGGGGGGTCGCCCTACAGTTCGCCTACCGGTACGAGGCTACCACTCAAGAACCTTTCTTGCCCATCGGTTGTCGGTTCTTCTTGCCGGTCCACTGCCACTTTAGCTTACTAATCCGTTGGGCTATGTCGGTTACTCTGGTTCTACTGCGGATATACTCATTTCTAAGTTTATCACGCAGAGAAACCCCGAGCATAGCCCTCTCCATAGCTCGCTGAGCGACCTTGAGCTTCCTCATACGGCCAGCAGTGAAGGACCACGTCTCGGATCCGTAAGTCATCAGAGGCAACACGCACTTGTTGTACAATTTCGTTTTAAGGTTTTGAGGTATGTCTGACGAGAAGATGTGTCGTAGTTTCCCGAACGCTGCCCAGCCGAGTTGAATCTGTCGATTGACCTCTCGGTCGAAGTTGGACTTACCTAGTCGGACTATTTGTCCCAGGTAAACATACTCGTCAACAAATTCGAGCTTAGTGCTCCCAACAACTAGCGGCATAGGTGTGACATGGACATTAAACATGAAATACAGCAGTAACTACACATAAATACCATTCGAGATCGCCTTTTATGAAAATTTAAATTTCAAAACTATAGTACAAGTAAGGTATCTAAGTTAGGCTATATGCCTTCCACATTTATCAAAATGATATATAAAAAAATCAAAATATATTTTTACATGTCCGAGGTAATGTTAAAATATTTTTCGATTTTCTTAAATTATTACCTAGTCATGAACAAGCCTTGTTATTTGCATTAGATTTATATAATTAAAAAAGCTTAAACATGACTTTGAAAAATTTAAACGAATTATTTTTACAGAGAAAGCTTGACAATACAAGCTCATAGTTAAACAGATAGAAAGAAAGTGGATGCTGTGGTCCATGTGGACGATACAAGCATTTCAACACTTCGATGTACTGGCAGTTAATCTGGCACCATTGAAGGGACTGTAGTACCGCCCTTATTTTGACGTATCTTTACTACTGTTTTTTTCAGCATCTTTAGACAAGAATAAATATAGAAACACTTAGCTTCCTAAGCGTAAGGCTCGAGTGGACAGGCTTCGGCAGAGTGTGTGGCGTAGCGAAGAGGCATAGAGTAGCGTTAAGAGGAAATATGGACCGAGAGACTTTTGAAAATTAGGTACATATTTGAAGAAACTATCGCTATCGCTCTGCGAGCTCTCGATGTCCGTTAAGGACATTTCTGCAGATCCGACTGAATAGCCTAAGTAAAAAAACATAATACGAGGTTTGGCTCTCTACTATTTCCTCCTCCAATATTGGATCAATTTAAAATATATTTCATAAACTGAATAAGAAGGATATACGCTGTGCACTTATGTTTTTTTTACAGCGCTCTAAATAGGCAATTTTGGGCATTGTGTAAGGATTCTAGTGCTTATAAAGATAATGTATCATCAAAAAGAAAAACATAGGAACATAGATGAAGTTGATATTTATTTTACTGTAAAAACTTATTACTATAAGTTCATAAACCAGAAAGAAAACAGGCGAGAGCGTTTGTATGGAGAAAAGACCAACCGCATTTTGAGTGGGCGCCACTTAGAACACTGTGATATAGTACCTAGTATGTATTTTTGATGGACACTAAATGCCTCTATTCGCCCCGCCGGGTATTCTTTGAAGAAGCAGGCACTGAGGTCCTATACTAATGTGTCGTAACCTTTAACAAGAGCTTACATTATATTATTATTACACACCGAAAATCCCGCCCAGTTGTACTTTCGTCTCTCATTGTCTACACTTAAGAGCTATTATTGAACTAGTGTTTAAGATAATTAAAAACCATTTATTTTAAATATTTTCTAAAAGTTCAGTTTTCGGATAAAATATGGCCTATATTACTCCTGGTATAACTCTCTATCTGTCTTAAAGTTTCGACACAATCAGATCAGTCATTGCGAAGATTAGTCCGGACAGACAGACAGACTGGCAGACAGACAGACTGGCAGACAGACAGACTGGCAGACAGACAGACTGGCAGACAGACAGACTGGGAGACAGACATTATTTATGTCTTAATAACATGCACAGTTCAATTTCATATGTATAGATGAGAAAACCTTACCGAGTTTACAGCAGTCATGACAGCATTGGTGTTGCCGCTACTAATCCCACTTCCAGCTCATTCCAGCTCATTCTGAAACAAATAAATTAAACCATTGATTAATCTTAAAACTTTTGAAAACACATAACGTAAATGAATTAACGTTTCCCAAAGACGACGAAATATTGTAATTGACGTCAATCGTAAAACAAATTAATCCAAAAGCAATTTCGTAAATGCTTCTGAAAGTGGGTCGGCCATGTTGACTTCTCGTATAGACTCTGACTCAATGCAGTCTACGACAGCTATGAAGATTCGCCTTATAGAACATGGTGAAAATTAACAAAGACTTCAATATGATAATATATACCTAAACACCAAATCTCAAGACTCAATATTGAATATAAGAATACAAACTTGCAATAAACTGCGTCTCGCGACAAATAGAATAGTCAGCGGGGCAAGCGTCCAAATCCATTAATAAAATTGAATCAGTCGGACATTCCTAAGCACACTATGTGCACGTGTGAGAATAAATAAAATTGCTAGCATTCTATTAGCCAAAAATCAGTCGCTGCATATCGAAGTCACCAAATGTCTGAGAAGAGACTATTCCAAGAACCGTCAATGGGAGATACATACTTACTGAGAATTGCTACTTTTACTAAACGTTATTCTCGTCAAACCAATGATGCTTTTCACTAAAGATATTAATTATGTATGTTGACTCGCCCGCGTCTATTTAATATTACTTCATTTGTACACTCGCCTACACAACTCATTATATCTATGAAACAATATTGCTGCTGTCCGCAAATAGATTTCAGATTTGAGTACCGATGTGCAACAACATAAACGAAATTGAGAACATAATATGTCGATATATTTCATTTTATGCATTCCAGAGCTACGTTAAAGCTGTATTATAGCTGCAGTGCAAATGGATTGGCCTAAAAAGCCTACCATTTTTTATCCATGGTTTTATAGAATACCATTGTAAAATAACAACATAATGCTGCTATGGTTGGTGATGCAAATAGATAAGTTTAGTGGTTACCAGGCATTCCATGTTCATATACAGAAGCAGCTGTATTTTGAGTGTTTATCAAGGGTAGATGTGTCTATGGGGCACACCATCCACTTACCATCAAGGTGAAATATGTGCTTCTTTGGCACCTTGTAAGAAATACACGTATAATCAATATGTTATGTTGTTGCAAATTGCTTCATTACCTGATCAGTAATAAAAAAGGTCTATGCCCAGCCGTGGGACGTATATCGGTCGTCACTTTATTTTACTATTACTTTTAATATGTAAAATATCACGGGATTCCATTTCATTTTAAGAAATATAAAGTAATTTATTGTTTTAGTATTATTAAACACTGTTTTACTTTTACGTGGGCTTTTATCCTAAATAGTTTTTTTTCAGTGTAAGCGTAGCATAAAGACTTAAAAAATCATTTGTTACAGCCTCTAAGCTGTTGCCAGCTCCTGACAACGGATGATTGATAATGTTAACTACATTATCAAAAGCTGGGGATGGCTCTATGAAATTGCTCTCAAAATTATTTTTCACACTGCACAAAAGGTGTGGATAAAACGTTATTTTTTTAAAAAAATGACCGCTTAGCGAATTCCGACGAAGTCCAAGTCAAATTACCTGATCGCTACACACTATTATTATATATTATTATATCGCGGGTCCTCTTCTATGTTTCTTTTTTTGATTCTAACCAAACGAAATACAGCAGAATTGTTCTGGTATGTCCACTACACCATATCGTCTCGTGGTTGTCGTAAAAGGCGACAGAGGGAAACAGACCAGGAGATGGGCAGGAACTAAAAATAAAAAAATGCGGTTGCCGACGCGACTGCCAGACGTGGCAATTATCCTTCCTATGAGGCAATCTATGGGTAGGCCTATGTTCAGCAGTGGATTTTGAATAAGCTGTAATGAAAGAGCGAATGAATGAATCAAAAATATTTTATTAAGACAGACAATGATCGTCTTAGAAAATATATCATAACAACTGAAAATAAAAAGAAGCGTGGCAACTATGGAAAAGCTCCCTTATAAGACAATCTATGGGAGAGGCCTATGTTTAGTAGTGGAGTTTTGATACGCTATAATGAAAGAACGAATGAATGAATGAAAAATATTTTAACAAGACAGACAATGATCATCTTAGAAAATATATCACAATAACTCAAAATAAACAAAAAGAAGCGTGGCAACTTTGGAAAAGCCCCCTTATAAGACAATCTATGGGTGAGGCCTATGTTCAGCAGTGGAGTTTTGACAGACTGTAATGAATGAATGAAAAATATTTTAATAAATAGGTACCGCAACTTCATCAAAAATGTTGCGTCACAAACGTGGAGGAGGTATAAAATACAACGAAATAAAGACAAAGCAAGTGACTTTATTAAGGCGCGCCCTTCATTTTTATCACTTTGCCTAAAAGTTTAATAAAATGGAGACACAACATAAACGCTTTAGTGAAATATTACCTTTTTATGTGCATACATTTTTTTACACTCCAAAATTCAAACTAGAAAAACATCTCAGTTCAGTAAATGTTAACAACATTAGAGACTTAAATTAAAGTAGCGAATTGAACTTATTATGGGAGAGGCATACATGTGATAGAGCCACGCTGCAACTTTAATATTATGGTTGTATCACGAATGGGCGACTCGACTCGATTACCAGCGTAAAATAGCAGCGTAATGCAGGTGTGTTTTGTATAGTGAGTGTAGAGAATCAGAGACCCTTTTTACTGGAATTGAGGCAATCCATCTTAGTCCTCAGGAGTGACATCGCATCTGCATTTTGATTCTTAATCGAGGATTGATGTAGATCTTTATGGGCCACAGCATCTACTTATCATGAGTATTCGAGACTGGTAAGATTTATTGACTTAGTTTGTCCAATAAGCCTCTTAGCACGCATTTCTAATCAAGTTAAAAATGAAAACTTTTTATTAAATTTATGATTGCTAAAAGCTTCTTGTGTACATTAAAATCCACACTGTTTCTGAAAATTAAAACCTCAGAGAAGAACCGCTGGTGCTTTAATATTTATTGAATGCTTCTTTAATGTTTTTAAATGCCACGTTTAATTTCATTTACAACTTATTGTATACTTCAATTCAATATCAAATTTAGATAAATATTTATTTATTGTCAATTTTATTAATATCTCAATAGCCAGGGGACTTGCAAGTATTTACTCTGCGTAAGGTATTTTTCCACACATCAATGTCCTAAATATATTTATCTATTTTAGAGTAGGCCTTTTTTAAATTTACAGAAATAATTATGTTAGATCATTGCATTGTGTTTAGTCTAAAGCTGCTAAGTGGAATTATGCGGCACGAGCTCATAAATGATAGCAATACTCCATGTACGAACAGCCTTGCGCTTATAGAGTATGCAGCTTCACTGCGTGTTAACGCCACACCATTGCTAGGGCACCTAACTTTCGTGCAGTTAATTTGCAACGCTCCAACGGTAATCTTCATTGTCCACTACTGAAGTTGATCGGTGTATTCCAATGATACATTTAAAAAATGTGCTAATGTAAGATTAATAATAATATAATAAGATAAGAGAGGCTCCTTTATGTGTTGAAAAAACACACTTATGTTTTGGAGATGTCAAATCTCACAAGATTGGCATCGCCCTATTCGAAGACTGGTCAGCTGTAAGAGATTCACACGCTTTATAGCTTTCGTTTTGGATTGAATTTGATACCCACTGGCCTTCAATGTATTTCAGATATACAATATGTAACAAAAACCCTGTGGTTCCCGTTAAGTACGTTATCAGGATCATTATTCAAACGTATAGAAATAACTTTTTTTTATATACTCGAACAATAATTATTTTATATTATTTAAAAAAATTGTATGCAAATTGTATGTGGTTTTATTACCTCTGCATTGTCTGGGGAGTAAGAGGATTGTCAAAGACCCCGCTTTACTTAGCTTTAGCATCGGCTAGTGTCAGTAAGAGGTAATAAAACCACATAAAATTTAAAAAAAAATATGGTCGACTTTTAAAAACAAATTATTTCTATAGGTTTGAATAATGATCCTGATAACATACTTAACGGGAACCATAGGGTTTTTGTTACATGTTGTATATCAGTAAAATATATGTTACAGTGAGGACAAACATGACCTTTTTTTTTGGAAAATATTCAATAAAATGAAATACAAATAATTGACTGATACCCCATGATCTCAAAATAACATGACACAAGATGATCTTAAAAATAAAGTCCTACTCTAGCCTCCATTACTAACCGTAAGTCGAAAGTTACAACTTTAAAAAAATATCCCATATAAGATACCTGTGTTTAATTTAAGTGAAGTTCTAAGAAAAAACGTCCTTGACAGATAGACAGACTGACACTTTGGTGATAACATAAGCGTTCAATTTACATTTAACTAGTTCTGTCAAAGAAAAACAAAATAGATCTTTATTTACCATCAACGACAAAGCGGTTTACGTTAGTTTATTTTCGGGTTTATTTTTCTGCGACAACAAAACGGCAGAAAACTCTCGCGTACCGTAAGGCAAATGGCCAAAGCCATTAATAAAATTGAATTAATGTGTCCGTATGGAACGACAATAGCCAGTTCATAGAAGAAAACGGAATTACCTTTTAGTAAACATTTATAAATTTCAATACACTGCCATAAGAAATAAGGAGAAATATGTATTGTGATTATAAACTTTTGCAAACTTATTTGTTTTTATTTTATAACTAAGAATTACCTTTTAGTAAACATTTATAAATTTCAATACACTGCCATAAGAAATAAGAAGAAATATGTATTGTGATTATAAAATTTTGCAAACTTATTTCTTTTTATTTTATAACTATATAAAGGGTAGGTCTTATGTAATATTTGATAGGTTTATTAAATGTTCTAAATTAACTAAGGTTTAAAATTAGCAGTTGTACAATTTCGGAATTTTCCAAAAACTGTTTCCGTTTTCGACGCACGCAGGCGCCACCAACATAGAAACCACATGACAGATCGAGAGACGGCGCCGCGTCAATCGCAGTCTGCTGGAGACCTGTTTATATCACGATTAAACACAGTTTTACGACTATCACCACGCTGTTTTGTTGGGTATATAAACGTTTTTTTATACTTTAATAAAAGCATTATACAATCAATTAAATTGGCGATAATTGGATGTAAGCCCAGCCCGCATCAGTGAGACATTAATACGTCAAACGACGGTCGAATTCCATCAATCTTGACGTCCTCTCTGATTTCCGCTTCTAATTAACAAATTGATACATTATGTACCGTACACAATAGAGACAGACATGCTTTAGATATTGGCTCCATAATCTCATTCTATATTGTGATTGATAAAATCTATTTTATATATCTCGACTAGTCGAATACACTAATTATATAACTATTCTTCCGACGATATGAAAGCAAGTTTATTTCAATATCGTCAAATAAATTAATAAATTGTTAGGTGGTAGGACTCCATCTTACGTATTTTGCCGTCCGCCAAATAGCAGTACTTGGACAAGTTCTCTAAAAACTGTCGACAATTGTTTTGACGTAATTCTAGTTGAAATAAATATACATTAATGGAAATTCAACCTTAAATGCATTGTCTAAAGTTGTATCCACAAAGCTAGGTACAGATTAAAAGCGCACCCAAATGTTCGAGTGGGTGCTCATTCGGTAAGGACATTTTTTGTCACTGATTTTTTGTGTATCTAATGTTTTATTAGTGATCGATACTAGCAGTTCAACCACCTATATGAATTGCATAACATTAAAGGCATAACAAACATAAAATATTTCGTCCAGCAAGAAGGAGGATATTAGAACGTAAAGCCGTTATACCAGTCTGCCTGTTAAACGGGGAACGATAACTATGAATTTCCGGCTCTGCTTATTCAGCACTGAAACCAATAAGTCAGAGGTACAATTTATTTTTGTGCAAATAATTTTTCGACTACATATGATAAGATCTTTATATTTAATTAATTTAATATCAATATTAAAAGTAAATAATAATATTTGATAAGGTTTTATTATTATTATATTATTGATTGTGTTGAATTGTTTTTCTGAGTTCTCTGGAAGAATTTAATGGTAGCAATAAGATTTCTTTTGTTTTCCTTATATATATATGTTTGTTAAGTTTACCTTTGCTTGGTGTATGGAGTAATAAAGAGTATTGTATTGTATATTATGGTGATTCGCAAAAGACATTTACATAAAATAAATGAATCACACCTTTATAACCTTGAAACAGCTTAATAGACTGTACTCGTGTAATACGGAGGATATCATACGTTGTCGCCCCCTCGCCTCGGGATGACTAGGACGGTCTACGGAAGCGAATCGGCGAGTAAACAGCCAGGAGTGACAGTCGCGAGCAATTTGTTATGGACTATCGCGAGTCTGACTGATGACTGCATGCCCATTATTACAATAACACGAGACGGTTTTGCATACAAAACAGATTAAAAAATAATATATGTAATATTACCTATTTTTTTATCATCAATATTTACCGTTACCGCTATAGTCTCATGGAGGGGATATTTTGCATAGTTGCCACACTTGGCAGCCGGTTTGGCAACCGCGGTTTATTATTTCCTAGTTGTTATAAGAAAGACGCTGCTGCCCATCTCCTCGCTTTATTCCCTCTGTCTGCTCTTACGATACCCACGGGACTATAATGAGTAGTGAATATTCTTATACCCGCACTATACGGTGAAATTTAAGAAAAACATTAGCATACAATAAGCTTCCAATATTATGTGATTTTTTTTCCAAATGTATAGGTACCTAACTTGCACGCGATTCAACCAACTGATTGACGGCGGCTCTAGTAGTTAAGACTCAAATTAATATATATATATATCAAGGGTCTTATATCTGCGCTAACCAACCTATATCTACTCAGCATGATGAAATGAATTCTTTCAACAAATGCATGCCTGCTAGTAATTTTGTAGCCTAGAATAGTAGTGATGGATAGATCATCACCATCGATCATACTTGTAAATAAAAACCTCGTAATTGAACGAGTCTGTTCATATTAAAGAAATGGGACTGCAAGAGAGAAAATTTTAATAATGTATTTTGATAAATATTATATTAATTAAATTTACTTCCGTAATATTTTTTTGTTTTTTTTTGTTTTTTTTTTTATAGGATGTGATGACAAACGAGCACACAGTCCACCTGATGGTAAGTGGTTGCTGTGGCCCATAGACATCTACATTTATCCTCGTTTGCGAATCAAAATGCAGATGCGTAGTCACCCGTGAGGACTAAGATGGAATGCCTCTTTTCCAGTAAAACGGGTCTCCGGTTCTCTTCACTCACCGTACGAAACACAACAGTGTTAAGCTGCTATATGACGCTGGTATTCTGTGAGAGCGTGGTCCTTCCCCGGTCGAGCCGACCCATTCGTGCTACAACTACACTACTAATATAGCTGCAGCATGGCTCTACCACGTAAAAAAGGTAGGTCTTTATAAACTACACACAACGTCTGGTAGGTTTTGATTTTGAGTAAAAAGAACACCAAAAACATTTGTAATTACTAGGTTAGTATATCGGTTCAAACAGTATCCACCTATTATTATATATTATATTATTATATCGTCCGTCCGTTACTTATACATAGTATGTCTTATTTAGGTTGTGTATAATATTGTATAGAAATGTATGTGTGTGTATGTTACTTTGTATTTCGTATGCATATTTTTCGTAGAATCTTTATAAGTTGTTTGGTTAATTGCTGCTCTACCCATAGCTCTTTCCACACTAACAAAGGTCCTTTGAAAGAGAATGCCATCATTACATTAAGTTCACCTTTGTACATAAAATATGCAATGAAGAATTTTTTATCGATATATTTAAAGGGTTTTTCAATAGGGACGCTCGAACTATGACAACGTAAAGCGGCCATCTTGGTAAAACGATAGCTGTAAAATGAGATGTTCCAAAATGTACGGAGCCTGGGTCAGGTCCTTGTAAACTATTATTCAGAAATAGGGAAGTACATTTTAAACCATTCTCAACTGTCCAATTATTTTATAATGGCCTTTTTTGCTGGTAAAGCGCAAGAAATTACACTTGAAATTGCAACATACTACAAAAATTCGTCATGGCTGCAAGCTGTCATTTTTATTGATAAGTGACGTTTGTTTCACAAAAGTGACACTGCAGTCACTGAAAAGTGACACTGCAGTCACTGAAAAGTGACACTGTTTTGACAACTTTCAGTTCTCTTTCTATAATCAATGATCGCTTTATAGTTTACTTTCATTGTCTATAGGCACAGAGTAACTAAATCGGTGAGACGCCACATTTAAAGTCAATAAAAATAATTGATAAACATTAAATCACGACAGGATACATTTGAAGGAATTATCTGTATTTTTCCCGAATTCTACAGATTTTTCTCTTTTTTGAGGTAGTGTACATAGACCATGCCTATTTTGAAACATTTCATTTGACAAGAACGCTACACGCTTTTACAATCATTAAAATTTATTATCAAAATCAGTACTCTCTTCGCCTAAGGTTTCGTGCGTTGTGTCCAATTTATGCTATTCATGGCCGTCCTGCAAAGTCCATAATTCGTCGTTTAATGTATAAATTTGAGACAAACGGGTCGGTGATCGATGAAACAATGCCTGTCTTCATTTCAAAGTTCGAGCGCTCGTAATAAAAACTTTGAAAATAGGAAAAACGTGAGATACCACATTGATTGCAGTTGATGTTTGTGTCTTTATTTATTTATGATTTTGTATTACTCAATGGAAACACTTCCACGCGAAATGTGTCGGCTTTGGAAATGCGCTGCGAATTGCGGATAGTCTTGTTAACGGCTGACACACCGGCCGGCGCTTGTCCATTAGCATTAATTATCTACAAATAGCTATTAAGTCTCAATTTGTGTGAATTAATTTTACAATATGGATCATCGCGATGCTGTATTAGCATCACATTAACAATAATTATAAATAATAGGTATTATATATGGAAATAGTACACGCAAGATCTATAACAGGCTACTCTAGCTCTTTCCAGGGCTTAATAATATTTTTCGAAACAACAAAAGAACATAATTGACGTATAAATTGAACTTGTTCGTATAGTGAGTGTGTAAGAATAACCACTACCCCATATCCCATCATCGGCTGAATTTTCTAACAGGCGACAGAAGAAAATAAACCAAGAAATGGATAGCGACGTCTTCCTAATACACATTAAAAAAAATCGATTGCCAACCTACCCACTAAGCGTGGCAACTATCCCGACTCCGGTCATGAAGCAATCGGTGGAGGATGCTTATGTTCTGCAATGGTCTTTGAAAGATTGATAAGTCGATAATAATCCTTGATCTTTATAATCGTTTGACGTGACTCATTGGATCAAAATCAAAGGCTTATTAAATCAACAAACACCACTGCTTTTGTAATATACATATAAATTTCATATACAGTAAAACGACAAAAATTTAATTTGTTTACACATGAACTTTAAACATAAACTAAATATCTAATGGTTGTGACAACCCTGGCAGCTGACATAACACGATACATATCTTACGTAGTAAGCGTAGTAAATATTATGTAGTATATTAATCTGTGACATATCCGGATCCGGAGTTTCATTATAGTTGGAACTTCGTTGCGGGTCGAATGTTTCTTGGAAATCAAAAATGTTGACCTGATTCATGTTTCCCCATTTTCAACGTTTCTTTCGAAAGTCTTTTGTAAGTTTATCTAAAACGGAGATTAATTTATTGCTTTAAGTTGACAATATTACAAAAATTTCAAACTGATATAAGTAAGCTGCTTGTTCCTGACATCGTTCAAAAATATCTACACAATTTACAACTGAAATAAACAATTTATTACATAATGCTGATATGTTATATCAGTTTTACTGGATCTATTGATTCAAAACAACTATTTCAAATAACATATCACAAAGTCACAATGCGTAGCCGTAAATTTATTACTGTCATGACGGCGTTGCGTTTGGGATGATTCTTGCAGATCTAAAACGTTTTATTTGAAAAAGAGACATGTTAACCCGTGGTTAGAAGAAGATTATTTTAAATTTTGTCCAATCAAAATTGTGGATTGGAAATTCAGACCAACTTGAAAGTATAGTTCATTAAATGTTTATACAAAAAAGTGAATGGCTCGTTGGTCTAGTGGTCGTAAACGCGATTGCTGACCATAAGGTCCCTCATAAGGTAGAACCTAGCTAATTATTTAACCTATTACTGTCCCATCGGACTATGAGAGTGAGGGTATGAAAGTACCTGTGCGTGCACATACACTCACTCGGGCATTGAAATCATCTTCTGTCCAGACGAAATTCGGCCCAAAAGATATTATCCACGAAAAACATATTATATTTATAGAGATTTCAATATTGTGGAAAACTTCTCTTTTTATAACTTATTTTAGCATTTTTTTTAGGTTGACTTGGTTTTGTATAAAATATAGGTAAAAATTCGGTTTCAAAAATAGCTGTAGATGAAATAAACTTAGAAACCGTAGAAGCGATTTACAAGTGAAGACAATAATAATTGTGCTATATAGTATTTGTAAATGTTTCCGCATTTCTCTAAGCTCATAATCTAGAATGCCATGTGTGTACGTGCGTGCGTGCGTGCGTGTGTGTGCGCGTGCGTGTGTGTATGTGTGTGTGTGTGTATGTGTGTGTGTGTGTGTGCGCGTGCGTGTGCGTGTGCGTGTGCTTGTGCGTGGGCGTGGGCGTGTGCGTATGCGTGTGCGTGTGCGTGTGCGTGTACGTGTGCGTGTGCATGTGCGTGTGCGTGTGCGTGTGCGTGTGCGTGTGCATGTGCGTGTGCGTGTGCGTGTGCGTGTGCGTGTGCGTGTGCGTGTGCGTATGCGTGTGCGTGTGCGTGTGCGTGTGTGTGTGCGTGTGCGTGTGTGTGCGTGTGTGTGTGCGTCTGCGCGTGCATGTGCGTGTGCATACAAGGTATGGGTGTCTTTTTCACCATCAAAGTATGTAGAGATGTTTCTACTTAGCGTCAGACCTGCGTTTTCTGTTGAATTGAGTCACTTTTCTAAGCCCATATTGATTTGCACTCAGTAGATTAATAAACTCAATATATCGCATGAGTATCTTTTTACCTACTTTTCTAACACCTTAGTGGATAATAGAGATAATAATTATTAGAAAACTACCGTTATATATGCATATACACGTGTTCTGTCCCCATTACTCGGGCACTACATGTTGTTGTGACGTAAAATATTTACGTTATAAGAATAAATATGATTTTATGTTTTCAAACAACATACTCGTATTATTGCAAAAGCAGAATTAAATTTGTCAAAACACAATAGGACGTATTCTGCATTATCAAGTCGTAAACATGTCTTCTTCAAAGATCGAAGATCTAAAAAAATGTAATCCAAATATTTTTTAACAGAAAAACAAATTCAAATTACAAAAAATAATGTCAATGCACCATGAATAGATTTATTCATTTATTTATTCATATTCTAACTATACTCATTACTAGTATCTCTAATTGTTTTTTTTTAACTTTCCCCACGAGCCTGTCCCCAAGGAAAACTTTGGGGATAGATAGGAATTTGCAAATCAGATCTCTTTCTAAAATTATGAATTTTATTTCAAGTTAAATTAGTTTAAAAAAATGTACGGATTTCTACAATTAGACGTTTATTTATGTAACGATCTAATGTATTTCTAAACAATATAATTCAATTCGTGCAAGATCCTCTTGTATAAGTAAACAATCTGGTTAAGCTAAATTAATAAGTAGTTAATTACAGATCGTAGTAAGCTGCTCATCATATTCAAACCTAAATTACGTCTATCTATATAATAGATATAGTAAAAATGGTAGCATATAGATGCAATGTTTTGACAGATCACAGATTTTAGTGAGAATTTTTTCAAATTAACGTCTAATATACATATAATATACATAATACACAGCTATTTCTGCTCTGCTAAAAGAGTATTTACCTATTTTGTATTCCGCTCAAAGATGGGCAAATTTTCAAACTATATTATAATAAAATAAAACAATTTATCAGTTTCAAAATATTGAAAACAATTGTATGATTTAAAATTAACTTAATTTAAATGACTATAATGGCCCTTCAATTATATAAATTATAATTATATATTATAAACTATTTGGTATTTAAAAACAAATAAGATAGAAGAGAATAGAAATTCTTGTTGAGATTCATTTCATACAAATGCTTGTAGTATAATAAAGTTGTGCGGAATTGTACTCGTAAGGTATCCGTGCGGTTAATAGCTATGTTACCGTAGACGTTTTGAGTACATTTATCAAAAATATATAATAAATTTAATAACAAGTAATTTATTACATTTAGAAGTACATTATTCCTGTAAAATAAAAGCACAGACGTCACATCATGGAATCATTAAAGGCTAAACCTCCATTGTATTTATCTCAGTCACGCTTTCGTACATATTTAACCCATACTTCATCACATAAACTCCACTCTATATCATTTTTATTTTACACGCCTTTGCTGCCAATTATATTTCTTTTTTCATTTATTTATCACATGAACAAGCATTACAAATATTTGTAGTAATATCATTTAAGAAACTACTAAGGTTTATACCTAAGAATTTACAATTTTATAAGATAACTAGCTCGCCAGGCAGACGTTGTTCTGCCCTTTCCAACGACCCTTCCTATAAAAATCTTTAAATTCGCAATAAAAAATTTTGTTGGTCATTTACCGGGATAAAAACTATCCTATCTCTCAAGTTGGAGCAAACTGCACACAGTGTGCAAAAAATCATTGAAATCGGTTCAGTAGTTTAGGAGTCCATCGCGGACAAACAACGTGACACATATATATATAAAGATATAGCGTAGTATTGTTATAAAAAGGAAAAAAATAACATGAAATAAACATGAGAAAACACGTTATAATAACTTAAGAAAGTGATCCTTTAGCTTACAGTTAATGTTATTTTTAGTGACATTGTCCACCAATTCTGACGGCAAGTTATTGATAAGCCGAGGTATTAAAAAGCTACATGTTCGCTCACCGTACGCATTGCTGGCACGCGACATGCTGAGATGGGTTTTAGAAATTGCTCGAGTGTATTCACGATGCTCAATCGGGATTCTTGGCGATTCATTAAAAATTGTTCTTTTAATACAATGTTTAATACTTGGATATATATTGATAAAATTTTACGGTGTTTTAAATATATATCACATATATATATATATATATATATATATATATATATATATATATATATATATATGATATCTAATAAATAATAACGGATCTAAAGTATAAATGAACAAATGCTTACAAATATCTGTGAATGTATACCAGGGTTTTTCTAATAGAGATATTATTTAGACGACCTCGAACAGCCATGTAACATTTTATATTTGAAAAATGCAATAAGAATTTCAAACATTATATTCGCTAATATAGATAATTTTTGGAGACAGTTCGAACTTGTCAGTTTTTATCTGTCCTCAAAGTAAGCTTTGGAATACGCTCTGGGGACATATCTAACTAAAAATTTCGACCTGTCCCCATTTCGAGACAGAACGATCAGACAGATCAAAACAAACAGAAATTGGTTCCACAGTGAAAAAACAGGCCAGGTGTTCCAAACAAACGAGTACTTTAAACAAAAAACCCCAAATTAAAAGAATTTCATTTATTTTATGGTTAAATATGTGTTTGTTAATCATAAATTGCAATCCCCAATGTTACGTATATTTCCATCTGGCTGGTTCAGCGATCACATTAGCGTACTGTATTTATTACGAAAGCCCTAGGTAATTATTATGATTACAATATTTTTATCGCTTACTAGAACCTAATTATTTTATGCAATAGCTATTAAATGATCATTTAGATAATTTATTTTCATTTTTAGTCGTTATTAGGAAGACGCTGCTGGCCATCTCCTGATTTGTTTCCCTCAGTCACCTCTTACGACACACATGGGATGATATGGGTTAGTGGATTATCTTACACCGCCAATACAATTAGCGCTGCAGCCAAATTAAACTACAGCATAATAGTAATAATATATAAAAATAAGTTTACTATATTTGCTCAGCTTAAGTTTCTCACAAGTTTTCATGGCCTTATATGTAATACTATTTGAGCCATAACCATTTTAATTTGTGCAAGCCTGGTGTTAGAACTAAGAAATACCTGTATGACTAATCGCCAGACTCTCGTCCCTTAATGGTCATTATATCCCTATATTGTTATATTGTTACATTAACATATCATTTAACAATTTATCCCTTTATATTATTATTTTTTATATTATATATATATATATATATATATATATATATATATATATATATATATATATATATATATATATATAATTGTTGTTTTTGTTATTAAAGTTACAATAGTTAAAGTAACTTACACGTGAGCGCATGAGAGTTCATGTGTGTATATGTGTGTGTGCGTGTGTGTGTATTGTGGCTCTACTACGTTTATAAGCACTTATTAAAAATCTAAAAAAAAGCATAATGAACCATCAAGACCAACCTGTTTTTTTGCGCAGTGAAATCACAGATATCCAGTTACAGAAAGCGTCTTCGGATAATTAACAACGCGGAGGGTTTTCTTATGGGAGCGGGCGGGGTGGACCACCCCGAACGTGATTTCTGCAGGTGAAAGGGAGCTTTTTGTGCGACCAAGATTTCTCTAACGTCGTTACTGGCGAAACTCAGCGCTGCGGCGTCCCTGCCAAGCTCACCGACTCGAATACTTCAGGTTAATGACCTATTTTGTGTGACAAGTTTTCTCTTGTATTTCATATTTCGACATTGTATGTCATTATATCTGTATTATAAATTCTTAATAATTACCTAACGTATGTTCGTAGCCATGTTAGCTCAGGGGCACGCCGTAAATTTTACAATACGCAAGCGAATATCGAATCCGAGTTGGGTTCGATATTAGCTTATATATTATGTCGAATAAATTGGGAAAATTCTTATCTCCTGACTTCAATAAACTGTTCAGTTATATTATGAAAACAATCAATAGTGAAATTGTTTATCTCAAATCGTTTTAAACAGAAGTCTATCTATTCAGATAACTCGCAATAACAAAATAAAATTGTTCAAAATTACACGTAGTAAGACTTCAGTTTATGCCAGTCGTTTGTGTAACAAAGTACAAGTCCTTATCAAATTAACTATATTCATCGTTTTATGCACTCTATACGAGTAGACTAGAGTCTACATTAAAAGAGTTTTCTTCTCATACCTATTGGATCAGCAGTTTATCTTATATAGTTTCGTTTTTACAATTTTTTAACGTAAAAATGATCCTGTGTAACCCCTACTCCGACAATGTACTCGGTCCATTGCTAGTCGAATGTTCAAGATGTAAATATCAGCGAGTTAGGAACCTGGCACACACGTAAGGGCACACGTTGTTGCGAGTGGTAACTTGGAAGCGTAGTTTTTTTTTTAGAATATTGCAGCTTTGTTTTTGATATTTAAGTTACGTTGCTACGTTCATTCATTTTAAATAATTTCATTATGTTAGGAGTTTACTTGGCTATAAATTATTTTATTTTTACATAATTGAAGTTATCTAATGGTTGTACAAAGAGTTTTATATAGGTACTTAGCTTGAACGTTTACTCATTATCATCATCTTCATTACAGCCAATAAAAGACGGGCACACATTCCTTCTCTTATTTCTTAAAAGGGTGGGGAGCGGTAAGTCCTCCGCGTTTCTTCTGTACGTGTGTTGGCAAATTTAAAGTGTCCACGATTTATTAGTCTCAGACACGCGATTTAACTTATAATGTTTTGTTCACCGTTAAGTACAATCCGCAAATTCATTTGTACCCGCGGGGATCTAGCCCGGGTATCTCTTGTACTATAAAATTAATGATTGGCGAATTGGATGTCAAGAACTTACCCCTTAGCTACCACATCTTTGTACATATTATTAAATGTATGCTTATCACCCCTTTTACTCGTAATAACACTTTCTATTTTAATTCTCAGGGGTGACAGCGTATTTGCATGTTGATTCTTAAACGATGATAAATATAAATTACTACGGACAACAGTATTAACTTATCGTCATCGGTGCACTGTGTCAAACTTATTTTAAGTAAAGAAAAGTAAACAAAGTAAAGAATCGATTACATTTCCTTAGAAAAGAAAAATAAATGACGAAAAATTAAGACATAAAAGCCATTGCCAATTATTAGCTTGATAATTATTTTCGCAAATAGACGTCACGGCGACGTCGCTCCACATTCCGCCGTTCGAATTTTTCATAGCAAGTCATCTGCCGTTTAAAATAAATACTGGCTTATTTTAAAACTCGTTCGTCACACGACAATTATCGGAGAGTGCACCACGTCACTTTTACCGGTTTTATTCTTGAAGACATATTTACGTAAAACAAACGGAATGGATTTGTATGCAATATTATTTCATTAGTAAAAAGCCTTCTGTGTGCTAAGATAATAAAACGATTCTTTACATGTCTATATTTATCAGCAACTAATAGTTTTTATCGGTGTACTAACTAGTGGTGAACTTTTTTACGTGTTAGAGCCATGCTACATGCAGCTATATTAGTAGTGTAGTTGTGGCATGAATGGGTCGACTCGACCGGAGAAGGATCACGCTCTCACAGAATAGCAGCGTTAAAGCTCAACGCTGCTGTGTTTCGTATGGTAAGTGTAGAGAACCAGAGACAGTTTTTACTGGAAACGATTCATTCCATCTTAGTGCTCACAAGTGATAACGCATCGGCATTTTAATTTATAATCGAGAATAGATGTAGATATCTATGGGCCACAGTAACCACTTACCATATAATGGACTGTGTGCTCGTTTGTCAAACTCATCCTATATAAAAAACGGTGACAAAGTTGGCTTCTATCTAAAAACGTTGGCTTTATTTTGATGTTTGTGGACAATATTTGAATAGCAAACACCATGTTTGAATCCACAGTTCATCCGACAGCAAGCTGTCTGTTTTGAGAATTTCTTTTTTGGTTTTGTGAGAATCCCCGCATTTGTGCTAAATACAAATTAGGTTTACGGATCGTTTTATGTTAATTACTTCTTTTTGAGAGTATATGTTCTGTGGTTATAACTGTACTCGTGTTTCTAACCTATACTTCTTCTAATGTTTTGGCAGAAGTGTTACGATTTTTACGAATACATAACCTATTGTGTTACTTATCTTTTTCTTTATCGTCACTTATTAACTCTATTTAAAAGTTGATATATATTAAATAAATATTTCCTTCCTACTAGTATTTTAGAAAGTTATATTTGCTCAAAATAAAATGGGAAATCAAATTATTTTTCAACACTATAATAATGCATAATAATTATTATGTGATTAAAAGGCGTTGTTCAAGAAAATACTATATATTTTTATACGTGATAGAGCCATGCTGCAGCTATATTAGTAGTATAGTTGTAGCACGAATGGGTCGGCTCGACCGGGGAAGGACCACGCTCTCACAGAATACCAGCGTAAAATAGCAGCTTAACACTGCTGTGTTTCGTATGGTGAGTGTAGAGAACCGGACACCCTATTTACTTGAAAAGAGGCATTTCGTCTTAGTCTTCATGGCTGACAACGCATTTGCATTTTGATTCGCAAACGAGGATAGATGTAGATGTGTATGGGCCACAGCAACTACTTACCATCAGGTGGACTGTGTGCTCGCTTGTCACCCTATCGTATAAAAAAAATATAGACAGTGAACGCAATTGGGGGATATGACTAAGAAACTAAGGAACTAGGAACTAGGACTGTGACAACAGTTGCAATGTTTAGCAAGCTGATTAACAACCGCAGTTTCTTATTGTTTTGTGTTGTTAATAGGAAGATGTTGCTGCTCTGTCGCCTCTTACAACACCAACGGTATGATATGGAGTAGTAGATATTCTTCCACCGCCACTTCAACACAAATTGCCTTCATAGAATATAGAGAAACGTCGTTCTCACTAGCATAAATCGTGTGACTGATTGACGCAATTAATAATGCAAATCAGTACATTAAAACTAACCATGCTCGCACATAACTATTCGTGCTCGTTATTAGATCCATCTATTGTTGCTGTCCTGCTTGTAAGCCAAGAGGCAGAATGAGATGGAATGCAATTTATGGATTCGATATTCGAATACGACTCAACTGATAATTTGCAGCGAGTAATCAATTCCCATTGAATGTACTTATTTGCTTTTCCACAAAATATTCTGTTTGATGTTCCAACACAAATGATTTATATTACGCAAAATTTTAATTTACAAATATTTGGGAATTAAAGAAAAATATTTGGGACAGGCAAAAACGTAAAAATATAACACCATCATCATTATTACAGCTCTTCACAAGTCCACTGCTGAACATAGGCCTCCCCCAAGGAATGCCACAAAGCACGGTCCTGAGCCACCTGCATCCATCGACTTCCTGCATGTCTAACTAGGTCGTTACTGCATCTAGAGAGGGGACGCCCTACACTTCGTCCGCCGGTACGAGGCTGCCACTCGAGAAACGTTTTTTCCCATCGGTTGTCGGTTCTTCGAGCTACATGGCCGGCCTATTGCCACTTCAGCTTACTAATCTTTTGGGCTGTTGGTAACTCTGTTTCTACTGCGGATATCCTCATTTCTAAGTTTATCACGCAGAGAAACCCCGAGCATAGCCCTCTCTATAGCATCAACGGTGAGTACATCACTCACTTTCGATTTGCCCACGATATAGTCCTTTTGGCATAATCGCTGGAGGACCTAGGCACAATGCTCAATGACCTCAATAGTGCATCCCAACGGATAGCACTTAAGATGAGCATGGACAAACAAAGATCATGTATAACGTCCATATCACACCTATGCTGGTAGTTGTTGGGAGCACTAAGCTCGAAGTTGTTGACGAGTATGTTTACCTGGGACAAATAGTTTGAATAGGTAAGTTCAAATTCGAACTAGAAGTCAATCGATGGATTCAACTAGGCTGGGCAGCGTTCGGGAAATTACGGTACATCTTATCATCAGTTATAAGTCAAAACTTGAAAACGAGACTGTACAACCAGTGCGTGTTGCCAGTGATGACCTATGGAATTGAGACGTGGTCTTTCACTACTCGCCGGATGAGGAAGCTCAAAGTCGCTCAGCGAGCTATGGAGAGGTCTATGCTCGGAGTTTGTCTACATGATAAACTTAGAAATTAGTATATCTGCAATAGAACCAGAGTGACCGACATAGCCCAACGGAATAGTAAGCTAAAGTGGCAATGGGCCGGCCATATAGCTCGAAGAACCGACAACCGATGGGGAAAAAAAGGTTCTCGAGTGACGGCCTCGTACCAGCGGACGAAGTGTAGGGCGTCCCCTCACTAGATGGAGTGACGACCTGGTGAGGACGAGTGAAGTAGATGGATGCAGGTGGCTCAAACCGTATTTTGTGGCATTTATTGGGGGAGGCCTATGTTCAGCAGTGGACTTGTGAAGGGCTGTAATGATGATGATGATGAACATAACCATAACATTTCCTGTACAGTTAAAGAGAAATATAAACTTAAAGAGGACAAGCCGTTCTCTCCAACAGGGGGAAACCTTGCGCAACCGTTTGTCGTTGTTTATAAACGAACTAATTTTAAAATTAATTGAAATTGGAAGCAGCATCCGTCCATCAACAAACATTATAACGATCATTAATTTTATACTCGACGAGCAATTATATCGCCCAGTATAATAATTAAGTCGTCGGATTTAATTATTTTTGATTACATATACATTAAATATCTGTTATTCTGACGTATGCTGTGACCGAAATCAGTAAGCGTTTATCAAAAAGTTTATTACGTAGTTACCTTAATATGTAATAATAGATATAGTTATATAGTTTAGTTTTCATTATCAAAATACTGATTTACGTAAGAGATACTAAAGATTTAAGTTTTCAGCCTCCTTATGGATCACCCGACAGCTTTGTAACATAGTTGCTAAACATTTTTTTTTTTATAAAATAAGAGTGTTAAATAAACATTCTGTGTTGTGGCCCACAACTATCTTCAACTACGAATCAAAATGCAGTTGCGTTGTCTCCCCTGAGGACTAAAATGGAATACCTCGTTTCCGGAGGCGCTACGGGACTGCACGTCAAACTGCGTGGAGCAATTGTTTGTATGGCCTAAAAATTATTATTTTCGATCTACGATGTCAGTCCGTCGGCAATGTGCCTACGCCTTCACGATACAGGAGAATATACTAACGTTTACATAAAAGAACAAAAAAATTATACCGAATCGCTGTTCCACAGGATAAATTTCGTGGAGTGCGTGCATGACTCAATTCTCTTCCTTTTCACTATCAGACAACCAGACGCTTGGCCATTTTCGATTTTTTTGTTCTCGTCATAACAATCATTCGAACTAAACAGTTTGCTTTGTCTTTGGTAATGATTACAGCAAACCAGTGTAAAACCAATTACAATGTAGGTCAAGAATGGCAATGAAAAAAAAATTACTTTTACTATCTTCGGCTATATCACCTCTTACCATCAGATGGGATGTAGTGAAGGAATAGCTTTAAATAGTTAAGAATAAAACAAATATAATTTAAGCCTTTTAGATACAACTTTAACTAAGACCAGTAATTATGTCACTGTTCCTACTTAACTTTCCATTTATTTTACACGAAATTCAGCCAGTTTGAATGAGCTCATGCATGTTTTGTATGATTAGGATTTTTACGGCCCCATGTTGCAGGCTCAAAAACCAGCGCAAAATATCTTTTCTTGTAAAACGCTAGATTTGATATTATTTTATAAAATAGTAGGCTATTTTATAATTAGTGAAAAATATCCTATTAACAGTACGAGAAGAGATGAGTATTATCGACTTGAGACATAATGTATTTCTCTAGCTGACTTTAAACAAGTGTTTAAATAAAAAAAGTGTTTGTTTACTTATGTACGCACATAGAAAGTTATACTTCATTAATGTAACAAAACAAAAAAACTTCAGAGACAATTACCCACTGAAGTTGCCGCTTTTCGGTGTCGGTGTGCGTGCGCATCGTAAAAAATTCACTCTCGTCATTTTTTCCAAACGTCCCAAAAAAAGTATAATTTCAAAAATTGTACAACCGACTTCAGTATAAATTATTAAGGATAACTAAAAAACTATTGGTCAGACCGGGATCAAATTTACATAGGACCACATGAGAAGCACCAGCTTTCAAATATAAAAGAATCATCGAAATCAATTGAACTAGAAAAAAGTTATGAGGTAACACAAATAAATGTATTCAGTCGAATTGAGTACCTCTTCCTTTTTGAATTCGGTAGAAAAATGGGGAAGGTTTTCAATTCGATCAATTTATTTATTCTTTTTGATTCTTTGAAGTCGGCTTTCACTTTTAATAAAAGTTTAATTTTTCCTTAAATACGAGAAGACTGCGCACTTCTTTATTATTTTTCCTTTTTATTAAATAATCGTAAAGCTTTGCGAAACATACTTTTCATTAATTTTAAAAAATCCGTCCTCCTTTACATCCATCACATTCCACTGCTGAACATAGACCTCTTCCGATATAGCGACTGCCTATGCCTTAATAGGTCCCTAAACTTTTTTATATAGAATAAGGGCACAAACGAGCACACAATCCACCTTATGGTAAGTGGATGCTGGCCATAGACATCTACATTTATCCTCGAATCAAAATGCAGATCCGCTGTCACCCCTAAGGACTATGGTAGAGTGCCTTTTTTCGAGTAAAAAGGGTCTCCGGTTCTCTACACTCACTATACGAAACACAGCTGCATTTAGCTGCCATTTTACGCTGATATTATGTGAGGGCGTGGTCCTTCACCGGTCGAGCCAAACCATTCGTGATTCATCTATAACATAGCTGCAGCTTGGCTGTACCACGTAAAAAACTCTTCGCACTGCTCTTACCGTTACCGGTACGATGATGCCATTTGAAAACCTTTGATTCCAATTCAAGCTTATTAAAACGTTGCGCTATGTCGGTTACTTTTATTCTACTGCGGATATCTACGAGTACATTGTGAATTACATATATCGTGCAGAGAAAATACGCACTTGTAAAGTAATGTAAAATTACATCTACAATAATACAACTAACTGTCGTTTAGTGATAGTGTGACATTTCCATCATACCATCATCTTATATGTATATGATGTAAAAGTCAAATAAAGGAAGCGTTTTGAGTTTATGGCTTTTGACATATTAAAGTTATTGTTAATTTCGTTATTATTGTTGTATTTCATATTATCAATATAAATGCATACATATGCATAATATGTTATGTGCTCGACGGTGAAGAAAAACATCGTGATTACGTACGATTTCACGTGGTAGGGCCATGCTGCAGCTATATTAATTGTATAGTTGTAGCACGAGGGGGTCGGCACGACCGGGGAAGGACCACACTCTCACAGAATACCAGCGTAAAATTAACGCTGCTGTGTTATCGTATGGTGAGTGTAGACAACCGGAGACCCCTTTTACTGGAAACGAGGCATTCCATCTTAGTCCTCACGGGTGACAACGCATCTGCATTTTGATTTGTAGTCGAGGATAGATGTAGATATCTATGGGCCACAGCAATCACTTACCATCAGGTGGACTGTGTGCTAGCTTGTCACCCTTATCCTATAAGAAAAAAGAGTAAACTAAAAGAAAATATTTCGAAAACATGTAAAGTCCGCCAACATGAATTAGGGCAGTACATTTCCTTGCTCTAAAACCTTCTCGGAAATGATAGGAGGCCAATGTCCAGTAGTGGGACGTATATAGACTGTAACTTTACATTTAACTTTTTAATGCTATGTATGTATTTCATGCATGTTAGAAAGCAAAAGCGCATTTTTCTACCAACAAACTGCTAAGCATTTGGCAAAGTAAAAATGAAAATGTGTTTGTTATCAACAAACGACTTAATGTAGTTAACAACAGTAAAGAATAAACAATAATCAAATATTCAGACCGGTGCGGTGACGGAGAGCATCGTCTAACTACGATACTTTTAGTCTTACGATCGCCAATCTACCTATCTTGCGTGTCGATTATTACGAATGTTCATAATGTAGAAAAGCTATATACGAAATAATGGACTGTATGATAGTGATGTTAAAGAAGAACTAAAAGACAAGTAGAATTATTAATTATTTATTTTTTCTTTACAAAAGGGCGAAGGTATAATACAATACAGGTAGTACTCGATTATAGCTTTAACATACCTGTATTGTTAGGTTGTTGTGGCTTAGAAGCGATTGTCCTTATTAACGTCAAGAGATACACACAAGTACAGATCCAGATACACACAAGTACACAAGTAAAGATACATATACACAGATCACAAGTACGGATTGTACTAATCCTATACGATATCAGACAATAGACAGTTATGTATTCAGCAACTTACACAGTTTACTACAAATGGTAAGATATTTATTATATTTACTAGCTGTGCACGCGACTTCATTAACATAGAATCTTTATTAGTAATATAACCATGCAAATGTGAACCAACCATGAATCTAAACCATTTAGGGACCCATTCAAACACACACCAAAACTTTCATCAAAATGGGTTTTTTTTTAATAGGATAAGGGTGACAAAAGAGCACACAGTCCACCTGATGGTAAGTGGTTGCTGCGGCCCATAGACATCTACATCTATCCTCTGTTACAAATCAAAATGTAGATGCGTTGTCACCCGTGAGGACTAAGATGGAATGCCTCATTTCCAGTAAAAAGGGCCTCCGGCCACCTGCATTCACCAAGCGAAACGCAGAGGTAAGCCTCTACTTCACGCTGGTTTTCTGTGAGGTCGTGGTACTACCCCGGTTCAAGCCGGCCCATCCGTGCGACAGCAAAAGCTGCCGCGTGGCTTTACCACTGTTAATGGGTCAAGCCCTTTTTAAGTTTTAGCGAGACTAACGGACAGCAATTGATTTTATATATAGATATTACCATTAAAACTATCATTTGATGTTTTTCAGCATTTTACAACAGATTTAAACTGTCATCGTCATCATATAAGAGTATTTAGTCCAACATTGATTAAACAATACTCAAAACTCAATAGGACAATGAAACAAAACTATATAGGATTCAAAATAGGAACAAGAAGAATATATATTTATAATAGATCGAGGAAAAAGTTTCTCCGTATGTATTTTTTTTTTATAGGAGAGGGGGCAAACGAGCATGCGGCTCACCTGATGGTAAGTGACTACCGCCGCCCATGAACAACCGCAACACGAGGGGAATTGCAGATGCGTTGCCGGCCTTTTAAAAAGTCGCTGATGGTAATCGATTCCACAAGGAAGTCGTGCAAGGAAGAAAACATCTTCTAAATCGCACAGTAGTGGACCGCCAATCATCCAGATGGTGTGGGTGGTATCGGGAGTTCTGCCGCGATGTGCGTTCATGAAATTAGGTGGCTGGGATTAATCCGAACAATTCCTCAGAGCACTCCCCATGGTAGATGCGAAAGAAAATGCAAAGAGATGCAACATCTCTTCGCAGTGCCAATGAATCGAGCCGATCGGAAAGGGCTCGGTCGTCGACGATTCGAGCCGCTCTGCGCTGGATGCGGTCAAGTGGAAGGAGCTGGTACTGGGGAGCCCCTGCCCAGAGATGGGAACAGTATTCCATGTGAGGCCGAACCTGCGCCTTGTAAAGTTGCAGGCGGTGTGCCGGCATGAAATACTGTCCCGCTCTGCTGAGCACGCCAAGCTTTTTAGAGGCCAATTTGGCCTTCTCTTCCAAGTGACCACGAAACTGCACGTCACTCGATATGTCGACTCCGAGGATACCGATACTGGCTTAGGCAAGAAGGGGAGTGCCTTGAAACTGAGGAGATACGACAAAGGGGTTCTTTTTAGCGGTAAACGCGCAAACTTGTGTCTTCTGAGGATTAAACTGGACTAGATTTAGTCGCCCCCAATCCGAGACTTTGTTTGTATTTTGTTTGTATAAAATTGAATCAAAATCTCTTTGGTTGTACTGTTTGCAACAGGCTGGTTTTAATATCAATACGTAATATAGTCGAAATTTGGGCGGTGCTGCAGTCCCTTCAGCGGTGCCAAGTTGAATGTCGGTATATCGAAGTGTTGAAGTGCTTGTACAGTAGGGCTACGATGGCTATCCGAGTACAGGACAAGAGTACGAAAGCTATCCAATTGCAGAGAGGTGTAAGACAGGGTGACATCATATTCCCGAAACTCTTCACCGCTGCGTTGGAAGACGTTTTCAAGCTTCTGGACTGGAAAGGATACGGTATCAACATCAATGGCGAGTACATCATTCACCTTCGATTTGCCGACGATATTGTCCTTATGGCAGATTCGCTGGAGGACCTAAGCACTATGCTCAATGACCTCAATAGTGTTTCCCAACGGATAGGTCTTAAGATGAACATGGACAAAACAAAGATCATGTTTA
Source organism: Parnassius mnemosyne (assembly GCA_963668995.1). Taxonomy (NCBI): domain Eukaryota; kingdom Metazoa; phylum Arthropoda; class Insecta; order Lepidoptera; family Papilionidae; genus Parnassius; species Parnassius mnemosyne. The sequence goes on along the minus strand of CAVLGL010000057.1, from coordinate 31,166,372 downwards.
ATGTCCATGTCACACCTATGTCGGTAGTTGTTGGGAGCACTAAGCTCGAAGTTGTTGACGAGTATGTTTACCTGGGACAAATAGTCCGACTAGGTAAGTCCAACTTCGACCGAGAGGTCAATCGACGGATTCAATTCGGCTGGGCAGCGTTCGGGAACACGACACATCTTCTCGTCAGACATTCCTCAAAACCTTAAAACGAAATTGTGTAAATGTAAATATGAGGAAGCTCAAGGTCGTTCAGCGAGCTATGGAGAGGGCTATGCTCGGAGTTTCTTTGAGTGATAAACTTAGAAATGAGGATATCCGCAGTAGAACCAGAGTGACCGACATAGCCCAACGGATTAGTAAGATAAAGTGGCAATGGGCCGGCCATATAGCTCGAAGAACCGACAATCGATGTGGAAAAAAGGTTCTCGAGTAGCAGTCGTACCGGCAGGCGAAGTGTAGGGCGTCCCCCCACTAGATAGAGTGACGATCTGGTAAGATATGCAGGAAATCGATGGATGCAGGTGGCTCAGGACCGTGCTTTGTGACATTCCTTGGGGGAGGCCTATGTTCAGCAGTGGACTTGTGAAGGGCTGTAATGATGATGATGATGACGTAATATAGAACATCAAGAAAAAAAATTAAAATTAAAAAACTCTTTCCCGTCATTTTTCAACTGTTTTTCTGTCCGCCAAAATGAGTGAATCTAACGAAGAAATTCGATACATTCTCAAGTTTTCAAGTTCATGAATGTAATGTAGTGTCAGTAAGAGAAGCACAAAGTTGGTTCAAGCGTTTTCAGTCCAGGAATTTTATTGTAAAAGATGCAGCTCGCTCTGGTCGCCCTCATAATGATAAAGTCGATGCAATTTTTGAAAAAGTGGACCAAGATCGGCATATTAGTATTTAAGACATTATTACATAGTTAAGAAATTGAAGATTGACCACAAAACATTTTTGACCCATTTGAAAAAGTCTAGTAGTTGAAGTAGTCATAATGAATCGTGTATTCATTTGCGATTCTCTGCTGAAACGTAATGAAACCGAAGCATTTTTGAAAAGTTTGAGCACTAGTGATGAAAAGTGGATCACCTATGACATGAACGTGTGAAAAAGGTCATGGTCGAAGAGTGGTCAAGATCCACAGAATGTAGCGAAATCCGGATTATAATGCAATAAGGCGATGTTGTGTGTATGGTGGGATTGCAAGGGCATCGTTTATTATGAGCTATTACCGCCGGGCAAAACCATCGATTCAGATCTGTAGTGCCAACAAATAATGAGACTCAAGCAATAAATTGAGAAAAAACAGAAGGAATTGATCAACAGAGTAGGAGTGATCTTTCACCATGATGACGCCAGGCTACACACATTATAGCCACTCAGCAAAAATTGAGAGAGCTTGGTTGGGAAGTGTTAATTCATCTACCATATAGTACCGACCTTATATCCTCAGATATTCACCTGTTTCAATCTCTTCAGAATTCTCTGGGTAGTATTAGATTAACATCAAAAGAGGACTGTCAAAACTACTTGTCGCATTTTTTTGATCAAAAATCCTAAGATTTCTACAGTAACGGGATTATGTACATACATACACAAGATAGCAATAAGTTAACGAACAGAAAGATTATATATATTATATATATATATATATATATATATATATATATATTATATAAATATATTATAATTAAATGTCAAAAAAAATTTCAAAAATTAAGTGAAATAATATGTCTTGAATTTGTATATAAAATACGAAGAAACTTTTCCCCCGATCTACCTACTCGTAATATAACACAAATTGTAGACAATTATCCTTTATATCGGCAAAGCAGATATATCCGTGAATGCCCTTGATTATTATTTATAAGTTAATCAGAGGCTATTTCTAAGAAAAGATTATCAGCTGTTCACGCCTAATGAAGTAGCAAGTTATATTAATATGAAATCTTTTTAATTTAATAAATATTGATTCAAGATGTATCAAATATACATTATAATTATTTTACTACTTACCTACCATCGGCTAGGTGGTGCAGAGAGTACACTAAACGAGCATATTATTAGATAATATTAAAAAATGAAGGACATGTGAAGTCTGCCACCGGTACCATAATACGCACTTAAAGAGTCCGTTATCTGATCATATCATATCAGATCTGGAACCCTCTCGAGAGTAGTTAATGAAAGGTTACCTCTGAAGAACAACTATATGTATTAGATTTTTATGGAAAGTTAGTTACGTGGTAGAGCCATGCTGTAGCTATATTGATAGTATAGTTGTAGCCAGAATGGGTCGGCTCGACCGGGGAAGGACCACGTTCTCACAGAATACCAGCGTAAAATAGCAGCTTAATGCTGCTGTGTTTCCTATGGTGAGTGTAGAGGACCGGATATCTATTATACTGGAAAAGAGGCATTCTATCGTAGTCCTCACGGGAGACAACGTATCTGCATTTTAATTCGCAAACGAAGATAGATGTAGATGTCTATGGGCCTCAGCAACCACTTACCATCAGGTGGACTGTGTGCTCGTTTGTCACAGCAATTCTATAAAAAATAAAGTTGTTTTTAGCACTAAGCTTAGTTTCAGTAACAATATGTCCACATTTAGAGAAACAATATAACGCTGCGGGTCCGAGTCGTGTTGGTAGACATCGGGTGTTTGCGGCTAACAGTTCGGGAGCATGTGCCCCGATGAGTTTCCACCCTAATAATGATTAACTGCTACTACGAAACATATAACAAATGGACGTTGCTCTAATTTCGTCTTCCCTAGCCGCAGAAATACGAATAATAGATTACAGTTGTTTTGACACTTCAAAATATGGTTATTCAGCCATAATAATAGTGTAGCAAAACATAAAAGTATTTTTTTAACTTTGACTTTTTTTTTCTTGATAATTAATAATTTTAAAAAGTAGGAAATATTAGACGTTCCAATTCTGAGAACGCGAGTTTTCATCAGATTTCTACGTTTTGAGGTCCTAGGAAGCCGTTCCGACTATTCCCAGCTGGACGTCCGGCAGTGTGTGTGCGTGGTTGTGTGTGTGTTTGTTGTGTGTGTGCGTGTGCGTGTGCGTGTGAGTGTGCGTGCGCGTGTGCGTGTGCGTGTGCGTGTCCGTGTACGTGTGCGTGGCGTGTGCGTGTGCGTGTGCGTGTGCGTGAAGTGTGCGCGTGCGTGTGCGCGTGCGTTTGCGTTTACGTGTGCGTGTGCGTGTGCGTGTGCGTGTGCGTGTGCGTGTGCGTGCGTGTGCGTGTGCGAGTGCGTGTGCGTGTGCGTGTGCGTGTGCGTGTGCGTGTGCGTGTGCGTGTGCGTGTGCGTGTGCGTGTGCGTGTGCGTGTGCGTGTGCGTGTGCGTGTGCGTGTGCGTGTGCGTGTACGTGTGCGTGTGCGTGCGCGTGGTCGTGCGCGTGTGCGTGAGTGCGCGTGTGCGCGTGTGTGCGCGTGTGCGCGTGTGTGCGCGCGCGCGCGCGCGTGTGTGTGTGTGTGTGTGTGTGTGTGTGTAAATAAAATTTTGTCGTACGATAGTTTAGAACGAATCAACCGATTGAGATGGGCGACAGGATGCTCGAAAGTATTTATTGAGACGTTGAGCTGATTAAATTTTCAAGTCAATCGGTCGAGCCGTTTCAAAGATTTTCAAAAAATTAAAACCCAAAAACAAAAATTAAATAGATTTTCGGGCGTTGCGCACGAAATTTACACGCGACAGAGCAACCTTCAAGTAACTTCAAATAAGGAAAGCTACGGATACGTTGTCACCTCTGAATCAAAGGTTTTCGAATGGCATCATCGTACCGGTAAGAGCATTGCGAAGAGTTTTTTACGTGGTAGAGTCATACTGCAGCTATATTAGTAGTATATTATAGCGCGAATGGGTCGCCTCGACCGGGGAAGGACTACGCTCTCACAGAATACCAGCGTAAAATAGCAGCTTAACACTGCTGTTTCGTATGGTGAGTATAGAGAACTGAAGACCCTTTTTACTGGAAAAGGGGCATTCCATCTTAGTCTTCACAGGTGACAACGCATGTGCATTTTGATTCTTTATTGAGGATAGATCTAGATGTATATGGGTCACAGCAACCACTTACCATCAGGTGGACTGTGTACTCGTGTCACCCTATCCTATAAAAAAAATAGAAATTAAGCGGAAAGTTCCAGGTGTGGCCTGCTGGGTCTACTGGTTTTCAGATTTTTTTTATAAAAGTAAGTGTGATAAACCAGCACATAGACCAGTATATATCCTCGATTAAAAATACAAAATGCAGATGCGTGTTCACCCTTGTCGAGTATTTATTTCCCCGCTATGAGTAAAATGTGTCTCCAGTTCTTCTCGTTTGCCATACGAAACATAGCAACACAGTGTTGATATTTTACGTTGGTATCCTGTTCTAGTATGGTAATTCCCGGGTTGACCTATTCGTTCTGCAGCCATATTATTATACCTTCCTACCACTTATCATACTGGTGTAGGTGAGTTGAGGTTAACTATGTACTGTAGATATTTTTAAACGCTAAAATTATTATTTATATTACGTTATGACTAATGACAGTGTAAATAATGTACTTAAGATTGGCAGGCTAAATTAGGTTTAGTTTTGAGCATTACCATCATCATCGTTACAAACCATCACAAGTCCACTGTTGAACATTGACCTGTCCCAAGGAATTTCACAAAGGACTGTCTTGTACCACCTACATTTATCGGATTCCTGCATTTCTTACAATTCACTCTATCTTGTAGAGGGGGTATTTTATAATTTTCAAGACTGAATGTCTTCGTAAATGATATTGCAAAACATAATGCGGAGTCTTTGGCCTTTTTATAGCTGTAATCCAATTTATTATTTTTATCGGCCGTCAACACTTACACTAGTAATAACATGTATTGAACTATCAAACATTTATTATGTTTATTATGTATAATATTATTTATTAATAAGTAGTAAGTAGGAGTAATATACGCACTAAGTAAGGCTTTTATTGATATATTTTCATTCAGTAAATTATGGAATAAGTAGAACCTCCGTACGAACTCATTACATGACTGTTTCTGTATCTTATTGTGTGTACAATGTGCGTGTTGATAGAGCAACAGAAAGAGAGGGAGAATCCAAGACAGGGAGAGAGAGAGACGTTCATGATTCCCTGAAGACAGCTCCAGATAGCTAATCCGTCTCTCATCCGTTATACTAAAGCAAAGCTACAGCCCGCGTGCACTCAAGCCTGTAAATGACTACACACAAACATGGCAAGTTTCCAGCGTTGAATCCAATGCTATTGTAAATAAACGTAGTTAGCTTTAATCCCCTCGGCGAACAACGACTATTGAGGAACTAATGTTTAGGCAAATGGCGCCTGAACTGGAACAGGTTTAGGTCGAGGTTACATGGTCGAGTGGTGAGTCTGAGTGCATCTAATGTAGTTTTTTGCATCTGGATTGCGTTTCAAATATTGACTTTAGTGTGTGAATAACCTACTTTACTGGAATTTTATTTAAAATAGATTTACGGTATGTTTGATTTATTGTACACAATTATTCATTTATTCAAGTAATCGTTAGTCACTTTTAATATGTTATTATATTTATATTAATCTGTTAAAACACGTATACATTCACATGATACATATTATATCATCACCATTATCTTCCTTACAGCCTTTTAGAAGTCCTTTGGTGAACATAGGCCGCCCCCAAGGAAAGCCACAAAGCACGGTCATTGAGCCACCTGCGTCCATCGACCTACATATCTTTCCAGGCCTCTACTCCATCTAGTGGGGGGCGTGATATAATGCGACTTAATTGATTTGGGTGTCGGTGAGGAAACGGAGAGAAACTGTTATGAGACAGAGATGGGCAGCAACATGTTTGTAATAAGAACTAAAAATAATGAAAACTTCAGTTGCCAACACTTACTGAGCATGGCAACAATGGTAAAATTCTCCCTATAAGGCAATCTATGGGGAGGCTGTTATGCATAATAAACGAATAAATATTCTTTACCTCTCTCGTTTTTTATCTATCCTATAATATTCTCGATTGATCTTTCTGCCATCTATTGCTAGCGCCGCGTAAGTTAAATGCAAGTTACAATAGCAAAAAAAGTGCAAGAAAGAAAACTTTTGATAAATCGCACAGTGGTGGACCACCCATGATCCTGATGGTGAAAATAGCATCGCGAATTTCGTATGTGATGGAATTTGGTGGATTAAATTAATAGAACAATTTCTCTAAGCGTTCCGATGTTCCTGAAATTCTTCTGTTTATTTATTTTTTCTTTTTATTTAATTACCACCAAACATTGAACCTTATTAACGTTCAAATGTATTGCGGAACTGGCTCCTAGACCAGTAATTAAACACCGAAATACGCGGTAGACCCGCTGCTGTTAACTGCAAACCAAGAAACTCGTGAGTAGTCCGTGTGCCCTCACAAGATTTGGAACGTGCGCGCTCACTCTGGTTATTAAATATACCAAGTGAAAGTACAGCCCACTGAAATACTTGAAATACTTTTTCAAGGTGCAAAGGTGAAGCAAAGTGTCAAAAACAACTTAAATTGTTTAATTATGTAGAAACACATTCATTAGTTACGCAATCCTTAATATTATTATTGTCATTTCACAAGCCCTTCACAAGTCGTCTGCTGAACAGGACCCATCCAAGGAATACCACAAAGCATGGTCCTCAGCCACCTGCATCCATCGACTTCCTGCATGTACCTATTACCAAGTTGTCACTTCATCTAGTGGATGGCCGTCCTACACTTCGCCTGCTGGAACGAGGCTGCCACTTGAGAATCTTTCTTCCCCATCGTTGTCGGTTCTTCGAGCTATATGGTAGCCCATTGCCACTTACACACCTTACTAATCCGTTGGGCTATGTCGCTCATTCTGGTTCTACTGCGCATATCATAATTTCTAAGTTTATCATGCAGAGAAACCCCGAGCATAGCCCTCTCCAATTGTGTATTTATAATTAAATTAAATATTAAATTATAAATGCACAAAATGGACAAATAAGCTTATTTTGGAAAATGCCAAATGTAACATACATAAGTGACGATGACAGGCGTATATAAGATCTGGCGGCTTACGTGCCCTAGTTTGATAGTACTCGTAAAACCCATCCATCGTCGATAGTCGGATCCTCTTACGCTAAAGCGAGCAAACTTTGAGAAAGCTGACCCGTGCTGATGTAGAACACTTGGACTTGAGAGCCTTTTCGAATCGGTGAATATGACCGTTCAATTTATAATTTAGGTCAATAAGGATAAGTTAAATGTTAGCGTATAGAACCAATTTCAAAACATTTTGCTTTCATCCACCGAATCAAGGTTTTTTTTTTCGATCGAAGTTGCTCTTTCATCAATACTTAATTAGCGAGTAAAAAGATTTGTTAGGGTTAGCTAAAGTTGTTAATAAATAACATTAAACTTGTTTTTCAACCGACTAAAAAAAGGATCTAGTACTCAATTCGACTGTATTTTTATTTTGTGTGATTTCGATGACTATTTTTTATTTGAAAGCTGGTGCTTCTCATGTAGTCCCATATAATTTTGATCTAGATCTGACCAGTAGTTTTGAGCTATTCTTAAAATGCGTATTTAATTGACTTCGACTACATTGATGACGTTCTCGTTTTATTTATATTGAAGTCGGTTGTATAAAAAATTTACCCTCTTATTACGTATTAAAATGAAAGTAAGTAAAGTTATACCATTACAGCCTATACCAACTCCTGGGGTCAAGTCGCCTAATTTCTTAAAAAAAATAAGTCTCATAATTTTACAACGTCATAGTTTATGTAAACAGATGCGTGGTATTTTTACGTGGTATAATAATCCTGCAGACGTATTTGGCTGCAGCACGAACAGGTTAACTCGACAGAAGAAGGACTACGCTTGGTGAGAATACCAGCTTATAATAGCAGAATACCCTGCTATAATATGAATGGTGAATGATGAGTGCCCGAAACAAATTTTTAGTTAGTCCTAGTCAGTTTAGTTCTCAGGGGTTTTTCATTTATAATATAGGTTAGGCAAAGTACGTAATTTCATAGAAGGTCTGGCAGAACGAAGAAAGTATTTGTAATATTTTTTTTATTTTTCATACTTTACGTGGTAGAGCCATGCTGCAGCTCTATATTAGTAGTATAGTTGTAGACGAATGAGTCGGCTCGACCGAGGAATGACCACACTCTCACAGAATACCAGCGTAAAATTGCAGCTAAATTCTGCTGTTTCGTATGGTGAGTGTAGAGAACCGGATACCCATTTTACTGGAAAAGAGGCATTCTATCTTTGTCCTCACGGCTGACAACGCATCTGCATTTTAATTCGCAAACGAAGATAGATGTAGATGTCTATGGGCCACAGCAACCACTTACTACCAGGTGGACTGTGTTCTCGTTTGTCACCCATATTCTATAAAAAAAAATCAGCAGCCACTTACCATCAGGTGCACTGTGTGTTCGTTTGTCACCGTTATCCTATAAAAAAATAACTTCTAAATGATAAGATGTCCTTGCATTGTTTTAGTAACATCACCACCGAGCATGTGGTCAGTTAAAACTATATGGCTTTTATTTTAACATTATCTTTTCAAAACAAATGCCCCGACTTCAGAAGCTAATATGTAGAAGTTGTTTTATTCTTTTTAATTTTGGAAGTCAGATTTCACTTTTTATCAAAAGTGTGTTTCATCCTTTTGTGCGCACTAAGAAAAATCGCTCACCGTGAAAATTTTAATAATTCACGAAAACTCACCGAAAATCATACCGAGGCTGTCTTAAAATGCGACAGAGGAAAATCTTTCTAATGACAACTAAATAAAAAACTGCGGTTGCTAAGCCACCTGCCACACGTGGCAACTATGGCAATCTATGGGGGAGGCATAGGCCTTTTAGTTCAGCAGTGGACTTTGAATGTTACATATATACTAGAATGTTACACTTAATACCATAATTTTCAAACCAACCTTTAGGGGTAGAATTTTTCTTTAAATTAATATGGGACTATCCCTATAGTACAACCTATTAAAATGAAAAAATATTTTTTAAATGGGTTTAGCCGTTTCGTAGAAACCAGTGAACATTAAAACATACGCGTCGAATAATGAGCCCCCTCCATATTTTAAGTCGTTAATAATATTTCTTTAGAAATTAAATGACACAATTCACTTTCAGTAGAACATAGAAATGAAATGAAAATATAAATATCACGGAAGCAGTTTTCTCTCATCAAGCAGTTTCTCTTTTATAAAAAAATCCACACCTTTAGAACTACGTTCTATTTGCGGTGAAAGGGTAAAAGTTTGTTATAAGTTCTATTCGGACGCGGAATCCTTTAGTCGAGAGATATTTCGTTATAATTTTTCCTTTCATACGGATTCTATATCATAAAAGCAAAACCTGTAAAAGTTTCTACAAGCTTCACATCTCTATACACTTACACATATGACAGAGTTCATATTTTTTAACTTTATTTATACTGACATTGTTAAAAATTACAGAGAACTAGACGAGACTAACAGGATGTTTTAAAATACTTTGCTTACAGTATTTACGTAACAAACTTCTTTAAAGTAATGCTAGTTGCACGATACGGTTGCACGGTTGCACGAGTCCTGATGTTAAGTGAATACTATACATACATGAACACCTGCAACTAACTTTAAGCGAAAGAGGCCACAGGCGCGTTTGAACTACCGAAGACCAATATAAAATACCTTACAGCCTATAATTTAATTGTTTTTATACTTCTTGGGTTCACGGGTGCTTAGTTTTTTTTTATTTTATATAGGAAAGGGTGACAAACGAGCACACAGTCCACCTGATGGTAAGTGGTTGCTGTGGCCCATAGACATCTACATCTATCCTCAATAAAGAATCAAAATGCAGATGCGTCGTCACCCGTGAGGACTAAGATGGAATGCCTCTTTTCCAGTAAAATGGGTCTCCGGTTCTCTACACTCACCATACGAAACACAGCAGTGTCAAGCTGCCATTTTACGCTTGTGTTCTATGAGAGCGTGGTCCTTCTACGGTTGAGCCGACACATTCGTGCTACAACTATACTACTAATATAGCTGCAGCGTGGCTCTACCACGTATAAAGTTGAAATAAGGTAAACGATTTTTTTTATAAAGTTGAAATGATAAACGAACACAGTCTAGCTTATGGTGAGTTAAAGGACACTTTCAAGCAACTTGAAATAAGAAAGCCTACAGATACGTTGTCACCTCTGAGGATATGTAATTATACGTGACGCATGGGAAGCCAATACAACAAATCTATTTTCGAGATGTGGTCCGGCATTGTTCATAATATGTTTATTATTCGAAAATTAAACGAGTTTAATGAAAAGAAGAAGTCTTCTGACTAATAGTTTTTTTTTAATTTATTTCATAATAATCAACCTTCGGTATATCTCTATATACAAAAATCAATTGCTGTCCGTTAGTCTCGCAAAAACTCGAAAATGGCTGGACCGATTTTGATAAATCTAAACGATTCACAATTTGACCAGGTAGGTGACGCTGTTGTCGAGATCCTGAGAGAGAACTCACCCGTGCGAAGCCGGGAAGGATCTCTAGTAATATATAAAAGTAAAAGCGCCACGCCGTTTTAAATAGTCAATTTTCACAGGCTGGCAAAGCTTCTGCGATCTCTTTAGTCATGCCGATATTTATGAGTGACGTGACTTACCATCAGGTGAGATTCATACTCCTTCGGCCCCTCTTCTATAGAATGACTCTATAGCAACACAAGCACCTATAGCTATATATAGTACTGAAAACAAAATTAAGGAAACAATTTAAAAGAAATAATTTTCATATTTTAAAGAACTTAAAAACAAACTTCATACGTAAGTTTTGTTAGAGAATTCTCGTTCAGAGTAGAAATTCGCAAAAATAAAATTAAAAATCCATCCGACGCGCGGACCACATTTGTCGAACTATAATTAACGTAGAAAGTAATTTAGCGCAAAGGTGAGCTTTGTTTGAAGAAAAGTTGGTCGGGAACTAGCCCGGAATGAGTGCGACTTAACTGGGACGCCCTGCGGATTGCGAACCCAACTGCCGCCCAACTAATCCATTGGAAAGTTCCATTTTCATTAGGACTCCGTAAAATACATCTGCTTGAACTGTTTAAAGTTATATACTAATAGAAAAGTGTAATAACCCTTTGTTTGTAACGACTTTAGTTTTAAACATGTCTATATCTATTTATCTTTTCGGGATCACATAATATATTCCTTTTTGTGTTCCTACTATGGGGTTAGCCCATTGTCTAACAATAGACTATTGACAGGCCTATTATTACTTCGTTCGAATAAAGAATAGATTATTAGTTAGATTGATCTTGACCCGACACGGGTTCAAATCCCGGACAAAAATCAGTTATTGGAATTTTCTGTCAAGAAATTGTCAGTAGCATTCCGAAGTCGTCGATAAGTTTATACGTGGTAGAGCCATGATGCAGTTATATTAGTAATATAATTGTAGCACGAATGGGTCGGCTCGACCGGGGAAGGACCACGCTCTCACAGAATACTAGCGTGAAATAGCAGCTTAACACTGTTGTGTTTCGTATGGTGAGTGTAGAGAACCGGAGACCCTTTTTTCTGTAAAAGAGGCATTCCAACTTAGTCCTTACGGGTAACAACGCATCTGCATTTTGATTCTTTGTTGAGGATGGATCTACATCCATCCTCAACAAAGAATCATGTGACCCATAGACATCTTCATGTCTATGGGTCACAGCAACCACTTACCATCAGGTGGATGGTGTGTTCGTTTGTAACCCTATCCTATAAAAAAAAAGTCAGTTAGTTGTCGGTGTTTCACCCCGTGTCTCGAAAAGCACGTAAAGCCACTGGTTGTGCTGATGCCTGATGTCTCTACGGTCGTTACTGATTGCCGTCCCTTTGGACTGTAACATTTAGGGGCATAGAGAGTGCACTTGTACATGCTTGCGTACAAACTCGTATACAATAATTCTGTCCTGTGTGGATGGCTAGTCTCCGTTAGGACTAGTCGCCGTGACCGAAATTTGATCTGGAGACCATTATTATTATTGACGGGCAAATAAGAGAGAATATTTGTTTAAAAATTTATTCACCGTTGTTGTTCTTTACGTGTAAGAGCTTGGTTGACTATAAGGTTAAGAGATATTATATCTATATATGTTAATAGTAATATCAATAGATGCAAGAATAACTTTTAGTGTTACGGCCCGCAGCTGCCCCTGCAAAAATCACCCTGGCTGGGGCCCATAGCAGCCTGCTCGACGGGCAGACACGGGTCGGGCCCAAATGCCCACATGGAAAATGTCCTATCATACTAAACTATATGGGAGAATGCTAGGAAAATATAGTACTTACATGTTTCCGACTCTAATTTCGCCCCAAGGCTCGGTCAGGCCGTAAGTGGGTGTAAGGTGAATGGCAAATAGTGTTCAGTGATGTGTAAATGTCTGAGACCTGGACCAGCTTAGGCGACCAGCAGCGGCCGTGTTCCAGGCTGCCACACAATGCTGCATCGCTTCAGCAGGCTCCACCGCTGGACCATTTCTTTCTTCATTGTCACTATTTCAGTCTATTAGCTTCATTGTACATTTAACTAACTTAAACTTGCCTAATTCCACATTCATCGTAGAATCGAACACGTGATACCCGACAGAGTACGGACAGTAGTTCAAAATTCGACATTCTATGTTTAATCGAACGATAAAATATCGCAAAAAGAATAAGTACCCTTGAAAATGAACGAATACAGCTTTATTAACGGATTGAATGTTAGCTAAGGAGCAAATTTTGATGCGGAACGTCTATTGGTGCACCTTGGCAGTAAAATCGACTCGAATGCCGTGACGGCAAACGGCATGACGCTCTCTTATGACGTCATGCCCACGCTCTCCACCGCATATTGCCTGCCGCCTACGCCACTGCTCTCAATTTCCTTGTGTTTGCGTGCGCGTATACTATACAGTTCGTTGCTTCTCTGTGGTAGTTGTGTACTACGTGTGCCTTTCTATTCAACTATAGTATATATGACAAGTTCATTATTATAATTATAATAATAAGAAAAATATATTGATCTTATTAACGAACTTCTACGTGTATTTATTTATTTTACTTCATATTTCTTTATTGGTTTTTATTAATTATAAATTCTACCATCAACTATGATGTTTTACATCTGCCAGGTATTCCATGACGGCCAACATTTTTTTTCAGTTTCTAATATGAAAACCATTTTCTTGTGTAGGTAATCATTGATATTTTTAAACATAATTGAATATCATAAAGTCGGTTCAAGTGATAGCGCTAGAATCCAAGACGGTAAACACTTGAGCCTAGAAAATCCCTGCATACACTTCCCTTAAAAGTCCCAAATTATTTTGCTCAGTGAATACTGGCGTAGGGAAAGCGTTCCAATCGCTGTTCTCAATGAAACGATGAGATATGAGAGACCGTGAAAAATAAAGATTTAACGGTTATATCTACTCTTATAAATAAAATAAAATTGTCTGTCTTTTACATCGAAATAAATGGTTTCTATTAAGCTCGGGGGTTATTTGTATATTAATGAGACATAAATTGCCTTTTTTAAAATTTTTGTCTGTCTGACTGTCTGCCTGCCTGTTTGCGCTAATATTTCATTATGTTGCTTGGCTATGGCTTCATCATAATGGCTGAACTATTTATGGTGATACTTTAGATAGAGAGCAATAACAGGAGTGAAATTGTTATCCAAAAACTAAACAATTTTTGTGAAATCGTAAAACTGATAAAATAATTGGTTTTTGATGGTTATCTTATAAATTGTACGAGATATAAAATAGGTTTCAAACAAAACTTTTTTTGTTTTGCAATTTTACACCAAAAAAGTCTCTTTACCTTCTATCTCTTAACGTTTTAATTTATATTCGATTTGTTTTATGATAACCACAATGTTGAAACAGAAAGTGATATAGTTATGATCTTACCTATTTTCTTACCACTTTTCTTCAGTTTATGGATCATATAGTACAATATACTCCAAAATATATGCAGTCTGATAATGAAATAACACATGTTAAATATCTTTTGATACAGTTTTGCAGCTATTAAAAAATTTAGATGCAAACTAAACTACTGGTCCTAATGGTATATATGGTCCTGGTCCATACTGTATGCATATTTATTTATACCATCGTACTGTCTAAACCATTGTCCTTAATATTTACCAATTCGTTATAACATAGCGGTGTTTTTCCATTTTTAAAGGAAATTAAAAAAAATACCAATAAATAAAGAACATGACAAATTATTACCTAAGCAGTATACTCAGTTTTTTTACAAGATTTTTTATAGAATAAGGGTGACAAGCACTCAGCGCACCTAATGGTAAGGGGATGCTGTGGTTCATAGACATCTACAACTATCCTCGATTAAGAATAAAAATGTAAACGCGTTGTCAAATCTGAGGACTAAGATGGAATGTCTCGTATCCAGTAAAATGCGTCTCCGGTTTCCCACACTTACCATACGAAACACAACAGTATTTAGCTGCTATTTTACGCTAGTATTCTGTAAGAGCGCGGTCCTTCCCCGGTAGGGCCGACCCATTCGTGCTGCGTAAATATTTGAAAGACTAATTATAATCACATCTACGAAAAAATTAGTCCTTATCAACATGGATATGTCTCTAGTCGCCAAGAAATTGAAATCTCCTGGTGTATACAGTAGTATTTATTAAGTATAATTATGCGAGAATTTCAATTACGAAACCAAGTTGATTCTATATACACGGAAAGAAAGTCGAAGAGAAAGACTCCGATCTCGTCAACTATTTCATTTTACTGACTAACTGACATCTGGAATACATGGTAAGCTTTATCGTTGGTTTTCTTCATATCTTATCTACTGTTAACATGAAGTCTTGCAGTTGTATGCTTGGGTTGGGATTTAATTTTATTCATTATGGGATCCCAAGCAGATGGTAGCACCCAGCCATCTTCTCTATTGAAATTAGGATGTTTTTTTAATTTCAATAGCCTCGCGAATCATCCTGGGTAGGAATCGGTGTTCTTTAGCGAGGATTTGTGGTCTATCAAATCTAATGTAGTGACGGGGGCGATCCTGTACGTGTTCACAGACTGCAGACTTCCCAGAACGTCGATTCTTCACATCATCTATGTGTTCTTTAAACCCGTGTTATTTAACTATATGATACTGTATGTTGACAGGCCTGTTGGTCTAGTGGTTAGTGACCCTGACTGCTATGCCGGAGGTCGTGGGTTCGATTCCCACCCAGGACAAATGTTTGTGTGATGAGCACGATCATTTGTTCTGTGTCTGGGTGTAATTTATCTATAATATTTATGTATTTAGAAATATATAAGTATGTTTATCAGTTGTCTAGTACCCATAACACAAGCTCTGCTTAGCTTGGGACTAGATGGCGTTGTGTGATAGTTGTGGAATATTATTATTATTATTATTGTGGAATATTATTATTATTATTTTTGATTTTATATTCTCGGCAAGCCGGGAAGAGCTGATAACACGGGCCTAAGCCAAGTGATTATCAGTTGGATTAAATACGGTAGAAGATTGCACAGAAAATGGTGGCGTATTTGTGTTTTGATCTGGGTTTTCTGGTTCACATTGCAGAAACTTTCTAACAAGTCTACATGTGTTTAGTATCGCGGCCTTCTGCAGTAGATGATAGATATTTGTAGGTAAGTTGAGGGAATTAAGGGACTGGTGGAGTTGTTTCGGTATTACTCCTGTTGTAGACAATACTATCGGTACTATTGTAACTTTTTGCAGATGCCAGAGTCGGGCTACTTCATCTTTTAATTCAGTGTATTTACTCAGTTTTTCTGCTATTGTTGTCTGCAAGTTATGGGTATTTGGTATAGCAATATCTATTAAATATCCAGTTTTGTTTATCTTGTTTATAAGTGTAATATCTGGTCTATTGAAATGGATTGTCCGATCGGTAAGAATGGCGCGGTCAAAATATAGTTTTGTTGAGGGGTTCTCTAATACAATTTCTGGATTGTATTTGTAGTATGGTGTAACGGAATCTATAAGTTTGTACTGGTGTGCTAATTTTTGGTGTATAATGTTGGCTACTTGATCGTGTCTATGTTTGTAGTCTGTTTGGGTTATTGACTTGCACGCGCCTGTTATATGCTGAATCGTTTCGGGAGAGCTATGGCATTTCCTACATGTGTCATTACTTAAATTCTTTATGATAAACTTTCTGTAGTTTTTGGTTTCAACTACCTGATCCTGTATAGCAAGCATGAACCCTTCAGTCTCCGGGAAGAGTTCGCCTCGATTTAACCACGCGTTCGACGCCTCTTTGTCGACATTTATCTGGCATAAGTCTTGGCGATGTCTTCCATGTAGAGATTTCTGCGTCCATTCCAAAAGCTTGGTTTTGTCCTCAATTACTTTCTCATTTTTCTGTTCAGTTGTATCTTTTAAATTTAGGGGTGTTAAGTTTTGGTCGTTCTGTGATATAATTTTATGAAGAATAGAGGTTTCTGTTTTTGAGAAAAAGAATTGTCTGAGTGCTTTTATCTGTCTGTTATGTAGGTTTAGGATATCAATTAGTCCTCTACCTCCTTCTTTCCGCGGCAGTGTTAATCTCTGCAGACATGATCGTGGGTGGTGTTTGCGGAATTTGGTCATTGTGGTATTAATTTTTCGTTGAAGGTTTTTCAGATCGGTTTTGGTCCAATTGATTATCCCAAAAGAATATGTGAGAACTGGTATAGCGAAGGTGTTGATTGCTTTCATTGTATTTCGAGAATATAGTTGCGTTTTCAGAATTGTGTTTAGTCTATGTTGAAATTGTAGTGTTAGTTTTTGTTTAGTTTCTTTATAGTGTATCTGTTGTGATTGTGTGTAGCCAAGGTATTTATAACTATCTTGTTCCTCTAATGGTTCTATCTGTTCTCCTGTTCTTAAAGTGTATTGGTGTTGGTAATTCTGTCCTGCTCTAATTGAATTTATTTTACATTTATCTATGCCGAATTCCATTTTGATATCGTTTGAGAATTGTTCTGTCAAGTTTGCTAGCTCACAGAGTTGAGTCTCACTTTTGGCGTATAATTTGATATCATCCATGTACAATAGGTGATTTAATTCTATTGTTTGAATTTCGTTTTGTCCTTCGGTAGGTGTATTTTTTAACGGGATTCCTAAAGTAGTTGCGTTTAATATATTAGATAGGGGATTTAGAGCAAGACAGAACCACAGTGGGCTTAAAGCATCTCCCTGAAAGATACCTCTCTGAATTTTTATTGGGATGGTTTCTACTAATTTACTGGGCGAAGTTATTCTTAATACAGTGGTCCAAGTTGTCATCATGACCTTCAGGAATGTTACTATAGTTGGATGTATTTTGTATATCTCTAAAACTTTTACAAGCCATGAATGGGGAACAGAGTCGTATGCTTTTTTGTAGTCAATATACATACTAAACAAATCGGTTTTGCTTTTTTGTACTTTTTGAAGGATAACTGAGTCTATGATTAATTGTTCCTTGCAGCCTTGGCTGAATTTGCGACATCCTTTTTGTTGTTCGGCTAAGATATTATTAGTGTCGATGTGTTGATATATTAGTTCAGATATACAAGATGTGATAATTTTGTACAAGGTCTGCAAGCATGTTATTGGTCGGTATTTTGCTGGATTTGAGAGATCATTACGATCTTTAGGTATCATAAAAGTTGTACCTGAAGTTACGTAGGACGGTATTGTTTTAGGATCCTGTGTGAAAGTATTTATGTAATTATAGAGAAAACTATGGGTAGATGTAAATTTTTTGTACCAATAACTATGAATGTTGTCTGAACCGGGTGCTTTCCAATTATGTAAACGAGAAAGTACTTTATGGAAAATTACTGGGGATATGTGATCAAATGTCATTGCTTGAATATTTGTGTTGCTGTTTGTCAGTTCTGTTTGTATCCACTCTGCTTGGGCGTTATGTTCGATTGGTTGTTCCCAAATTCCTGCCCAGAAGTTTTGTAACGTCTCTGAGTCAGGGTAGTTATGATCAGGGTTGTTATCCTGAACGTTAGATGTCGCCTGTCTAATATTGCGGTAGAAGAGTTTTTCATTGTGGGTGAATTGAATGTTTTGTAGTTTTCTTTGGGCACAAGCTTTGTATCGTTGTAGTCGGCCTGCTACGACTGACAGTTTTTGTTTAAGAGTGTCTAATGTGTGAGCTGCTTGTTTATTTGGTTCTTCATGAGCAGTGTGGATTCTATATTGTTCTAGTATCTTGTTAACGTGTTTAATTATTTTCCTACTTCTATTGCCATTGATGAATTGTGTCATTTGTGCTATCTTTGAACGTAAATCATTTAATTTTCGTTCTAATCGCGTCTCCCAGTTAGGTTTATATTCTTTTTTTGCCCTTTGGGTGACTTCTCTTGGTTGAAGGGTTATCTTTGCTCCGTTAACTTTTGCCGCAGTCCATGCCGCACAATATATAGTAGTTTGTAAGGTATAGAAGTCAGTTTCTTTGTTAACGTTTTCTGGTAATATTATTTTGTTTAGGTAGGTAACTATACGCGCTAGTTTTTTAGAAGGTTTTTGTTTAGGAATAAAAAATCTTTTTGTAGGGCTAGTTTCTTTAAAATATTGGAATGCTTGTTGGAACGTCTCATCTATTAGTGGATCCCTATCTAGGTTTGCTTGTGGGTTAGGTTGTATTTCTTCTGCAATGTTGATTTCAGTATGATTTAAAGTAAGTGAAGGTTCTTTTGTTGAGCTGATGTCAATGCTGTTTATAAATTGAGTTTCAGAATTACTGTTGCGGTTTGGGTTTACTAGCGTCGTTTCGCTTGTAAAGTTGGTATAGTTAAAATTATGTAGTCGTAATTCTTCATATACTTCTAGTTTTAATGAATTTAATCTGTCACTAGTGACGTAATTATTGTTCACAATTGCTCTCCTTTGATCAGCTATTCGTTGTTCGTTAAGATGAGCAAGTGCAGGAAATCTGTTGATAAAATCTTCATACATGCGTCTTCTATATGCTGTTTCGTTTCTGCCTAAATCTGTAACTCGATAATAAGAACGCATTATAGCTTCATTTAGTTCACTAGTCCATCTCATTCGGGTCTGCGTTCTATTTTTAGTACTATGTGTTTCTGGGGTTCTAGGTTGCATTTGGATAGATTGTGTGAGTGTAAGTATTTGTTGTACATGGTCGATAGAGTTATGTGACTGTTGGGTCGAATGATTCAACTGTAGACGATCTAACTCTTCTTTTACGTCGTTTCGTATCTCTTCTATAGTTTTCTGTGGAAGTAGTTTATTGTTTATTATGGCTCTACGTTGGTCTCCTATTCTCTGTCGACTAACCTGCATGTTCGGGTATTTTTCTAAAAATTTTATGTGGAGTGGTTCAAGATAAGTTTTTCTGTCTGTATCTAGTGCAGTCAATTGAAGGTAAGTGCGCAGTATGAACTTATTCATTTCAGGTGTCCATCGTCTGCGCGTACTTGAGGCGCTTGTAGTGGGTGCAGGCTTAGAGTCAAGGTTGACTTCCTGCACAACACTATCAAGCGTGCTGGTGGTGGACAAGCTAACTGATTTTCTTGTCACGTAAGAGGGTCGAGTCGAAGGGATGGATGAAAATAATGAAATAGTATCATCGCCCGTGGAATCGGCTGTAGCTTCTACGTAGTGAGCCCGCCTGTTCAACTCACTACGATCAGCTGTAGCAGTTTTTTCGGTGGGAGCCCGCTTGCTCAACTCCTCACCGCCGATGGTTCGCATGCTGTGGCACCTAGCATCGGCTCCAGATGCGCCCCGGCGCTCCCCGGGCAGCGACCGTAAATTATATACTCTCTTATTACTCATCTCCATAAAGGGTTACCTTTCCTTGTTAGCCGCGTAAGTTTTTTGTACTGTTGTACAGTACGCGTGTCCGCCCCCCACGTAGCTAGGTGTTCAGCTTGGACGTAAGGTAGGATTTTAGGGGGCTTATTATTATTATTATTACTGTAAGTTAATACTGCGTAGATCGGAACAAAAATTAATAATTTTTAATCTGAAGGTAGCCGTGGTTAACTATGACATTGGGACGTCAAACACCTCAGTCCCTCCCGTGACCATGGGTGCTGAAAAGTGCTCGAAACGTCGGGAATATATAATAAGTTAATATACGCGATAAAATCCGTAAAATTAGTTTTATTTAAATGTGTAGTGTTCGCGTAAATATAAGAAATCATTATCAGATTACGATAAGTTAAAATGTTAAAGTTACAGCCTATATACGTTCCACTGCTGGGCACAGGCCCTCTTCTCACTTCTGAGAGAATTTAGGGCAAAGTAGTTTCCGCCGCGCCGCCCCACTGCATGTTGTCAGTCTTCACATGTCTTCCGAAAATTTTTTTTCTTAGACTTGCAGTTGTTTTCTTTCACCGCCGAGCACGTGGTAGATCAGCACTTAAAATTGCAATTAACAATTTCATTATTGCCGGCGGGGATCGAACCTGGGTTGCTTATGTACTGTGAAACTTACACAACGATAATATTATAAGAAAAGCAAATAAATTATTAACCGTTGTATTCCGTAACACGAAACACTTTAAAAATCGTAATTCTTGTGTATTTCGCACCAGTGCAGCGTAATATACAATAAGTTTCTCTGGTGTCAAGTACACTCAAATACTGTTCGCATGTCCAGACATATATAACTAACATGTGGACGGAATAAAGCAGTTCAACGTCGATTTGTAGTGGAATGTACTCGTATAGACACTCGCCGAGCACAGCTGAATAGGCGTGAGTACGAACATGTAAACGATTTAGTCGGCGGTGTTCGCTACTCCGCTCGAGTATTCGCCTTTTCTCCACTCGATGTCGGTTTTTAGCAGGAATAAAAGAAATGCTCGTGTGTATTCGTATTGGTGTTTACGTACTCGTCATTATTCAGTTGACCCGTGAACTATCATTATATTTTACTGAGCCAATATACTGTTATAATTTTCTCTAATACTTTTCTTTGACCAAATATATAAAAAAATATAAGTATGTACTTGGTTCAGTTGAAATAGAAAATTTCACATAAGCTACTTTTATATATATTTTACTTGATACTAGAGTATGTACTTTTTTCGTTTAAAATACTAGTAAGACTATAAAAGTTAAGTAGACACAATGTCGTAGCAACGAGACGTACGTCATCCATGTTTAAAAAATCAACGTTGAATGAATACAGACGAATATGTAAACGCGTAGTACTCGTCCACGAATAGCACGGCGAGTTATTCGGCTTGTTGTTCGTCAGATAATCTAAACGTGCCATAAGATCTTTATAATTGTAATTATGCTTTTGTTTCAAAGATCGTCGATTTGGTGTACTTTATAAAACTACGAAGGCACCTTTGACAGCAGACTTTTGGGCAGATTGTGCTATTTATATAGTTATATAGCTATTTATATATTTATATAATTCGAATTATTTTGAACTCATTGGCGAAACAATGTTTCGAACAACATTCCTATACTACGTAATAGTAATCATTTTATTTTTTGCCTATTCTGAGAATATGTAATACGTACAACATTGTTATTATAAGATATTTTTTGTTAAAACGTATCATTGTTGAAAAGATCTTTAAATGGGAGTAATTTTAGTAACTTGCTGTACCTTGTTTGATAGTTTTTTTTTTGTAAATTGTCTATAGTTCCAGTAGGATACCAGATTTATATTGATGCAATATTAAATAATACATAAGCCGTGTTTGTATTCTGTTAACTGTTAATTATACCAAATGAAAAAAAATTAAATAAAAAGTAACATCGGAAAAGATGCCAAAGGTGTTAAAATCTTGGATGGGCTTAAAAAATGACACATGCCGTATATTATGATATGTATGATAATCGATCTGTGTTATGTTTATAACCTATTTTTTTAATTACAAACTGACATTTTTATATAAATTCCGTTATAATATTTCTCTAACTAATGGTTTTATGTGTTTCCACAACGTTTGTATTCACATAAAACAAATAAATAACTTATTGGTGTGATAACTAGTAAGTACTATAGATTGTTGTCACTTAACCATTATTAATTATAATTATAGGATTGCCAATGTTATAATTATAATCAATAATGGAGTTTAACAGTTTTTTTTTTATATAACTATCTATTATATGTAACATCGGAGTTATTTTTGTTGAAAAAATAAAAGAAAATCAGAAGCACAATTATCTCAAGCTTAAGGCTCGAGGCAGTTGGATGAGATGAATATATTTTTTTCAAGATTATAATTTTGTTGTCTGAATGTTATGGTAGATAAGGGTTACAGAAGGCTAAATTTTCATATTACGCGTACAAACTAAGAACGATCATACACCAGTACCGATGACATTATTAATTGCAATTTCAAAAAGTGACTAGTCTCACGTTTAAGAAAAATAATGTTTTACGTGGTAGAGCCATGCTGCAGCTATGCTAGTAGTATAGTTGCACGAATGGGTCGGCTCGACCTGGGAAGGACCACGCTCTCACAGGATACCATCGTAAAATAGCAGCTTAACACTGCTGTGTTTTGTATGGTAAGTGTAGAGATTCGGAGACCCTTTTTATTGGAAAAGAGACATTCCGTGTTAGACCTAACGGGTGACAACATATCTGCATTTTGATTCGCAAACAAGGATAGATGTAGATGTCTATGGGCCGCAGCAACCAGTTACCATCAGGTGAACTGTGTGCTCGTTTGTCACCATATCCTATTAAAAAAAAAGGAATACAAAAATATTTCGAGGACATGATGTATAATCCGTTAAGACAGCACGGCCAGCTTTTCTCTTATTACTGAGAGAGTTTTAAACATATTTGAAAATGGAATGTTTTTTTTTTTAATTAAAATTTCTATAATTTAATTAAAACAAACGAATAAATTTTGATTTACAAATTATCAAATTACGAAGTTTAGGGTAAGGACTACTCTGGATGGTAAGAGAGCCAGTACGATTACAGGCTGTTGGTCATTCCATCTTAGTCCGCACGGGCTGCACAACGCTTAAGTAGATTTCTTGTTTGAAGTTGACCGCAAGTGGCCATGGACTACAATAGTCACTTACAATCAGATGCACTGATAGTTCGTGTTACTTCAGTTAAAAAAAACCCACAAATGGTCGCTCTTTACCTTAGCGTCGACGTTAAAATGCAACTAAAAATGTCTTAATATAGCTTTTACTGAATACTTTCGATTAAAATGAAAGAGTTAACACGTTGGTATTAAAAATTCCGAAAATATTAGAAATAATCTGCACAGTGGTTGGTCTCTTAAAGTAGTGTTACTAGTAGTATCGCTTGAAGCGTGCCCGTGCGCTGTGCTTTCATATTTGACACAGAATTTCGATTCTGTTCGCTCTAAAATTTAAGGTTTTCAAATCGACTGATGTTTCTTTTATTTGTATGCATGTTACGGGATATCTTTGTTAATTGTGAACCAAATTTGATAATTTCCTTATATCAAATTTGAGAAAATATTCCACCCCTAAGGGTGCCATAATAAGGATTAAAGTTTAATAAGTAACTATTTAAACTAAAGATTGTGATATTTCTTAGTTTCATACAAACCGATATTTAAACGGTGAATCCCACCATCATCCTTCACAGTTAGCTACCGTGGGCAAATCTTTGGTACAGAGAGCACGAGGGATCTGTAACAGCAAACACCTGGCCGCCGAGCTTCAGCACGTCAAACAGGTTCTGTACGACAACAAGCTTCGGGTTCCGCGCCTACGTCACAGTGACCGAGTGAAGTCGACCACAGTCGAGCGTGTGCCTGCTGTACTACCATATGTCAGAGGTGTCACAGACAAGATTGGCTACATCTTGAAGCGAGCTTCTATTAGAACATTCTTCAAGCCGCCGAAGAAGATTAGTCAGTTCTTACCATCCGTCACGTGCAATATTCCTCTACAAGATGCAGGAGAGTACAAGCTTGATTGTGGGTGTGGTCTCTCATATATAGGGCAAACAAAACGATCAATAAAAACCCGCGTAAAAGAACACATAGCTGACGTGAAACACCAACGTTCCGGGAAGTCTGCAGTTTGTGATCATATACTAGACGGCCCCCGCCATTACATTAGATTTGATAAACCACAAATTCTCGCGAAAGAACATCGATTCCTGCCAAGAATGATACGTGAGGCTATTGAAATTAAAAAACATCCTAATTTAAATAGAGAGGGAGGCTGGGTACTACCACCTGCTTCATCATCATCATCATTACAGCCCTTCACAAGTCCACTGCTGAACATAGGCCTCCCCCAAAGAATGCCACAAAGCACGGTCCTGAGCCACCTGCATCCATCGACTTCCTGCATGTCTTACCAGGTCGTCACTCCATCTCGTGGGGGGACGCCCTACACTTCGCCTACCGGTACGAGGCTGCCACTCGAGAACCTTTCTTCCCCATCGGTTGTCGGTTCTTCGAGCTATATGGCCGGCCCACTGCCACTTCAGCTTACTAATCCGTTGGGCTATGTCGGTTACTCTGGTTCTACTGCGGATATCCTCATTCCTAAGTTTATCACGCAGAGAAACTCCGAGCATACAGGCTGCATACACATACATACGACCTGCTTGGGATCCTATAATTCATAAAATTAAAACTAAACCCAAGCATACCACTGCAAGACTTCAAGACACAGTAAGTTCATTCTGCGTAGATCGGACCAAAATTAATAATTAAAAAGCTGAAGGTACTCCGAGTTAACTCTGACATCATCGAGACGTCAGTCACCTCAGTCCCCCGTGACCATGGTTGCTGGAAAGCAACCGAAACGTCGGGAATATAAAATAAGTTAATTAAACGCGATAAAATCCGTAAAAAAGTAGTTTTATTCAATTGGTGATTTAATTCTTCTATTATACACTCTGCTTAGCATCGACTTCAGAATGTGAGAATATTTTTGGAACGAAGTTCCTTATCGTATTTTTCCGTCACGACCCTTTCTGACGTAGTGCAGACGGCCTTGGCGGCTTTAAGGAAGCGAGATGGAATAGTATCCATTTCCCTTGCACTTTTTCTTATCTTGTCATGAAAGAAATATTATTTTACTTTAAATGACGCTTCATTTTAATAGACGATGGTAATTCGTTTATTTCTATTTGTTAATAAATAATATAATACGTTTATCAATAATAATATACTACGAAAGGAACTTCGTTCCAACCGAGTGTTCACAATTTTTTTTTATTAAAAGCTAATATTTTATCATAATCTCCTAAATACTATTTAAAATTTTATGGAATATAATTGTTTATTCCGTAGCACTTGGTTTATTTAATTTTTTTTAAATATAACTTAAGAAAATATACTTAATAATGAGAAAAATATATCCGCAGTAGAACCAGACTAACCGACATAGCCCAACGGATTAGTAAGCTGAAGTGGCAGTGGGTCGGCCATATAGCTCGAAGAACCGACAACCGATGGGGAAGAAAGGTTCTTGAGTGGCAGCCTTGTACCGGTAGGCGAAGTGTAGGGCGACCCCCCACGAGATGGAGTGACGACCTGGTAACACATGTAGGGAGTTGATGGATGCAGGTGGCTCAGGACCGTGCTTTGTGGCATTCCTTGGGGGAGGCCTATGTTCCGCAGTGGACTTATGAAAGGCTGTAATGATGATGATGATGAACGTCAGTTTATACATACTAAATATATGGTATAACTTCTAGTTAGAAGCAAATTAGCTTACACACGCAGACTTTGTGATTGGTTATGAATTAATGCTGAAATAAAATATGAATATAGATATACTATCCTGTCATCATATCGAAGACCTTATGTAACTGAAAGCAAAGAAGTTAATTCCACGCGAAAACTAGTTAACGTGAAATGAAAACTGCCGAGCAGTTGGCACAACACCAAAAATCCGACAAACAATGGGGCAGGCTGACAATGTATCAGGGAAATAAACAACTAGTGTTTTCAGTTGACAAGGAAAATTGTGTGTAGCCATGAAAACTTAAAATATTTATTGCATCTAG
The DNA here is from genome assembly GCA_963668995.1 of Parnassius mnemosyne. Classification (NCBI taxonomy): domain Eukaryota; kingdom Metazoa; phylum Arthropoda; class Insecta; order Lepidoptera; family Papilionidae; genus Parnassius; species Parnassius mnemosyne. Next base: position 31,140,330 of record CAVLGL010000057.1, on the reverse strand, counting down.
GGTTGCCTGTAGAAAAACATAGTAAAATAGATTATTTTTATGAAAGATCAGCTTTTATCTGCGACTTTGCTCGCGTAGGGCTTAAGCAAAAACAGCCAGAATATCTATAATAACGGTAATAGGGCAAGTAGTTCAATTATCTAAAAATCACTTTACTTAAGGTTTTTGGTATTATATCGAAAGGTAAATGCTGAAAATAAAAATTTAAGATAATATTTAAGATGAAGAGATTTCGCATAAAAAAGGTCTTATCTCTCAGGACCTCACGCTTTTAACAAATCCCACTGTGGTATTTTTTAAATTCCTGTAAGATAAAAATATTTGTTTTTTTAGATTCATATAAGATAATAGTTATCCTTCCCTTAAATTTAAGTCAGCAAAGTAACCATGGATATATTTTAAATTCTGTTGGAATTCGAATCCAGAAACCTTGATTTGGTCACGGGGTGGTCCCATTGAAAAACTTACACTTCTGTTAAAAAGTAAAATGCAAAGTATAAAAAATAGTGGCGGGGTAAAAAATTCACTACTCCATATGGCATGTCACAAGGGGAAACAGAGGGAAAGTGAAACAGGCGACGGGCAGCGGCATCTTCCTGGTAACTCAAAATAATACAAAGCTTGGTAACCACCAACCTACGCGCCAAACGTGGCAACTATGGCAAATATTGGGAAGGAAAAAGTAAAAGCCAAGTTGAAGTTAGTTCTTACTAAAAATAATAAAATAACTCCTATACAATAGCTTCTGAGCCATGGTAGCTCAGATGTTTATCGCTCGCTGTAAGTTTCACAGTACACGAGCAACCCGGGTTCTATCCCCGCCGCCACCAATGAAATTGTTAACTGCAATTTTAAGTGCTGACTTACCACGTGTTTGGCGGTGAAGGAAAACATCGTGAGGAAACCTGCGTCTCTGAGAAGTAACAAAAAACAATATTTCGAAGACATGTGAAATTCGTCAACACGCATTGTGGCAGCGCGGCGGACATTTCCTTGCCCTAAAACCTTCTCAGATATGAGAGGAGGCCTGTGCCGAGCAGTGGGACATGTATAGGTTACCTGTGTGCCCAGCAGTGGGACGTATATAGACTGTAACTTTTTTAACTTTAATAGCTTCTGAATTTGGTGATAAGACATAGTGTATAAGAAAATTAAAGATCTGACTTCAGAAGCGATAATTAATTGTGTATATTAAAATTAACAAAAATATCGGATAATATACATATACAGAAGAAACGTACAGTGGAATAAGGCAATATGAGGTTTTCAAATTCTTATTATCTTATTATTTAAAATCGGTTGAAAATGAAAAAAAGCAGATCGACAAGTAACACTTCAAAACTTCCGCTGCTCTTTTATGAAATTGTATGACATAAAAACACTGAAACCTTTCTCCATAATTGATTTCTAGCTCAAAGCTAGCTAGGGACGTGAATCCGTTGATCCGTAATGCTTGTGATTGGATAAAGGGTTCCTTAGGAGAATTTTCCCGGAGTGCAGGCCCGCCATTAGGGCAACGAATTATTTATGATGTTATTTTTCATCCGAGGAATTTTCCCTTTTACAAAATAAAGAAATAATGATTTTGTTAGGTTTGCTCTGCCTTTTGTAAATATAAGTACGTTTTCATAAAGTAGAATAAATACAGTTCGAAGATAAAAACCCTTTTTATCTGAGGGTATATAATAAAAACCGGTCGAGTGTTAATCTATCTTAAGCTTTAAGGTCAAACAACATTATATCAAAATGAAAAATTGATTCTGGAATTCTTACCATATTCGCATAATTTATATTATTTTTGTGTTCCAAACTCTAGTTATTTGCACAATCAAGGCAATATTCTTTTCCGCAAAGTTTAATAGATACTAATTTCTAATTTACTTATATAAACCTCCGTGCCTTATAATTTGACCCAGCCGGCCTAAACTAACCAGACTGGCCTAATGGTAAAACGGTACCAAATTGTTGCGGTGTTTCTTTCATCCGCAACTAGAAAAAAAACCCGTATTCACTGTAATACTACGGAGTTTGTTCTTGATGATTAAATCAATTATGAAATTGATAATAATGAGTAATCATTATAAGTCTTCTTTATTACTGTTAGTCCGTAACAAGCTTACGAATTCCTTATTCTTATGAACTGGACCTTTTCGAATATACCATCATCATCATCACCATCATCATTATAGCCCTTCACGAGTCCACCACTGAATATAGGTCTCCCCCAAGGAATGCCACAAAGCACGGCCCTGAGCCACCTGCATCTATCAACTTCCTGCATGTCTTACCAGGTCGCCACTCCATCTAGTGGGGGGACGCCCTACACATCGTCCGCTGGTACGAGGCCGCAACTCGAGAACCTTTCTTCCCCATCGGTTATCGGTTCTTCTAGCTATATGACTGGTTCATTGCCACTTCAGCTTACTAATCCGTTGGGCTATGTCGGTCACTCTGTTTCTACTTCGAACATATATAAAATTATAATTGGCAAGCAACGAAGACAAACGAAAATACAGTCCTCTATCCTCGATTAAGCATCAACAGCGTTGTTACCTTTAAGAATAATTAGGATCGAATACCTTGTTATAGCGTATCTATCTCACAATAGCAGGTTAGTTTTACTCGTAATGTAGTGGTGGTCCACAGACGCTCATGTGGAAAGTGAACAGGGAAAACTATTTCGCAGCGATGTAAGAAAATAATTAATATCTCCTTTGCTAATCAGCAGAAAAAGACTCGTCTGCCTTTGTGATATAAATTAGCTATACTAGTAAAAATTATCTGCGACTCTCAGCACTCATACAGGAGCACAGTAACATCTTGCTGCTATTTCATTGCAATTTCTTTTAAATTTATAGTGTGTACATCCGACAAAGTACTTAAAAGTGTAATTAATGCGGGCTAATAATTTTCTGCTCACCAGATATCGCTAGTTGACACTGAGGTAAAGTTTTTTGTTACACAATGTCATTTAATTTAGAAGTTAGTTATAAATAAAAATTTATCAGTTTCTAGAGTATTATATTATTACAGAAAGCAATGCCTTAGTGGTTTGCACTTTAATTCTTTCCACATTTTTAACTTTGGTTTTTAAATTTTCTACTTTTATGAATATCTGTGGTTTGGTTTATTTATTTTTTATTTTATTAATACAAAATATAGCTAATAGTACAGAAAAGGTACATTAACCTTTACATTTTCCGGACAAATTTACTTCCCCGCTGGTATGATATCTGTCAAATATAAATACCTCACTTTTAAGTGGCGTCGCTCTGGTGGCAGAAAAAGTCGTGGATGCCATAATTAAAAGGTGCGTCCAGCAATAAAACATTTATAGAACATTATTTACTTAAAAAATACTATCATTTTGTTTATTAGAGTAGAGTCCGCCTAATTGTTCTGCTGACATGGATTTTCACAAAGTAAATTTGGTCCCTATAATAAAGTCCATCAGCAGACCAATGTGGCTGTAGTTACAACTTTTACTACTTTAACTGCTACTATTCTTATGTTAAAAAACGAAACTTTTTCTCAAAATGATGGTGAACATACTCCATCTAAATCCATCCAGTATTTTAAAAATTTATTCGAATACACAGAGAGATCAACAGACATGGAGATGTGGTTATGAGATTTTGTTTTATACAGAGCAGTTACGTTACTCGTTAAGGATTGCTACAGCTGTGTATTCAAAATAATTTTACCATTTATAGTTAGACTTATTATATTATATATTGTACACTCTTGATACAAAATGTGAGTCAGATCTTTTTTTTTTGCAAACATCATTTAGCTTAATTCAAACGTTAATTGACATTTGGTCTGTTTAAATTTCATACAATCTGATTTTATTTCATGCACAAATGCATGGAGCATTATATTTTGTGTAATTACGTTTTGACACACACACATATATATGTGTGTGTGTAATTTCAAGTAAATTAATGCTTCTAAATGAATACTAAAGACTTTTAACTCCTTAAATCAGTCCTCCCTATATTTTTTTAGCTGTGGGTTAATATTTTCAACTTCCTACTTTATATGGTAAGTTTATTTTTTGTTTTCACAATCGCTTTCAAAACAAATTTATTTTATAGCGTTTAATCTACTATTGTAATTCCAATCATTTACTTCTCATCTGCCATTATTGCTATTGTGTGGTTAGGCTTAAGGAAGCACTTTAAAATATTTTTTTAAATTTTAGTTACCCGCGTGGAAGAACATATATCTGACTTGAAGCACCGACGTTCCGGGAAGTCTGCAGTGTGTGAACATGTTCTAGATCGTCCACGTCATTACGAAATTGAAATTAAAAAACATCCTAATTTCAATAGAGAAGATGGATGGGTGCTGCCATTTGCTTGGGATCCTATAATTAATAAAATTAAATCCAAACCCAAGCATACCACTGCAAGACTTCAAGATACTGTAAGCTCATACTGCGTAGATCGGATTAACTATGACATCGGGACGTCAAACACCTCAGTCCCCCCCGTGACCATGGGTGCTGTAAAGCACCCGAAACGTCGGGAATTAAAAAGTTAAATTAAACGCGATAAAATCCATAACAATTAGTTTCATTTAATGTATAGTCTTCGCGTAAAAGAAATCATTATACGTAAATTGTTAATAAAATATTGAAAAATACATTTTATTTTTATTTTTCCAACGGGATCCCCGTTATGAAGCCTTTCAAGAATAGTTTCAAGGAAGGAAAAAACCTCAAATTTATAGTTTAACATTTATCACACTTGCAATGTTCATATTCAAGCAGCAAAAATCTATTAATTAATCGCAGTTTTTCAATTAATTATGCATCAGTTAATGATGCGTAATTAATTGAAAAACTGCGATATTTTTTTTTTGCCGGCCGACTATTTTTTATTTATCTATTCAGTACGCCTCTAAATTTTTAATAATTTTTTAAACTTTATATTTAATATGTTTAAATATGTTTTATTGATAGTGTCCGAAGTGGGCGTGGCTTGCACAAGCCAGAGCACCCGTTTTCGGCCGTATTTTCATCCCTCTGGAAAAATTATAAATATTGGTCCTAAAGTTCCTTGAGTCGGGATTTTTTTTAGGATATTTCCTCCTCCTTTTGAATTTTAGACTTGAAAAATCTCAATTAGTTTTTGAGATATTTGCAAAAACCTAAACCCCCTTAATTGAGTATAACTTTTACATCTTTTGCAAGCGGATTTTTTTTTTCAAAATACATCTACGTACTATTCCGAATCGAATGACACCTGGTTCATATTTTTCCGAGACTGCTGAAAAAAGTTGACAAAAAAGGCACTTGTTGACTAGACTAACAGGCTTTTTGTTTATTCAAATTCAGATATTTTTTATGATCCGATATTATATATTTTAAACATGAACCACTTTATACTATACATATAATATATGTAATATTCTTTTGACTCGTTAAAATATATAACAATGAGTAATTCTGTCTGTGTTCATTATCGGCTTCCCATTAGACGAATCGTTAGTTCAAATTCTTTTTTTCATGAGAAGCACATCGATTTTAATTAATACTTAAAAAGGTATTCTGAACGCAATTAGTGAATTTAATTTGGAAACCATATCGTCATTTTTTGAGACGTTCAAAACGAAAAAAAAATCACTAACTTTCAAATTTACGTAAACAGACATCCTTTTATAATTAGTAGAATTAACACTCTACAAACCTAAAAACGTGGAAATAATTATGTTTCAATTTAAACTTTTAGATATTAGCCATTACAGTAACTTCCAAATGAAAGTTTGTCGTAAACATTTTGTTGCTTTTTTACTTAGTAATTGAGGATTTGTGAAAGGATGTGTTCATATTTTTAGACGATACGCATTTAAGGAATTAATAAATAATTTAAATTATAGAGTGAAGGCCCCGAAGGCCTTCTGACATCTATATTTGTGAATTAACGTTGTAACTGTTAAAAATATTCCACCGAAATAGCACGTAACTGCGTAACATATTTTAATTAAACCGTGAATTCGATATTACGATAGACATTTCTGTTTATAAAATTATTCCATTTGTATTTTAAAATAAAAAAGAGTAATAAATTAAATTATTATACAATACTCGTATCACGTACAGACAAATAAATAAACTAAGACATAAGGTCGTCTTGCTACTATTATACGAGGGTGGATTGAAAAGTACTCGGCCTAACACAGATCCATTCAATTCTAAAAATCAAATCTACCCACATTATTTAGTTCAGTTCAGACTAGTTCATTGTGTGAAGTTCAAAACGTGTGCGATAATTAGTTGTGATTTTATAAATTTATTAACAAAGTAATCGGACATAATTTCCGCGAATGGAGCAAATCGAGCAGCGTGCCGTCATTAAGTACCTCCATAAGAAGGGGCTATCATCAAAAGCCATCCATGATGACATGGTCAGTACATTAGGCGATTGTGCTCTGTCATATTCATCCGTCAAAAAATGGATAGCAGAATTTAAGCGTGGTAGAGAGAGTGTGAAAGATGAACCCCGCTCTGGAAGGCCTTTGACGTCAACTACTGACGAAAATATTAAAAAAGTACTTGATTTAATAATGGGAGACCGCAGATTAAAAATTAGAGAGATAGCCGAGATTATAGGCATCTCTTATGAACGAACTCAAAACATCATTGTCAACGAGTTGGGTTTCCACAAGGTGTCTGCGAGGTGGGTTCCGCGACTGCTTTCAGTTGAACAAAAAAGCACGCGATTGACTATTTCACGCGACTGTTTGGAGTTATTTGAAGCCGATGCAGATGATTTTTTGAATAGTTTTGTTACTATGGACGAAACATGGGTTCATTACTGTACACCGGAAACAAAACAACAATCAAAACAGTGGAGAAGACCTGGTTCACCACCCCCTAAAAAGGCTAAGTCGATTTTGTCGGCAAATAAGGTGATGGCTTCAGTATTCTGGGACTCGAAAGGTGTGATTATGATTGATTATCTTGAAAGGGGTCAGAATATAAACTCTGATTACTACTGCACCTTACTACGTCGTTTACGAGAGGAAATAAAAGAAAAACGCCGAGGAATGCTCAGAAGAAAAGTCCTGTTTCATCAAGATAACGCCCGTGTTCACACGTCAGTACAGTCAATGGCTGAAATTCACAACTGTGGCTTTGAACTGTTACCGCATCCGCCGTATTCACCTGATCTGGCACCATCAGACTTCTTTCTGTTCCCTAACCTAAAAAAGCACTTGGGAGGTCAAAGATTTTCGACAAACGACGAGGTCAAAGCAGCTGTAGACGCATATTTTGACTCTAAGGAAGAATCATTTTTTTCAACGGTCTAAATGCTTGGAAGGGGAGGTGGCAAAAGTGTATTGAACTTGATGGTGATTATGTAAAAAAATAAAAATATAACTGATTTAGTATTTGTTTATTTTCTTGGTTAGGCCGAGTACTTTTCAATCCACCCTCGTAATAATAAATTACGGGAAAATATCGCGTTGCTGTGTAAGGTACAATGACTTCTTGTAAACATGTACGACATTGTAGAGCTCGCGGGAAACTAAATGATTCATAATTTTCATAGTGATTGAATAAATATAAAACTACATGACATTTCTTTTTATAGTTTTTATAAAAAAATATATTAGTGTAACAAAAGCCTATTCACTGGTGCCTTAAGGACACCCAGGTTGTAATCGACGGACAGACAGAAGCTTTAAAAATTAAGTGGTAAATTAATTAATTAACATTAAATATAATTGTTGTCAATAACGCGAAAATTCCTTGTGATGGCGGCGCGGTAGAAGTGAATAAGGGACAAGAAAGATCTTATTGTTTTCAGTAGATTTTATAAACATCAGTAATTATTGTCATGAATGTTAAGACACAAACATAAATTACCGTTATATATTGTTTTTGTTATAAATTTTAGATTCCTTACTTTATTTACTTTTAACCTGGGTTTAAATAGTTCTAGTAAAGTATTTTGGTACTTTATTATTAAAACTGTTTGATGATGAAACCACCACATTGTTCCAATTATATACGACAATTTACCATCTTGTTTAGCTTCTCCCGTCAAACATTAGGAAACTTGCCAAACTCTAAGCTAAAAAAAGTGGTCAAGTGCGGCACGAATCATTGAAAAACAGGGTTGCATTTTATTTTAGTCTAAATATAAAAAATATATTAACGGTGAGTCAACTGTGAATGGCTCTATAAATCTATGATATAATTTTATAACGAAGTTAATATATTTTACAAAAATATCGAACTAATTCAAGTCAGTCACGATATTAATGTAATATAAATTATATAGAAACGTATATTATTATGATTCAAATATTAAATGCGTTATGAGAAAAGTTTTGAATAGTTTATGCGAAACTCTACAATAATTTTATCAGATCATATCCTGAAGTACCACAACAGCGACAGAATCAGCAGAAACGCTGGGATCGTCTGGCGAGTATCAAACTCGCCCCAAGGGTAGGATGAAAAAAAAACCGCATCCTATCCCAATCGGCCGACCTATAGTGCCAAACACGGCGGCAGTCTGCAGAATGCAACCGCGACGTTAGTGTGAGTGGCATGACACTCCGGACAAGACAATGGTCCGACGAGCCTTGAGGGGCGTCGACGGAAACCTGTCCGGATGAGAGGTCATCAGAAGGTGCAACAGGAAAGGTGCGTGATCCTCCACATCTGGAATCCACGTAGGCGAAGTAACCAGCTGTGTAAGATCATATACCAAGGCAAAGTCATAAAGAGACTTCTCCGCGCATGATCGGTTAAACATGAACCGAGCCATTTGGCGTGGTGGGCGTTAAAATCACCAAGGATCACGATTTCCACGGATGGGATCTGTTGTAGCTAGGAATCTGTAGCTATTTGGACATGGTCGTTAAGTCGGTCTGCTTCGGCATTACCGCTATGGGACCTATAGAGGCAACCATAGACGCGGGGACGGTCATCGCTGTCTCGCGCAACCATAGGATGAATAGGTCCGTACCTTCAAGACTGCCGAGGTGTCGAAAACAGATGTTCTATCTGACGTATTCGCAAACTGCAGCCCGGGGCACAAAGCAGTGTTCTAATTTGTACCGCGGGTAGGAGAGATACGAAGTATCAGCCGGAGAGGAGTCTCGGTTAAAAAGAGCAATGCTGGCTTCGCCATCTCTAGATGGTAGTGGACAGCGTTAAGGTTGGAATGAAGTCCCCTGATGTTGCAAAAAATCACGGATAGCGTGACAGGGGTCGCCTTGGCCTTATTGCGTTGAGTCTTAGTCGCGAGCGGAATTTTGCTGTGCTCCCCCCTCCCCTTCAGAATACACGGGGCAGCCGCAACACCCACGCTCAGGAAGAGTAGTATAGCTTGGTCGTGGATGCTCAGCGAGGGATTCTCCGTCACTAGGGGTGCCTCCAGCCACCTGCACTTACCAAGCAAAACGCAGAAGTAAACATCTACTTCACGCTGGTATTATGCGAGGTCGTGGTACCACCCCGGTTCAAGCCGTCCCATCCGTGTGACAGCAAAATTTACCGCGTGGCTCTACCACGGTAAAAATTCGGCAAATATTCCCCTTTGATCACTAATGATAACAAAAAATCGAAAGTGCTCTGTATTTCTATGCCAGTTCCCAGCGTCCATCTGAAATGCGTTTCGGAATTTACATCTGTCGAGCACTAATTCACACAGTCGGGTCGAACTTTGTTTGTCACATTGAGAACAATACGCCCCTGGAGATTGCTCCAGTTAAACTAACTAGCTATAATATTATTCGAGTGTATTTAGTTTCAAAGTCAAATAGCCTGTAGAAATGATATCTAATTCAAGTTAAAAAACATTAAATTATGTCGTGATTGTCTTTTTTTTTACCAGACTGTTATAAAAGGAGGTAGAGTTTCTTAAGTGAATCTGCATATTAATATGTTTGTTGGTTTATTTACGACTTCCTATTCCTATACCTTCAAAGGTAAAGTAAAGTGAAAGGTAAATTGAAAATAAAGCTTATACAGGTACCTTGGCTGGGCACGGGTCTCGCTTCAGTTTTAAGAGGGTTTTAGGTCAGAGAAGAGTTCATCACACTGACCAATTTTTGTTGGCAAATTTTAAATTTGCAATAAACGTTACAGCACACTAATATAAATTGCTCTGTTGATAATTTCTGTTTGTAAAATTGGAGGCGCTGCGTCAATCGAACCCAGAGAGGGAGGGAAATTTATAACTCTCCACGTATTTTTTTAAGATGTTATATCCGTCGATTTGTTTTTATTTTATATTTTGTTATCACTCTTAATAATTAATGGTGTCGTGTTACAATAAATCTTCCTTTCTTAATATGCGTTTGATTATTCTTCATAACAAATTGGGAACATATTTTTTCCGAAAAGTATTTTTAAAAAGCATTAAAATAGTGTTATATGTTCTGATAATTTACCTTAAAAATTTAGTGCAGACAAAAAATCTTCTTGACACAAAATTACTTGCTACAAATACATTTTTGTAATGTTCAAGCTTACTGCAATGCTTCAAAGAGCTCTTATTTCCATACGATTATTTCAAAATATTTTCAATTTTTCTTTTGACACCAAAAACTAACTAGAACTTGATTTTTAAACTTAGTGTTTGCATTTGGATAATAACACTTAATAACTAAGCAAACTATGCAAACTTTCAAACATTTACGTGACATACTCTTTGAAAAAAAAAAACTCTGTGACAGGTGATTTTTATAAATGTTCCGTTTCGCTGAATTTGGCGCGTAACATTAAAAGACATGATTACTGTGTCAGAAACACGGCAATCTACTTTATAGATTGATGCCAATTTAAATGTGTATTATACATCGCTTTTTTTTGCAATAGAGTTCCTTTTAGCATAACATATTCAATGAGACTAATTATCGAGTACGATAAAAAAAAACGTCGCGCAGAGAAAATATTATTTCTTTTCACCAGTAATGCTGTGGTACCGTTATGTAGCTATAAAAGTCCTTTGTGACTTACCGCAGCTTCGCAAAGAATTACATTGAACGGTTCAACGTCGTTAACCTAGATGCACAGTCGTAGGGCAACAATGTCCTGCATTGTAAACATTGTAAGGAATACCTTGAAAATAATACTTTTAATAATAATTAAAGTTGAACGGCTCCGTGGCGCAGTGGCTTAGCAATAAGTTGCAGCACCAAGGGCCGCGTGTTCAAATTCCGCACTGAACAAGTATTTGTATGGCTTACAAATAATTATTGTAATTGGGTCTGGATGTTTGTCCTTGAGCAATTTATGTATGTAAACTGCCCCCACGATACAGGAGAAAATCCTAGTATGGAGGTAACGTTTACTTTAAAAAAAATTAAAAAAAAAGTTTAACCGAAGGGCTCTCATTTTCTTACACACTTGTATGTCTTAACACTGACTTCAAATATTTTTTAGCTCTATTAGCCGTTGTAGCTCAGGGTCTAATCGCTCGCTGTAAACTACACAGTACGCGAGCGACCTGGGTTTGATCCCCGTTGACACTAACGAAATTGTTAATTTCAAGTTTAAGTGCCGACTTACCACGTGCTTGGCGGTGAAGGAAAACATCATAAGGAAACTTGCATGTCTGAGAAATAAGAAAAAATATTTCGAAGACATGCGAAATTCGCCAACACACATTGGGCCAGCGCGGTTGACATTTCGCAGTGGGAACGTAACGACTGTAACTTTAACTTCTTTTTGAATTCAGCTTTAATTTTGATAATAGTTTATTTTTACCAAAAATACTCAATTTAAAGTTAGTACTTATTAGTAACCTACCTAACAAAAGAAGAAAAGAAAGAATTTTCAGAAAAATCGGTGAACATACATTAAAAACATATGAAACCTCCTAGTTTATTGAATTTGGATAAAAGGGTCGTTCTCTTTTCTTTAAATTTTACAATGCTAATCGCTTTATGGATATAAAATGGCTAATGGCCAAGTGACACTCGCACACTTACCTAAACTTGCAACTATCACTTTTCCTGCAATTCTAAGAAAAATTACTCAAACTTGCTGAAAAGGATCACGTGATAAAAATTAGTGGCTGGTATTTAGGTTACGGGGTGTTTGTTAGCATGGAAAATACACTGTTTAGCAATATTTTATGATAAGCAATGCTTAATTTTAACTATAACTAAAGTAAAGTAAAGTTGCAGCCTATTTACGTCCCACTGCTGGGCACAGGCTTCCTCTCATTTCTGAGAGGGTTTTAGAGCAAGGAAATGTCCGCCGCGCTGCCCCAATGCGTTTTGGCGAACTTTACATGTCTTTGAAATATTTTTTTAACTATAAGAATTACATAAAATTTTAATATTTTGTTAACTTTTTATTTAATCTATTAAATTATGTTCACATAATCTAATTAATCTTTTACTATTCAGTTTAATATAAAGTCTAAGATGTGATAATATTATTTAAGTATTTTTATTAAAAATATTATAAATAAATTTATACGTGGTAGAGCCACGCTGCAACTATATTATGGTTGTGACAAGAATAGGTCGGCCCGACCGTGGTAGGATTTCATAGTATAATAATGTAAAATAGCTGCTTAATGCTGTTGTGTTTCGTATATGGTAAGTGTAAAGAACCGAAAACCCTCTTAACTGTAAGCGAGGCATTCCCTTAGTCCTCGCGGGTGTCACAGCATCTGCATTTTGATTCTTAATCGAGGATAGATGTAGATATCTATGAATCTCGGCACCCACTTACCATTAGGTGGACTGTGTTCTCGATTGTCACCCTTTTTCTATTAAAAGAACCTATTGCATTCAATTAATGGACTATACGAGTGGGTATACAGATTAGACAATAAAAACAAATTAGACTAAAAAGATCTCATCAAAATTTATCATGAATTTTCAAGGTGGTTTACAACTGTTTGTGACGGAAATTTGTGGGGTAGGCCTACTATGTTGAGCAGTGGACGGGATAAGCCAAGGTGTTCTAATCTCTTTTGTATTTACAACCTTAATTTTTTCATTTTTGCCTTCTACAAATAAACCGAAATATGATAATAATTTTTTTATCATGGAGTCAACGGTGAAAGAAAACATCGTGAAGACCAGTGTCCAAAACTCTTTTAGTAGGAACAAGTAGAGTCCAGTGCCCAGTTGTGGGACAGAAAATGGTCTATTACAATAATTTACTTATTGGAATATACGAATACTTACAAATTTATGAAATGCTCAAAACTTTTTAATGAAGCAAATATACGTAAAGCCTGATGTCAAAAATGCAAAAAACTGACTTCATAATAATTATAACTTTAACTTAAAAAGAGGAAGGTTTCGCTTGCATTTGGATTGGAAAGGCTGGAAGTGAGTTTTTAAACCATTACAATATTTGAACTCTGCAGCAAGCAACATCGAGCCGCTCGTGATGTTGCCCGACAGTTTGCTGAAATTGAAGCGTATGCTTTTTTTATTCTGATGTGAGATACTAATTTCGTTTTATCGTACACAAATTGTGATGTTCGCAATATATTCTATATAGTTATTACATACAAACACAGCCCAAATGCAAATATACTAAAGTATTGCCGTCTGATATAATGTTCTTCACGCTATTTTTATTAGCTTTAGTGTAAGAAGTGTTACAAAACCAACCTGATTGTATAAAGGGAACGATGTAGATCATACATTTATACATAAAATATGCGATATATTTTATTATATAGTAACTAACTAACGCCTGATTCTATTTTTTACGATTTTATTTTCATTTTTTTTTATTTAAAAAAATACTAGTAATATTATTAAACATTACTAATATTCCCTTTAACCACTTCTGGTAAGCTTAAAATGCTTGTGTTAGAAGTGGTTCACGACAGTAGTCGAATGGCGGGTTCGAACCCACGACCTTTCGAGTTCGCGGTCCGTGCCCTGCCATTAGGCTATTGACGCTATTCGTCATTGGTAACGCATTTCATCATATAGTCCACAGGGGTGACAACGCTTATGCATTTTGATTTTTAATCAAGGATAGATATAAATCTCTACAGGCCATGGCATCCACTTATCATCGTGCAGGAGTGACCTAAGAATATCCACTACCCCGTATCGTCTGTAGGTGTCGTGAGAGGCGACAAACGGGAACTGAAACAGGAGATGGACAGCAACATCTTCCAGACAACAACTCAAAATTATTAAAAAAACCGCGTGACAACTATGACAAAATCCCTAGTCTGCCGCTATGAGGCAATCTATGTAGGCGTAGGTTAATCAATGGCTTATAGTGTGCTATAGTCCGTAATGGTAAATCAGATGTGTGCTTTGTACCGTGTGCTTGCTTGCCACCCTTATTCTATAACCCGTCTACAGTAAATGTCATCGATACCGGCTTTTTGTCAAATATTGACGTAATCGAATGAAAATTTAGGAAATTAATCAAATGGCGGATTCGAACCATATTTTTTATTTCACCGTTCGTATTCTTTATCTTTAGGCTTTTATCACTTTTGATAATAACTTACAACACTAACAGCACTGTCTGCTATTTCTTGAATATATCAGAGGCAGGGATAGCAGAAGAACAATACTCGTAAATTCACTCTACCTTCATCTATTAAAATGTCTCGGTCACTAATAACAGTTAAGAAGAGCAGTAAAGAAAGGTTTATTTTTCGGCAAATATATAATAACTTGAAAATGCAAATTTATGATGATGAAAGTATTTTACGTACAGATATGTCGTGTAAGTTTATACACGACACATTTGTTTTTTTTTACGTTAGAAAATAATTTCATTTTTATTTTATTTATGACTACGATCACTTGAGAAAGGTCTGAAAAAAAGTATCTAATGCTGAAACCATAACCCTTTTGTTTCCTGTTACTTATTATATCAGCACCACCATGATAAATATTTTATTATTTCCCGCGACTTCGCTCGCGTAGAATTCGGATTTCGTGGATTTAAATTTTTTGCGCGGAACTCTGATTCTTTTCCTAAAATAGTAGTAGCCTAAGTTACTCCTTATAACATCAGCTAGGTATCTGCCAGTGAAAGTCCCATCCAAGTCGGTTCACAGTTGCGTGATGCGTGTTCAGACAGACGTCGTCCTAGAGTTTTACTATACTATAGATTTATGTTTAGTTTGTGTTATTTATAAATGCATTGCGAGCCACTAGAGTTCGATTTCCGCCGCACCAATGAAATTTGTTAGTTGCAGTTTTACATGCTGGTTAACCACATGCTCGGCAGTGAAGGGAAACATCGTGAATAATCTGCATGTCTGCGATATTATACTTAATATACAAGGTTATTTTTTCAAAGAATATCCAAATTTTATATTTAAATTTTCAAATATAAATATAATGATATACTGTTATTTGGAGTTTTTGAAAATACGAGTAAATAAGGCTTCTACTTTTATTTGAAATTATCCCAAATTATGCAGTGTGTATTCAAATTTTTTCCATTCACAACGTTTTTGCCGACCGAGCGACCCTTACGAATGTGTGCGTGCGTAGTAAAATAGTAGGCGTTGGATACTTATGAATGATAATCAGTTAAAATAATGCATTACCATGCATTCTGAATTGAAAATATAAAAAAACAGAATGTTTGAAATTTTTATTTATTAAATTTTCTTCAACATTCGCCTATATAACTTATTCTGAATCTTCTCCGCGAATTTGGGCTTATATTGCAAAATAACCCTGTATATATTTCAAAGACACGTGAAGTTCGCCAACACGCAATGGAGTGGCGTGGTTGCCGGACATTTCCTTGCCAGGTATCAAAAATGAGACCAGACCAGAGTCCAGTGAACAGATGTGGGACGTATAGAGGCTGTCATTTTACTCTTTACTTTAATAATAATAGTTTTCTGTTTATGCTGCTCCCCGTTATCAGATATAGAAGTAGGCGTATATGTATTCTCAAACAGTAACCATTTACGTCTTACAGAAATGTCAATTTGTCTATACCACGTAAATGGTTAGATTGAAATTTAAACCCAAAATTCATGAGAACACAACTGTTTTGCCACGCAATTGTCTGGACAAATCACCACTATGAATAAACGATGACCCAATTAACTACGTTAGAGCCTGAACAACTATTTCGAACTTGATGACATTGACATGGGATCAAATTAGAACGCCATGAATAAATATATTTACAATTAACAGTCTGTTCATCTTTGGAGTAAATTAAATGTCAGTGGAAGCGTAGTAACTTGGCTAAGGTCCAATACCGTCAATATTTACTGTATGTTTAAAAAACTAGACAATAGTATTGAAATACCTAGTGATGTAAGAATATCCACTACTCCATGTCGTCACGTAGGTGTCGTAAGAGGCGACAGAGGGAAACTGAAACCGGTGATGAGCAACACCATCTTCCTTTTAACAGTCGAACTGAAATAAAAAGCTTGCCAATCCCCCTGCCAAGCTTGGCAACTATGACGAAATCCCCTCTATGAGGCAATCTATGAGAAAGCCTATATTCAATAGTGGACTTTTATAGGCTGTAATGGATACTACAAATTTGCCCTGGACATAGAGTTGTCAAAACCTAAAACCTACAAATTTGTTTTGGACGTTCGGTTGGTCGCTTTTTGAAATTGCCTGTGCACATAGGACCTTCCAAAAATGTGTCGGCTTTCTTGATAGCATTACTTGTTGCTTGCTTGCCGCTTCGGTTGGAGAGGGTGATGCTGAAATCCTTACACTGGTAATGCTTTTGATAGCACCAGCACTGTAATTGCAGACTAATAAGAAGAATACCTTAAAGCTTTTTACAGGGGACGCTTTGATCGTCTGTGCCATGTCAACGTTACGTGTCAAGAGTATAGTTGCGATATTTTCAGATTTTTTCAAAGAAGCTTTCATATAATCTATAATATAAGAATGAATCGCTGAATGTGTTGCTAAGCGTAAATCTCGAGAGCAGCTGAACCGATTTCGCTAATTCTTTTTTTATAATATTTATTGAAGTAAGTAGATGGTTCTTACGGAGAGAAAAATTTAAAAAATTGCCTGAAAAAGTCTATAAATATCACTTTTCTATATTTCCATACATAAATTTTTGTAATAATACTTAAAAGTCAATTTGAACTCTAATACCATAACATAAAGTTTAAGTATTAGTGGAGGTGTTCAGGAAAGACAAATCAATTGAGTGACGTTAGTATGGTATAAATATTAATGTCAATATTTATTTATTTTTTTTTTTTTTTTTTTTTTTATAGGATCGGGTGACAAACGAGCACACAGTCCACCTGATGGTAAGTGGTTACTGTGACCCATAGACATCTACATCTATCCTCAATAAAGACTCAAAATGCAGATGCGTTGTCACCCGTGAGGACTAAGATGGAATGCCTCTTTGACAGTAAAAAGGGTCTCCGGTTCTCTACACTCACCATACGAAACACAGCAGCGTTAAGCTGCTATTTTACGCTGGTTTTCTGTGAGAGCGTGGTCCTTCCCCGGTCGAGCCGACCCATTCGTGCTACAACCATAATATAGCTGCAGCATGGCTCTACCACGTACAGCGTTTATACACACTGGCAAATAACTGATGTTATAAGGAGTAACTTGGGCTGATTTTATTTTAGGGTTCCGCGAAAAATGACTTCACGCGGGCGAAGTCGCGGGGAACAGCTAGTAATATATAATTAGAAGATACAATTAGAAGATTAGGATCCAAACTATATTTATTCACTTTGTAATTCAAAACTTTTTGGACCTTTTTAGGGTTCCGTACCCAAAGGGTAACCAACGGGATCCTATTACTAAGTCTACGCTGTCCGTCCGTCTGTCTGTGAGCGGACTGTATCTCATGATCCGTAATAGGTAGACAGTTGAAATTATCACAGAATGTGTATTTCTGTTGCCGCTATAACAACAAATAAAAAAAAAACTAAAATAAATTAATAGTTAAAGGCAGCTCCCCTACTACTAGAAACGTGTTTTACGATGGTATGGAACCCTTCATGTGCGAGTCCGACTCTTTTAGATTAAAATAGTTGGTTTGAACGAAGTCTTTGCAACGCCCCAACCAAACACTTAGCCACTGGGCCACCGAGTGGTTAGATAATTTTTAAAACATACTCTGCTCAACATTTTCATCCCAATAATCGCTGTACAACTAACCACATAAAGAAGTACCATCCGACATGCAAGCATTCAAAGGCATGGTTTATTGGAGCGTAATTTTTGCTTGATACTCACATGCAGTCAATATGTTCAGTCGACCGAATTTTTGAACGAAATCCTTTATGTACCGGTGAAAGTATCCTTTATTGTTCAAGTGAAGCAAGAATAAATGAATCAATATAGGAAATGTGACACGCACGAAGAATTACTTTAAAAATGTTTACTTTATAGTGGAATAAATCAAAATAGTCTGTTTGGATTTATAGTTGAAACAATTCTAAATGACGATGTCTAGCGATGGGTTGTTAAGGATTGACAAGAAATAAGATAAAAAAGTAGTAAAATTAAAAAAAAAACATTCTTCATCTTTTTTTAAAAAAAAAAACGTTACCTACCTACACACTAGGATTTTCTCCTGTATCGTGGGGGCATTTTGTATAAGTGACCTAAATATAAACTATTAAGGATACCTCAAAAACTACTGGTAAGACCTTGGACCACATGATAAGCACCAGCTTTCAAAAAAAAAAAGAATCATTAAAATCCTAAACCTAGAAAAAAGTTATGAGGTAGCACACAAAATCATTCAGTCGAATTAGTACCGTACCGAATTAGTACCTAATAGTACCTCCTCCTTTTTGAAGGCGGTTAAAAATAGTATTTTGTATTGAAACTAAACATCGAATACTATTTAAATTATAACGACGTCATCATCATCATTACAGCCCTTCACAAGTCCACTGCTGAACATAGGCCTCCCCCAAGGAATGCCACAAAGCACGGTCCTAAGCCACCTGCATCCATTGACTTCCTGCATGTCTTACCAGGTCGTCACTCCATCTCGTGGGGGTCACCCTACACTTCGCCTACCGGTACGAGGCTGCCATTCAAGAACCTTTCTTCCGTCGGTTATCGGTTCTTCGAGCTATATGGCCGGCCCACTGCCACTTCAGCTTACTAATGGTTCTACTGCGGATATCCTCATTTCTAAGTTTATCACGCAGAGAAACTCCGAGCATAGCCCTCTCCATAGCTCGCTGAGCGACCTTGAGCTTCCTCATACGGCCGGCAGTGAAGAACCACATCTCAGATCCGTAAGTTATCACTGGCAACACGCACTGGTTGTACAATTTCGTTTTAAGGTTTTGAGGTATGTCTGACGAGAAACGACGTAAAAGATAGTTAATATGAAGGTGCCATGGTACCATGGTACCTAGCATACTCGTATATGTATGTAATCGCTTTTGTCCAACATATAGTCATGATTTTTTCCTGCACATCCTTGACTCAGCTTCTTTCGAATGAACCATATTTTATTATCATCCTGTTAAGATTAATACTAAAAAAAAAATATGAATTTACAATGTCCACGTATTTTTATAATAATAGCATAGATATATAAGCGCATATTTTGCAAAATTACCGGGTTTACATTGTCCCTTTCGATTTATTTTCAAATTGGTTGTAGAATATGCGGGAAACGTATGCATTAGACACTGATAACATTTAAGCTTACAGTATTTATCGCTTTAATAATGCTTCTAGCAGTAATTTTGTGGATATTCCAGAATTTATAGCGGAAAGCAGAAAAAGGTCTGAAGCAGTCACAGGAATGGGGAGGAATAATTTAGCCATTGCCTGTAGTTGTAGCCAGTAATTTGTGAAATTATTGCTTGAGTACACCTCTTTTTTTTTTAACGATGCAAAAATGAAATATATTTCATTATTATTTTTATACTTGGAATATATATATATCTTCCAAGTATTCAATGCAAAATAAGAAAAAAGACGTAAGTATAAACATGAGCAGAAAGGAAACATAATTTTAAAACCGACCTTAAAACACACCGTAACAAAATAACATAACTAACATTAAAAATTCCTTTTATGTTTCATGCAATGCCTTGGGGTGAAATGTTACCCAGCTGTTGCTTTGCTCTACATTTTTGGAATTAAAATTTTCACTAAACATATATTTTTTTTAATTTTCCATCTCTTTATTGCGTTTACGTTTAACTAAACTCTTGTAACTAAAATTAAAAGCTTTTAATAAGGTTGCGTGATTCCTTCTTTGTAAATTTATTATTATTAATGTCATCGTCGAGTATTACATTCCAGCATATCAAAAGCACCAACAACTTGTGTTTAATATTATATTTAAACTAAGAACTTAAAATATTAAATTTAAATTAAGAACGCAAAATATAGTATTCTTTTTCTCGCTTCTGTTTTTTGCCACACTCTTCAGTCAACACATTAGCAGGCTCAACGCCTGTCTCTACATTTAGTTATAATATATTATAAAAACATATATCTGTTATAGTAAAATAAATATATAAAGTGATATAAAGTGCCAACAAACTGTTTTTATTATAATACATAATTTACAACAAGAAATATTCAACAACTTGTGCACCGGTTTCAAGACTACCAGTCCAATCTACTTGTAATCTGTTTACTTAGAAACGCAACTTTAGCGATCAACAAATGGCAATTCTAAACTGGGCACAGCTTACTTACAGGAAGGATATTGGCCACAGTTGCCACGCTTGGGAGGCGGGTTGACAACCGCATTTTTTATCTACAGGCAGTAGCAGTTTTTTTTTTATCTCTCTAGCAGTGGGCTCTATAGTAAAGACAATTTAAATTTTGAAAAAAGGCGATGCAAACATGAAGTTATATGTAGATAATTATTTAAATCTTTTTAGCTCTTTGAAGTAAGCTATTAGTTACATTCAAACCGTTGTCTCCTATTTGTTACACTTACAAGTCAAATTTATTTCTCCGTATATGAAATCACCCTTGAAGTACAAACTATTTAATAAAAAAGATTCATATAAATCGATTCTGTATTAACTAAGATATCCAGTAATATACTTACAAAGTAATTACAGTTAGATTAAAAACCTCCTCTTTTTTAATTGAGCTAAAAAGAAAACTTCACCTTATCCCCTGAGATTCGCCCGCTTTCATTATTCGTAAATGAAAATAGTCAAGAGTATCTTAGGCTGTTCCCTTATCACGTACAGTCTGTACTTGTCTGTTATCGCTTTTCTTATTTTTACAGTTTTAGACATACCACATCTGGATAAAGGTATTTTGCGACGAATTATTACGTGTTAGAGCCATGCTGCAGCTAGTAGGTATAGTTGTAACACGAATGGGCCAGCTCGACCGGGAAAGGACCACACTCTCACAGAATACCAGTGTAAAATAGCAGCTTAACGCTGCTGTGTTTCGTATGGTGAGTGTAGAGAACCGGAGACCTTTTTTACTGGAAACGAGGCATCCCATCTTAGTTCTCACGGGTGACAACGTATCTGCATTTTGATTTGTAATCGAGAATAGATGCAGATGTCTATGGGCCATAGCAACCACTTACCATCAGGTGGACTGTGTGCTCGTTTGTCACCCTTATCCTATGAAAAAAGAAAAAAAGGAAAGAGGTCGCCAGAACCTTATTAGTTTACTAGCTGAATGCACAGCGTACAGCTGTCGTGGCAATTAAAGAAATGTTTTGTAGAGAAATAAGATCCCCTTGCATTTTACTTCAATACTATCGACCCGTCCCAGCTACGCCCGCGCAGGATCTATTAAAACGGCGTTATTTAGATTTAAGATAAGTCAAATACCAGGATATCATAAATTTATCGTTAATTCAAAAAAAAGCTGCAAGTTTTTTTTATAAAATATAGCCTAAACCACTTCTGGTATTGTTCTCTATCTGTTCGTAAATTTTCATTACAATTGGTTCAGCCCTTCTGAAGATTAGCACGAACTTAAAGACACACATACAGACACACAATTTTTGGAACGAAGTTCCTTATCGGACGGTACGGGTTTGGCTGATGTGATCTAGGCGACAAAAAGTGTAAGATTTTTTCGTCACTGCCCCTTGTGTCAGTATATTTAATTTTAAATGATGCTTCATTTTAATAGACGCTAGTAAAACATTTATTTGTATTTGTTAATCAATAATATAATACGTTTATTATTAACTAGCTGTGCCCCGCGACTACGCCCGCGTGGAATTTACTACGATTTCATGGATATCAATTTTTTTGCGCGGAACCCTAATTTTGTTTGTAATGTTACCATCTTATAAATATTAACAAATATTGTCATTAATATTTATACGATACTAACGTCACTCAATTGTTTTGCCCTTCCCGGAACCCCTTCACTAACACTTAAACTTTATGGTATGGTATTAAAGTTCAAATTGACTTTTATTACGAATCTTTTGTATGGCAGTATAGAAAAGTGTTGTTTTTAGACTTTTTCAGGCAATTTTTTAAATTTTTCTCTCCGTAAGAACCATCTTCGTACTTCAAGGAATATTATAAAAAAAGAATTAGCGAAATTGGTTCAGCTGCTCTCGAAATTTGCGCTTAGCAACACATTCAGCGATTCATTTTTATATTATAGATAAGGAACTTCGTTCCAACCGAGTGTTCCACGACACTCACGCATGTTTTTTTATGCTTGTTAATGTCTCAATGGCCTGCAAGTAAGCCCCTTCAGCTCAATATGAGGCAGTTGTTTCTATACTATTACAGACAGACACTACAATTTAATTTGTTTTTATAGATTTACCTCATTTTGAGATACCTACTAGACTTTAAAAATAAAAAAATACTTTAATTACATCTAATATTTATTCCTTCTAAAGATCTAATTTTAATATATCCCTCGTTTCCTTGTTCCGGGTCCTGATAAAACTTCCCGTCTTAATTTCCGTCAAGTAACAAATTACACTTTTTTCACGAAGAAAGTTATTTTTGAATAAAGCGTTTTGGGAAGATTGATGTCCATTAGTCTACAATTTTCTAAACAATTTTAGGGAGATTCTCAGCGTTAATCGAACGTCACCTTTTGATTTCTACGCAATGACATCTTTGAGACATTTTCAGCTTAAAATTCATTTAAATAATTCTAAAATATTTGTGTACATCAAGAAATAAATTATACATAAAAATGAAAACTCAAAAGTAAAGAGTACATTAAATTATATTAATGAAATAAAAAATAATAAGTAAATATGGTGTGTACGCGATAGCAATATATTTATTATATATGCTACAGTCAAAACTCATAACCGGTCAAAACCACTTTTGACTGCAAAAAATCAGGCAAAAGTAGTAGTTTTGATTAAGGACGTTGGTCAATACCACTTTTAACTGATATTTGCAGTCAAAACTAGTTTTGACTAAGGACGTTGGTCAAAACCATTTTAACTGCAAAAAATATTGGATAATAGTGATTTAATCAAATTTAATTGGCTAAAAGTGGTTTCGATCAAGAAGGTTAGTCAAAACTATTTTAAACTTATATTTTTTGAAATTCTGAAATTAAAAAGTTAAATGTTACAATAATGTATGCGGCTTTAGGGTGACCGAGGGCCACCCCAGCCGCAACTTAGCCTCTGTCACTGATATTGCGAGTTTCGACCGATAGTCTGAACTTTAAATGAGGCAAAATTACTTTTGACTAAGAACATTAGTCGGAACCACTTTTGACTACAAAAATCAGTCAAAACTGTTTCTGACTAAGAGCATTGGTCTAAACCATTTTTGGCTGATTTTTGCAGTCAAAATTGGTTTTGACCGGTTATGAGTTTTGACTGTGACATATATGATATCTAAATGCATCCAAAAAGAAGTTGAAAATGTCGCTTCCGAAAACTACGTCGAAATTTTTATTAATTATTAGGTTCGTAGTTCATAGGCCCCACTCACAGTAAGGAGGTCTTCCAGAACTACACGTATCAGGCAGATTTTGATCGCAAAATAAATGTAATTCTTCTTTGATACAGACATACGCGTAATTAATGTCTATATTATATATATGATACAGCTGCATGTCGCTTGATATAAAAACGGACACCTATTAAATGTCACAGTACAAAAACTAGTACGAGTAAGTTATCGATACGAAATTGATAAATAACTCGAAACAAGTATACGATACCATTACGTGACGTAAAAGGCGACTGTGGAAATGTCCGAAAAATCTTATGACTTCCAGTAGAGGACTGCAACGATCTCGTGTACCCAGACTCGAGAATGACAGCGTCCTAAATGGTTCGAAACTTTTAGTGCTGCGACCTTCCATCCACCTGCCATGTATGAAATTTCAGGTAATTCTCTTTACAACGGAAAACCTCTTTACAACGGGAGAGGCAGATGCAGCAGTAGACTTCTAAATGAAGAAAATGATAAGTGTGCTTGACTTATCTCTATCTAATAAATATATACATTACTAGCTGTACCTCGCGACTTCGCCCGCGTGTAATTTAGGGTTTTAATTTTGTTGCGCGGAACTCTAATAATTTTTCAATAATATAAGTAGCCTAAGTTACTCCTTATAACATGAGTCATCTACCAATGAAAGTCCCGTCA
Organism: Parnassius mnemosyne; assembly: GCA_963668995.1. NCBI lineage: Eukaryota > Metazoa > Arthropoda > Insecta > Lepidoptera > Papilionidae > Parnassius > Parnassius mnemosyne. The sequence continues at coordinate 31,115,821 of CAVLGL010000057.1, read as the reverse complement.
AAATCGGTCCAGCCGTTTCAGAGATTAGCGGGTACAAACAGACAGACAGACAAAAATTTTAAAAATTGTGTTTCTGTTATAGATACCGTATATACTTTTATATGCAATTAGTAAAAAGCTGTTATTTTGACATTACAAACAGACACTTCAATTTTATTTATTTGTGTAGATATATAATGCAAGATATGATATAATTTAAAATTAAACATTTTTTACAACCGACTTCAATATATATTATTAAGAACAAAAACTATTGGTCAGACCTTGATCAAATTTATATGGTACCACACGAGAAGCACCAGCTTTCAAATAAAAAAGACACATAAAAAAGAACATACAATCGAATTGAGTACCACCTCCTTTTTGAATTCGGTAGAAAATTGTTTTGTTCATCCACAACTGAACCGGTAAGAAAACCGATTTTCAATATCCGCACCGACGCGACGGCACGTCACTGCCTTATCATCGATGTTGATTAGCGGCGCCGCTCCGGCTCTCGTTCGTCGAAATTAATTTAAATACATCCTTGTCTTTCCGCTCCGCTGAGCGTAAGTCGATTTGCAATTCCTACACCCCGATAGTCGCGTTTCGTTCGTCGACTTAAAATTACAACGTTGAATTGTTAACTTTCCAATTCCCGGGCTATTTATTTGTTTTGCAATCATACTCCCTCTTTGCTAGCGTTTAGGTATGTGTTTACAAATTGGCTTCGTCATCATCATTACAGTTATACAAGACTGCTGCAGAACATAGGCCTCCTCCAAATCATACCAAAAAACATGGTCCGGATCCACCTGTATCAATTCACTTCCTCCATGTCTTACTAAGTCGTCACTACATCTAGTGAGGAGCCCCTACCCTACAGTCTATTAACCTGTATGAAGAGTGATATAGGTCTGAAAATAACAAGAACCGAATACTCTGGTACTCTCTACGATAAGAGGCATCCCATGTTAGTTCTTAGCGCTAAAGCCTCTGCATTTTGATTTTTAATTTAGTAAAGTATATGGGCCACAGCATTTACTTACCATCTGAGGGATTAAGAGCCCGTTTATCACTATAATATAATATAATTTAGATGTTATGTTAACAGTACTTTTTAAAATCAATTTTGATTAAAGTCATCTCATTATTTCCTAAGTGGATTTACTTTTATTATGTTGGTACTATAACGGCCATTCTAAAATAATTTGAGTGCGGTAATATAACATCCTAGACGCATAGGAAACTCATAAAATCACTTCTATGCGACACTGTAACAAAGCGAACATTGTGGTGTCTATTAAGAGAGCTATAAAACAAAATAGCCGGCAAATGTCTAAACATAATGTTCAAGGAAATGTGGACTGAAACGGCGCGTCATCTGCATAGATAGAACAGGGAGAATCATGTCACAGATTGGTCGAAATGTCCGGCTAACGGACACACGAGCCGACCGAGTTCGAAACATCTACAAATAAACATGAGTACGCACTGAAAATAAAATATTATGCGATCACATTTGAAACGCAGTGACCGAAATAACGGCATGTGTCACTGACTGTGAAAACGGGGCCTAAGATAGGAACTACTATCGTGTTATACGTTTAAGAACTCCTCTAGTTATTGAAGAAACTTCGTCTGGTTTCGTTGTTGTCTTAAAAATTCTCCAGGCTCACTAACACTAACCCAGCCCGTAATATTATGACGTTATTTTGTTTTAATAGGATAAGGGTGACAAACGAGCACACAGTGCACCTGATGGTTAGTGGTTGCTGCGGCCCATAGACCTCTACATCTATCCGCGATTAGGAATCAAAATACAGATGCGTGTCGACCCTGAAGACTAAGATGGAATGCCCCGTTTCCAGTGAAAAGGATTTCCGGTTCTCTACATTCATCATACGAAAACGATGTGCGTTAATATTAATTGCATAAATATTACAATATTCTGTATTATTATCATAATATATTTAATTACTATTTCACATTCTAACGTCGGTGCTGTGAAATATTTTAATGAAAAAATTAAAACCAGAATGTGAAAACTTCAAGCCTTACTTTGCCATATTTAGACGGCTCCGTGGCGCAGTGGCTTAGCAATGAGTTGCTGCGCTGGAGGGCGCGGGCTCGAATCCCGCACGGAACAAGTATTTGTATGGCCTACAAATGATTGTTCTGGGTCCGGATGTTTGTCCTTGTGCAATTTATGTTTGTAAACTGCCTCCACGATACAGTAGAAAATGCTAGTGTGGGGGTATCGTTTTAAAAAAAATTATTTAGGTGTGGATTTATTCTCTAAAGTTATATGGGACTACCCTTGAAGTATAACCTATTTAATAAAAAAATAATCATCAAAATCAGTTCACAAATGACGAAGATACCGAGTAACATATAACATATAGTCGTATTGTAAACCTACTCCTTATTTTAAAACAAGTGGGATGCGAAGACCGTGTAGTTATGGCCGAAATAAGAATTTTTGATTTTTGGTTTTTGGCCAATTTGACCCCCTAGGAGTGTAATGAAAACTTTTTGCCCCTATTCAACCATGACCCCCATGACATCCTCTACATGATAGGCTATTCGAACTGACTAGGTCTAAAGTTCGAATCACCCCCGAACTCATTTCTAATTTTTACTTCCAAATAATCAGATAATTAATAATTACACAAATAAATTTCAAAGTATCGACTCCTATAATGGAGAAAACGAATATGAGGAATAAATTAATATAATAGATAGCTCTAATGATATATTTACGCGAATATTACACATTGAATCTAAATTGTTAAGTAAATTGGCTTATGTGATTATACACCAAGTACGAAATGTCTGTCCCATTATGCTTTAATGAGGTGACATCGTCTATTCGTATAATAAACGATATTAATCGTTGTATGTTTTGTAAAGGAATTTACGTTTCATTCGAAAAAACTTTCAGTCATATTTGATTTTTTTTTTTGTATCTGATGTCATATTCTTTTATCGTCAGCTAAAATAATAAGCATCAATTAAATTAGACCCTGACAGAATATAGCAGTGAAATTGAACAATTTTATTTATACACTTGTAATTTTTAATTTGATTATGTTGTAATTAACTTTATATATAACCTTTTTTCTGATGATTAAAAATCAGCCCTTAAATACATAATATACTACATAGCATAAAAAATAAATCCGAATATAAAAAAAACTACGATGCAGTCCATTATATTCTCGTAACCATAATAACCATATACGATTTAATATGTTGACTAACTTGATTAAAAGATCTTCCTACTAAAACTTGTTTGTATTTAACGTATATTTTAACCACAACTCATTTTTAACAACAAAATAAGAAGCATTCGGAAGCGTTTATATTATTAAATATAAAACAAAATATTAATATTTCACCCCGTGTCTCGACATAAAGCAAAATCAAGGCAGCGCTAATCCTTAACTTCATGTGTATGTTGCCCCGCCTGGAATTTATTACGTAAAAATATAAAAAAGGAGTTTTGCTTTCGTAATAATATAGTACAAGTAAATTGAATTAAGCTCCGCAAACAATTTGTGCAAAAAATATGCGCAAACCACATGGTGCACTGCACTACGTTCTCACGATAGCCTCTTGCATGCGCAAATTTGTACAAAGTTTTTGCAAAGAACTGTGTGGCGTCCACACGCCGTCTTAACGTGCACGCTTGCTTGTGCAACTTTAGTTTGAGCAAATTAAGCGTGCAAGTGCAAGCCATTTGCACGGTATACCGTTTTGCTGGCTTAACGTACTTGCTTGCTTGTGCAAAGTAGAATTTGTGAAAGTTTAGATTGAGCGTGTAGCCAAGCCTTTAGACACAAATGAAAGTAATGAAATGATTATGAATGTGTTACAAAATTTCTAGGATGATTTATTAGGTGAGGTGATGGGATTCTTTTTCTGCTTGAGAGTCCGTCTGGGTGGGTACCATCCTCTTACCCTATCTCTGCCGATAAATAGCAGCGCTTGTACTGCTGTATTCCGGTCTTAAGTGTACAGAGAGCATGGAGTATAGAGTAAAAGGAGGACCATCTCTGTATAAGAATAAGTGTCCGTAAAAACGCGTCCTATAAAAATTAAAAAAAAAGCGCCAAAAGTTATTACAATACGATGGAGAAATAAACAAGGACCTATCAATCCGATTGGTTTTGTACCACGTAAATAGTTGAGGTTTTGTATACTGGCATTTTACTAACAACTCTAGTCATGAAATTTTTTAAATATTTGATTTCAGCTGACTTCACTCCGTCTACAACAGCTATATTCATATCGTAGTTTTTCAGACGCCGGCGCTATTGTGGTAGGTTTTGGCACCTCTATTTTCATATAATTAATAGAATCAGACGTTACTTTGCGGAAATCCATTATATAATAAAAAGTAAGAGCTTAACGGTCAGCCACCGTAGAGTCTACATCACCTGAGGATGCCTCGTGTAGAGGCGAAACACGTGTCGTATTGTCGTCAGTGGTGTCTTTCCTAGTGTAGTGGTGTTGGGAGTAGTGGTGCTGGAATTAGTGGTGACGGGGATAGTGCACGCAATTGAGAGAGGGCGGGAGGTGCTCTTCATACTAGGTAAGACACATCATTTTATTTTATAGAGCGGATGTTTGCGAAGTAACTTTTTAAAAGCTTTTTTTTACCTCTATTTTTAGTATAAAGTTGGACACTTTTTCAATTTTCCCCCCATATGAGATGGTTCTCCTTCTACTTTATATGACAGAGAGGCAGCATAATTACAAGCTGTGAGGCATTCAACTTAATCCTCAGAGGTGACATCGCTATCTCTATCTCATCTCATATTATCATCTTCTTTGTGCAAAATTACAGGTATCGATGGAACTCAGCAGCCACTTACCATCAGATGGACAGTTAGTTCGTTTGTTATTTTTTTTAAATAAGGGCAATATACCATACTTGTAAACAGGTGCAGTTTATGGGGGCTTTTAGCTCGGGCTCGCTATTTGATTATGAACGACGAAATATTCATGTCTAGGTTTTTATCCTTGGTAAATGAGTTGACGACCGTAGTTTTTATTGTTTTAAGTTGTTATTAGGAAGTACTGCTGCCGATCTACTAATTCAATTTAATTCTGTCGTCCCTTAAGGCTCCCACGGGATGTTATAGGGTATTGGACTTCCATACGCCGCTATTATACGACCTTTTTTAATTTAAACCAATATTAAATCTAACGTCCCCTTGTGCAAACAATTTTGACTTATCGTCACGCTTGGCTGGAGAGTTCACGGTCGCAGTACCTAGTCTTGCACCTTTGACGCCGCTTTCCCTTGCCGGTCAAGTTTAATAACTGGCGTGAAGAGACGTTTACATCGCAATCCGTCAGAAGCCATCATATTTTTCCGATATTTCCCACAGTAACTTCTTACGACACCCACGGTACAAAATGAGGTAATGGATCCTCTTACATTGCCACCATCCAGCATTCAACTAGTTTTCTTTTTAAATACGATGAACCCTTCTTTATCTATGCCTTCGGTTACCATTTCGTTGCAGCAATTCAATACTAACATGTCTTTGGCTGCTTTTATTAATAACTATTTAAAAAAAAGTGACAAAGCAAATTTATGTTGCAGAGGTGAACGGCAGAGTCGGGAAGGGACGCCCTAGGCGAAAGTTTATCGACCAAATTGGCGATATATTGAAAATGGGCCAAATCAAGAGTACCTTTAACCGACGAGCGTGTATGCGTAGGTATATGGATGTGAAGTAAGCGAGAGAGGTGTGTTAGGATCGTGCAAAATGGAAGTCCATAGTCTCTGCCTACCCCTCTGGGTGACAGGCGTGAGTGTTCATGTATTTTATATATGTATTACCTTTAATGTGCTGTAACTTCAAAAAAATATTTATATATAATTGTATTAATAATTGTAAACCCAAAGGATGCACAAGCTGAAGTAGCAAAAAACCGGCCATATAGTTCGAAGAACCCACAACCAATGGGGAAGAAAGGTTGCCTCGGATCGAGAAGCACAGCGTAAGGCAGACCCTACTATATGGAGTGACGATCTGGCAAAACTTGCAGGAAGTTGATGGATGCAAGTAGCTCCAGATGGGGAAGCAATATTCTCGTAGGGCAACCTCGTACAGTAAATACGGTACACCCCTACAGGGGCTGCCACTAGATGCAGTGACGACATAGTAAGACATGCAGGAAGTCGATGGATGCATCCAGCTAGGTACCGTGTTTTATGACATTCTTTGGAGGCCTATGTTCAGCAATAGACTTGTGAGGGGATTTAGTGATGATGATGATATAAACAACAAATTCAACCTCCTTTGTTTAAAAAGAACTACAGAGAAATTTTCAGGAAAAGTAAATTAGGTGCTAATAACGCAATTACGCATTGAATTAAGTTAGTTTGGAAAAACTGGAATTTAAAACGTGAAATTATGTTGAAATTTGGTCTTTAAATTATCGGACCCATTACAACAACTTTCAAATGAGAATTTAAAACATGTGTGGCAACCACTTCACGAAACTTCATCACGTATAGGCTTTGCTCGGGGTTCTCCTGCGTGAAATCTGAAGCCTCGTTATTCATAGAATAACAAGAATATGTGTATAGAAATACAATAAAGTAAGAATAAGTGTATCAGCAAATATATTGCAAGACAAACCCATGAAAAAGGGTGACGACATTATGTGTCGACGGATGACGATCTTGCTTCGTGGCAATTTTTCGGGGAGGCCTATGTCATGACAATAAGTTATTTAAAAAGCCTTTGTATTAAAAGTTAACCAAAGAGGCAGATTTTATAAGCACAACTACCTATTTTTATATAATATTTGCTTATAAACACAGGAAGATATCTATTAAAAATTAAAATATTTTAACTCGTCTATTAAATAGATATAAAATTGCTTAATAGTAACAGCTATTTAATTTCAACATACGAGTAAGATACCTTGTTATCCAATGTTTTAAGTTAAATAGAATTCTAATTTCATAGATTAACGCGAATGCTACGTTAATTATAGTTATTTACATAGATTTTGTCGTTTAATTTAAATATATTTTAATTCTTTTTTTTTTCTTTTTTTGAATTTAAATTAAATTTCAAAAATAGTTTTATTAACAATTCTCTAAGGCAATTTAAGCAATACAATTCCACCTAAATTAATTCAATGTAAACAGTTTTGTAGAAATTAGATCAATAGCAAAGTATAGCCCAGAATAAGAATCGAGCAAGGGAAATAACACAACAAACGATTACTTACACAAATGCAGACCAATTCCACGTTTATGCGGGGATGGCAAGATCGTGAGATGCATGAGCATTAGGAGCCCAACCCGCAGGGCATAACCCCTTTTAGGCCATTTCTATTCAGGCCTTGCGTCGACATCACGAAACCTAAGTGCTTATAGTGATAACGGAGGGCGTTCACAACCCTGCCCCTGACCCGGCAATGAAGCTCGGTTAATTATTTAAGGACTTAAATTTTATCTGCCAACGATATAAATTTGATTTTGTTCGTCGAATCACGATCGGAATTGTGTAATATAGAATTAATTGCCTGAAAGTATGTTATCTTTTTAATTTCAAAGAGCTGTTTGATTACAAATTAACCTTTTTTACTTTCTTTTTTATTTTATATGCTTATAACTTCTTTATAAACAAAATATGAGTTAACAATAAAAATAGATACTAGAATAATTAAAAAAGTTAAAGATTTTTTGTTTTGTTCTTTTTCAACGTGGTAGAGCCATGCTGCAGCTATATTAGTAATATAGTTTAGCACGAATGGGTCGACTCGACCGGGGAAGGACCACGCTCTCACAGAATACAAGCGTAAAATAGCAGCCTAACACTGAGGTGTTTCGTATGGTGAGTGTAGAGAACCGGAGACCCTTTTTACTGGAAACGAGGCATTCCATCTTAGTCCTCACGGGTGACAACGCATCTGCATTTAATTCTTAATCGAGGATAGATGTAGATGTCTATGGGCCACAGTAACCACTTACCATCAGGTGGACTGTGTGCTCGTTTGTCACCCTACACAAAAAAAAGATTGCAACAAAAAATCAAAAACGAAGACAATCAAATTAAACGTAAAGATGCAAATGTGGAAAGTGCGATCCATAGGACAAGGAACTAAGCAAGGAAAACTATGTGTTCGTTTCCTAGTACTAACGTACTGGCCACAGCACGTGGCCACAGCAACCACTAACCATCAGGTGGACTGTGTGCTCGTTTGTCACCTTTATTCTACAAAAGAAAATACAAGACTACCGTTGTAGATAGGATTTGCCTTAATGTGTCGCCGGTCTGGAGTTTTTACGTCTGGCGTAGACGAAATCATTGTACCGCCATCTATCGAAAGCAATAATATTTTCTGGTATGTCCCATTCCTAGTCATCACTTACAACACCCACGAGACTAAATGGATTGATGGATTCTTTTGCGCTGCCACCACACGTCACCACTGAGCGAGAATGATGATGTTGAAATTACCAAGTAACTGCGTTTCCGACTATCATTGCCAAAAATTTACGTAACAGTTGAATGAAGATGCTTGTAAAGTTGATTTATAGTTTACGTAAGATATCACTGTACATTTGGAACAAATCCGCGTTTACATTTGCATTCAACTGACGTAATTACTTAAACTTTAGATTACTTTCCAACTGAATCTCAATTAGTTGAAACAGTTTTATACTAACTGTCTGAAAGTATAAGTGCTGCGGTAACGCTGATTAGTCTAAAGCAACCTATATGAACGTCGCAACTATCAATTATATCAATACAAACAACAGTAGCCTAATGGCTACGGTATGCGAATCTCGGAAGTCTTGGGTTTGAATCCGCTACTACTGTTGTCAATATTCCAACACTTGACTGCTATAATTCTACTTAAAAATTAAGTGTCATATTAAGTTTGCAACCATCTTAGGTATTTTATATCGTTTGAAGTATTTATATAGTGAATTGTAAAAACAACAAAAAAAAATTAAAAGTCATGAGTTCGAATCTACCATTCGAATACTGTCGTGAACCAAAGTTTATAAACGTAAAAAATATGTATTAAATAAATGTTTTTACAATGAGTAAAATTAAACTTCTTTCTTGACTTCTTCATCGGTCCCTAAAAGTCCATAGCCGGACATACCTCTCGGGTCGTGGGAGGATTTGGCTTAATCGATGCGCTTATTGAACAAATGCATTACCAGAACCTTTGACGCTGCTTTCCATTACCGTTTTGGTTATCTTACATCTGTCATAATAAAAATGAACTGTTACGACCCCCACGGGACAAAATGGGATGATAGATTATCTTACCTCGCAACAACGCATCTACATTTTGAGTTGTAATAGAGGATAGATGTAGATGTCAATGGGCCGCAGTAACCACTTACCATCAGGTGGACTGTGTGCTCGTTTGTCACCCTTATCATATAAAAAAAACCACACAGCATTAAACGAATATTTTTTTATTTTTTTTTTTATCAGAGGTAGAGCCACGCGGTAGCTTTTGCTGTCGCACGGATGGACCGGCTCGAACCGGGGTGGTACTACGACCTCACAGAAAACCAGCGTGAAGTAGAGGTTTACCTCTGCGTTTCGCTTGGTGAGTGTAGGTGGCCAGAGGCCCTTTTTACTGGAAATGAGGCATTCCATCTTCGTCCTCACGGGTGACAACGCAACTACATTTTGATTTGTAATAGAGGATAGATGTAGATGTCTATGGGCCGCAGCAACCACTTACCATCAGGTGGACTGTGTGATCGTTTGTCACCCTTATCCTATAAAAAAAATATTACGAGATTGGCAAAGTTTACTGGGGTCACTTGAGCTTTAAAACATAGAGCTAATTGGTCTCAAAATGAAACAAGTATTCCATATATATTCAACACTGTATTCGTCTGTGAAACAAAATAGAAGCTTCTCGCCCGCTAATTAGAACTCTCGATTACCACAATATAGCCGTACCCAAGATCGACAAAACAACTTGTTTTGAAGAAAACATTTCATTAACAATTACATTCCAAATTCCTTCCCTCAAAGACCCGTGTTCCTTGTGAGTAGCGACAGATACCGTAAAACCAATTACTATAGAGAGCGAATGCGAGAAATGTCATCCGAAGCTCTCACAGAGTAACTACAAATTCATTTCACTAACAATCTAAATAAATATCTTATGCTAAAAATCAAGTAGCTTAAAGCATTTCCCTATAAAAGCAATAACGTTATAATTGGCACGATAACAGCGTACCTCGCTAGTGACAGCTCGAACTCGTATTTCCACTACTTCGAAGTCGATGGGCGGTTATTGTATTCCGACTTGGCCTAGCCTTCGTTGGACGGTTGCCAGAATGAATTCGGAGCTATGAGCAATCCTCTTTATAACCTGTGCCGGTTAATCAACCCGATACGTCTAAGGTTGTGCAATTAAAACTAATGTTACAAACATGCGTATTTATATCGACTATTTGTCTGTCTGCTGGCGACTGATCGCGATCGAGGCATGACTCTGTTGTTGTTATTGTCACATTTGCGTTCTAATTTATGTGACTCAACATTTAAAATCATATCTATATCTTTTAACAACATTTAATTTTAAATGTAAGCTTGCGTGTCACAAGCCTGTAACTAAAATACGAGTAAAAATTATAGCATCTCAACTATTCAATATTCTATTTCATAAAATTCTCCTACTCTCCACCAGTCTTACAACACCAAATTTTAGATTATCTCAATTCAAGCATATAAACATATAAATAAGAATCTATATAACAATATATATGTATATAATATTGAAAAGCAATGAAACGCCGGGAAAAGGGGTATAATTAACGTAAAGTTTTCTGTAACGTACACTTAATATTAACCCCCTGCTACTGAGGTGCCTTTCTTGTAATTATTCTACTGAGGAGTAGCCTGTCAGACGTATACTTTAGGTAAGGATTTTTCAAATTTTATTGTTAGTTATTGAAAATAAAACTGAATTTAGCAAAGTTTACATTATATTTCTTAAGCCATTGTAAAAAACAGACCAATAAAACCATTGTTTTAAGAAAATATTATTTATTACCGAAACCTTATGAATTATAGGAACATTTGTAATTAGGAACTTTGACATTCAAGAAAAAGAATAAAATTAAAAGAAATAACAAAAAAAACATAACGTTGCCTTCTTCAAGTTTCAAAAAACAAAAAACACTTAAATTATAAAAATCCTTACAGTGATTTTTTTTTAATCAGTCTAAAAGTTCAGTCTTGCAGTCAACACAAATTTGCGAGGAGCACTGTAAACAAATATGTTTCGCACATATACAACAAACAAATCTTGTTTGTCGCTTCAATTTACTAGGGCAGATGCGACATAATTTTCTTGATGATGTACTAGGCTCATTAGAAGACTCGGGTAAAGGTGGTGGGGGCAGGTCCTGACCTAGTACACGTCGCAGAGTCAATCGCAATTCTCTTGGGAGTTTTTCATTGTAAACTCGCTGTTTTAATGCGGGTAATACTAGTTCTCTGGATAGATGCATAAGGAAATCTCCTCTTCTCAATTTCGTACCTTCACATTGACCATAAAGTACATATGCATTGATGCCAGCAATATCTAGTACTCGATAAAATATAGCTTGTGGCCAACGTCTCGTTTTACGACTGCAGGAATATATCGCACATTTTTTATCGATTTCGTCGACCCCGCCTTTTGTGTGATTATAATCGACTATTATGGTCGGTTTTCTAGTTTCTGTGTCCGTACTTGCACTATGGTGACGGCTAGAAATTAGTATGACGGCTTTATCTTTTTTCGGGACAAAAGACAACAAAGTGAGGTCTTTTGTAAAACCATGAAGAGAACTTTCAACAGCTCTGTTTTTACTTGGCATAAACTCTGGAGGTATTTCTCGTTTGTTCTTTTTTAATGTTCCCAAATATGTCAGTCCTTTTTTCAATAGCATTTCTGCCAGAGGTATTGAGCTGAACCAATTGTCCGCTGTCACATTACGATTGGTATTTTCAATGGGTTTTATAAGTCGCAACACAGACTGTGTAGGGACAGAAAGCTTTTTCTCAGCCTCCGGGAGACCTACACCATCAGAACCCTTGCCGTGGTAAATGTATGCGTTATATACGTAGGATTCCCGGGCGTCGCTCAAGACCATTATCTTGATCCCATATTTAGCGGGTTTTTTGGGCATGTAGATGACAAATTTGCAGCGACCTTTGAAGGCTAATAGCATTTCGTCAACGCAGGTGTATGGACCAGGTGTGTAATTTGCTTGACAATTTGCGATAAATTTATCAAAAAATCCAGAAACAGCAGCAAGAGGGTCAGTTTCTAAGCGCTCCTGTCGGTCATCAATATTGTCCAGCCTCAAGCAATTCAAAAGTGTGTTGAATCTATATTTAGACATGACACATCTAAATATTTCATGACCTGTTCCATCAGTTGCAAACAAATAGTTTGAATCAGCATCGTTACATTTGAATACTGAGGAATAGTATAATAATCCAAATAAAGATCGAATTTCTACAGCATTTGTATCTCTCAGCTCGTGTTTCGAATAATTAGAGAACTGGCGGCGGTAAACTTCAAGTTTTTTATTTGTACAGGAAACTATTGTTTCTATCATATTGTCATCAAAAAGCTTCAGCCAGAGTGCTTCGTAACCGGGAAATCTCGTATGATCAGGGTTTTGTCTAGGTAAAGACACAATGTTACGAGCTAGTGTTCGCGATGTCCTTAAAAAGTCAGTAACTGACCAAACAAAACCATTTTTACCTCGATAACAATTGCGGTTCGAGGCAGGCGTATTAGTAGAACGATTTGTCCCTTCACTCGATGTTTCAATTTCTATTTCTTCGACTTCTGAAATCTCACTCGCAACATGTTCTTCTTCTTCAATTGTAAAATTTTGATCAGCTACTTCGTCGTCTACATCACTAAACTCGTGCTCGTTATCTTCTTCTAACCACTGTTCAATTAATTTTTCTGTAAGATTTCTCTTCCTCGAATTACTGGTACTCGCCATCTATATAGATAGAAACAAAAACATAGGTCATTAAAATTATATAGAAACATATTGCTAACGTGATGAACGACAGATACTTTTAACATAACTATTTTACTGATGTGACGTATGTAAGACATTAGGGTATTATAAATATTTTACTGACAATACGTATGACAGATCCATCACTTATTACTGACCTTACGTCCTGTAGACACCTGATAGCTCCAACTAGCCACGTGCGCACACTGCGGCTGCCGTCGCCGCACTAAAGCGTAGGTGGCGCTCTCAGAGGAAGGTACTGAGCGAGACAGGAGATTATGTCGCGAAATGACGGAATGAGACAGACATATAAATTTTGCGGTGTCTGACGTACGTTACGTCAGTAGCAGAGGGTTAAACCTGTTTACTTCATCAAAACTCTGAAGATAATGAAAAACATCAAGCTAAATCCACTTTATATTAAATATTTACCAGTCTCCTTTATATAACTCATTTCGTCACGTTATATTGTTCGCATATGCTAAGCAAATAAAGACAATTCGGCATCCGAGCATAACGCGCCCTCAGCGAAGACAGACGCCACGCAAAGTACCTATTTTACATACTGATGCCCCTCAAATTTTTGACGACTTCAGCCAGGTAGCTCCATGTGACGTCACGTACGTAACAGAATATACGTGATAGCACTGCGAATGTGATTTAAGCCTTTGGAACGCTCGACCAATCACGCACGGTCGGGCTCTTTATGTGTTGCTACACTTCGCTAAAGATCCCCATTGTGCGGGCAACTTAGTCTCAATTGTAAGGATTTTTTCCTAGCATAATAGCCCATAAATTGCGACATTTTTTTAAAGATTTGTCTATCATAACGATCAACACATTTGATTTATTTAAGGAAACCTGTTTTTATTCAACCACTGAATTTATTCTTTCCCTCTGGCGACTCTTACTTATTTTATTAAAATTGATTATACAATATAGCAGCATAATAGCGGCATATATTATATAAGTTGCATTATTACAAAGATTGGAAATCTGTCTGTCAGTGTTTAAAAACGAATGTTTCTCCAAAATAATGACAGTTGTTTATTTATTGACTTATTATATTAATTCGTATTTAAAACAAATGTGCTTATTCCAAGTTTAAATTAAGTTTATTTTCAGATATTTATAACTTAAGTTTCAATTTAATACGTTCTATTATATTCTATTTGGTGTTATTCCCAGTGAAATCCATCAGTTTAAGACACGCTGAAACTTATCGTCGCCCACAAATTTAAGGTGCAATGTTGAGTATATCATCTAAATTAGTATTTTTCGTTGGACAAGCAGTGATTGACAAGTCTTTCTTAATGCAATAATGTTAGAATTTTTTTTAAAACGTTACCTCTACATTAGGATTTTCTCCTGTATCGTGGGGCAGTTTACATACATACATTTCACAAGGACAAACATCCAGAGCCGAAACAATTATTTGTAGGCCATACTAATACCTGTTCCGTGCGAGATTCGAACCCACGGCCCTTAGCGCAGCAACTCATTACTAAGCCACTGCGCCACGGAGCTATCGCAAAGAAAAAAATCTCTAAGAATTACATTAAAAAGATTTTACAAAAGTTTTGCAAGTATAAAAAGCCGTGATAGCTCGGAGGTTATGCGCTCGCCTTAGATAGATTACAAACCGGGTACATAAGCCTCTCAATTATGAGAGGATTTCTGTTCACAGTACTGAAACGTATATAGACCGCGACTTCACTTTACATTCACTAAAGCTTTGAATTTATCACCATCTACTCGTAAACTGCTGCTAAAAACTGGCCTTTCACAAAACTATCAGATATTGACGCTTGACGCAATTGCTCAAAACTTTGACATGTAGATTAACGTTTTCAGTACGAAAATATTACACCTTAAAGTGTAATATTTACTACCTACTGTTGTTCATGTCATTTTAGATCAGGCGTATTCGAAATTGTACGCGGTACTATTATTTATTCTGTGGCGGTGGGATTATTTCGTATCGTGTTTCTATTATCTGTATGCAATAAGCTACGAGCAATCCTTGCAAAATTTTATCTCATCAAGAGTAAAGTACCTTACCAGATGTTACTGTTACTATATAATGTACTCGGCGAATCAATAGTCTCGTACGGGTTGAGTAGTTACGGACGCACTTATAAAACCCACCTTGAAAAAATATACGAGCTACAGTTGCGCATCCTTAAATGTATCACCCCTCTCAAAATAAAAGATAAATATAAAAAAAATCCTTATGGTCTTTTCCATCATTGCAAAATACTACCAGTACACGACAAAGTGAAATACCTATTGCTACTTGAAAATTATGGCAAGGAAGAATTAAAAATTAGCCGTATTTATACAAAACTTACTCGACAAGCCCTTAATCCATATATGATTATCCCAAAATACAAAAATATGTACGGAAAATTTAGATTACAATATCAAATTCCCGCTCTTTTGAACCAAATTCCCAAACCAATAAAAAATGAACTTACTGAAGAAAATATTAAATATATGCTTAAACAGTATTTTATCGACAAACTTTTAACGATACCTAATAATAACTTAAACTAAAATATAAAACTAAACATATAACACTTACACACATCATAATATAATATACATAAATAAAAAAATTTTACTAATTTACTAATTTTCATTTAATACTAACCATATTTTGCTTTGGTACACACCTAGATAAAAAAAAACATCTTGCTATTTTGTCACACCATTTATATACGTCATTAAATAAGTTGTCGCAACGCGAACCGATTGAACATGATCGAAGTTACGAATTACCGGTACATGGAAAAACTTTTGTAAGTTTATTTGTACTGTCGGATGTTATTAAATAACTATACTTTGTAATAAATAAATAAATAAAAAAAATATTAATAATTTTTTCCTAAAAATGTTTTTATTTATAAGGTTTTGCTTTTTTTATTTTAAAAAAACGTAACGTCCACAATAGTGCCATCTTCCGGGTCCAAATGTAAATTTAAACCATCTAGGGATCCACTCAAATACACACAAAATACTTCATCAAAGTCGAGCCGTTTTTGAGTTTTAGCTCGATTAACGGACAGCACGTTTGTTTTCTTTTGTGGCCTCTTACCGACACCCACTATACGAAGTGTGGTAGTGAATAATTCTTATGCCGCCAAGGACCACACTTTCCTGAAGTTGTTTAACATCAAAAATAATTATTTAGTATTATTAACAATGTTCATGACTTATTTGCCTGCTAGACCATCACAATTACAGACCATATAAAACAGCAATTCATAAATTATTATAATATTGTTGATTAAAACATGAATTTATCTTGTAAAACATATTTAACTGTAAATGAAAGAATATTTTATCGTTTTACTTATAAGTAATTATATATATTTATTATTGTTACAATCTGATAAATTTAGGGGATGATCTTGATCATGTTCACAAACTATAGACTTCCCGGAGCGTCGGTGCTTATATAAGAAATCATTTAAATGGCATACCGCCATCCATTGGAAACCATAAGATTTCTCTGACGTTCCTCTTCCGTTCACACTCACTTCACTTCGCCTCTCTTTTTTTATTTTTTTTTATAGCAGAGGGGGCAATCGAGTATGTGGCTCACCTGATAGTAAGTGACTACCGCCGCCCATAAAGAACTGCAACACCAAAGGACTTGCTTATGCGTTGCCGGCCTTTTAAAAAAGATTAGTAGCGGTGCTGGGATTAGTGGTGACGGGGATAGTACACGCAATTAAGGGAGGGCGGGAGGTGCTCTTCATACTAGGTAAGACACATCATTTTATTTTATAACACGGATATTTGCGAAGTAAATTTTTCTAAAAGCTTTTATATAATGGATTTCCGCAAAGTAACCCCTGATTCTATTAATTAGATTAGGCTCGTTTCTCGAAGGTCCCTAAGTCGTATCGGTCCGGAAAATTCTATCGTGGTAGTCGATTCCACAAGGAAGTTGTGCGAGGAAGAAAACTTCTAAATCGCACAGTGGTGGACCACCAGTAATCCAGATGGTATGGATGGTATCGCCTCTTGCGACCCACATACGAAGTGAGGCTATGGATTCTTCTACGACGCTACCACATGGCACAAAACTGTAATTATTATCCATAACTAGCTTTTGAAATATCGCTTCACAATATTAATTTGTCTGTTTCGAATCGCAAGACAAATAATAAACAAATCTAAGCCGAAACAGATAAATCTGCGTCTCCTACGCGCTGCCGGATCATAACTTCGTAAGCCGCCTGTAATAACCTAACCGTGGCTGCGAAATTTTCTAATTAAAACGCGCCCGATAGCAAACTCACTGAATTTAATTTTTATTACAATACATTTGTGAGCATACTGTGGCATTTA
Organism: Parnassius mnemosyne; assembly: GCA_963668995.1. Classification (NCBI taxonomy): domain Eukaryota; kingdom Metazoa; phylum Arthropoda; class Insecta; order Lepidoptera; family Papilionidae; genus Parnassius; species Parnassius mnemosyne. Next base: position 31,098,429 of record CAVLGL010000057.1, on the reverse strand, counting down.
GAGCGGAATAATAACGTAAACAAACAGAAACAGAAACTTTTTTATTCAATATAGATTATAAATAATATTTATTGAAAGTCACTCTTTTGTTTAATTACCACTGGTTCGAAAAAAAACCTCTGTCCTGGGAAGAACCAGCAAGAAACCCAGCGGGACTTTTCTTTTTAAATAACAGTTAAGTAAGTATAATCATGTATGTTACACAATTAACCACATAACAAATTAGAAATAGCTTGGTAGCAATCACCTCATACCCGGGGGTTATTATCATACAAAATTTTTATACAAACATTGTTTAATAAAGTTTTTAAACTTTGAGCAGATCAAATTTTGTATATTTTCTGGGATTTTGTTGTAAAAGCGTATACATCGCCCCAAGAATGAATTACTGACTCGATGGAGTTGAGTAACTGGCGCTACTAGCTTGTGTCTGCTCCTAGTATTTACAGAATGAATATCACTTTCATTTTTGTATACGTACATTACATTTTTATAAATGTATTGAGAGGCCAAAGTTAATATATTAATTTTCTTAATGTTTTGTCGGAGCAACTCTTTAGGTTTTAAATCATAGATTGCTCTTATGACCCTCTTCTGTAAGACAAATATAATTTCAGTGTCAGTCGCGTGTACCCATAGCAAAACACCATACGACGTTATGCTTTGGATATGATATGTATGTAAGGACGAATAGCTAAGGTAAATAAGTCTAGCTGTTTCAACACTAGTTAGATTTCTAATTATTTTACAGCATATGCTGCAGAACTAGGTCTGCTTGCTAATTTTGATATATGGGGGCTCCATTGAGGCTTCGCGTCTAGTGTGATTCCAAGAAAAATAACACTAATATTATATTAATTTGCAAAAGTAGTAACGTTTTGGAACAAGGCTTTAATAAATCAGGAGATAATGCTTGTGTCCCCCGTGACCATAATTGCTGCAAAGTACTCGAAACATCGAGAATATAAATTAAAAAAAAATAAGCCGGCTTAAGCGTAAGTGATTTTATTTTAATAAGAATAAAGGAGAAGGTATACTATATATCTGTATGACTCTATATAATGGCGATATTAGAAAGGAACTAAAATTGCATGATTCTGAAGATAGTGAATAATAATTAAGTCATTTCGCCCAGTCGTTCTCGAGTTATTTTGTAAACATACTACCTACTCGTATTTTTTACTACGACTACGATAAAACATTTTCATTAGGCTTTTTATGATGATATTGATCGCAAAACTTAAACAAAACCATCGGTTTTATTCATTAGTGTTTACTCCATAATATTAAGGTGTTTTTCTTCACGTATTAGTGCGATAGTGACCTTGTAAAGTCGACAGTAAAGCCCATCCTCTCTTTCTCGATATGTGCATTATAGGAATAAGTTTATTATTGTATTCAAGTTCGAGGAAATCTCAACCCTAAGCACTAAAGGCGGATGGTACATTCCGATGATACATCTCAGAAAGAAGGAGCTAATGTGAACTGGCTCCTTTAGACGATGAAGAGACACGCTTGTATTTTGGAGGTGTTGATTCTTACAACAGTCCGTTTATGGCATAATGGCGTTGTAAGTATATTCACTACCACGTATCATACTGTGGTGTCGTCTGAGACTACAAAGAGAAATGAAACAGGACATAGACATCAGCATCTTCCTGTTTATAACAAAAAAACTGCGGTTGCAAACCCGCTAGCCAAGCGTGGCAAATATGGTAAATATCTCTTATATTCGGTTATAATAATATTGAATCTTACAAGATGTGCATAGCATTCAAAGACTACCTGCAAATATACACGCTCAATCACAGCTTCTCTTTTGAACTGGATTTGATTTCGACTGGTCAACCACTCGCTTGATATCTCTGCGCATTATAACTGCATGCATATTTCTTGCATAAAAGTTGTTTTATATTTTCAATTTTATTGAGAACCAAACTTTCGTGTAATGCGGTATTTAACACATAATATAGAAGAACACGTCATAAATAATATAGGGTTTCTTATGTATAACGTTAAAGCTAACTGAATGTCAACAGTTCTAGATAAAATGTATGCTTTTGTCAAGTGCCTATCGCACGAGGTTGCCCGCGAGGGATTACCCAAAACCCTTTTCATTTTACGTAACAATTTCCTTAATGCATAAATAGTAGCTCTTAGAGAGTTGCTGCGTCATTTAAACGCCCGCTATCTGAATATGCGCGTAACACCGTGAAATATTTCCATGTAGATATTAGAAAGAACGGACAATACATCTCTAAATACAAAAATCAATTGCTGTGCGTTCGAAGATTTTGATGAAATTTTTAAGTTCATTTGAGTGGGTCTCTGGGTGGTTTAGATTTACATTTGGGCCCGGTGGGTGGCGCTGCTGTCGAGATCCAGAAATAACCCATGCAAAGCCGGGGCGGACCACTATATATATACAAACAGACACCGAAGAGACTGCAATGATGATGAAAAATGACTAAAGGCTGCGAGTCAGTTTTTTTTAGTAATCAGAGTTGAAAACGGTCTTCTTTGTCCTACGTTGGTTGCAGGTGTCCATGAGTTGTAGCAGTCACTTACCATCAAGTGGACTGATAGTTCGTATGTCATGAAGATAGGCCTCACTCATAAATTGCACCTCATAAGGATCCCCATAGTTATATAGTTGCCACACAGGCAGTTGGCAACCCCAGGTTTATCGATTAAGCTCTTAACAGGAGGATCCTGTTTCAGTTTCCCTCTGTTTAATGATATGAGATAGTGCATTCTCTTACACCTCGGCTGTACGATGATTCGCTTATGAAAGCGATTGTGATTACTTAGCTACGACTAGCTGATCTTCTAGGTAGGGACCTAGAAGATCAGCTAGTCGTAGATCAGCTGACATTCATTAAGATATTCCCATAAATTATTTATATAAAAAAGTAAAGTTACAGCCTATATACGTCCCACTGCTGGGCACAGGGCTCCACTCATTTCTGAGAAGGTTTTAGGACAAGGAAATGTCCGCCGCGCTGCCCTAATGCGTATTGGCGAACTTCACATGTTTTCCAATTATTTATTTTAATATTTTATGTATATAACCAAATAAAACTGTAAGCAAAGTAAAGTACACTTAGTTAAACCACAAAGTGACGCTCGAAAAATGCCATTGCCCACTAAAACATTCATACGTGAAACGGCGCCATTGTTTCCATTATAAGCAAACATTGCACGGTTTTTGTTCTTTCCCCCGTTAGAATTATGATAATGGAACCTTTTGAAACTCCGCGAAATGCCATTTGTGATTTCGTATGTGAACGATAAAAATACAAATGTTATTATGCGAATGAGTGAAACATTTGTTTTTATAGTCTACTTTTTTCTAAATTTAAAATAAACTATGCTATAGAGACGAAGAACACGCCAACATGAAAGTTCAACATGCTACAACAATGTGTGTTGACTGACTTCATTCTGTACTCGACATATTTTTACTCCTCACACATACAGATCTTCTTTTGATGGTGTGCTTCACCGCAGAGAACTTGATCAATGAACTCATAAAAAAATCCAATTAATTGCAATTAATAAAATATTTACAAAAGTGATAAATGTATTTCATAAAGCTTACCGGATTATTGTATATTTTTATATAATGTCTATATATTAATGTTTAAAGGAGCAGAAATAGTGAGTTTGACTCTTGGAATTTTATTGGAATTTTATTGGAATTTTATTGTTCAAAATCTTGAGAAAGTATGACAGTTTCTATCATTATGTTAAAAATATGAGAATAAGCCCTTTTTGGTGATCTAGAACACTTTTTTGAGTTTACTAATATTTTATAACATTTTAATTTATACTATTATGCAAATACTATTAAAACTGGCACTACAACTACCTTTTTTTATTTATAGTATATTAAACTCTTATTGTTTTATATACTAAACCCAAATTACTGAGGTCTCCCGTAAATCCGCCAAAGTAAAATGGAACTGTGCCGGTCACGTCCGCTGTATGTCAGATGAACTCTGGGCCAAAATTACAACTCAGTGGACTCCTATAAATTAAGATCACCGCGAGGTAGACCCAGAAAACGATGACCGGGATGAACTGGACTCCTTCATTGAAGACTGGTCCTCCATAGCACAGAACCGTGAAAGGTGGAAAGAGGTTGGCGAGGCCTTTGCCCAGCAGTGGGACGTTATGGGCTTATAGGATAAGATAATTTAAGATTGTTTTATATGAGTTTAAGAAAGTTTTGCAAAACAGAACATCGTAGTTCTAACATTAAAGTTATTCTTAAATAATTTCAAATAACTTTTCACCAGTATATGTTTGTATCAAATTTCAAAGTGCACGGTGATAAATCAGAGCTGTAAGGAGGGTGACCCAAAAATTTAACCGGTGTGCTGTCCAGGATGTCCACGTTTGCTATAGAAGGGACTATATCAGTATTTTTAACAGTGGTAGACCCACGCGGCAGCTTTTGCTGTCGCACGGATGGGCCGGCTCGAACCGGGGTTGTACCACGACCTCACAGAAAACCAGCGTGAAGTAGAGGTTTACCTCTGCGTTTCGCTTGGTGAGTGCAGGTGGCCGGAGGCCCTTTTACTGGAAATGAGGCATTCTATCTTAGTACTCACGGGTGACAGCGCATCTGCATTTTGATTTGTAATAGAGGATAGATGTAGATGGCTATGGGCCGCAGCAACCACTTACCATCAGGTGGACTGTGTGCTCGTTTGTCACCCTTATCCTATAAAAAAAATATCCATAAATGCCATTTAAAGTCTATCAAACGATCATGCCGGATTAGGCGACATTTGAAATCGTAAAAAAATCATCGCACGAAAATGTTCTCGACTCAGAACCATTATCAATAAAACACGCATAAATCTTATAATATTATGATCTAAGGAAACACGATATTTCAAAAAACAAGGAGGAAAATTTGAAATTGGAACATTCATATTTATACTTGTAAATAATCGTATATTCAAATTATATTAGAAGTGGCCATTGTCTCATACAGAAAGTTTTCGTTATTCTTATTATTATATAATCCTTAGCTTTAATTTATAATATAATATTCTTTGTTTACTCCATAAAGTAAGAAAAATGTCACCGTTAAACTCCAATACTTTTAAATAAACTTAATACAGATGAAGCGATGTACGTCGTACCCCATCCCACAGTGACATTTGTGTGACATGGCATCCCCGAGGACAGTGACACAGACGTAGAAGGTCGCAAGTATCTCATAACTGCGACTAGTATTAACTCAAGTTTATCGTATTGTTTTCGAACAATGGACACAAGGTTTCAATACGTCTTAATAATATGTTTTTGTTATGGTTTTGTGATATTTTTATTCTCAGTAGGTACCTATTTATGTTGCTCAAGATATTTACGATAGTATATTAGATAATATATACAAAGTCAGTTACGGCCTAAGTGTATACGTCCCACTGCTCCCCTCATTTCTGAGAGGGTTTTAGAGCAAGGAATTGTCTGCCGCGCTGAACCAATGCGTTCTTATTTCTCATACATGCAGGTTTCCTCACGATGTTTTCCTTCACCGCTGAGCACGTGGTAAATCAGCACTTAAAATTTTAATTAACAATTTCATTGGTGCCGGTGGGGATCGAACCCACGTTGCTCGCGTACTTTGAAATTTACAACGAGCGCTAACCAACAGAGCTACAGCGGCTAAACGATTGGCGGTCCACCACTGTGCAATTTACCAAAAGTTTTTTTCCTCGCACAACGTTTTTTTACGGAATCAGCTCCAACTAGCAATTTTTTCCAGGCTGATACGACGTCTATAGTCAGATGCAGATATATAGACCGATACGACGATAGTCTCTTATAAAGGCCGGCAACGCACCTGCAATTCCCCTGGTGTAATTTTCAATTGTAATTTTCATCCATTATTCATCATGGAGGTAGCCACTTACCATTAGGAGAGTCGCATGCTCATTTGCATCGCTTCTAAAAAACTAGAATATTTCAATACCGTCATCACCACAATCCATCCAGGCCTCACACATAGATTGCCTCAAAGGGCGGATATTTGCTTGCTTTGCTATCAGTTGATACGCTTGCCAGGCAGGTTGCTAACCGTAGCTTTTAGATTATAATATTTAAAGGTTAATTTAAAATTTTTATACAAATGCTATAACAAAAGCAACACTTTAGTAAGCAGCTGAGCATTAAAAAAACTACGGATGCTATTTTTAACGAACAATAATGTGTAATCTGTAAAAGACGTTCCAAGAAAAACGTGTAAGATTTGAAACGTGAATCATACAAATAAAAGAATAATAATAGTACCTTCTTAAGGCCCGCCACATACATACGGAATTCCGTTTCGGGATTCCGTTTCGATATTCCGATTCGAGATTCCGAATGCAGCAAGTTCATATAAAATCTATGATCCACCACACACGTACGGTAGTTTTCCGTTCGAAATTTTGCGGGCAAAACGGGACTCCGTATGTGTGAGGCCGACCCATTCGGAATTCCGAAACGGAATCTCGAAACGCAATTCCGTATGTATGTGGCCGGCCTTAGACATCTACCTCTAACAAAATTAAAACTGAAAAAAAAAACTTAAATAATTGTTTATCTAGTTTATAGAAATTTGAATGACTTCGATATTTTTTTTTTATTATAAGAATATTTTAAGTGAAAAGGTCACGCATTCTAGGACTTTAGAGCCAATAGGTGTTTTTAATCTTATAAGCTTGTCAGTAAATTGATGCGCTTACTAACATGACTGTCCGCCATATTGGAATAAAGAATACGCGGCAGATTTTATTGCCCGAGTTTTCTCAAAAGAGTTGCTGGCATTTCTACCCTCTTGATAAATTATGTTGTTTTCGCCAAGCTCTGCGTTGTTTGTGCTCCGACCACGGTGGAACGTTTATCGACAGTAGGTTATCTACCTACTTACTATTATAGGACAGAAGCTATAAGATTTCTATGGCGCCATCTTTTGTTTATAAGCGGATAGGTTATATCCATTTTATATTGTAGCTCATAACAATTGCGACAAAATTAAGGCCTATTGACAACTAACTACTTATAAATATAAAATATATTGAACTTGCTGTTCATTATATTTTATATTTATAATAATCGTGTAATATTGACATAAGCTTTTGTTTTTTATTCAGCTTAAAATTTTGTTAGAACAAATTGTTGTGTGCCACAGTTCTACAGACAAAGATACAAATTTATAATTAAACCTGGTCTTTAATTAAAGACTGCTTGACATTTCAAAGAAGGAGGACATGAGTTTAATTATAATCGGATACAAATAACATCATTGGGGCAGCGGGCGGGATAAGTCTATAGGTCGTGTGCGAAAGAGAGATGGGGGATTAGACGGTTGAGTGACAGGGACAAATAGAGGGATTGCCCTCATTTACAAGCTAAAGCATTGTTTGTCAAACAGGCATAATAGGGCTAAGGCATGTCACATAGATCAGAATAGAAACAAATCAGACTGTCTGGAATCCAGTGACACAGTTTTATAGTTTCACTGGTTATTATGTTAATATATTGCTGATAAACGATAAGAGTTTTGGGATGTGGGTAACTAATAAGTCATCATAAGTAAAATCAATACAATATGACCAAGACAAATAATTAAACACTTAAAAGTAACTTCCTACAAATATCGTACAGCTAAACACACATGCTTCCCACATTTCTAAGACAGTTTTAGAGCAAGAAAAGTTCATTACACTACTCCAATGCTCGCTGGATACGACACATTTTCTTAAATTTTTTTTTTAATTTCACAGTCGCAATTAAATTGTCTTACAAACGTAGTTTGAAATTTTAAAGCAAGCTACGAATCATATACAACGTTAGAATAATTGGAATAACGATAAAAGTTTCATGTCTATATGTAATATCCTACAGACCGAATTTCAGTCACAGCGGCCAGTCTTATCTGGGAATGCCAGCATTATAGTGCACGAGTGTACGCGCAATGCACTCTCTGGTTCGGTTCGTTGAAACGAACTGCTACTGAGAATTTCTAGACAGAAAACACAAGAACTGATGTGGGTACCGACCCAGATTCGAACCCAGGACCTTGTTATCAGCAGTCGCACTTCCAACCACTAGACTAATCAGTCATCAGACCTGACAGTCTATCTATAGTATCCTGCTATGATATAACTAACTTTTCGAAATTGGTAATGTACCTTTATTTTAATAATAAAATTGCTTTTCCAGGTATATATGTGATTATGTGCCAAAAGTTTAAATGGTAATACGTACGTTTTATTTTGATTTGGTAGAAAAAAATAAATTTATTTTAAAAATATAAAAACGAATATAAATACGACCTTCATATACCAACTATATATAAAGTAATAATATTTATAATAAAAAGTAAAAACAAAACGTTAAAAAGCGAAATGAAAAACACACGCGGATCCGTCATAAACTGCTCGAGACAACTCGGGGAACTTGCCGAAGAATATATTAAAACTTTATCAAAGCACCAACTTCCATTTCCTCGCGGCGGGATCTATGAAGGAACTCGGGAGGGAACTCCGGAATAGATGGTACTTCTTTGGAATTGGTTTGGCATAGACAAACGTAGTCTAAAACACATAAAGATGTAATGCCAAGTTTTAGATAACGATGTAATTGCTTTATTTTGTTTAAAGCGTCGGATTAGTAAAAATATGTCAAAATATCTTCATTAACTTGAAATTAGTGTCGCAAGGATTTCATTCATTCATTAAAAGCCCATCAAAAGACCAGTACTGAACAGCCTCCCCCACATATTGCCTTATAGGTGAGTCTTAGTTTGTCTTAGTTTTCACGCTAGGCGGCATCAGGAAGTTGACGATGGCTATCTTCTTTTTAATGATCTTCTGCCACCTCTTACGACACCCACGGTATGATAGAAGTTAGTGAATTTTCTTACAATGCCACTGTACTTTCACGCTTTAGTCAAGTTTCGTCAGTCACTTCGTACGGAGAATTACATTCAAAAAATCATGCATAGATCTGCATCAATGAGACGCGTTGCTTATCTCATCAGGTAGCTATATGATCACAGTATATCTGTAATTTATATATTTATTTATTAAATTTGTTACATTAATATTAATATTTTCTATATACGCTGTTGGTTTTCTAAATAAATAAATAAATTAAAATCTTTATTGTATTAACCATAAAAGTTATAAAGAGCGAACTTAATACTAGTCAGCATTCACTACCACTCAACCAACCCCAGCACGGCTAGCATGGGTAATTTTACCCTCATATTGTATTTAGTGACAAGAGATAAAATTATCTTGTCCCTATGCCAAAACACGGCAACGAGGAGAAGTATATCCCCGTTTGACATAACGAGTAGACATAATATATCCCCTCTCCGTAGCATGGAGCCAAATGAAAGATAAAAAAAAATATGCTTTTTTGATATTTGAAAGGAACAATTCTATCCTAGTTCATTGGACGTGGGTTTAAGTTTATATTCATACAAAAAATCTGTTTAAGTCTATCTAACATTTTATCTACTGTGGATATTTATCTACCGGTGTGCCCATGCTCGAAGGGTGGATAAAACTCAGCGGGGATAAACATTTTCTCCTTTCCCCGGGGATAAAATTGTCTCCTGCCCATTCTAGCCCTGCTGGGAACACATGAGCAATAGTCGCACATGATCTCTAGACCAACGAGCCAGTCAACATAACTTTGATTATATTCACGTAGGCTATGTTATCTCTGTTAAATCGAAGATGAGTGATGCAGTCGCTATTGATGTTGTCCTCTTTCTATTTTTGTTTGTAGAAAATTCCGTCAGGTTGGAGTAAACAATTAGATATGGCAGTCAAATAACGTAATATAAAAATCAAACACAACACCTAAATACATATATATTAAGTATGTATATAAGTATATAAGTATAGGCATGCAGCTTACAAGTGGTGTCGCGGAGAACTCTAACAGAATCTTTAAAACATTTGTCTATCCGATCTATCGAATATAATATGCATATATGTGTTGTTTAAAAAATTATTTAAGGAAATGACCATACTTTGAAAACAAAATTAGTTTTAAATATATGTGTAGCTTAAAAATTTAAATTAATATATCAATGTATTAAATATATTAAGGAAGTTAAAATGTAATATAAAATAGATTAATATATTGAGGACAATAATGTGTGGAAGAACTTACTCTGCACTTGCAAGTTTCCTTAGGCTACTGATACGTAGTTAAAACCAAAGATTTAGTATAAACTGACGTTAGTAAAACTAACATTTTAATAAAACATTATTGGACATTTGACATTGGAATCGGTTTAAGTTGATTTAAATGTAATCAAAACATTGCATTAAAAAGACGGTTCTTCTCTGAGAAGCTGGTTTTTGCGAACAGGTGTGGACTTTGACATTCATAAGCGCTTTAAACAATTCTAATTTGAATAAAAGTTGTGACTTTGACTTTGACATTTACCGGTAATATAAATTTATTTAATGCTTGCTTATAATATTTTCCCGAATATTGCACGTGTTATAAACATTTACAAATGTTACCTATCGTGGTTTTGATAAAGTTTTAACACTACTTACATTACAATTGAGTTAAATTATAAGAAAAAAATAACGATATCTTATAGCTAAAGAAGCAATAATAGTGCAAAATAAACGTGAAAAGAGTAATTTATATAGGCCATTGGGAAACCTGCAGTCGGAAGACAAACTTGCAGCCGACACACGAAAGCTCTGAATTTATTGCCTATATTTTCCTACTTATATTACGTGCTAGCACACGCCTGCGACTTTATATTTTCAGGAGCCATTTAGAATGGTACAAGTAACATAATAATATATCATCCGATTTTTTTAATAAATCATAATTTATTAATATATACAATATAAAAAAAAACTATAATAAAAAAAAACTAATAACTTAATTATCATACAGTCCTACTCCCCGTGGTATCATGCAAAGAACACTGGCTGCGTTTCCTCGCTGAACTTACTTAGCCTTTGAGCGGGAAAAGAACCAACGCTCTTATCACCAGCAGCAACGACTAACAGTCGCCACGCGGCAGCTTTTGCTGTCGCACAGATGGGCCGGCTCGAACCGGGCTGGTACCACGACCTCACAGAAAACCAGCGTGAAGTAGAGGTTTACCTCTGCGTTTCGCTTGGTGAGTGCAGGTGGCCGGAGGCCCTTTTTACTGGAAATGAGGCCTTCCATCTTAGTCCTCACGGGTGACAACGCATCTACATTTTGAAATGTAATAGAGGATAGATGTAGATGTCTATGGGCCGTAGCAACCACTTACTATCAGGTGGACTGTGTGCTCGTTTGTCACCCTTATCCTATAAAAAAAAACGACCAGTCGCGGATAGAGTTCCTTTAGGAACCTCACCGCACTAGGACCCCACGGACTATCGGTCCTCTACAGCAAATGGCACAAATATGTAGTCATCTCTCAGAGAATTATCAAATTATGAATGAAAATAATATATACTATTTTTTACGGATTTTATCGCGTTTAATTCATCTTTTTAATTCCCGACGTTTCGGTTGCTTTACAGCACCCTTGGTCATGGGGGTTATTAATTTCACGTGACTATAGTAACAATTTTATTTTCAATAAAATAATTTCTACATTCAATGTTATTTTCTACGCCTACTAAATCCTTTAGAAATTATTCTAAGAAAGACCCTTCACTATTAAATGGCGGTACAAGCGAACGAGTAAACATTTCATGTAGATTAATAGCTCAGGGAACAAGACTTCAACACTCCCTAATCACACACTCGGTTAAGTTTCAAAACGACTCCAGAAAACCCGTGCGCTACCGTCTCGCAAACTTTAATTAGACTTAATTTATTAGGGAAGCCTATTGTTATGATAAATCAACCGTTTAAAACAGTCCTTCTTTGTTCTCATCATCAGCCTGTAGAAGTCCACAAACATGGGACTCTCCCATTGTAGAAAGATCCCACTGTAGAAAAATCCCTTAATCATCACGCTTTGCATGCGGATTGTCTAGTCTTAATGCTACTGCCCCTCGTGGTCTGGATATTTTACATCTAGCGTCAAGATAAGAAGATGACGGTTGTGTAGCGCAGTAGATTAGCAATAAGTTGCGTCGCTAACGTCTGGTTCAATCTCGCACGGAAGAAGTAATTTTGTATGGCCTACAAATGATTTTCCGGGGTCTGGATGTTTGTCCTTGTGAATTTATGTATGCAAACTGCCTTCACGATAAAGGAGAATATGCTAATGTGGAGTAACGTTTCTTTTAAAAGAAGAAAAACATCTTCACACAACATCACAAACATTTTAGTAATTATTAACATTTACATATAACTATTTTTTTTAAGAATGTCAGTAGCAGTATCATTTTAAATTTTATGATACATATTTATAGATTTAGAGAACAAAACAAAAATAAAGCAGACATTAATAATGTTAAAGCAGATTGTTACGTGTTTTGCTCATGATTTTGCTATACATTTTAAATTTTGTACCAACATTAAAATATGATAAACGTATTACACAAGAACGAATGTGTCATTATAAAAATAAACAATTATAAAAATAATGAATATTCGTAATGCTTTTAACATTACAAATTCACCACTCCAAATAAGTTTAATATGTTTGTGTTGGAGTGGTTTGCCACAGTAGTCGAATGACGGATTCGATGAAACGAATAAGCATGTTCCATAGTATTCATCGATATATATATATGTATAGGTACTACGCACTAGATTTCGCATTCCAAACATTGACTATGTTAAACTGAACTGTACTGCAATCCGTACATTAAACGAAATATTGCGTAAATTGAAGTTTTTAATTCCATAAGAATTCTTAAAGTATTTGTGAATTCCATAAGATAATTATATTATTACATTCTATTTAGAAATATGTTTGTTTATACTAAAATAAGAGTCTTTTATATTAAATTCCTATATATATATATATATATATATATATATATATATATATATATATATATATATAGGAATATAATAATATAATATATTATATTAAATTCTTATATTTACTTTATATTCATATGTTATTTTATATACATATAGACATAGAGTAGCGCACAATTTTTGTTTGGAATAGCCTCTCTAGTACGTTTTTTTATAGGATAGAATGACAAACGAGCACACAGTCCACTTGATGGTAAGGGGTTCCTGTGACCCATAGACATCTACATCTCTATCCTCAATAAAGACTCAAGATGCAGATGCGTTGTCACCCGTGAGGACTAAGATGGAATGCCTCCTTGCCAGTAAAAAGGGTCTCCGGTTCTCTTCATTCACCATACGAAACACAGCAGCGTTAAGCTGCTATTTTACGCTGGTATTCTGTGAGAGCGTGGTCCTTCCCCGGTCGAGCCGACCCATTCGTGCTACAACTGTACTACTAATATAGCTGCAGCATGGCTCTACCACGTAAAAAACGTATACGTAGTATATATAACTCAATGATCGTATTACAAAAAATGTCTTTATAAGTAAAGAAGTCCCTCAGGCACAGCGCTACGGTCTTCGCGAAATTTGACATTTGCTGTCAAACTCTATACTTAACATTTTATTTCGCATATCCTTGGAACTATTTTTGTATACTAATCGCTCGCTTGACAGTAGAAATATAGCGCAAAATTACTTGTAAGTCTCTAGAGAAAAATGCTATCAGACATTAGTTAAAATTAAAGTGTTTTTTTTTCTTAAAGCTGCAGTGACAAACGAACTTAAAATTCACAGTGCCTCACAGCCTGGTAATATACCGGCTCTCTATTCTTCATGATGGAACACAGACGTGCAAGTACGGCTACTTAGCAGTAGTAATGGGTAATAGGGACCTACCCAGACGGTCTTTTATTTATTTGTTTTGGTTCTCTACACTCACCATACGAAAGACATCAGCATTAAGCTGCTATTTTACGCTGGTATTCTGTCAGAGCGTGGTCTTTCCCCGGTCGAATCAACCCATTCGTGCTACAACTATACTATTAATATAGCTTCTGTATGGCTCTACCGCGTATGGTATCTACTACCTGTATTGGTTTTGTACTTAAAGTCCGCAGAAAAACAAAAGCGCAATTGGTGATTGTTCATTAATAAAATGTACGGAAACGCCGAAATCAAAGAGACGTCACCCGTTTCATCTCGCTCATTTCCTTTTTAAAGTTTAGTCCACGCACACTTATCGATAAAGCCAATGTAAAATATGGAAAAACACGGCGAAAGAAAGAACAAAATATCTTCCGCGATAAATGTAATGGAAGAGACAAAACTGATTCATTCGACGGCTCGCAAATAAAAGCAGCTGATTAAAGATGAGACGATTCTTGTACGATCTTCGAAGCCTAACAAAACAATGGTTTGCAAAAAAATAAAGAAATGAGCCTGTTAAAGCGCCCGTGACGTCACCTGAACGAATTAAATCTTTCGTCCTTTTCCTGTGCACATCCCTCTCCCTCCAACCAGAAGGCAATTGACCTATTTTCGACGGTCGTGCAATAATTTCACGAAGGGCGAATAACCTACATATATCTAACTTTGGCTACAAATGTATTCAGCTGCATAATGGATCTTCAATATCGATTTATGACTTATTTTTTATATAGTTAAGGGTAACAAACGAGCACACAGTCCACCTGATTGTAAGTAGATATATTATCAAATTAATATTAAAATGCAGCTGTGTTATGGTTCGAGTATAGACGTAGATGTATGTATATGGTCCACAGCATCCATCTAGTGTCAGGTGGACCGTATGTTCGCTTGTCACTATCACGAGTTATTCATTTTTTTATAGAAGAGGCTACTACCGCCGCCCATGAACAACCGCAACACCAGGGGAATTGCAGATGCGTTGCCGGCCTTTTAGTAAGGTGGTAAGCTCTTTTCTTGAAGGTCCCTAAGTCATAACGTTAACGCCGGGTATTCATTTTTATTGAATTTTTTAGTATTTTATTTTATCGGAAACTTCACTATGTAAAAAATATTCAATTGTATAATATACCTATTATATTATTGTCAGACAAGATAGCAATCTAAGAAATAACATTTTATTTAGATATATAATTATGTATTCAAAAGACATTTTTTGGCTTTGCTTTTATCACACGACAATACAAATCAATTTGATTGAAAATCGATTTATATTTAAAAAATATAATTAAATAAAACAAATACCACGTGATAGTAAAAACTAACTGTTGATTAATAAAAAGACCGATTTTCTTAAGATTACTTCACATAATCTAAACCATGGCACGTGACCGGAACTATAATCAGGAGCGGCGCCGAGACTACATCCCGCGCTTTATTGACACAGGAAAAAAAATGGCGGAGTACAAACACACCAGCTGCCTCACTGCACCACTAATAAATCTCTCGCGCAATAATGGCGACTCTTTTTACTTAATCCGGCATCGTTCGTGGTGTGCGGTTTGGCTAATGTCCCGTATTATCATCATTTATAAATCATTCACGTCGATGCTGCGTTTTTGGTTAACCGATTTTACGATTCTACATATTATTATCAAAAAATTCCACTAAAACTGTATCATTTCGTATTTTACATATTTTTTTTGCTTTATCAACTCTAAAACTTTGCCCTTGAATCTTAGACCAGTTGGGAGAATTTAGTATAATCACAACAATTGGCAGACCAAATGTTCACCTTAACCACAATACCAAAAAGTACAATCTTGGAAAGGCCTAACAAACAAACAAACTCTACTAAGGCCTTAGACAAAATCCTCGCTATGGTTCATCACTCGTTTCTACACGAGTGTTGTTGCTCTCAGTAAAGTTGTTGTCCTATTCCCATACCTCAAAATGGAACACGGCAATGCAAGCACGATTACTTTGTTACCTGAGATAAGTAAATACGAGTAGGTCAAATACAACAGCGTAAATAATTACTTTTACGCACTTCAAAATGCCTACTCAAATAACAAAAAACTTAAAAATAAAATTAAAAATATATAATTAAAAAGACGGACAAGCAAGATCATAAGACAAACAATTTTAAAAGATGTTTTTCTTTAATTTCACGCGCATACACTCACGCACTCAAACACTAGCACGCGTGCGCTTTTTCTCGCACGTACACGCACACACGCATACGCACACGCCTTCGCACTCACATAAATACTTACATAATACGTACTTTAGCTTTTGAAATATTTATCTGTTATCTACGTATTAAACCTTAAGTCCATAACCTGTTGTTTATATTTTTATACGCGCAAACAGCAACATTCTCTCATTCTTAATTAATCATACTGGATGTAATTGTGTATGCTTTATCATTAAAAATAGACCTAGAAGCAGTCTTAGAGAAACAAACACAATCGCAACTCCAGCAACTAAGCTACGCGATTGGCTATTATATATATAAAAGGTAATATATAAAATACCACCCGATGAAATGTGGCACTCTACAAAAAGGTGCATGCTATTTTATTAAGTACTTAAATACTTGATTTAACTCTTAATATAAGCGCCAAAAACAAAGAAAATGTCTCTGGCTTAGACGCACGCATCCTTGCAAATAAAACACGGAAAAGGCTGTGGGCGACATACAATTTGAATGCGCTAACTTCAGCGCCAGCGAAATACAAAAAGAAGGAAAAGAAATACGCTAGCGTAATAGCACTGTTCTTTTGTTTTTAGCCGACTTCAACAAAAAGAGGAGGTTCGCAATGCCACCGTAAGTTCTTTTATTGTATGTATGTTACGCGATATTTTTGTCAATTGTCAACAATTTGATGATTATTTTTTACTAAATAGATCAGATCATCATTTTTACAAATCAGGAGTGATTCCATATAAATTTGGAGAAGAATTTTCACCCCTAAGGTTGGTTAAATAGTTCCATTAAAAACTATATTCACTATATTTAGCGAACATAGTTTTTAATGGAACTATATAGACGGCATTGAGTAGATGATGTTCCTTTTGGCGCTTTAACTCTCTTATACAATACGAGTAAGTCTTAGAGTCGTTTCCGAGAAAACATTTGCATATTACATAGGGATGGCTCGCTTAAAATATTAGGAAATAATATTTTATTTATAGAAAAATATATAAGTTCACTTTTACACTATTATTTCTGCACAAACATACTCTATAATCTATATGTAGCATTACGAAGTAGACGTTTTGCGCAATGGGCACTTATCACGTCTCTGTGGATGAAATGAACGTCTCTTTGAGCAACAACATAAATCATTAGCATTCGCTCCCCGCTCCCCTCTACATGGCCCACCTTCCCGTTCTGATTCACCGAGCCACAGAATCGCGATTATTTGAAATGATAATGAAGTAAAGAAAAATAACAACCGACTTAACCAACTTATAAAAACAGAACTACCAACCTAGCTACTCGTAACAACAACTCACCACAAAGTTTTCTTAAGCTAGGGCTCTTCACAGTTGCGGTGCATTTATCACAATCTGGAACAAAAATCGAAAAAATATATTAGATTACTTTTTATTTTCGTTGAAAATGCTTATTATAAACTTATCTATTTGGAGGTGAGCAAAAAAGCGGCACGGCCGTACCATCCTTTTCTCGAAGCAGTTCAGGCCATTTTCGAAACCCTATAACTTCGTTGTGGATAAAACTAGAAGCCTGAATTTTCAGTAGCCAAGTAGGCATTGTATGGGCTCAGTATATTTCAAATTTTATTAAATTTGAACCAGTAATTTAAGCATTATAACTAGTCAAAATTTCTTAATGTTGTCACTCACTGACTGACCGATCATCAAAACTCTAAGGCACTTGTAGCAGACGTAGAAGCTTCAAATTTAGAATACAATTAGTGTTTTGTGTATATATGAAGGAAAAATTATATTTTGTAATTTCGGTCTAGTATTCTAGATACACCAACTGCATAAATAAATTTGTAACCCTATATAAATATATAGGATTACAAAGTTACATTTGCAATTAATGAATCAGTGTACCTGTATATGTATAAAATAGTGGAATAATAGATGTAGATAGGTATCTAGATATAATTATGTTCAAAGGTAGCTTGTAATCTGGTCAACGAAATGCAAAAGCAAGAATGGGACATGTTTTATGAAGTTGTACCAAAATCCCGCAAAGTATTAAGTAGACTAATTTGTACGAAAACCCGTAGTTGGTAATCAAGAAGTAGATGGTACCGGAAAGGAATAAAGTAGGAATATCTACAAAAAGAAATAAGATGCCATCAAAAAAATAACTTGTAAAAAAACCAAGTCTCGCAACTCAGTTCTTCTATCGTAAAAAGTTGTGAGACCTATGTAATATCAAGTCGGTTAATTTATTCAGTCGCTACTTAAGGGTCCCTCTGTCTCAAGTTATTACGTAATTAGCTAACATAACAACATCTTATAGTGACCATGTCAATATTAAAAATCTTTTATGTATTAAATACATAGATTGACTTGGCAATCGCACTAAACAATGTAATTTAATATAATATGTATTACTTGTGAGATACATTCTGTTTTCATGCGATGGCCAAGTCAATCTATTTATTTAAAACACACATATTATATAAAACACATATAGGCGTCCCTCTAGGTAGGTACCAACCTACCTATTTCTGCCGCCAAAGAGTAGTGTTAGCACTGCCGCGTTCTGGTTTGTAGGTATAACTACAGGCCGTTAGGCATTCCACCTTAGTCCTCAGAGGTAACATCGCATCTGTAGCCTTTTTTATTTCAAGATGGCTGCAGGTGGCAATGAACTGCAGAAGCCACTAATACTGCCGCCATAAGGAAAAAAGACGTATCTAACATTTTTTTCGAAATGGAGTTACATAAATGTTCTAATTCAGTAAAAAAAATGGCATCCACCAGTATTTTTATATTTCACATAAATTAAACGGAACCCTATAAATCTTACTGTTAAATAAGACGCATCTGCGATATGAATCAAATATTACTAAATAGAAAAGACGTTTCTGAAGTCCACTAAGTTGAAAAAACGCATTTCGGTAGAAGCGTCTTATTTATTTACAAAATATTTAATTCATCATAAAATGAAAAGATACTTCTGCATGGTCATAAGAAGAAAAGACTGTTCTGCGTAGATGTGCCTTTTTAGCGTAGTATTACGAAAAATGGGCAGGCGCAAGTGGCAGTAGTGCCTTTCCTACTTAGTATTGCTAGTTGTGCGGGGTGAAGTGGGGCTCGCGGTTGGTATTACTGCGCTTCAGTTGCGTCCAGGCAGACAGAGTGACAATACGCGCGCGCGGTCTTCGAGCTATAACTACGGAAAAAACTCCTGGAATTATAATTTATGTATATTTAAGCATACCCATGAGTAATTTAAGATTGAAAAAACTGCAAACCTATCAGGTGACACAAATAAATATATCTACTTTTATGTTAAAATATTTCAATATTAAATATATCGGTTAGAAAACAACACCTTAATCTAGCTAAACGCTTTTTTTCGAATTTGTTTACACCGTTGAGTACCAACAATCACAATGAAGAGGTTTGCAGTTTATACATTTATGCCTTGTTTTATTATTACCATAGTGAGTTTTTTGTATAGTTGGATATGAAAGTTTGTATTCAGATAATATCTTTCAGTTTTTTCATTTATTTTTTCTGCGCCGGTGATTTTTTCTAAGTATTTTGTTTATTTATTTGTTTCAGTGTGACAAAATGCGACATAATCGATGCTCAAAAATAATTTCGATGGTGCGATCAACCAGTTCTTCCCAGGAGTCAAACCTGAATACTAATTATTATGAGCTGCCTTTATCTACTACGAACGAAAATAACTCTTTGAATGATGCAGATCTTCATAACAGCTCAGACAGCATCCTGGATTTTGATTCAGATGATTCAGTTTTTGATAAAAATTATTTACCCTCAAGTTTAGATCCGTCAAAATGTTCAGAAGATTCAGATTCTTCTACAAATACCATCCCCCATCACCGTCAATTAACGTCACTGTTCCTGAGTCTCCTGAAGTCTCAAGCGACGAAGATACGCCACAAATTTTCACAAAAAAGGGGACTATCAGAAAACGTAAGAAGTATGATGAATCACCGGCGCGGAGAAAACAAATTAAAAAACTGAAAGATATGGAATCTAAATATAGACTTAAGCCAGGGTGTAATGATGGATGTAAAAAAAAATGTCATACCCAGGTTACAGAAGAAGCACGACAAAATCTAAACCATCACTTTAGAAACATGTCTTGGAAAGAGCAACAGTATTTCATAATAAATAACACATCCAAAGAAGATCCTAAGAGAAAAACCGTTAAAGAAAACAGAAAACTGCCAAGAAACGTAAGCATATTATATTTTCTGACAAATGAAACAGGGGTAAAAGTGAATGTTTGCCAAGTATTTTTTCTAGAAACACTAGGTTACAGTCGAAAAAATGATAAATCTGTAAGAAACGCCTTATGCACCATAACAAACAACATTCCAGTTGATAAGCGAGGAACCAATCCTAATCCAAAAAAGTTGGACGACACTAAAATTGTAGAACATATAAATTCTTTTAATCCTTCAATTTCCCACTACAGACGAGAGCACGCTACAAATAGAAAATATCTTCCGTCTGACCTAACAGTGACCAGAATGTATCGAGACTTTTACGAACAACAAAACATGAAAGACCTTCCTGTTCACGAATAGATTTCTTATGACTACTACAGAAAAGTTGTGAAGAAGTTAAATATATGTTTTACAAAACTTGGACATGAAGAGTGTGAGGCGTGTGAAAAGTTTTTTATCCACAATCCGGAATACAAGGAGAAAAGACACAGAAATTGTCAAGAATGCCGAGATTACGAACGACACCGGGAAAAATATAAATCAGCCAGGGAAGCATACAAAAAAGATGTAGAAAAACAAAATAACGCAAACATCACCTCAGATACTGCCTATTTTGCAGCTGATTTAGAGAAAGTAATTATGCTCCCACGCATTGAAGAATTTAAAATTGTAATGTTTTGCCCAAGAGTAATCGCATTTAATGAAAGTTTTGTGCCAATAGGTGACAAAAAAAACAATGCTACTTTGCAAACCTATGCTGCGATATGGCATGAAGCAATAGCTGGTCGCAAAATGAGTGACATAATAAGCTGTTTCAGAGCTTTTTTGCAGGCAAATAGAGACCTGAAAAATGTAGTCATCTGGTTAGATAATTGTGCAGCCCAGAATAAAAATTGGAGTTTGTATTCTTATTTGCTCTATCTTGTTAATTCAGTCGAAGTCAATTATGAAACGATTACATTAAAATATTTAGAGGTAGGCCACACGCACATGGCAGCAGACGAATTCCATCATCAAGTGGAGCAATCTATGAAGAGGAAGAAACACATCTATGATTTCGAAGACTTTCATCAAGCAGTATCGAACACCAGAACAAATATTATCGTTAAAGTAATGAATATGGATGATTTTTGTCAGTTTGAAGACTGTTCTTCAACTTACAAACTACAAAATTCTTCCCCTCGTGCTTATTTATGTGATATGTGTGAAGTAACATTCCTTAGAGGCACCCACATCATTTATTATAAGACTGCTTTCTTCAATGAAGAAGAATACTCACTTGACTTTCTGACATTAAAAAATATAAAATCTGGGATACCACCTCCAAAACCAAAAAATCAGTATAGAGGCATTACTCAAGAGCGCAAGACAGCGATCATACAAAAACTGACACCCTTAATGCCAGACAACAGAAAATCGTTTTGGTATAATCTACCCACTGATAAAAATAGTGTTGATCTGACTCAAGTAATTGATGAAGACTAAATTTACAAGAGTTATAAAGCTGTGATTATTGCTTATATTAAATATAATTTGTTCAAACTTAGATAGCTTTTTTAATATTTGTTTTTAGAAGAGTAACTTAGAGTAGCTATAAGTTCAGAGAGGTTTGTTATTGCTATTATTGTTTTTATTATTTTATGAAAAACACATAAGTCGTAGTGTTAGTTTGATCTCACTCAAGTATAAGATTAAGACTTCAATATAAGAGATTCTTTAAAAAGCTGTGATTATTATTATTAATTATAAATACAAGCTTAGATTGTTTTGATACTTAATTTGTGTTTCTAATAGAAGAGTTTAACGCGAGTTTACTTTATTTTATGAGAGGTTTGTAATTGCTACTTTTTATATTCTTTAAAAAAGAAATATAAGCCTGATTCTCATACTTTGTGTTTTATTTAATACATGATAATTATCATGTTAAAACGTACTTCAGTTTAAATAGGGTTTAGGGTTGTTGGTGATCTAACAATGTGCAGGGTATTATTATTTTTTAGTTAATTAAATATTAGTATTACTAAGTTGAAAAGCAGCAAATGGCTATTAACGTCTTTTTTATTTAGTAAACCAGAACCTGGTAATACATTATCACTAAGTAGGAAAGACGTTTAAAAAAATACTAAGTTGAAAGGACGTTTCTAGCCAGAAGCGTCTTTTCATTGCCGTATCAAGTATTTTCTTGCATTTTTTTTACTAAAAAGAAAAAGAAAAAGTTATTTATTGAATACATAAAATTTATTTAATTAAAATTTACATATAATTGCTGATAGATCAAACACTAATACAAACTTTTACACCACAAGATTATTATTTGGTTTATTTCCTTTCGCACAGCGTATTTTTTTGTTTTTTAAATACATTTTATTTTTTTTCTCTGTTTCGTACTTTATGTAGAAACGTCCTTTTTCCTTATGGCGGCAGAATAGTCAGATGGACCGTAAGTTCGTTTGTCACTTCAGTTTTATAAAATAACTAGCTGTCCCTCGCGACTTCGCCCGCGTAGAATTATGGCTTAGTTTTTTTTGCGCGGAACCCTGGTTCTTTTTCTAAACTAAAAGTAGCCTAAGTTATTCCTTATAACATCAGCTATCTGCCAGTGAAAGTCCCGTCAAAATCAGTCCAGCCGTTTCGGAGATTAGTCGGAGCAAACAGACAGACAAACATAAATGTGAAAAATTGTTATTTTTTGTTATTAGTACCGTATATACTTTCATATGCATTTAGTGAAAAGCTGTTATTTTAACATTACAAACAGACACTTCAATTTTATTTATTTGTATAGATTATGTACCTTCACGGCCGAGTACGTGGTAAATCAGTATTTAAAAGTAGCGATTAATAATATCAGTGACGCTGGCAAAGATCAAATTCGAGTAGCTCACCTACGAGTATTTTAATATTAGAGGGCTTATGTTAGGTCTAGATACCGCGGCTCAAAGTTAAGCCATCTCATTACAAAAAGTTGTTTATTGATAACCTCGGGCTAAAACTGTGGTTTAAGAAGAGTTTCTAACTAAAGAAATTCCTTAGCTGCTTCTCTGACTTCAGGAAATTTGACATTTGCTGTCAAACTCCATACTTTACATTTTAGTTTGCATATTTCCGCGAGATTTATTTCATAAAACAGATTCTCGTTTAAACCTGCGACAAACTGTATAGTATACAAAATGTTTTTGATAGAGATCCACATTTATCCTCGATTAAGAATCAAAATTCAGATGCGCTGTCACTCCTAAGATCTAAGATGGAATGCCTCGTTTCCAGTAAAAACGGTCCCCTGTTCTCTCATTCACCACACGAAACACAACAGCATTAAGCTGATATTTTACGCTGGTATTCTGTGAAACATGCAGGCAGTCGATGGATGCAGGTGGCTCATCAGAACCGTGCTTTGTGGCATTCCTTGGAGGAGGCCTATGTTCAACAGTGGACTTGTGAAGGGCTGTAATGATGATGAATGATGATTCTGTGAGAGCGTGGTTCTACCCCGGTCGACTTAACCTAATTGTGTTACAATCATAATATAGCTGCAGCGTGCAGCTACTGCGTAAAAAGTTTTGTATTTAGGTCATAGTTGCACAGAAGCATTTGTACTCGTAGCAATTGTTTCCCGTCATTTGATTACTAATCGTAACTGAAAATACTTTTAATGTAGCTTACAATGTTTTCGAATTTGAGTGAATTAGATTTGGTCTCCGATACCCGATTAAAAGAAAACTAAAATGGTGAAACCTATAGTAGTAAAAGTGTAGACGAGCTAGTGCGTCTGAATTTGCCAAAATGCTACCGATTCAGAAAAAAAAGCTTTCCGGTTTTCGCCACTCAGTCTAAGTAACCGTAGTATCACACTGTTATTTTACACTTTATTCTGTGAGTGTTTCTTCTCCGATCAAGGCGTACCATTCGTACTACAGCAAGAAAAACAGCTGCCTTTATCGTGGCTGTATCACGGTTTATTTTTTATTGGGTTACCGTAACCGTAAATAGTCGATATTATCAAAATTCAGTACACTACGATTAAAATTTCTTAATGCCTCCACAATAATAAAGTTGCATGGTTACAATGACCAGACGAGATGATATAAAATTTTAACTAAGAAAAATGAAATAAAGCGGGGAATTTCCTAACCCAACTGACAAGGAAAAACAAGAAGGGAAAGAAAACTAGAACAACAATTACTCCCAGCAATAACAAACGTAGTAAATAGGACATTAATTATAAAAAGAAAATGTTATAGTCGACAGCCAAGAGCGGAAGAAGTGGGCCTTGTATAATATATCATTACCCTTAATCCCATGTACTATATAATAACGACAAATAAATATATATACAAGGCTATTTTAGAATTCCTCAGCGAATATTATGAGGGTTTTGCGACGCGGCCCACGATATAACATTTTGTGAGGTCCGTGAGAGTAACCGAAACTCAACTGACAGTACATATGTTTACGATTTAAATTAAAATCTTCATGATGGGGTTATTCTATATATTTACTAGAAAACAATAAACGTGTTAAGCACAAAAGCTTTCAAAGTTTAGTTATATTCTTAACAAATATAATATTCGACCCATTTGTTTCCATATGCATTGTCTAATTTTAATAAATAAATTAAATTTATTAAAATCATACTAAAATTAACTTGCTTATTGTCGCTTGTCACTCTGACAGTATATATGTTTACGATTTAAATTAAAATCTTCATGATGGGGTTATTCTATATATTTACAAGATAACAATAAACGTGTTAAGCACAAAAGCTTTCAAAGTTTAGTTATATTCTTAACAAATGTATTCGACCCATTTTTTTCATATGCATTGTCTAATTTTAATAAATAAATTAAATTTATTAAAATCATACTAAAATTAAACTTGCTGTACTTCATTCATGTACATATTTTCTTCTTTCGAAATAGTTTTGTTTTCTATATTTTGTACCCACAGAATGATGGTAAAAATAAAACTTCAAATAAATATGTCTTTTCAAAATATTTTTAAGAGTTAAAAATGTACTATATTTATTTTTTATTTACTTTATAAAACTGTCTAAGTTGTTTCAACTATTTTTTCAAATTTACCTAGCCAGCAGTAGCGTGAAAAAAATTATAATTGTATATGCCAAGTGCAGCGATTAAGGCAAATTATTTCTATAACAGTGGAGGCCCACGTCCAGCAGTGGACCGATGCGGACTTTTAAAGTAAGAAGATGCGAAGGAATCGACTTTGGCCTCGTCCACGTTTCTGCTAAGTGTAGAATTGGCCAAAGCTTTCAAGAATGCATGATAGGTCGCACAATCTTAAGCACTGATAAGACCTGCAGTAAAACTTCTATTGCATAACATAGGACTTCCCCATAGATTCCCTTATAGAATAACATTTGTTATAGCCGCCACGTTTGGGTTGTCAACCGCAGTTATTATTATTGTCAGTTGTTACCAGGAAAATGCTGTTGTCCATTTCCTATTTTATTTCTCTTTGCCGCCTTTTTCGACACCTACGGACCTTACTTACCATCCTATGATTGTCAGCTTAGTGAGCAATATGGGCTTACTGATAAAGGAATATGCAAACAAAGAATCTCAGGTAATTTTACCACGTTTTTATTACGTCACTTTCTTGTTTCTGTCTATCTGTCTGTCTGTCGTTCAGAGTGGAATCGTGCAATTCAAATTTCGAGCACTTCCCGATGAACTTGATATTTTGAACATAGCTCAGAATTGGAATATAGGAATATGAAAAAAGCGGTATATTATTTTTTATTACAAAATTTAAAAAAAAATCACTTGTTTAATATGAGTAAGAAAATGTAAAATAAAATAAAAACATCGTTGATTTATTCCATCAAAGAAACAGAACATTTCAAAACAATTCATTTATTAATTTCGCTTACATATTAAACGCACAAACTAATTAAGCAATGAATTTTAGCCAGATCAAATTTTCTTCATAATTAAGAAATTGGAGAATGGAGTAGGTCTGAGTAACTAGAGTTTTATGAAGAACAAAAGGATCCTTTGACTGTGCTTAAATAAATAAATTCTCGAATTCAAAACAATTTCGTGTTGAGTGGTAGAATCACGTTGTGTGATTAATATTAAATAATAATTTTTACTCCTCTTATTAGGTAAAAGTTTTTTTAATAATTTAAATGGTACCTACTATTAACTATTGGTAATGGTACTACTAATTTGACTATTTTGTGCTTATTTAACACATTTTACTAAAATTACAAATTTTTTTTGTGGTAGCGCCACGCTGAAGCTATGTAATACTCGTAGTAACACGAATGGATCAGCTCAACCGGGAAAGGAAAACGCTCTCAAGCATACCAGCGTAAAAAAGGTTCCTAATGCTGTATAATTCTGTGTTTCATATGGTGACTGTAGAGAACAGGAGACCCTTTTTATTGGAAACGGCAAGCATTCCATCTAAGTACTCATGAGTAACAACGCATGTCAATGGACCACAGCATGTACTTACTATCAGGTGAACTATGCGTTCGTTTGTCTCCCTTATTATAAAAAAATATATAATAATAGCGTTTAATAATTAGACGCAATAACTCAGAAATTTCTCATTTACTTGTCTAAATCCGAAAAGGAAATATTCATTAGTCAGGGATTCGATGATATCCTCTCTTTTCCAACTCGACAACGTCCTTTGTATTAAGTGGATGTTTAATTAGTGAGTAATGATTCTCTCGATGTATCTGTCAAATTAATAAGCATCTTACTATATGGAGGTGCTAGCGAAATAAATTATTTTTCACCTTTAAGCGCCTGCTTTATCTGCACAATGCAACCAAATGTTTGGTGGACGAGACTCCGGTGACCGAGTGATGGGTAAAATTCAAACAACGAAAAATGCGGTAAGCCCAACTTTTACAGACTGGTCACTAGTATCTGTATTTTAGTGATAGGATATATTATGCTCCTTAAGAACCGTCTGAAATTCAAAGAATCGTCCAAGTAATGCGTGTCTTTTTTTACCACGTTTTTATTAAGTCACTTTCTTATTTGAATGTACTTCGTTCCGGGTGGAATCTTGCAACTCAAATTTCAAGCACTTCCCGATGAGCTAGAGACTTGGAAACTTTGAATACCTCAGAATTGGATGACTATGTTGGAATTAAAAACGTGGCATATTTTTTTTGTACTAAATAAAAATCACTTGTTAAAAAATTGAAGTGACGAACGTTTTTACAGCCCACTTGATTTAAAGTGGCTGCTGTAGTCTATGGATACATACAGCAAATTTCAAACACTTGTATGAAATCGGCTGAACCTCTGAGGACTAAGATGGAATGCCTCGTTTCCAATAAAAAGGGTCTCCGGTTCTCTACACTCACGTTATGAAACAGAGCAGCTGGTATTCTGTGAGAGCGTGATCCTACCACGATCGAGCCAGCACATTCGTGCTACAACCATAATATAGCAGCAGCATGGCTCTATCACGTTGAGCTGTACCAATACAATGCTATAATTTATAAAATACCCTATTAACCATTAATAAATGCAATCTGTGCCTCTAGAAGTGGCGAGAGAATCCCGTGAATGTTGTAAGAGGTGAATTATGGAATATGCCAGAAATATTTCATAGCTTCCGATAGATGCCGGTTTATTAATCTTTTTTAAGCTAAACGTATTCTAAAATACCCAGACTGGCGACGAGAAGCAGCGTCAAAGGTGAGAGACGTCTAGAACTGCGATCCGCAAACTGCCGGTCAAGCGTTCCAATTAAGGGACCCCAGTCAAGCATCGCTTTAGTCCACATATACTAATCCATTTATATTATTATTATTATTTAGCGATTCAGGCTTTTTGTGTAGAAACCTACTTGCCATTATAAATGCAACTAAATTGTCCTTTCCGGTATGTGGTGCGATGAGTTTTACTCCGAATTCAATTAAGATTATTTATAGTGTAAATATGTTTATTAATATCTCGACCATTATCTAGTGGTTAAGATTTTGTGATTTACTGTTTTAGCACTAAAGTAATTATAATTGATATAATTATATTGTGAATACCTACAAGTCATTTTGGTCCATAAATATATAATTTGCTAATAACTTGACTACAACGCTACCTATATATACCTCGACAAAACAAAATACATTGTGTAAATATGGCGTCATCCGGTTTAGTCTTTCAGAAGTTACACGATCACTAACAGACATACCAACAATTACATAAGACTTCCTACTAAATGACCCTAAAAAAAAGTTAAAATTAAACGCTATAAGGATACTGAGGCTGACGGAATTTTTAATGCAAGATACACATAATTAAAATTATTAAATTTAATACATAAATATTATTTAACACACAATTTAATATGAGATTTCTTGACATATCCTACATATCTAACAATATTTCGTTAGATAAGTAAGATATTCTTTATTCTTTTTTTAAAAAAAACGTTACCCCCACACTAGGATTTTTTCCTGTATCGTGGAGGCAGTTTACAAACAAAATTGCACAAGGACAAACATCCAGACCCGGAACAAATATTTGTAGGCCATACAAATACTTGTTCCGTGCGGGATTCTAACCCGCGGCCCCCAGCGCAGCAACTCATTGCTAATCCACTGCGCCACTGAGCCGTCAAATATGTAAGGTGTATTGTTGTGTGGCTTAGCAAAGTTCAAATCCCGCATGAATGTAGCTTTTACGTGGTAGAGCCATGCTGTAACAACTATATTAGTAGTATAGTTGTAGCACGAATGGATCGGCTCGACAGGGGAAGGACCACGCTCTCACAGAATACTAGCGTAAAATGGCAGCTTAACGCTGCTGTGTTTCGTATGGTGAGTGTAGAGAACCGGAGACCATTTTTACTGGAAACGAGGCATTCCATCTTAGTTCTCACGGGTGACGATGCATCTGCATTTTGATTTGTAATCAGGAATAGATGTAGATGTCTATGGGCAACAGCAACCACTTACCATCAGGTGGATTGTGTGCTCGTTTATCACCCTTATCTTATAAAAAAATATCTGCCCTTGTGAAATTTACGTATGTTAACTGTCCCCATGATACAGGAGAAACCCCTAGTGTGGTATCTCCACACAAGTTTAAAAAGAAAAAAGTAGAAAAAAATTGAATAATTAATAAATACGAGAATTAAATCTAAATAATCATATTCTAATTACACTCAAGTATCATCAATTTACAATTTTACAATGTAACACAGTTTCAAGGCGTCCAATCTTAAAAACGATAATACAAAAATCTTTTTCGAAATATAAATGTCGACGACTAAGGGGCAAATCAGAGGCGTGAAGGCCAAAGCAGAGGCCATTTTGCGAAGAAACCAAGTGTTTGCTCATTTTAATATCTCTAACTTTCCCCGTCCATGGCGTCATTAAGCGACGCGTAAAGAACGCGCCAGATAAAACTAGGGCAGCAGGGATCTCCCTTAAAATCTCTTCAGTCCATTGTTATATTTTTTCTTACCCCAGCGGATTTTTTCCTTTATATACATTTAAATAATTCGCTTGGACGTTTTTTTATGCAAAAAGATCGCAGATCTATTTGACATTGATTGGAGCACAATCTGTCGAAGCGAGATTCTTTTCATATTTCTACAAATATTAGCGATAACACTTTGGATATTATCTTCTTTTTAAACGTTGTTCTAAAATAAATTTCATTTACAATATTTAATTTTAGGAATATCAATTTATACATGAAAAATTCTATGAATTTCCTTAATTTCTGTTATCTTAAATTCTATCTACAACAACTCTTAATATCTATCATTTTACTGGTAACGAGGCTCGTTATATCTCAGACATAAAGGGTAGCAAATATACAAAAACATTTTAATTCTTAACTGATGATAGATATCGGTGTTTATAGGCCACATTAACCACATCATCTGGATTGTGTTGCTCGTTTGTCAGATTTGCCTTGCCTCAGATTTAAGACTTAATATTCCTTAAAAAAAAAACAACTGCATTCCTACTGAGTTGTGAGACTCGTATTTTAATAACAATTTTAAAAAAACCAAGAAAAAATACAAATTGTTATCAGATGTTAAAATTACATGTGTCAAGTCACTACTATCACCGAGTTTCGGGTTCACTTTTTTGCATCAAATGCTTCGTTTGTCTTGTCGCATAAGCGCTGTAGCGAAGTTATTGGCGCGTATATTTTTTGCAGGGTATATCTCATAGCTCTTATGCAGTTAATAACCGATAATTTTCAATCGTCTGTGGTCACAATGAACAAAGAAACTTAAGTTTCATATCTTTTAAAAACGACTGAAAAAAAAACTAAGGGGCCTTATTATTAATTCTACTTTACTTAATTAATTGTTTTTAATTTGTGAAACAGATTATATTTTCGAAATAAGGTACTTTGCAGCAAAAACACAACAACCCGTGCATCGTGCGCACAATAAGTTTTTCAATTAACCCTGATAAAAAAACTTTTGTAAAAATGCGGTACGTGTGTGTACACAGTAAGGGAGTTTTTGCTCATAAATCAGGAAACGTCAAACCGCGTTGGAGTTGCCGATATAAATTACCAAGAACGGGCAGCCACAGATACTGTTGCAGCTTGATTTACTGCAAAAATTCAGAAAATTTCAACAACA
Source organism: Parnassius mnemosyne (assembly GCA_963668995.1). Classification (NCBI taxonomy): domain Eukaryota; kingdom Metazoa; phylum Arthropoda; class Insecta; order Lepidoptera; family Papilionidae; genus Parnassius; species Parnassius mnemosyne. The sequence goes on along the minus strand of CAVLGL010000057.1, from coordinate 31,067,512 downwards.
AAAAAAAATCATAATATATAAATGAAACAGTGAACATCAGTTCTCAGTTTTAAGTTCAGGTTAAAAAAGATTGTTTCTAATTTGTTGCTGAATTTACATAAATTGATCAATAATAAGCATCTATTTATTAGTCCATACTGAAAAACAAAAATCTCCATGTGCTCACAACACAAATTATAAATGATCACCTACCTGACACCTAGCACAATCTATTATCAGAATCTATATATACATAAGCGAAATACCACTCTCCGACTGACTCATTAGGAGATCTCCAAAACTTCATAGCAAAAATGTCGTTATCTTAGACTTTGCCGATGAAATCAACTTAGTAATTTACTAATTTCAATACTAAAATTATTACATCAGTTACTCTCTTTCTTGTTCATATTTTATTGAAAGGCACGCACTTGTTCAGGATAAGAAATTTATTCATAGAGTTTCTAAAATTTATAATAATTGTAATTGCGCCCGACATCATTGCCAGTAAAATGTTGACATTTATTCATATTATGAAAATAAATTGAATAATTCATAGTCGCGTATCGTTTTGTTAAACACTTGTCAGTAAAGTAATTTACAGATTTTTCTTCGTCCGTCTTCTCTCTAATAGCAAGAAACCTTTTCTTTTATGCGTGGCCCATATTTTTGTTTGCCTCTTTCTTCTACGTCTATCTTACCTTTTGTTATAAAATTATCATATCATATTTGTAGTCTCAACATTTTACCACTCTTATTATCTTGCTTTTTTCTTTGACAAGCACTAAGACTTCCTTATTAGTTTTCTTTCCATCTAATTCATTTGTTATAATCTCCTTTAGTACTGTCTTGAATGTCTCTAATCGATTTTATTTTTATAGCCAGTGCTTGAGCACCTAATGGCAAGTTATGATGTAGCCAATTATTGTACGATTAGGGTAAAGTGTAACTCAATTGAAACAGAAGCAGAATCTTATTTATTCAATGTAGATTATAAATAATACTTATTGAAAATCACTCTTATGTTTAATCACTACAATATTAATAATTAACAAAAATTTATTACCATTGTGTTCTCTCTATACTTATTAACATTGTGTTCTCTATATTTATGTTTGAAGGTAAAGGTTCACGAAATAATAGACAAATCAAAATGTATTTATCAAAGCCGTCAAGTATATTTGCAGTGAGAGGGAGAGCATGTATAAAATTAGCTGCTCACTCTTCAAATACCCAAAGTAGTAAGACATCCGATTGGATTTGCGAAAGGTGTAAAAGTCGAAAACTCGTAACAATTTTCGCCGTGAGCCATAAAATAGTTTTACGAGCTTGAAACCCAGTTACGTTTTACAAACGTTTCGCGTTATGCGATGAAAGCGAAAAATAAGGGGCTACTGAGCTCACGCTGCATTGCGTCAACTTAGTAAAACTTGAAAAAGCCACTTACATATTTTATATTAGGTACACTCTGACTTTTTTGCTCTGACGTTGAGGGTTGAGCTGACTTAACCGCTTAAGTTAGTTTGCATTAAAACTTATTCGCATTTTTATTATCTATCCTTAAAGCTTTTTAATGTAGTAGTAAAAGAGTAAAACTATTACTAAGTTTAATGCTAAAAGGGTATTAAATATATTCTGAGACTACTTTTTAACCAATTTGAAAGTAACCGTAAAAAATTACATAATTTTTAGACAGTTAATTTGACAAACAAGCAGATAGTTCACCCGACGGTAAGAGTTTGATGTAGCTCATAGATCTGCTTTTTATTCAAAATCAGAATTCAGATTCGATACAAATTTTCAGGACTCTCTTGGATTCTTACTAGTTAAAAGGGTACTCCGCGGCTATCGTCACTCACCAAACGAAACACAACAGCATTACACTGTTATTTTGCGCCCAAATTATGAGAGCGTAGTTCTTCTCGGGTGGAGTCGACCTCTTTATAGTTCGGTTATAATGGCTCTCCCCTTATGAAAATCTTATATATAACAAGTCGAAGAAACCCTGTGCGATGCAAAAGATCATACTAATAAGTTTATAAAATATAAAAAGGAAACATCACCGAATCGGGCCCTGACGGGTCGAGTTTTTACACGTTGTATTATATTATTAATTATATCTTATAATTTTTGTTCATTGTAAACTAATGATTAATTTGTTGAGGCCAAAAATCAAGTGTCTTTTTCTTGATATAAAGTAATTTATTACTTTTTTCTTTGCATTCGTCTTAGTTCTCACGCTTGGCATGCGGCTTGGCGACCTACTGATTTTAATTCAAGAGACGCTACTAAATCAAAACATTTATTTTATCTATTGCATCATATACCATCTACAGGTTGCGACAGTGTGGATACTTTATAAAACTTGTTGTGCCACTGGCTTACTTCTTTATTTAAAAAACAGGAAAACTCTAATGCCTCACCTAATATTTTTCGAATTAAATCACTGCACACTTATAGTCACTGCCCTGTACTAACGGGCCGTCAACTGCCAGATATATGAAAGTAATTCCAAAGCTCGCTCGAAGATTTCTTTGTTGTTATAAAAAAATAAAAAATAAAAGAAAGAAAAAAAGAAATTTTCTATCTAAAATAGTTCACATTTTAAGAAAAAGTCAATTTACATGGTCTGTATTTTAAAAATTTGGATCACCTATAATATTATTGATGCCTTTTAATTTATATTTTGTGGTAACTAAGTATAAGATATACCTTAAAACTTGAGAACGAGATTATACAACCAGTGCGTGTTGCCAGTGATGACTTATGAATATGAGACGTGGTTTTTCACTGCTAGCCGTATAAGGACGCTCAAGGTAGCTCAGCGAGATACGGAGAGGGCTATGCTCGGGGTTTCTCTGAGTGATAAAATTAGAAATGAGGATATCCGCAGTAGACCCAGAGTAACCGACATAGTCCAACAGATTAGTAAGCTGAAGTGGTAATGGGCCGGCCATATAGCTCGAAGAACCGACAACCGATGGAAAAAAAGGTTCTCGAGTGGCAGCCTCGTACCGGTAGGCGAAGTTTAGGGCGACCGCCCACTAGATGGAGTTACGAACTGGTAAGAGATGCAGGAAGTCGATGGATGCAGTTGGCTCAGGACCGTGATTTGTAGCATTCCTTGGGGGAGGCCTATGTTCAGCAGTGGATTTGTGAAGGGCTGTAATGATGATGATGATAATGAAGTATACTTTAACACATTTTTTTTATTAGTCTGACTGATTTGAAGTCATCATTCGTATGCGTGTTATACCGCCATTTTTGTCAGTATCTACAGCCTCTATCGAGAGTTAGCTGAGTGGTCCACGTGGAGGCTAGGTTGTCGTTCGAAATAGAAATTATTCGTCCTTTTCCCACAGTTTTATATTTTATGTTTGTTTTTTAGGGTTCCGTACCTCAAAAGCAAAAAACGGAACCCTTATAGGATCACTTTGTTGTCCGTCTGTCTGTCTGTCAAGACCCTTTTTCGCAGGAACGCGTGGAAATATCAAGTTGAATTTCATATCAAATACTCATGTCTACTGTCCCTTAGAGCTGTGAAAAAATCAAACTTCTAAGCCAACGAAATCAAAAGATACAGCCGTTTATGCCGCAAATTTTCGACATTCGCAAGGGAATCAAAACCTACAGCGTACTTCTCGTCAACTCACAATCTTAAAATTTGGTACGAAGCAACGTATTATAGCACAGATAAAGGAAATATTGCGAAAAGCATAAATTTTTAGTTACATCATATAATAAAAATATTTTCAATAATTTTAAACTTATATACCTACGGATTTGTTCAGAACCCTCGGTGCGCGAGTCCGACTCGCACTTGGCCGGTTTTTTTAAACATGATACCTATACTAGAATTTTTGCCTGTATTTTTATCCACAATAAAACATCTGTCCACAATAAAAAATCAAAATGCTGATGCGTTGTCACCCATGACCACTAAGAAATAAAATGGAACGCCTCTTTTCCAGTAAAAAGGGTCTCCGTGTTCTCTATAAAAAAATATTCTAGACCTAGAACAACTATACGTAGGTCATAGGAACACTTAACTTGTTCTATGGGGATTTCAAATCTTTAGTCTCCAGCGCTATAGTCAAACGCTTAGTTTAGCTAACCACAGCACATCCGAGCCGTCTATATTATATTATATTGTGTATCGTGCTATCGTGATGTTATTTTGTTTTTTTAAATGAAACTTAAAAAATTACAATGTACGCCAGACTTAAAAAAACCCAAACCGGTGACGGGGAGCAGCAACATAGGGACTAAGGCAGACGTCTGGCACCCTAGATGGTACTGGAGTCTAGGTGCGATCGCTAACCTACCTGCGGAGCGTAGCGATTTTAATTTCTATTAACAACGTAAGAAACACATATCAACTTGGTAGAGTCACGCTACAGCTTGCAGCACAAATGGGTCTGCTCATTCAGGGATGGACCACGCTCTCACAAAATACTAGCGTAAAACAGCAGTTTAATACCTACTGCTAATTTCGTTTAATGGTTGTAGAGAACTGATCCCCCTTTTTACTTGTAACGGGGCATTCTATTTTAGTCCTCAGGAGTGACAACGCATCTAAATTTTGCTTCTTAATCAAGTTATGATGACATAGAATCCACTTACCATCAGGTGGACTGTGTGCTCATTAATATAAAAAAATCAAGCAGTGGACTTCGCTTGATGAAGAAAAAAAGAAGCTGTTTTGTTGCTGTGTTGCTGTAGAGAAAACCTATTTTATTACTAAAATAAAAAATACTAATATAAATCATTGATTACAGTTTGGCAGAGTGTATTTGTTCTATGAAGTGAAATTTATGCGCGTAGGTAATCACGTACGTAATTAATTTGGTATAATCGTGTACACAAATATGTATTTACAATCGCTCTAAATATTAATTGTGACTGTGTTGATGTAGGTTTTATTTTAAATTAAACCAATCAACTACTATAATGTGTACTATTATAGTCTCACTGTCTATGACTGTTACGAATGATTATTAGCTGACTGCGGCGAAGTCTCAAAGGTGGAAAGCATTTTAACTGGTATGTATGAGTATAGCTCAAAGAAGCAACTACCGATGGGGAAAAAACGGTTCTCGAGTGGCAGCCCCCTCCCCCCACTAGATGGAGTGATGACCTGGTGAGACATGCATAAAGTCGATGGTTGCGGGTGCCTCAGGACCGTGCTTTGTGGAATTCTTTGGGGAGGCAGTTCAGCAGTGTACTAGGGAAGGGATGTAATGAATGAATGAATGAGTATATCCGTTTTTATGTCCACCTGTAACTTCAAAACTGGTTGTTATATTTTAACTTATGATATCACAATCAATTTGTCATATTAATTGTACGGCTAACACATGTTATAATATGGTGTCATTGATAAATAAATATGGCGGACCTAAACGGTCAAATATTGTGGTAAAAATATAATCAGGAAATATTTTATCCTGTATAAAACCACATAAACGAGTTCTTTGTTTTTAGAGTTCAATACCAAAAGAATTAAACGGAGCCCTATTGTTGACACTCTGCTGTCTGTCTATCTGTCTATTATACGTCCGTCTGTCTGTCCAAATGTCACGGATTCATAGCTAGTAGACGGAATCAGTTCAGTTTTAGACCATTTTTGTATCTAACGTGGTCTATTTTGAGAACAATGAGAGATTTGTAATTTTGTATATTGAATACCATATACTGTATCTAAACAACAGAAAACATGTCTTGTAACTGGAGTTTGTAAACTGTGACTAAAACCAATGAACATTATTATGGAGTCTTCTCTTTCACGATATGAGGCGACGTCTAGCTGGAAAACCGAACTGTGTAATATGTACATAATGCTTGTGTTAAAATAAATAACGTCACGTTATATGTATGTAGGACACAAGTAATTTAATTAATAATGACTGCTAAATATTGACAAACCTGAACAAATTACGATGTTAAAACCGTAACACGTTATTGACTGAATACGCTAATGCGTTCTGAATTTGAAAATACTCGTCCGTCAGCTGTCAGCAATGCGTTTCACGTTATTTCGAATGCATTAAGTAATGGATACGTTCAAGAAACGCTAATATTCTTACACCACAACTATACGGCATTACCTAATACCGTGTAGTGGCGGTGTAAGAATATCCACTATCACATATCATCCCGTGGGTGTCGTAAGAGGCGACAGAGGGAAACATATCAGGAGATGAGCAACAGTGTCTTCCTAATAACGACTAAAAATAAAAATAAAACATCGGTTGTCAACCTATTAGTGAAACTTGACATCTATGGAAAATAGTTTTATTTTTATTTATTCATTTATTTACACGCGTACAACATACACAATCATCACAGGGTGACCACCATAATTCGACAGTGTAGCCAACTCACTCAGCGTACATGAAAACAAATCAGTTCGCTCCGACATGATGTTAATCAAACGCTGCGCGCCCGCGAACCGTGCTTGCTTCATTTACAAGTTAAGATGGGGGATCCCTATGAGGCAATCTATGGGAGGCCTATGGGCAGTGGACATTAATGTAAGGTAACGGTAACGGTCCTACCGGTACCATTACCTTTTTTTATAGGATTAGTGTGACAAACGAGCACACAGTCCACCTGATGGTAAGTGGTTACTACGGCCCATAGATATCTACATCTATCCTCTATTACAAATCAAAATGCAGATGCGTTGTCACCCTTGAGGACTAAGATGGAATACCTCATTTCCAGTAAAAAGGGTCTCCGGTTCTCTACACTCACCATACGAAACACAGCAGAGTTAAGCTGCTATTTTACGCTGGTATTCTGTGAGAGCGTGGTCCTTCCCCGGTCGAGCCAACCCATTCGTGCTCCAATTATACTACTAATATAGCTGCAGCATGGCTCTACCACCTTACATTAATGTCATTACCTTACCTTACATGATTGCCAATTTATTCTCCCAATGTCAATCTTACAGATGTTATACACACTGCTGATTGACGTATGTTTTTTTTTAAATGAAAGAGGAGACAGACGAGCATACGGATCAACCAACGGTAAGTGACCACCGCCACCCATGAACATGTGCAACACCAGAGGAATTAATTGCAAGTGCGTTTCCGGAATTTGTTTGTATGTAGCGTAAGCGGCCGACCGGCTGATCGCAAAACGTCCATCCAGAAATATTGCAAATTTCCACTGATATATCTATCCAGCAGCGTGGTAAGGCAAGTAATAATAACAATAATAATGTTATTTATATCGTAAAGCTTTTTAAAAGTTTTTATAAGATTTTGGGAGTCTTTACAGTACCTGAAGGGACTTGTGTCAGATGCTCTTCGTCTTCGATAGACATATAAAACATTTTAAACAAATATACAAATATAACAAAAGTACTCTAAGTTTTATGTAAAGGAGCCATGCTGAAATGTAATATGCAGAACGAATGAGTCGGCTCAACCGGAGAAAGATACTAGTAGCATAAACCAAAAACCCTTTTGGCTGGTAAAGAGGCACTCCATTTTCAATCTCAGAGACGCTGTAGATGTTTATCTACCAGAGCGTCTACTTACCGCTAGATGGACAGCAAGCTCATCTGTCATCTATACTGGCTTTAAAATATGTCTTTTATAATATTCTGACAAAACGTTCTAATATTTAACTTAATACAAATGTTACAAGTATAAAAACTCTACTTTTTGAGCTATTCAAATCACATCATCGTAATTCTCTTCCTAAAATGCTTTAAGAAGCACCAAATAGGCTATATTCGTTAAACGGTAAAACGTTTAAGCAGAGGAAGGAAGAATAATGAACGTTATTGATATAGGTAATAAAATAAGCGACTTTTCTTGACATAAATTGTATTTTTTACAGTAAACTATAGAACTGGTTTTCTTTCAATTTTATTAAAATTATTGGCAATATATTATCGGTCTGTATTGAACTTGTGAGGAGTTGAATGATGATAAAATTTATTTAAACGTTGCTTAGTTTTCTTTCTAAAACTACTTTTAACTGTTATTTATTCTGTGCTAAAACAAAATTACGTTTCACAATGTATCAGATATCCGTGGATTCGAAACTTGCAAGAACAAGTGTTTGTATGACCTGCAAATAATTGTTCTGCGTATGGGAATCTTTCTTTTGTTTCATGTATTGTGGTTGTTTATTCATATGCTAGTCGTGTATTTAGAACGCCTCCACTAAGACATTCCTAGTGTGAGAGCGTTGTACTTAATAAACAAACAAATATATAAAAGTGTAGGCAAAGGGGATGAAATTTCTGCTCCAAACGCCAACCTCACCTTTACGCTGAACATCCTACCAACTAACAACAAAAAAAATGATGACTCCAAATCTCTCGAACTGGTAAATGGGCAGCAATAGCACCAGTACGAGGGTATGGCTCTGCGCTCTGCAACCCACCTGCCTTGCTGGTTTCTACCAGTGTCAATGTGTTAAACCATGAAACTCCAGTCAAATGGCAATACTATTACTGGTGAAACGGGCTTTTCAAAAAACACACCAATATTTATGTTACCGACTATATGAAACATTCCTGTTTTCGCAGATGGCGATCACTGACGGAACCGTTGCATGACAGTGGCAGATAACGTGCGACGAATCCAGCTGCCGTTTCTATTTTCGTTGCGAATACAGATTTTTTTTCACACCGACCTTGACTAACTCGTTCGGAATAATTCAATGAATAATAATCGCATTTTTTTTTAAATTTTCATTTATAGTTGCAAAACGCGTACGTACTCTATTTTAAATTAAGAACAATTGTAAAGTCACTTTTTTTTGTTTATTTAATTAATTTAAAGATGCCTCGTTGGTGTAGTGATCATAAGCGTGACTACTGATCATGAGGTCTCGGGTTTGACTCCCGTGTCGGGGCAAAATCAGATATTGGTGTTTTCTGTCAAGAATTTCTTAGCAGCAACCCGAAATCAGAAAGTTGGCGGAGTTTCACACCCGTGAAAGCACGTAAATCCGTCGTGTCGGATTTCCATCGGTCTATTAGAGTCACAGAAATGTAAATAATTATTATTTAGATTTCTGTAATTAGAGTGAAGGAAGAGAGAGTGTACCTATGTTTGCGCACACACTCTTGCATCTTGTTTTTCATAGTGGTCTGATCCCGTTGAGATCGGCCGCCGTGACCGAAATTCGGTGTGGAGGATATTACTAAGCCCTAAAATAGGGAATAGACTAAAGGCGCTAGCTCGAGAAGTGCTAAATTGGTAGTGTTGTCATTTCAATACCGCATCGTGTCAACATACGATGGAACGCCGTGAATCATGAGTGTCATGCCACGGACTTTCATATTAACTTAGGACACCGCAGCGGTACCGATCAGGCACCGCGCTGTTGTAATGTATGTGTTGTAATGTTAGACTCAGTAGAGAGACGTGCTAAGAGGCTAATTGGTGACCTTGATTTGGTTGAAACCAATCTTGTCAGCCTCGAGCACAGACGCAGAGTAGCCAGTCTCTCAGTATTCTATAGGATGCATTTCGGTGAGTGTTCGCAGGAATTACACTTTAATTCCTCCCTCTCCTTTCCACCATCGGACAACCAGGCGGTCGGCGGGTCTTCAACCCTTTGATGTCGATATTCAACGCGTTAGAACCAAACGGTTTGCTTTGTCTTTTGTAATGCGTACAGCAAAGGAGTGGAATAATTTGCCGCCGTCTATCTTTCCGTCCGAATACAATATGGGCGTCTTCAAGGCAAGAGGGAATAGGCTTTTTTACGCTAAGACAGTGCGATTTACCATCTAGGGCTGCATCACCGCTTACCACCAGCTAAGATTGTGGTCAAGCACTGGGTTATAATAAGTAAAAAAAGAAAAGTAATTAACAGAGAAATTACATATTACACTTCAAGAAAATAATTGTGCTAATTTTACATTGCAGTCATCTAAATACAAAATATCCATACAGGCAGGATTTTCTGGTTTCGTCATATTGAAATAAACAAGTTAATAATCGTTAGTGTTACAATAAAAAACAAATTTATAAAACTTCTAAAATTAAATGAATAAAATATAATACTCTCTAATTAATACGTGCGTGCATTAGCTTCAGAAAATTCTAAACATATATTAAAGATGGCAAGCGACATTATTTATTATAAAAAGAACAAAGGACTGTCCGTCACGCTTCTATGAAAAAACTAATAGTAGGTATACAAACTTCATTTTAAGTTATGGGATGTCAGTTCATTATTTTTCTGTACCTATAATTGTTTACGACTGTACAGGAGAAACGTCCGCGTCGCGGAGATAATAGAAGGTCGACGGTTGTATCATTACAATAGAATTTGCCTTGGCAATACCTCGTACATTACTCGCTGAGAATTGGCTCTTAGACAACTGTGTGCGAGAGCGAGATTAAAATATTCGTTACGATGACAAATTTTAAATGTGTACTTAAATAACAAAGCTTATTCATAAAATGCGTAAATATCAAAACAATTGATTTATTGCCCCTCTCACTTAAACATTAGCGTTCCCGCCAAGAAAAGTAAATACGGATAAATATTCTAAGGTTTTAATGTGTGTCACGATGGACGCCGTAAATCTGGAAACTACACCACACAGTCAATCAGTAATTTAAAGCTCTCATAGTGTAAGAAGACAAAAAATTATTTATTTTTATTACATGTTAGAAATTAAGTATATCTTATCTTCAAAAATAGTATGGTATACGTGGGAACAATGAATAACGTTTTGTCTAAGATCAATGTCTAAGTGAGTAATCTATCAAAAGCCTATTTTATCCTCCTCGTTGTTAAGAACCTAACATTTCATAGGTGTAAGAAAATGCCGTCAAGGGAAAAACTTGAAGTTTTCGTTATAATTGTTTGCTGTACGAATTAAATGAAAATTTTTACTCTGTACGAGTATGTATTAGGTCCTTACATGTGAAATTAGGGTTTTGTCGTACTGACCACTTTGATCTGAAATATCTCCTCTTTGGTTAAGAATTCCAAATTCAAATTCATAAATTCATTTAGATGGTACATTTGAGTTTTGAAAACAGTAATTCATTTGTTTGTTCCTCATTATTTTTTTCTTTGGCGTCGCTTATTACCGCACAATGGAAAACATGAAATATCGGTATATTTATTAGTACGAGTTCTACCGTGGCACCAGTGGTGCAGAAACAACTCGAAGGATTAATGATGTGTACGGAGCTGGTGTCGCAAAAGAAAGCACGGTACGTTTTTGGTTTCAACGTTTACGTTCTGGAAATTTCGACCGTCAAAACCCGTGGACGGCCGGAGACCAAAGTGGAAAATAAAGAATTAAAGGCTATTGTGAAAGCGGATCCATCACAAAGCACTTCAGAGATAGCTGCAGGCTTCGGGGTAAGTGATAAAACTGTATTAATCCACTTGAAGTAAATCGGGAAAGTAAAAAAAACTTGAACGATGGGTACCTCATGAATTGAGTGAATCGAACTTGTAAACACGCGTCGACTGCTGTGTTACTTTGCTCAACCGACACAATAATGAAGGGATTTTAAATCGAATCATTACTTGTGATAAAAAATGCATACTGTACGATAATCGGAAGCGCTCGTCGCAATGTCTGAACCCTGGAGACCCAGTCAAATCCTGCCCTAAACGAAAATTGACTCAGAAAAAGTTACTTGTAAGTGTTTGGTGGACTAGCGCCGGTGTTGTTCACTACAGCTTTCTAAAATCTGGCCAAACGATTACGACAGATCTATTGTCAGCAACTGCAAACCATGAAGGAAGAACTAGCTGCTAAACAACCGAGATTGATCAATCGCTCTAGGCCACTGCTGCTTCACGACAACGCAAGACCACACACTGCACAACAAACAACCACTAAGTTAGATGAGCTACAATTGGAATGTCTGCGACATTCACCGTACTCCTCGGACCTTGCTCCAACAGATTACCATTTTTTCCGGAATTTGGACAACTTCTTACAAGGTAAAAAATTCAACTCCGATGCGGCAGTCCAAACGGCCTTCAAAGAGTTTATTGATTCTCGCCCCATGGTTTTATTATTAAAGGGATCAATGAACTACCTATGAGATGGCAAAAGTGCATTTATAACAACGGTGCATACTTTGATTAATTAAATATATTTTACAAAAAAAATTGACTTTATATTCCTCCCGTACGAAACGCCAATTTCATATGTAAGGACCCAATATTAAAAATATTGTGATTAAGGATTTCCGTAACTTTCTTATGAGAAATGAAATAACTCTCTTTATATTTATGTTTACAATAAAATTAATAATAAAAAATAATATATTAATGTTGAGTCGTCCATGTCTAGCAAAATTATGAGTAGATATAATAAATAAAATGTATAAAAAGTAATATTAAAAAATGTATTATTGTAATAACATTAAACCTTTTATTTTGTACTATAAATATCGTATACTATAAAATACAATCTAAAATCGTATAATGTTACTTTACTATAAAAAAAAATAAGACATTTACGAAAATAAAACTACGAATATAATATGCATATTATGCTAAAATTGTTAATGAATAATATTACTTTTTGCACCCAAAACATTCAATCGAGTAATTATGAAAATTCGTTATGATTACGAAATATTGGAAACTATCTCAAGCATTTTAATTCCACTTCAATAAAGTATCCGTGGGAAGTGTTTACAAAACAGTAGAACCCTTAACGCTGTGATAATTTACAGCGGAATGATTTAAGGTGTTCCGCACTCAGCGCTTTATTGGCCATCACTAATTTTAACAACTCTCTTTACGCGCTTCGCAATGAGCGCAAGAGCGCTTCATGTCATTACCGTAGGATATTTCTGTTTATCGCTCACATTATTAAAAGAAAAGAAAAATATTTTCAGAAGACTTAAGTAGGTAGGTACTTTAAACGAGTTACACTTACACATTTAACGTGTTGTAATCAAACGAGAATGGAGTTATATTAACGAGTAATTATTTCACACTTTTTTTTGACCGCCTCGTAGGTCTATTGGTTGTAAGCGCGACTGTTGATCACGTGGCCTCGGGTTCGATTGCATTTTTCTAAAGCGCGGTCGCGAAGCAGGAATTGTTTTTATTGCCTTGCATTTTTAAGCTTAATTCCCACCACACAAAGCTTTATTTCCATTGAAACTAAGATAGTTTTAGGACCTTTTGAACAGTTTTTGTGATTCGAAAATCGAGTTTATTCTTAATTGATAAAAGTTCATATTTGTATGAATTGCAATAATTTGAAATTCTTCGTGCTCCGCAATCACGACATATCAAGAAATTCTCAGTATATTCAGTAGTCACTCACGTGCCTCGCAAAGCACATTGAGTCGATAGCCCTGCGCCTGATCTCACTCCGGTCGTATCGGATTGCCGCTGCCATGGACTTTGAGAATAAAGGAATAGAGAGTGCACCTGTGCTTGCGCACTATAGTCCTGTCCTGTGCATATTACTAGTCTGCGTTAAGACTAGCCGCTGTGACCGAAACAATGTACATTGTTCAACTTTTACGACTAAACCTATAATTTCCATTTTAGTTTCTACTGAGCCTTTGTTCAAATTTTAGATAATTTTAATCCACACTTTGTTGATATGTCAAAATTAAACGAAATCTAAATTGGAACCAAAGCTACTAAATATAAGGTGTTAATTTTACATCAAGAACCTCATTAACTTTCAAGATATAAACTGGTAGCACAAACATAATTTATATTATGATTGGGAGAAATGTTTTTCAGAAATATATCATTTATTTAGTGCATTATTGAAAATCTGAACATACAACAATAGTTTCTATTTGCTTAGGAAATGAAAAAGAAATAATGACAGTGAAGATATATTAAATTAGTTATTTATGTCTTTTATACGAGCGAAAAAAATACGAAAACGGTCTACCTGATAGTAAATAAATGCTTTAGGGCTCATTGACACGTATTTACATATTCGTATTACAGACGAGTTCACGACGACGAGTCAATGCAGGTACATTGTCACCCATGGTCTAGTGCCGCAGCCACAATATACTTGGTAATAGTTATAATTAGATATGGTAACATTAAAACAAACGTTATTTCTTAAACTAAATATTCTTATGCGATATTTTATTAATTGTTAAGCTTGGGTGGCCGTTGTCATAAATTAGATGCACCTATAAAAAGTTCGTAACATCTTTCGTTCGTCGCATAGATGCCAACAAATAAATTTGCGTGCTCTTTATCTGTCAGTATATCATCTAAAGAAAGAATACGTTTATACGTGATCAAACATTTTGTCATCACCGTAAACTACAAAAGCACCTCATAGCTGTATCGTTTCTATTTAATCCAATGCCGGCTCGTATATCAGTCTATCCGCACCGTACACACGTGCGAGGCGTTTAGCAAAAGCGATGGATACGGTGCTGACAAATACGCAATCATCTTAGGATAGAGAGTTTTAAAATAGGACGCACAGTTTTTTAGTTTTCTAATCTAGATTTGTTTTGTCTGAAATTATATCACACTATTTCTCTGATCTTGAGAGCAAGTGCTTATAAGTGACAAAATAACAGTCCAGCTGACGATAAGTGACTTGCAAGCCATGAGGACGTGCGACCAACCTTAAAAAATGCTAATGATGCCATCGATGATTGTCATCCCTAAGGACTAAGATGAAATACCGTCCAGTCTGTAAATTATACTTACTTGCTCTTTTACCATTCAAGGCAAAACACATCAGTGATTAAAATGACTGGGAGCAGGGTGCATTTCTACCTGGCGACGGGAATAGGTAAGAAGGATGTTTATATATTATACGTTATGTTATTAGTAGTCACCATTATTTTTAAGTGTACTCTTTTGCTTGCATCATTTATTAAGTATGCCTTTCTAAGAATGTGAAAGCATGCTTGCTAGCTTTTTCATTCTTTCTTATCGGGAAGATTTTAATTGTTTTGTACTACTAATTATATCTATACGTTTAATAAAAAAAATTGGTATCACCTGTGATAAAAATTCGACCAATTTTGTGAAAACAACGCTAAGTAAGTATTTGTTAATTTAATTTATTTTAATAATTTCGCGTGCAGGTCACTAAAAAAATTTTACCTCATACAGCCATAAATGTGAACAAAACTATAACCTATGTTCTCTTTATTTTGTTTGCCACACACATAACTTTTTTGTGCACATCTATAGCACAGTACCTACCTTTCAAATGATTTAAGTTTCATTCTTATATGTCTGTAATAAATTACTAAAAAAGGTACTTCTATATCTTTGTGCTTATATATGTTTATGTAACATAATATACATATTTTAATTTTATAGATTTAATACACTTATCGTATTTTTATTCGTTTCAATATTTTTAAGCTCAACTACAAATTTTTGTAAATTTTCATTTACAATAATGGCGTTCTCGAAAAATAAATATTTCTCATCCCATTTTATTTCTTGTAAACTATACGTTGATTATATTTCAGATTATATGAATAATTTAATAATTACATACATAAATACATAAACACTCACGTCTGTCACCCGGAGGGGCAGGCAGAGTCTTCCATTTGGCACGATCCTGACATTAATAATTATATTACAAATATTTTCATTAATGGGTTATTCAAAGGTAAATAAGCATTATGATAAAAAAAGTGAACACAAGAAGAAAACTGATTCCCATTTTCTATGCATCAGCTGCCAGTGCCACTAAGAAAACTAAAATTACAGTTCAAAAGTTATGTCGGAAATGCTAAGCCGATCTCACCGCTGGCTGGCATATTGATTTTATAGTTCGCAACGACAGTTTAAGAATAAAATAAGTTTTCAATTTAAAGAATTATTCCCGGCACGAGTAGAGAAAAGAAAAATTTTAATGTGATAATAGAAAATGCGTTTTTATTGAAATATTTTTCTATGATGTTTTGTTTTTTTATAATATTTTACTAGGTACGCGGCGCGTTTCTGGCAAAGAAGAAATAATTGTCAAAATGTGGTTTTAAAATTGGAAGAGTTATATTTTATAATGAATTAATGAAATTGTATAATGAATGAATGAATGAGTGAAAAAAAATTCTAATAATATCATCCCAGTAACATGTTTAATACTATTGCTTACATTTTAAATCACTATCACGTTTACTACTGCATATCACAGTCCACAGCTGATCATAGGACTCCCCCATATACTGCCACAAGGTAAGGTTCTGAACCACCTGCATCGACTTCCTGCGTGTTTAATCAGGTCCTCACTCTAGCTAGTGGGAGGTTGTCTAGTACTGCACTTGCTACAAGGGTGCTATTTTAAATACAAAAATTTTACTTTTCATTATTTAATCTATTTTGAATCCCCGTTTATCTTTAAAAACAGTTTGTGCGAGTTAAATTTCAGCTCCTTCTGAAAAGGCATTTCGACTGTACTTCACTTTTATTGCTTGAAGTGTTTTAAAGTTGCTCTTAAATAAAATCACAAGATAACTTGTGTTAAAAATGGTTTCTCTATAAGCATATTTTTTTATATTTCACAACAAGCATGATATTATTAAATATTATTTTGTTTTAAAATTTATTGTTACTTACATTAATTAATTTTTGATTAATATTTACATATATCGAACTTACCATACTGTTTATAGGAAAGAGACCCCGATTAGATTCTCGCGCCCAAATGTTTTTATTTAAAAAAATAATAAGTTGTTCATTCCCTATGTGAAAATCAAATTTTAAAGTAGAAAAAATGTTTCAAGTTAGTTATAGCAACTAACATTGGTTAAATAAATGTGAGTATTAATAATTTCTACTAACATAGTTTCGTGAGATATTTTTGTGCAGTTGCATTAAATTTCATAGAATGCGAGTAACCCGATTTCCATTCTCGGCTTTATTTTCATGAGAATTTTATTGCTGTTTTAAGTGCCGATTTAACGCGTGTTAGGCTATGAATAACACAATATCACGACGAAAGTAGAGGGGATTCTTCCGTGTTTCAAAACGTTTTTATTTCTGAATGCAGGACCTTCTCCGTGTGTGTTAAGATTATATCGTTTTGATCTGATGGTAAGTGGTTATGTTTTCATTTCTCTTGATTGCTGATTACTACTACTACTTTGAAGGCACCGACATTTTAATCAGATGAAGAAAGAAATTCCGTACGGACCACCAGATAAACCCGATTCGCAGGTTCGTTTCCCGCGCGGAACAAGTATTTATATAGCCTACAAATATTTTTTCCGGGTCAGACTGTTTGTCCTGCAATTTATGTATGTAATATGTACATTGTACAGGTTATATTTCTAGTTGGAAATAATTTTAGTTAGTAGGGGGAAAATGCATAAATTAATGTATTAATGATTTTCTCACTTTTACGTTACAAAACATTAGGAAAATAGCGCCTGATCCGTTATGTATGTATATTGAGGAGAAGGTGATCTTGTAACATAGTTTAATTTTATTTCATCTCAATATTGGTAGATTTATTTAATTGACTAGCTGATACCCGCGCCTTCGTACGCGTTGCTTGATATATTAACATAGAAAACACACATCACTGAACACGTAGTGCTTATAAAAATCGTTCTTTCTCAAAACTTTAATAACTTTATATTAAATGAAGATATTGCAATATTTTTTTTAGATAAGGGCCAAGTGTCTAAGAAATCAAGCTTAAGATACCTAATTGAAATCTATCCAGTAGTTTTCCGTAATTAGGGCACAACTGCAAAGAACTTTTGTTTTTTTATAACATGTTATTGACAGCTACAAAAATTTCTTCGTTAGCCTGAAAAAAATTGCAAGTGTCTTAATTTATTCTTATTGTTTTGACTTACGACTGTCACTCATCTGTTGTTTTTTTTTCAAACAAAAAATTTAATGAATGACAGTCTTTCAAATAACTTCACCCTAATTTAAAGTAAGAGGGATACCTATGAGGGATGACATGCGTGGCAACTTTGGCAAAAAATCCCCCCTATGAAGCAATCTATGGGGGAAGCCTATGTTCAGTAGGGGATTTTAATATGCTGTTACGGTAACGGTAACGGTAATTAAAATTACGAACGTGTCGTGTCGCGGCGTAAGAAAACCCACTACCCCATATCACCTCTTGGGTGTCGTAAACAATGACAAAGGAAACTGAAACAAGAGACGGTTAGCAGCATCTTCCCATTAACAACTCAAAGTGATAAAATAACTGCAGTTGCCAATCCACCTGCCAAGCGTGGCAACTACAGCAATAACCCCTGTATGAGACATAAAAAATATCTATAAGAGAATACCTAAAAGAGATAAATAATAGGTGGGTAATATTTTGTTCTGATCGAAAGCTTTGGCAATATTAAACCCTACCTGTGTTTTTTTTGTTAATTTTTATCTTTTTGGGCATTTTATACATTTACTTTTATTTTCAAATTCTTGCCTCATAAGTTTTTATTGAAATGTAATAAAGTTCTCACAAGATTTTTTATCAACATTACATGCTTACCGTTACTGTTACAGCCTATCTAGACTTAGGCCTCCCTCATAGATTGCCATATATGAGGGATTTTGCCATAGTTGCCACGCCTGGCAGGCGGGTTAGCGATCGCAGTTTATTTTTATTGTTTAATTGCTATTAAGAAGACGTTGCTGCCCATTACTTGGTTTGTTTCCCTCTGTCGCTCCTCACAACACCTATTCATATAGGTATGGGGTAGTAGTAGTAGTAAGAATATCCTTACTCCGCCACTATGCTGCTACATAACATTTATACTGAGAGATTATGTTTAGAAATTGAATAAATAATTCTTTAAATTTTATAAAAAGGTATCAATAAATTATTGTGTACTCACCTTCATTGGCGATAAATTCAGATTAAGTCACCGACCACCAACACTAATCAGTCAAAATCCATCCGAATCCGTCATTCTATTTCAAAATCAAATCCTTGTAATTTTATAATCATCTGAGCTGTAGTGTCTCCAAGTCCTCTACGTTCCAGTCTCTTTAAGTTATTATTCACAACCTCGAGGGAAATAATAGATGGAGATACAAGTTCCAACTATCATGAAGAAAATTTTTCCACTTTTATGGTATGCCATAAACATGAACACTAAAACAGGTACTTAAAATACACATAAATACCTAACTATCAATCGATTGTATAAATATGCTAATTTGTTCTCCTATCGTACTCACAACTTCGGGTGTAACAACCAATATTAATATAAGTCAATCCATAGGATGGGACTGAATTTAACGCACTATTTTAATTTATCACAACCATGGTTGCTCAGAACAATTTCAGTCTACATCAATTAAAACTCACGATATAGGCGACTACATTGCTCTACACTAGTTTTTAAACTACTACAATTAATTTTAATATTTTATTCACAACACTGAAGAGGTAAACATTGATTACGTTCATAAATTTACATTTTGTTAACTTTCTGCGTCTTTTACAAAAGAAATCATTTCAATTCACTGTATAACACTGTACGCACATTCCCATATTTATATTACGTGGGACTTATCTGATCATTGTTTTTGGCACAAACAAGTTTAACGGTTTTCATGTTTCGCACGCGAAGTTTTACGGATGCTAATTTTTCATGAGCGCTCCCAAACGCCGAACACACGCCGTTACATTTTATTTATTCATAAATAAATTGTTATATAAACGATCGGCTGGTTGCACAAAAGCGCGGTAAGCCGCTGTACGGTGGACGGCTGTGAATGTCAGCTAATGTCGGAACTGTCAGTGAAACTGTGTTTTTGATTTTCTAGTACGACGTGTGTTCCCCGTACTGTTTGTGCTGTATTACTAGAGGCACGCGTTCTCTACGGCAACTGCTGAAAGGCGAAACCTGTTGAAATAGGACGGGAAACTGCGTGCGAACGAGACGTATATAGAATTCACGGTCGCGCTACGAGTTTCAGGAGCTTATTTTGCTACGAAAACGTGTGTGCGTGAAAAGTTGCGTGGCTACGAGCCGCGAATCGGTGTTAGTGAGTTGTGGAAAACTCTCTTAGGCTGTTTTCACAAGCGCACGGATTTTCTTGCTTTTCATTAGAGACCGCTAATAGAATCCATTTAATATCGTGCGTCTGGCTTCGCTGAAGGTTACTGTATATACAGTATATGTTTTTTTTTATATAATACATTTATTAATTCTTTCTCTTTATTGTGGTCATATTAAACGAGCACGTATTTATAAACTATTTAAAAATATGCATGCAAAATCATCTCTAAGCGTCGAATTTCCCAATTTTACAATTTTTATGCAACTTAACACACAATCAATAAATTTAAATGTTTAATGCAAATCAAAACCTGAAAAGAATGTAAGGTGACGTTAGATGAATTAATCAATTTAAAATGGCATCGAGACCAATATAAACAAGGAGTCACACAGATGCGTGATGTTATCAAATAGCACGCAACTCGGTAGGCTGTGTAGGTCGAGATACGCAAGCGGCGTACACAGTTGAGTAGGCGAGATGACATGATTGGCACAGCTGCGCACGCATCTTCCGATACACCGCCACCTCACTCACACCCGCAGGAAATCCATACCAAACTGGAAGACCGCCTCTGACAGTTCGCTCCAATGTTACGATGTACCCTTCATTATATCGGGAATCAATTGACAAATGGGCATAGCGCCGCTGGCCCGCACACACGCACTGTTTATACAACCAAAGGTGTCTTTAATTGAGGGCCATTGTTCTTTCTTTCCAAAAGGGCCACTAATGGAATAATGTCTCGACCTCCATGGGGACAGCCGTTTCAAGTCCACAGTTTACTGAGTACCTTTATTGAATAAGTGAGATACGTACCTATTTGTGAACATACTCGTACTATCTAAAAATTCTATTGTTATAAATCCTATTGTTATTTTTTTATTCAAACAAATGT
The DNA here is from genome assembly GCA_963668995.1 of Parnassius mnemosyne. Lineage (NCBI taxonomy): Eukaryota > Metazoa > Arthropoda > Insecta > Lepidoptera > Papilionidae > Parnassius > Parnassius mnemosyne. Next base: position 31,046,670 of record CAVLGL010000057.1, on the reverse strand, counting down.
TTCTTTAGCCTTCTTTGCGATATATTAGAAACCTTTTTTCATTTATTTAAGTGTATATTTATGGAGAAGATAATTTTTAAAGGACTTATATAAATATATTGACCTCGCATTTGGTTAGTCATACTTATTAAATATAATATGTATAAATTCTTTCATTAATCTACCCAAAGAAATGATGTCAATTTACATAATTGCAAAACTCAACGCAATTACGTAAATTCTCATAAAGAGATGAATTTCATAATCTAACACTCGACCTTGGCTTGAAAAATGACACGTGTCAAGACAAGGTTATATAAAATCATGAACAATTAAAATGAACGCGAGAAAACGCCACCCAACTCGAGTTACAAGACGTGGAAACCCGATACCTTTCGACTCCGTAAATCATCCCTCACAAAAGCGTAAATGAGAAAAAGAAGCCTCTCACAAACAATTTATTCCGCGCTGGTTCCGCTCCCGTGATTAAGCTGAATGCAGACAAACAGAGTAAACTTTAGAAATTGATACGAAATATCTCGTTGTATTGGAAATTTATTTTGATTGCGTCTATTTGCATTTTCTTCATTCAGCCTTTATTTTTACTCCATTTGCAATAACCACAACTTTATTTAAAAAAAAAAGTTATTATAATAAAAAATAAAAAACAAGCTAACTGGCCAGTAATAGGTTTTCGCAGCATATAATAAAAAATAAATTTTGTAGTGAACAGAGTTTGGAGAGCAGTGGGCAGTCTTTATAGAGAAGCACTAGTACGCGAATAAGCATATTATATTACGAAGTAAAGTAAAGTAACAGCCTGCAGCACCACCCGTACGTGGTAAGCACAGACCTCCTCTCATTTCTGAAAGGGATTTGAGGTAATGACTGCTCTGCCCTATTGCATGCAGGCGGACTTCACACGTCTTCGAAATATTTTTTAATTTCTCAGACATGCAGATCTTCTCATATTTTCCTTTACTACACAGGACGTGGAAAATCAGCACTTAAAATTACAATGAACAATTTCATTGGTGACGGTAGGAATCGAACTCGGTACGACCATGATGGTCGTACCGAGTTCGATTCCTCGTGATATGGCTCTCAGACCTTATTTTAGCTAAAAAAGTAGACTTTTAATAATAATAAAAGCCAATTTATAAGAACTCAAATAATAAAATAATGTGCACATAATAACTTCAGAAGTCGGTGTTAAGACACGGAAAAATTAATACCACGCCGCTCTGTAAATTGTTTTGTAGAAAATATTTTATTCTTTTTAGTTGACAGCGCCAGCTCTAAGAGACACGGCACACTGCAGACTTTCTATCGGGTGAGAGTTTAGTCGGGTTGGGTTGCTCGAGCGCACACTTGACCGATTAAACAATCGGGTTAGTGGTGAGTGCGCACACTAGCCAACAGTTGGCCGATCGTTTGCGAGAACCCTAAAATAACCTAAAATAAGAAACCTAAAATATTGACCAGAAATGTTATTATTGTAACGAAGGAGACGGATCAAGAAGAGGAACCGAGAATACTGAGTGCTTTGACATATTATTTCTTTCCATAGCTTTTTCTTTAAATTTACATGAGATTACTCTTTTAGGTGTTTCTTATAAAGCGCGGGTCGTTTTTCAACTTCCTCTATCAACTGTAAAATAGATGATTTGACAAGCAGCGCCATTTTGATGCATGCAATTTTGAGCGAAGTGACGTTATCAACCGAGTCGGCTGACTAAACAATCGGCGCGTATGCGCGTTTCGAAGAGCGCCATACTGATTTATCAGTTGGCCGATAGTTGACCAACAGTTTAGTTTGAAGGGAATCGTGTAGCCCATCAAACTGATTTATCAGCCGATATCTGTTCGTTATAATATGCGCACTTGCATACATCTTAATACTGATTAAGAAACCGACTAAACTCTCGACCGATAGAAAGTCTGCAGTGTGCGGTGTCTCTAAATGTTCCATTCTTAGGAGTAGAACTTTTTTTTTACAAATTGAAGAGCCACCCTTTAAATATAACCTCTTTAATGAAAATCATTTAAATTGGTTCACAATTAAAGAAGATATCGCATAACATACACACAAACATACAGTCGGTTTGTGAACCTCTTACTTTTTTGAAGTCGGGTAAAACTTAGACTGTGTGCTCTAATGTGTTCTTCTTACAAACATGTATAAAGACAGTAAGATTAATATAATGGACTTGTACATATGTATGTATGTTAGATTTAAACTTTAAAAATATTTGTTCTCTTTTTAAAAAACGTTACTACGATTTTTTTCTGTGTCTTGGATTACATATATTTTACAAGGACAAAGATCCAGTACCGGAATATTACTAGTAGGCCATACAAATACTTGTTCCCAGCGCCGTAACTCATTGCTTAGACCCTGCGCAATGGAGGCGTCACTTAACTTTAAAAATATTATAAATGTGTAATGTGTCGGTGTTCCAGGTAAATAAATAAATAAACGTCGTTATAAAGGTAATACTAGTCTCGGGGTTTAATAAATTATGGTATATGAAGTCTTTTACACTAAAGACGTCCCTTAGCCGCGGCACTTCAGTCTTTGTGAAATTTGACACTTACTGTCAAATTAAATACTTCACATTTTTGTTCGCATATTTCCAAGAGAATTCTTTAATGAAATAGATTCTCGTTCAAATCTGAGACTAATTATAAACTACTTCTTATTATAATGTGGTTAATGTTGCCGTTAGAGAGAAGGAGTGGTGACAGGCATGTTGTGCACTTTATTTTATTTATGTTGGGAACTGAAGTGGGTACCGGGAAACTGATGCAAAACTGCTATAGTTCCAATATATGCAATGAGTCACAGCAGATTTAGTAATCATTAATTTTTAACATTGTGGGAAAATTATATGCTAAAGTGGTGATTGAAAGAGTTATGAAAGATATTGACGGAAAAATTTGGGATGTGCAAGCTGGATTTAGAAAGGGAATGGGGGTTACGGATCGAGTCTTTTCTATGCGAATGATCAAGAAGTTTTTGGCCAATAACCAATAAGCTTTTTGTGCGTTCATGGACATGGAAGAAAGGCTTTTGGGTTGAACGCGGGATTGATACGGGTATTAAAGTCTCTTTATAGGAACTCTAGTGCTTGTGTCAAGATCAACGGAGCCTACACAAACTGGTTTGGCATCCATAGAGGTGTCAGACAGGGCTGTGTGGCCTCCCTGTGGCTGTTCAACCTATTTATGGACATTTGTTTGGAAACTTTGAAAGTTGAAGAATGTGGATTAAGAATGGGTGAGTTCAAAATCAAATGCCTTTTGTACGCCGATTATCATATTTGCGTCGTCGGTGACCGAGTCACAAGTGATGGTTACATTAATGAACAGATCATTAGAAGAAAGGCGAATAAAAATAAACACAAGTAAAACGGAAGTGGTGGTTTTTGAAAGAGAAGAAAGTGAAATGATATGTGAAATAAGAATAGAAGGAAAATTGGTTAAGCATGTGGATGAGCTTAAGATATTCTATGAGAGCGTGATCCTTACCCGGTCGAGCTGACCCATTCGTGCTACAACTATAATATAGGTTCAACGTGGTTCTATCACGTATGATATTTCATCTCCGTCATTTATTGGTTCGAAACGCTCTCGCATAAAATCAGTGGCAGCTGCTATTTTGCGGCATATCCACAGAAAAGGACAATAACATATTCTCCTACACTATCCTACACAGAGTTTTGTAAGGGTAGTGGATCGGGCAGAAGTCCATACTGCTTTAGCGTACATTGGCAGACTTATCAAAACTTAATTTTATTTTTCAGGCAATTAAAGCTATGCTTCAATAACGTCCTCCTGTCTGAAATTTGGTCACGGCGACCAATCACAACGGACCCTAGCCATTTGCACAATACGGGATAATAGTGCACGAGTGTGTATGCAAGTACAGGATGCACTCACTATTTCCTCATTCTCATAGTCCAATGGGATCAAAATCCGGCATGACCGGAGTGAGTGCAGGCGCAGGCATACATACGTGTTTTAAGTGGCACGAGGGTAAAATACCGCCAACTTCCTCCGGGCTTTTTCTAAGAATTATTTGACAGAAAAACTAAATTACATATATACAGGACTAAAATAGTAGTCAATAAATATATGGATGAATGACAGTTGGGTGGATGATTAATATACATCATTCCAACTTCCTTCACTCTGAAACTTGTTAACAACTTTAATATTTATAAAATGGGTTGAATTAATTTGGTTCTAAAATTATGACAAAACATAAAATCAAAACATTGCTAATTATAGAGCATACAACTGGAACGTTTATTGCTGAATGAACTACAGTCGGTGTATGTACAAATATGAAATATATTTTTTTAAATTCTGAAATAGAAAGCCACTAAACCACATCCCAATAAAAAACGTAATAAACGAACTTCTTAACCTTAGTTTTAAAACAATCGTCTCGAGTTTGAGTATTTTCGAATTGGGAACCGATCCAAATAGCTCTCACTAACTTAAAGAAAGCCATTTCAGAAACGAAATCATTAAACGAATTAGCATTTAAAAAATAATTAAGCCAATAGTTTGTGTATAGTGACTAACGCGTACAAGAACGCAGTCGTTGCCTTGTAGTTCTATACATTTTTAAATACGAACAACATTGAATCCATGTGGAATCTAAAGATATCGTGATAAAACAAAGATTAATTTAATCCCAGAGTTATTTATAAATAGTTGTGCCCGCGACTTTGTACGACAGAATCTTTATAGTTAGAATAGAAGAATATAATCGTAGTGTACGCTTTTTGTAGACATTGAAATAGATACATATTAGTTAAATATTCATGATGCTAACCAAACAAGTATTATATGTATACTAAGTGCAAACACTGAGAAACTACAATATGGAATAAGAAAGGAAGAAACGAACTCTTGTACTAAGTAAATATACATAGAGATTTATTATTTTTAAACTAGATTGTTACTAATAATAAAAAAGTGAAATTCTTTCACTTGCAATATGTAAATTTAATGGCAATTTTACGTGGCAGAGCTATGCTGCAGCTATATTGTGATTGCAGCACGAATGGGTCGGCTCGACCGGGGTACGACCACGCTCTAACAGAATACCGTCGTAAAACAGCAGCTTAATGCTGCTGTGTTTCGTATGGCGAGTGTGGAGAACCGGAGACCCTTTTTACTGGAAACAAAGGATTCCATCTCAGTCCTCAGAGGTGACAACGGATCTCCATTTTGATTCTTAATTGTGGATGTAGATGTCTATGGGCCACAGTGCCAACTTACCATCAGGTGATCAGTGTGCTCGTTTGTCACCCTTACTCTATAAAAAATTACTAATATTTAGCTATACTATGTAGTAGGACGCCTTTTCTGCCTAGGATACTATCGGGGTAGGTCTCACTCTCATACCTATTTCTGCTGCCAAATGACAGTCCTTGCCCTGCTGTTTCCCGTTCTGAAGGGTAAAGACAACCATTATAATAACAGGCCGTGAGGCATTCCATCTTATTCCTCAAAAGTAACAATTCATCTGTAACCCTCTTCGTTTGAATTTGGTTGCAGATGTTCATAGGTTGCAGTAGCCACTTAACATCAAGTGAATGGAAACGGAATTAGTACAAAAACTAAAATTAGTATACAGCTGAGTAAACGGTCCTGACGGATAGACGACAATGACAGCGAAGCCTCGCCATAAGGGCTTCTATGATTTTTTTTAGAATGAAGTTCTAAGAATATCACTTCAGGCAGTCTCCGAATGGGACGATGCCAATCTTGTGAGATACAACGCCTCCTAAATACAAACGTTTCTCTTCACGTTTAAAAGGAACCCGGCACTTTCCGGGATGTATATTTGAAGTATATAAACCGCCTTAAGTTATTAGGGGTTGAAATTTCTCCGAACCTCAACTATGTTTGGTTCATTGAGTCCAAGGCCAAAGCAGTGCAAGGAAACTAGGTATCAAAGCAAGGTTGCGGCAGTACTTTACGCTGAAGGAGCTTCTTACCTTATATAAAGCAAAAGTCTTGTCGTTCATGGAATACTGCTGTCACATATGGGCTGGTGGGGAAAAATGCCACCTACCAGCGTTAGACTCAGGGCAGAGACGAGCTAAGAGGTTTATTGGTAACCTTGATTTAGTTTTTTTTATAGAATAAGGGTGACAAGCGAGTACGCAGTCCACCTGATGGTAAATGGTTGCTGCGGCCCATAGGCATCTACATCTATCTTCGTTTGCGAATTAAAATGCAGATTCAGCCGTGAGGACTAAGATAGAATGTCTCTTTTCCAGTAAAATGGGTCTCCGGTTCTCTACACTCACCATACGAAACACAGCAGTGTTAAGCTGCTATTTTACGCTGTTATTCTGTGACAGCGTGGTCCTACCCCGGTCGAGCCGACCCATTCGTGCTACAACTATACTATTAATAAAGCTGCAGCATGGCTCTAACACGTAAATTAATAAAGCTACAGTATGGCTCTACCACGTAAACCAATCTTGGCAATCTTAAGCACAGGCGCACAGTAGACAGGCTCTCGATATTCTATAGGATGCATTTCGAATAGTATGCTCAGGAATTACATAAGGTTTACTACCAACCACACGAGGACGTGCTTTAGTCAGGAGTGGCCATGTCGGAACCTATGACCCAAAGTCAGGGATAGTCGAGCAGTGTAATATTTAACAAGCGTTAATATCTGTTTCCAGGTGGTGATAACTGATAGACCGAATGCTGACGGCTTACTGACAACTGCAGAATGAGGTGCGATAGTCAGAGGTGGCCCCTCATTGTCAACACCATTGCCAACATGGCCATGTTGGCGCGTCTATAAAATACAGAGAGGTTACATCACTCTAGTGGAGTAATTCTTCTAGTGTAGGAAACGAAGATGGTGTTACTGGGAGACTGGTCTGTGTTGCACTGTTATATTAAAAGTTGATCCGCTATTTTATCCTCCTTAGGGAGTCAAATTGTTTCAGAAATTTTAATGGGACCATCCTTGAATAACCTATTTAATAAAAAAAAAAACAATGACGACGATATTGCGTAACGTACATACAAAAAAATCATACCCATATACAAAGCGTTTAGTAGTAGGCTGTTAGTGTGCTTCCGTTATAGCTCATTTTGTTCGAACGGGAGCGTCGGGAGGAGCGTCTAAGAGTATGTTTTATGTAAAAACATTTATAATAAGAGTATTATACAAATATTTCATGGGCAAAACACTGCCACGATCAAATTCTGCGTACCAACGCTTTGCGGTACTCAAATGAAGTAGTAAGTATCAAAATGCTTTTGGGAGGGAAGCCCTTCATTGCAATCGAGCTGTGCAATTTAACGAAGAGAGTGAACTTTTAAAATCATAAAAAGGTCATCGCCCTAAGCACTAAAAACTTTTTGAAAGAAACAAAAAATATTTATTACATCAAACACCAACACACATGTTACAACAGATATTATACACTAAAAAAACTTAGAACTACAAACCAAAAGAAAACTAGGACTTAAATAAAATGGAATCAATACAATCAAAGCTTTATTATGTGTGCGGGTTTTGTATAAAAGGGCTACAGTCAGTATTATTTCGTGGTATTATCCACGAAGCTGGTTTTCAGTGCGCCCTCTAGTGAGTAACGTACGGACGAATATGCAACAGCCAGTACAAATATTACGACGCTAAACTTGTTGCAACTACCACACATAAAAAAGAAAAAAATGAGATGCAGATATTGCTGATTTTATAATAATAACATCACAAATTGTTTATTATCAACAATATAATAATTATAAAATCTACTACTACTACTACTACTATTACATTATACTAAAATTTACTAGGAATGTGACGTTTTTGTGTTAATTTATATCTTGCAACGGAAGAATAAATTCAACTTGTGATAAAAACATTGACACGCGACGTCCCGCCACAAATTTTGAAAATCAGTATTTAGTCAGGTGGGGTAAGACTATGACCGGGGTAAGATAATCACTGTTTAGTATCTCGATAAGTACAGCTTCCTTATGAAATTCTCTTAGCTGGCAAAACATTTCATACTTAAAAGTTCCCGGCTCAAAGCACTGATGTTGCTACTGCAAGTAATTATGGCCGAAAAACGTCATTAAAAAATCTTAGAAGGGAAAACAATTTATCAAAGTTGCCGAGTTAATCGATATTTAAAATTTTTGATGAAAATTGAGCAAAAATCGAAATGCTCTCAACGTAAATAGCATCCTACGAATATTGGCTTATAGGTAGTTATATCAATTTAAAGTAATACAAACGTTTTTCTAACATATTTAACGAAACAAAAACATAACCTAGAAGTTGTAAGCTGGGGTAAGACATTATCATCAGTTTGTCGGAAGCAAGACTAAGGTATGTTAGCCGTTCCCCAAGTCAGAAGTAACGAACATTTTCTTGGTGGATAATTTTACTTCATACTACTATGCAAAAACTCTGTCTTAATTAACGCAAAAAGTATGAATGTTCAGTATGCGTGCGATCTTAATTAATTTAGGAACGGAGGTAAAACTAATAAATAAAAGTGTAAAATATTATCTACTCGAATGAATATCTTGGTTGTTATTGCAATTAAACATTATCATTATAATTATCTATCCATTCATTACAGCCTACAAAAGTCCTCTGCTGAATATAGGCTTCCCCTGTAGATTGCCTCATAGGAGAGGTTTCGCCATAGTTGCCACGCTTGGCTGGCGGGTTGACAACCACAGTTTTTATAACTTTGAGTTGGTATCAAATTGCATGCGTCGTTATCATAATCCTCCTGCCCTTATCCCAATTTGTTGGAGTCGGCGCAGCATGTTGTCCTCCCGATCAGCCGACATCTCAGTGTTTACACCCTTTCTAGCCATATAATCTTACACACAATCTATCCTAAATGCATGTTGCTCAAGATTTTTCGCTAAGTTAAAAAATGGCTGGCATTAACCCTCCTTGGGCATTCCCAGGGAGGGTCAATGCCATAAATTTCTTTAATTAATAGTAAGTATGCTTGTTTAATACTAAGAAAAGGCTGTAGCCAATCCCTCGGGTGAATCCATTAGTTGCCTCTTACGACACCCATCAAGAAGAGATGTGGTGGTGTTTTTTTTTTTGCATCCGGTACCATAGGCGCTCACGATAGCTATATTATGATGACTTCTTATAATAATACTAACTATGTAATAAGTAATTACAAATATTATAACGCATTCATAATAGCTTAAGATCCCTGCGGAATGCAAGTGGGGTGGGGGCTACAACGTATACAGTCTCCATACAGTTCACAAATGAAATTGGTTGAAACTAGACTTAATATTACCAAGGGGAAAATTAAAAGAAAGCACAAAATTTTAAGAGCGAAGCAATAAAGAGTTGGAATTGTATTGTATATTTTACAAATACAAAAGAAAAAATATTTGGTACCCCTGATTTTAATTGTATGTTAGTCTTGCCCCTTATGTATATTTACACAAAAAACTTATTAAGGAACTCTTTAACCTTATCCATAACATTAAAAATTAAAGTAACCATGGTTAACATTTACGATGTTTGTTTAGAAACTGCATAAAGTACGTACGTTGCGGGGAGATCTGTTTATGACTTTGCCTTGGCATATGGTCTTATCGTAACAAAAGCATATTCACTGTTGCCTTGAAGACGCCCAGATTATATTTGGACGGAAAGATAGACGCCGGCGAATTACTCCACTCCTTTGCTGTACCCGTAATGGCAATCATGAGGAGATCATTTTGCTCTAGGTATGCCATGAGGTGGGCGTTCAATATACGCTCCATAATCTTGCACAGTATGGAGATAATTGAAATTGGCCGATAGTTAGCAGGCCAGTTTCCAAGATTTAAGCACTATACCAGTCCTGAATGAGAGAACTATAGCTGGTATACCATCAAATCAACTAGCTTTGTTCACGTCTAGACTTGGCAAGGTTTTAAGAATCTCCTTGTTGGTGATACGGATCACTGACATAGAGGTACCGCAGTGAAGTAATTGAGATGGTACGCTGTTGCTACTGTCCAGACGCGAATTGCAAGCAAAAAGTGAGTGAGCCATCTGGTGTTACCACCGGAGACGGTGTAGACCGACAGAAGTTTGTCTCGACCACTTTGGTGAGAGACCAAAAAGCTCTACTGCCAGATGGTTTTACAGAGATCTTCGTGCCGATGCGTTTAATGCGGTCGAAACTGGCTTGGCGTAATGCCTTTTTGCAGGACTTGGTGGCTTCGTTAAAGGCTTTCTTCTTAAGGCTAATATCCAGAGATTTACGGTCTTGAGTATTGACCCAGGATAAGTACGCCATATGCTTGTACTTTTCAGCAAGAGCGCACTCTGCGTTAAACCATGAGCGAGCTTTAACACCAATGGGCATGTCAGCAAAAGGAATGAAATACTTTATCGCTTAACGTATCACATTGGTTATGGCATTCGCGCAGCTCGACGAGTCTTCAGAAGAAATGCAGACCTGCCACCAAGGATAAGATGCAAAGAAACGCCGCATCTCATCCCAATCTGCTGACTTGTATCGCCACATTCGTCGCACCCCATGGAAATCGTGGTTAGGTGGGGAATATAACGACACAGATTTCACCAGACAGTGGTCAGTAAATCCCAAGGGTGAGGTAACCTGAACATCGTACCTGTCTGGATCGGTCGTCAGCAGAAGGTCGAGGTAGTTGGCTGTGTGCCCATCCACATCAGGTACCGTAGTCGCTTGTTGTACCAGCTGGGAGAGCCCCAGCGACAAGGTAAAATTCCACGCCTCTCTCCCAGCGTGGTCAGTCTTCTGGTATGGGAAGAGCCAGTCCTGATGACAGGCATTAAAGTCCCCCAGAAATACCAACTGTGCATTAGGGTACCGATTTGTAGCCACATCAGGGGCTTCACTGAGGTGTTCAAACAGCCTAGTTGTCTCCTGGTTACTGCTGTGCGATCGGTAGACAAAAGAATAAATAATTTTATCCATTCCTGTGTCTATCAACCTAACCTAAAAAATATATAATATATACCCAGATCGTAGAGAAAGTGGGGTCTTCAAGGTGACGGAGACGCTTACAGCAGATGTCGTTGCGGACGTAAACGCAGACTCCGGCGCGCTGATAAAATTATGCTCCAATGTGTACCCAGGGTAGCCAAGGTACGCCGCATCTAGAGGAGATCTGATCTGCGTCTCTGTCAAGAAGAGTAAGTGCGGCTTGTCAGTCTCAAGGTGGTAATGGACTGCATTGATATTACTGTGCAGGCCTCGGATGTTTGTAGGTGCACTTTTATGGAGAGGGAGTGCAATCACTGTACAAACTTACTCTTCTTTTTCCTTTTTTTTTATTAATGGTGGGAGTGAATAGGTTGAGAGAATGGCAGTTGGACGAGGCGTCACACATATAACCTACGGACGCAAACAGAGTCACAGCATCGATAATACCTAGCATGGAGATCCCGGGGACGCCCGAACCCCTCTGGAAATCGCCACCAGGCCCTCTCCTCCGGTCGCCAACCAGCATGGTGGAGCCATCCCAGGATTTTTCGAAAGATGGCGGGGCAGCCTTTCACGAGTATCTGGCTCATTAATTGGGCCCCCAACTATCTACGGTCGGCCAGCGGTGCAACTGTGCTTCGGATTCCGCTAACCTCCATAACCAGGCACGTGACACTAAGAAACGACCGAGTCGCAGCCGGTTCGTATGCGCAACGCAATTGTCCAGGCCCATTCTCTCTATAAAATGAGTTTTACCTAACATCACAACGGAACTCGAATTGCATCATTTGGAGTTATGTCTTTGCCAGGTGGGTGGTAACTAGCCCTCGACCGGGCCTCTCACTAGTAGTGCTGCTCGTTTAGCACTACCCAGGGAATACGTGTAGGGAATCAGGATTCAAGGAATTCCTACGGACATGAGCAGCTTCATCCCCCAATTAGTTCCTGTATATATATATTTCTAAATTTTTGTAATTTAAATGTATTTATTTATTATATTATGTACGTATTTATCGAGTATATAATTATATTTATGTCGTGTATATTATATAACAACTTACGTACACCTGTACCCCTTCTTACCGGTCATTATATTCTTTGCAATGAGGTTGCCTGTTACATACATGTATATACATATATACAACTTGTATACATGCTTATAAATTTAATATAAAATAAAATATTTAAAAATGTCAGTTAGAAGTTGCCTCAAGTAATGTTGCAGAAATACTTTAAAGTATATTTTATAGGCTGCATTCTTAATATAATTGGGAAGGGTATTTCAAAGATATAATATATAGTCTGTACCGTACGAGAACTTGAAAAATTTGACCTATGCTGTGTAATACTAATCCTAAAATGGTTTGATAGTTGTAAAGTTTGATCGTCGATCGAATGAAGAAAATGAAAGTTATCCTTAGGAAAAGAAGAAGACCTTGGATCGTTTAAAATTGAATATAGTACAAGTAAAATTCTGAAGCATCACATCGCCTGTGACGTATAGGTAGTCATTTTAGCTTTGAACGATAGGAAGATAATATGTAGTCATACTTACGTAAACCGAAAATTAACTTAATGAAGGCGCTCCAACCTGTTTAGAAAATTTTGTTACAGATCTGCGTAACATACATCTCCACAATCGATAATAGGTAGAATGAGGGAATGAACCAGCGGAAGCTTGGTTTTGAAAGGTAGGAAATTTTTTAGAAGATAAAGGAAACGCAAGGTACACAACAAGGTAACAACTTTATGACTTACTTCAGAGATCTGTAATTTAAATGTTATTGTTTTATCCATGTATAAGTCAAGTTTTTTTTATGAAATCATAATATGCAATCAAAGTTTCGTTATAAAATACAGGAAAAAGACTCATTATACAACCTTAGTCAATTATTGCGAACTTCCGAAGATTATCTATCACTTTACATTTGACTGGATTAGCAAGATAATGGTGTCTATGATACTTGAGTGCCTACTTCCAGCTATTACACACATTATAAATTATTCTCGGGGTTCTGCATGGAAAAATGCTTCCACATACATACATAACCCTGTACTCAACAATCATTTTCGTCCCATTTAAATTAAATTTTTATGTTTCTCCAAAGTTCTCAACGCCCGTGTTTTTAAGTAAATTTTCATTTGTTCATTGCAAAACATAATCTTCTGAATGAACTTCAATCGGGGTTTCATCTTGGTCTCAGCACCAACTTCGCAAATCGATTTTAATCATGGTATCCTTGGAGTGGTTCTATTCTCATACTTGCAGCCACCAGCAATCGGTTCGCTTAGGTCAGCGCTTTTCTGCATTGGTTGAAATTGAATCTGATGTGCCACATATTATGTTCTTTTATGTTTTACTTATTTATAAATTCGATCTCCTCTGTCTAGGATTGTTCGTACCGTCTGTATGCGGATTATCTTCAGTTCTATGTGCAATCCGGCATAGTTTTATATAACAGTCATAATTTTGTTATATAAAAACTAAGTAATTAATCTGGAAGCGATTAGAGAATGGTTGCGCAGATCATTTAACATTTAACAGAGGAGATCGAATTTATAAATAAGTAAAACATAAAAGAACATAATATGTGGCACATCAGATTCAATTTCAACCAATGCAGAAAAGCGCTGACCTAAGCGAACCGATTGCTGGTGCCTGCAAGTATGAGAATAGAACCACTCCAAGGATACCATGATTAAAATCGATTTGCGAAGTTGGTGCTGAGACCAAGATGAAACCCCGATTGAAGTTCATTCAGAAGATTATGTTTTGCAATGAACAAATGAAAATTTACTTAAAAACACGGGCGTTGAGAACTTTGGAGAAACATAAAAATTTAATTTAAATGGGACGAAAATGATTGTTGAGTACAGGGTTATGTATGTATGTGGAAGCATTTTTCCATGCAGAACCCCGAGAATAATTTATAATGTGTGTAATAGCTGGAAGTAGGCACTCAAGTATCATAGACACCATTATCTTGCTAATTTCGTCATAATTCATAGTCTTGGATTTAATGGCTAAGAGAATTTTTTATTTCATCCTGAGTAACAGGGGAGAAATATTCTATTATATTTCTTTGTGGATTATAAAAAATAACAACTAATTCCGTAATTATTTTTTATGTATATCTGCTTATATTTTAACTAAACAATAAACACTGGAACACACTCTGCTTACTCATATTTTTCGAAATTTTAAAAATGTTGGTCTTGAACCAAATAGCAATAAATGTGAAATATTTTTTTCCAATAATTTATCTACTTATCATAGAGACACTTTAATTTCAATCATGTTTCTCCAGGAATAAAAACTGTCAGTACGGAATCTCTATACCTGCTAGGTGCCCCGTTGTTTTTCGATAGTATTAAACCTGTTTAAAAAACAAAATTTGATCAGTTTTTAAACCATGTTGATAAATTTTATAAATTACACCCTCACATAGCTCTTACTATTTTATTGTCTCCTTGTACCTAGATTTACATACTTACTTCGCTCTGTCTGGTCTGTCTGGAAATGTTCGGATATTTTAAAAGATATTGATAATAATCTTAAAATAGCTATAGAAAAAAATCTAAATTTAACTTTAAATACAACAGCCTGGAATCAAGCTACTTTACCTATAAAATTTGGTGGCATTGGTGTGAGAAATATTTCTAGCGTTGCGTTGCCTGCTTTCCTTACTTCCGTGCATGTGTCAGTGACTTATGTAACATAATTTTAAATAGTAAAGTAGACCTATGCTTTGCTACGGAGGCAGGGCAGACATGGCAAACGCTCTGTCCCGGTGAAAATGTTCCACTGGAAGTTAACCAACAAAAACAGTGGGATATTCCGTTGGTACCGCGCGTGCAGAAAGATTTGTTTCATAATTTCCATAGTGACCAAAATAAGGCACGCCTTCTAGCTATTTCAACTAAGGAATCTAGTCCCTGGTTACACGATTTACCATCAAGTAATCTCGGCACATTACTTGATGGGGAAAGCTTGTGCATCGCCGTAGGAATCCGACTAGGAACGGCGCTTTGTCAATCCCATCAGTGCCCCTGTGGTAGCAGCGTCGACAAGTTTGGGTTCCACGGAATTTCATGTAAGAAAAGCGCTGGTAGGTTTTCACGACACAGTTCTTTGAACGATGTCATCCGAAGGGCTCTTGTCTCTATAAATGTTCCCTCGGTTTTAAAGCCTTGTGGAATATTTAGAGACGATGGCAGGAGA
The DNA here is from genome assembly GCA_963668995.1 of Parnassius mnemosyne. Classification (NCBI taxonomy): domain Eukaryota; kingdom Metazoa; phylum Arthropoda; class Insecta; order Lepidoptera; family Papilionidae; genus Parnassius; species Parnassius mnemosyne. The sequence continues at coordinate 31,031,463 of CAVLGL010000057.1, read as the reverse complement.
CCCGACGGTATGACAATGGTCCCTTGGGAGAGAGGTAAAGCCCTAGTGTGGGATGCTACTTGCGTAGACATTCTGGCGGCCTCTCATCTCAGGGGCACCTTGTTTAGAGCCGGGGTGACATCAGAGGCAGCTGAACTGAATAAGTGGCGCAAATATGAGTCTCTGAGAGATGACTACATATTTGTGCCATTTGCTGTAGAGACTATCGGTCCGTGGGGTCCACGTGCGGTGAAGTTCCTAAAGGAACTCTATCCGCGGCTGGTCAAAGGCTAAGTGGTGGCTCAAAGGCTAAGTATAGCCATTCAGCGGGGAAACGCAGCCAGCGTTCTTGGCACGATACCGCGTGGAGTAGTACTATATGATAATTAAGTTTCTAGTTTAAGTTTTTTTTTTTATTATTATAGTTTTAATATTGTACATAATTTATATCTAATAAATATTTGTTATATAATCTAAAAAAAAAACAATAAACTCAAAATATAGATTTCTTTTAAATCTCGTCGTTTCTAACAAACATAAATTAATTATAATTGCATATTACGTGCTTATTTTCAACATGCATCCACTAATGTATTGCAACGAGATTTCTTGAAAGCTAATATATTATCGTCAAATAAACATTGGTCATAATTAATGAATATTTATTGCAGTGATATATTTTAGTGAAATATTAATCTAATTACAACATTTCCTGTCCGCCATGTTGACTCGACTCTTATATAGCGCTGTAATTAAATACTGAACAATTCGTAACTTGTCGACTCCAATAAGTTTCTAAATGAGTGCAATTGTGATGTGATGGTGAATATTTACGTAAATAGATGTACTACGTGAATCTTCAAAAATAATTATCATAACTTAAAAGCTAAACGCTCGGTGGTTAAAAAAGTAAAGCTGCGACCAATCTGGATGCGCAGTTATGATGCTCTGGTGCATACAAATATAAGCTTTGTTCCTCTTCGATTCACCAGAGAATAGATCCTATTATAACAATATTTTTTTATGCCACTTGGATCCACCAATGTCGGAATAAAAAAATGTTATGCAACTTTAATCCACACCTTTGTACAGGTTTATATTGTTGCGCGCGCCACCATTAATGACTGCTACATGGCGACACTAGTTACCACTAGCGCCTTTTAGTATCGAGTAGCAGAACTAAGAGAGTCAAGATGCTTCTAGAAATCTCCATGGAATAACTTTCTAGAACTATTGACACCTAGTCAATCGGGACCGCTATGTACTCGAACATTCTAGATGTTTCTACAGTAGAAGATTCAGGAATTATCTGAGACCCTAAAGGCTGGTATAGACCGCGAGCGGCGTCAGTGTTGAGTTGGCGATACAAGCGAATACTTCGAAGCGATACAACTGCGAATTAAAGTGATCAGTAGTACAATTGTATTTTGTTATTAGTGTGGTTTTAAGTTGTAATTCGTGTTCTGTTAAATTAAATTAAAGTGTCAATTTTGGTCATTCATTCGGCAGTTTTTAATTATATCGAACCCCAAGCTCGTAACAATTGGCGTCAGAAGTGGGATCAAATCATGCTGATTTTACCTAAAGACGACACGGAGAATATCCGTACCCGAAGTCAACGCCATAAGGTGCCGGACCAGGGACGATTTGGTGGTGCAACGCCGAAGACGTCGGAAGGCCAACTACCGACCACGGAGGCCGGCCTGTCAAAAGCTCCTGCATCTGTAGCACCTGACTTAGCTGTTCTGATGACGATAATGCAGGAACATGCTCGCCTACAGGATGAACAGGCCCGCCGACAGTAGGAACAGGCCCGTCGGTTGGAAGAGCAGCTCAAACTCGAGAAGGAAGAAAACGCTGGACGACCTCAAACTTGGGGATGGAATTACAGCTCCCGTCTTAGCTACAACATCTTCGCTACAGGGATTCAAAGTGCCGCCGTTCGATGGGACTTCTTCCCGGTTGGCCTACAAAATCCAGTTCGAGACTGTCATGAAGGCGAACGGCTGGAATAAAAGTCAGACCATGACTGCTCTCACCTTAGTCCGGCGCGACTGGGCCTTAACTGTTCTGGAAGCTTTTGGTAAGGAAGTGACTTACGAGCAGCTCCTTGAGCCATTGGAGGACGCTCATCTGGAAAACGTCTTTCGTGCGTAGCTCAAAGATCGCGTGCAACGCAACAACAAAAACCTGCAGCAGTGGGCCCTTGAGGTGGAGGAGCTGGTACGAAAAGCACACCATCAACGACATTCACATTCTTCGACGACATCCGCGACCTTAAAGTCAGAGCTTCTGTAAGGCTCGGGCACCACGAGACGCTTAAGGATGCCATGGCCCATGCACTGGAGGTGAAAGCCGTGCGGCAAGATTATCGTTCCTATCGCGTCAGGGAGGTTGCAGCAGCTACAGTTCGCGACCGCAATAAAAAATACAGCCCTAGGTGCTACGGCTGTGGAGAAAGGGGCCAACATCGATCCAGCTGCCCTAAGCAAACTGTAGAAAGGGAAGGTGATCCGAGCCGAGCACGTGGTATATCAGCACTTAAAATAGCAATTAACAATTTCATTAGTGCCAGCGGGGATCGAACCCGGGTTGCTCGCGTACCGGAAATTATGCTAACGCGCTTGCTGTAATGGTTACATCTGCACTACCGCGGCTCCTACCACGCTGCACTGAAATGGCTATTGCAGTTCAAAAATCCAGAAGGACAGGTTGCGAGATGGATTGAACTACTGCAGGAATACGACTTAGTGATCGAACATGCCGGCGGGAAATCTCATGGCAACGCAGATGTATTGTCAAGAAGACCTTGTCCTGAAGATTGCAAGCATTGTACTAGTCAAGAGCGTAAGGAAGTGGTATTGTGAAGATGCTCAGGATAGACCAGCTCAGCAATAAGTGGAAGGACAGCCTACAACATGCACAGTAGGAAGATTCGGACATCAAGCCGATTCTCATCTCTGCTCTTAAGCCCAAGTGGAGCGAAGTCTCAGCGATGAGTTTGACCACGAAAAGCTATTGGGCCCAATGGGACAGCTTGCTGATTCAGGATGGAGTACTGTGCCGTAAATGGGAAAATGGTCGGGGAGACAGCTGTCATTTGCAAATGGTTGTCCTTAAACCTAAAGTACTAGGTGTTCTACAGCCGTACCATAATGGTTGTTCAGGAGGCCATCTGGGAGTTAAACAAACTCTACCAAAGATACGAGAACGGTTTTACTAGGTCTACTGTCGTGACAATGTCAAGGACTGGTGTCGCAAATGTACAAATTGTGCGGCTGTAAAGGGACCTCAGACTCGTAGTAAAGGTGTATTAAAATTGTACAATGTTGGTGCACCATGGAAGAGGATAGCCCCTGACGTTGCGAGGTCGTTTCCGGAAAGTGAAAGTGGTAATAAGTATTTTATGGTTGTAATATATTACTTCACTAAGTGGCCAGAAGTCGCCATTCCAAATCAAGAAGCTTCAACAGTTGCAGATAAACTAGTTCATGAAGTCTTCTGTCGTTTTGGGGTACCTTTAAAGATTCATATCGATCAAGGAAGGAATTTTGAGTCTCAAATATTCCAGGAAATTTGCCGAGTTATGGGTACTCATAAAATAAGAATAACTTCTTACCCACAATCTGATGGAATGGTAGAACGACTTAATCAGACATTGGAGAGTTGCCTATCAAATGTTGTGGAAAATCGGCAACGAAACTTGGACAAGCACATACAATCGTTTTTGTTGTCATATCGAAGCGCTGTTTACGAAAGTACATCAGGACACCAGCTTATGCAAACTTTGATATGAAACTTCTCCACGCAGTATAATTGATTATGAAAATGACTTGCGGAACAAAATAAATGACATTTTTGAGCACTTCAGATAACGGGCGAGCAAATATCTGAAAAGATGAAAACCCGGTATGACTGCAATCCAGTTAGCAGCAAAGGGATATCTCCTAAGCTTCAAGCTAAATGGGACGGACCGTACCAAATTATGACAGGGATCAATGAAGTAGCCTACCGAATACAAAAAGGTGCAATAGGTACTCCTAAGATCGTCCATGTGGATCGACTGGCGCTTTGTTACGGGCCCGATGATGCTTGTGACGAGCATGTCTTAGGAGGGGGCAGTGTTACGTGCCACCATTTATGACTGGTACATGACGACACTAGTTATCACTAGCACCTTCTAGTATCGAGTAGCAGAACTAGGAGAGTAAAGATCCTTCTAGAAATCTCCATGGAAAAACTTTCTAGAACTATCGACACCTAGTCAATCGGGACCAGTATGTACTCGAAATTCTAGATGTTTCTACAGTAGAAGATTCTGGAACTATCTGAGACCCTATATAAGGCCGGTATAGACCGCGAGTGACGTCAGTGTTGAGTTGGCGATACAGGCGAATACTTCGAAGCGATACAACTGCGAACTAAAGTGATCAGTAGTACAATTGTGTTATGTTATTAGTGTGGTTTTAAGTAGTAATTAGTGTTCTGCAATTAAAGTGTCAATTTTGGTAACTCACTCGGCAATTTTTAATTGTATCGAACCCCAAGCTCGTAACAATATTATTATTATATTATTATTAATATAATCAGGGATCATAGATGAGTTTGTGTATTTGGGATGTGTATTTAACAGGGATGGTAGATATGACAAGGATATAGAACTATGAGAGAACGCAGGAAATAGAGTGAATGGGGCTCTACACCCTATTGTGAGAAGTCAGAATGTGTCCAAAAAGGCACGTATGGCGATTCACAATGCTGTTTGTCTCTACTTTAATGTATGGTAATGAAAGTTGGGTGTGGCAGAAGAAGCACGAGAGTAAAATAAATGCTGTAGAAATGCGGTCATTGAGGAGTATGTTAGGGATGAATCTGAATGACAGAGTGAGAAATTGTGTGATAAGAGAAGAGTGTGGTTTGCAAAATGATGTTGTGACCAGGATTAAGAAAGGAATGCTTCGGTGGGTTGGTCATGTAGGAAGAATGAATGAGGAAAGAGTGACAAAACAAATTTATGTTGCAGAGGTGAACGGCAGAGTTGGGAAGGGACGCCCTAGTCGAAAGTTTATCGACCAAATTGGCGATATATTGAAAGTGGGCCAAATCAAGAGTACCTTTAACTGACGAGCGTATACACGCATACGCGTAGGTATATGGCTGTGGAGGAAGCGAGAGAGGTGGGTCAGGATCGTGCCAAATGGAAGTCCATAGGCTCTGCCTACCCCTCTGGGTGACAGGCGTGAGTGTTTATGTGGATCGTTGGCTATGAATTAAACTAATTCGGTGATAGTTAAACTATGTGCATGTAAACCAGAATCTGATGACAATTAAAAGTCTAAGGGTGTGACATCTATAAAAAAAATAAGGCAATATGTTAAGAGGACAACAAAAATCGTCAATAAATAAATAAAATTAATTCAAGTTCAAACTAAACCTCTTAGTAAGTTTTCCAATAATCCATTTGACCATTAACCGCCACGTTCCAAGAAACTCATAACAATCGGCTGAGAAATGCTTTTCGCTACAACTCCTCGCCACCTGCACATGAAATGCGTCGATACCAAGAAAATGTTTCATTGCTTTATAAAATTGAAATCCGACATGTTCACGCGCTAATTCAATATCGTTCAATAGAAAAGCCACGGTGAGCATTTTCCTCCTATGTGTAACTTTTTTTTGTTATTCTGTGTATTTGACGGTGGCAGCTTTCAATCGTATTATGGAATACTATTTCTCCGTTTTCAATTTCTAAAAACATGTTACAACTTTTAATCTCATACCATTAACGAAAGATAGACGAGGCACTACGGAACATACATTTCAAGTGATGCCGAAACCATGATCAACTTCTGCACACGCACCCACGCACTCATTTTCTTTCTTTCTTTCTATATCTGCCTGTAAAATTTCAATACTGGACGCTCAAAAATGCACCTGTTGTTGGTTGAAAATAATTTTAAATGCATATTTTTACGTAAATTCGTGTTCTTACAAAGTTTAGCATGGTTTTAGCTTGAGTTTTACGTCACTTGAAATGTATGCAGTCCTCCGTCATTCTTTATTTGTCGATATGAGCTTTATTTAATAAAGTTTGAGTTAATTTTCAACCTACTTTTTGTTTGAAGTTGGATGCAAATGTCTATGAGTTGCAGAAGCCACAGCTCGTTTGTTATTGCAGTTTTATAAAAAAAAGAGGTAAAAATCTCATGGAAAAACGCATACTGTTCCTTCCCAACCGTACAGATTTTACGGTTAGCTTTGGGAGTTTTGCTGCAACGTGTAATGCTGAAAATTAATTTAAACAAGTTCTTGGACTCAAATGATATGCAACAAATTTTAAAGCGAGTTAGACGCGGGTGTTGACGCGCCTCGCGTGCGTGTAGCGGGTCCGTGTCGTCGGAAAGCGGCCTTAAGCTGCTATTCTTACGCGGTAGAGCCGACCCATTCGTGCTACAACTATATAACTGCAACATGAATCTGCCACGGATAAAAGTTTTTGTATTCTAGTTAACTAAGTATATTGCTTCTAATCTTTGGCTGACGTAATTATAAGTATAGTCTTATTTATTCAGAGATTAAGACTACCTATCATATGAATTTAAGTTTACTAATTGTCAAAATTTTTCTTACTAAAGTAAAGAATCAATCAAAAATTTAACTTTATAAATATTAAATAATATGATTTTAAAAAGCAAAAGCAACGATAGTGTTAACTCTCAATCTACTTCTTATAGAACTACATAAGTAGCCAGCGGCTGAAAATGCTTTTTCTGCCTTTCACACTTGTTGGTTGTTTCACCCTTTCATTCCATTAGTTTCAAATGCAAATTTGAATGAATTTAAGCGATTTAATGCTTGCTTGGATCTGTTCCAGATGCGGAGCAGTTCCTAAAATTATGCTGGATCTCGCTCGATTGTGGTATCCCACTTTGTTGGATTGCAATCCCTAGTCGGCTCTACAGGGGTAAGGCCACGCTCTTATATAATAGCAGCGTAAAAGAGCTTAATGCTGCTGAGTATTTTATGGTGAGTGCAAAAAACTGGAATACAGAATATATTTCTATTGTTGGAGTAACTTCTTCAAAAAATAAGAAATATCACAACATATCATTACTATAAGAGAAATAAATAGCGCAAATATTATAAGAAAATTATCAGACAATCGTATTAAATGTAAAGAAAGAATGCTTCAACTCGGTCATTTTATTCATTTAAAAAAAGAATGTCACCTGTTTTCAGTCTACGCTGAGCTCCGTGGAAACGGGTCAATGTCATTGGAAAATAAAAATATTCACTTGTATTCCTCTATTGTGTAACCTTTTCATATCCACTTGGGCAGAACTAAGACGTTACACAAAACCCCGATTTACAAACCGGTAAAGTATTTCAAAGGCCTATTTATGTTCGTGTAGTTTTCCTTAACACGCCACGTGTAAAGTATCAAAGGATTTCGTTTCTAAATTATTTAATGTTTGATTATATAAATGTACATAATGTAATTTAAATTATTATTTTAATCATATTTAGGTGTAATTATTTCATAATACGCATTGAAAGTTGCATTACTGATGATTGTTTTCATTATAGGAGATTTTTTTCATGTCTCAATTCAATTCATCAAATACATATTTACATGGTTGCGGTAACATCATAAACTGGATTTTGATTCCAACTACTTCCATCATTATGAATGCTAGGTTATTCGAATATCTTATACTTTATGCAAGCAATATTTGTATTTTTTCTATATTTGTAATTCGTTTTTAACCTTTGAGGCGGTTCTCAATTTGAATGTTTATATTTTTTATTTATGTTCGGGCATAAATACGTCATATTATAGACGGATTTGTAAAATTCATTTTTTTTTCAGAATCACATCCAATGATTTAATGACGTTAATGTTTTTGTTAATAAGTATATCTAAATGTTTATCAACCCTAAGAAAATTATGTTATTTTTCATAACGCTAAGCAAAGCTCGGTCACCCAGGTACTATAAAGATTAATTACCGCGAATATTACCAGGACGTGCGTCTACCTATATACAACACAGGCAGCGAACAAAATTATTTAGTTTTGTCTACTTCATATATTTTTCTTTATGATCACCAGAACATAAAATCCAGTATTGGACATAGGCCTTACCCGCTGTAGGGGGGGGGGGGGGGCAACTAGTAAAAGAACGGTATTATATATGGTAACGGAGGAATTGACGAACGCAGTACTAGACTTCTCACCTCGCACGTTAACGCTGTTCCTTATCAATATGGGTGTTTTACGCCTGGTATCAGCTATATTCACCAAGAATTTCCTATAGTTTCCTCTTGTGAAAGGCAGGGGACAAAAATTCAAGTAATAGATTATCTTAAGTCACCACCTCACGACCATATTAAATTAAAATTATGTAACAAGAAAAGAAAACTGCTGATATTTTATAATAATAAAATATTTTTAATTTATTAAATTAAAAATAACTATGCTACTGGCATTTTAGTGTAACATTATGATAAATTTGTTAACTAATAACATTTCTTTAATCTAAAAAGAAACATAATGTTGTAATCGTTCGGATTAATTCTCTTTTTTTATAGGAGATGGGGCAAACGAGTATCCGGCTCACCTGATAGTAAGTGACTACCGCCGCCCATGAACAACTGACACCAGCGGAACCAGGGGAATTGGAGATGTGTTGCCGGCTTCAAATTTTACCATCGTACCATGTGACACAATTCTCAATTCCATCAACATAATCTTAACGTTTATCGGCGATCCAACTATACTTACGACTTATAAGGAATTTCCCGCAACGCTCGACCACATGATGGAATTTACTATCACTAGCGATTTTTTCGGAGGATTTCAGGACATTCAAAGGAGAGCCTCTTCCTTTATAAAATATATCAGAGGCGGGGGTTATCGCTTACCATCATGTGAGCCGTGTGCTCCTCTACTCTCACTCATAAATAATATTGTGCCAGGATAATTTTTAATTTGTATTTCGTAAGAAAGCGACTTTAAAACGTAAACTTTGACGCCTATTACCCAGAGGGGTAGGCAGAGACTACGGACTTCCATTTGACACAATTCTCATACATCTCTAAGATCCATATATCTGCGCATAAATGCGATAAGGTTACTATAAATTTGATCATTTTCTATACATCGCAAATTTGGTCCATAAAGCTCTATCTAGGACGTATATTGCCGACTCCACCACTCACTACTGCATTAATTTGCTTTGTGACTCTCACCTCATTGATACTTCAAAATTAAATTTAGTTAATAGAATATTTGATAATCGGTTGCTTTGCAGTCAGTTGAGCACTTGCTTAATGGTTGGATAAGTTACTGTATTTAGGTTTTGGGTTAGAGTGAATGGGGCTCTTCGTTCTATTGTTGTCAATTAAAATGTGGCAAAAAAGGCACGTATTGCAATTCATTGAGTAGTATGTGTATTCACTACTCCATATCATCTGTGGATGTCGAAGGGAAACTGAACCAGGTAATGGGCGGCAGCATCTTCCTGATAACAACTCAAAGTTATTTAAAAAAAACTGCGGTTGCCAATCCGACTGCCAAGCGTGGCACCTATGGCAATATCTCCAATATGAGGCAATCCATAGGGTGAGAAATTGTGTGATAAGAGAAAAGTGTGATTTGCAAGATGATGCTGTGCAGGTTTTACCTTCAAGCCAGAGTCTTCCCCAGCGATATCTAGAATTTTATTAAGCAATTGATGACAACTAATGACGAAAGAAAAAAATAAATCAATACTCAGAAGCTTAAGCCTTTTTTGGGAGGATTCTAGGCTGAACTCAAACTTGCAGCCTCTCCTCGCAAACACTCGTACTGTCTGGGTTAGAGATTCCTTTTTCAAGATTAGTTTTATACAGGGTTATTTTGCAACAACCAGGCAAATTTGCAGAGAAGGTTCCGAATAATTAATATAAATAAATGATGAAGAAAAATTAATTAAACATAATCTCAAATATTCTGTCCTTTTTATCTTTTAAATTCAAAATGCGTGGTAATGCATTATTTTAACTGATTTTTACTGCGCACGCACACAGTCGTAAGGATCAATCGGTAAGCATCATAATATATCAAATTTGAAACTTTCCTCCAACGGAACCAGTTTTGTATTATATAGTTGTTATTAGGATGACGCTGCTGTCCATCTCATGATTTGTTTCCTTCTATCGCCTTTAACGACAGCCACGGGACGATCATAAAGGGTACTGGAAATACTTACACCGCCACCGCCGCTCTACGGTTATCACTCATCACTATCAAGGAATTTTTCCAGAACGCCCACGTATTCCTCTATGAAATTTGTGTTGTATTATGTATAATATGTGCAATGTTTTACAGCCGAAATAAGAACGATGTAGGTTACCTATTTCGGCTGGAAAACATTGCAATCTCTCATGCTACTGTACCCTTCAAGGATAAGAAAAGCCTGTTCATCTGCAATAACCTACTTTGCTTGGAATTAACTACATGATTCTAGATATTCTCGGCGTTAACCATTAATCGCCTAGTGGACTTTAAATTATATAGATATAGAGCATTACACATGCTAACTATTACAATATTCCCTAACTTTAAAACAGGAATACTGAAACCAAAAGGTTTTCCCTAAACAAAAAGGTAAACAAACATTTCTTACCTAAGTAAATGAAAATTGACATTGCCCATGTTAAAATATTTCTCATCCCATTACCGATTCACTCCTAGATACGAACTTATCTAAAAATTGGAAGGATTAAACATAGCTGCCACGCCGTAGCATTAGGATTGAAATTGGGGATTTTTGAACAGACACCGCGTTGAATCAGAGTGTTTTAGGTGTTTATTCGTAGGCCACGGACATCTTAATAGTATTTCACATATAGATGAGATTGGTTTTTTACGATTATTACGAATTTATTAAAAAAAGATAACGGTGACTTGATAAAGTTACACGTGTCCTTAGTTATCTAGATTTTATTAAAATGCGAGCACTTAAAAATAAAACGACGTTAAAATTCTTGCAAAAAAACTATTAAATAGTTTGGAAGATCCAAAAGTGCACGCCGCATAAGCGTTTCATTTAATTTTGATGAAAAAAAAGAGCAATGGCAGACTTTCATACATAAAATTAGTTGAGAAGAAATGGTAGCGTCTATATATCAAAAATATCTTAAAATGTTAAGCGTCAGTCCCTTAATAACTCTGTTAAAGAATTTTGTACTGAGAAGGCGTCAAAAAAAAAGATATTTACATTTTAACCTTTTTAGGTTATGTCCTCACTTGGAAAAAGTCATGCTTCCTGTGGTTGTTTGATGTTAGCTTAATACATAATTGAGAGTTTTTAGATTATTGTATCTCTATTATATATTGGCATACTATAAATGTATATTTCTAGCATGGCTCAAGGGCTTTTGTATCATGGTGACATTTTCAGAAGGCTAGCCCTTCTGAAAATGAAACCCAGAGCCGTAAAGCCAGTTAAAAAAACAGTGACATTTTATTTTAGCTAGTGTTGGCATAACATTAAATGGAATTGTTACATAATACTATGATTGAGATAATGTATTATTGTAGGAAATTCTTTGTAAGAGACTTATTCTCAGCCATATCACTTTTATTTTTATTATTATTGATAATACAGTTATGACTAATAATAACTTAATATAAAAATATTTTGTGTGTTGTGTTGGTAGTCTTACAAAGTGTATACAAAAATAGTATGAATATACTAAATGGCAACATTTAAATAGAGTAAAATGATTTAAGTCATTTGATATTCCCAAAAATGTTTGATTTTTTCTGTGGCTTTAATTAAAATACATTTTTATTTGAAAAATCGTAGAAAAATAATAAAACTGATTTTATATATAATTTATTTCTAGACGCTATAATTTTTTTCAACTATTTTTCTGCCATTGCTCTTTATTCCTAAGTTTTGCATGCCTTAAGCGCAAAGCGCGTACGTATGTTCTGCTAACGCCTAAAAATCAAGATTCCAACGTTTTGTCGCATAAATCTTATCTAACAATCATACTGAACATATAAATGACATAAAAAGTATATTGTGAGAAAGATAAATGATTGTTGAACTTACCAATATTTTTTTAATCGATTAATTGCTATTTTTACAGAAAAAAGTGGTTTTAGTGGCTTATGGTGTAGATTTATCAAGTCCGCATTGAGTGGTAAACACGATAACTTTTGAAAATATCAATTGTTTAACGCAATCTATTTTTTAATATCTTCATCTTACATGTGGAAAGCCATAGAATGTAAATGGCAGTTTAATTTTCTTTTGCCTCCTGACTTCAAACAGGAGAAGGTACACAATTCGACTATATTTTTTTCTTTTTTTCTTCTTTTTTTTATATGTAGAATAAGGATGACAAACGAGCACACAGTCCCTGATGGTAAATGGTTGCTGCGGCCCATAGACATCTATATCTATCTTCGTTTGCGAATTAAAATGCAGATGCATTGTCAGCCGTGAGGACTAAGATAGAATGCCTCTTTTCCAGTAAAAATGGTCTCCGGTTCTCTACACTCACCATACGAAACACAGCAGCATTAAGCTGCTATTTTACGCTGGTATCCTGTGAGAGCGTGGTCCTTCCCCGGTCGAGCCGACCCATTCGTGCTACAACTATACTATTAATATAGCTTCAGCATGGCTCTACCACGTATTATATGTATATATGTTATGTGTGTTACCTCATAACTTCTTTCTGGGTAAACCGATTTCAATGGTTCTTTTTTATTTGAAATCTGGTGCTTTACATGTGGTTCCATATAAATTTGATCAAGGTCTGACCAGAAGGTTTAGAGTTATTCTTAATAATTTATATTGAAGTCGGTTCTACAAATTTTTTAATTTTAAATTATTTAGTTATAATTATTTTTTTTGGCGTAGAATTTCCGAAAATTTTGGTGTTTTGAGCAGCCTTGTAATAATTTATTTTACTAAATAGACTGCCTCATCTCACTCACTCACTTCAACCTTTAGCCGCCGTCGTGAGTTGATACTGTACTGTTGTTTGCAGCGGCTCAAAAAGATCGCTGTACAAATACAAAATATTCGAAAAACCAAATGTGATACATACTTTGTTATTATAATAATCACAGATTTTTATTAAAATATTTTAAAAGCACAGAATAAATAATAGTACTATACGTTCTAAAAGTAAGTAGGATATATATATTTAAGTATATTTATACATAAATATGTCTTGGACTTTATGGAGTCACCTGAATGATGATATGATGATCATATGAGCATTATGAGTCGTCCACTTTTGGATTTTCTAAACCTTTTTTTAATTGAAGTTTGACATTAAATTATTGGAAAACTGGAAGTATAAGAATAAGGTTATTAGTGAAAATATGTGTGTATTTAAACTACTTTAAAAAACTACGTATAATCATGTTATACGTAATTTTTTTAATGCGCTTAGGGCATGCGCAATTGGATTTATAAATAGTTTTATTAAAATATATTATTTTATACGTATTTTAAATTTAGAACACTATTATTTTAATAGGTACTACAGAAAAAAAATTGGTAATGTTTAACAAAATAAATCGATTACACAAAGTACATATATAATAGATATAGGCTGTATGGTACATTTGTCCTTTGTCTATCAAGGGTTAAAAATATATGAGAGCGCCTTTAAATTCTTAATAGCAATAAAACTTATAAAAGTTGGATATCATTTTATTAACAAACGACGCGTTCTGGGCCATTGATATGAAATAGGGAACCAGTTGATGTAATTCTGAAGCTAATAAAAAAACAGTCTCGATACGTCAACTTTTTCGGGAGTTATCGTGACCACATATAAAATCAACATCCGGACGTCTACGTAAATTTTTTCAAATTTTTTTTTTCAAAGTAGCAATATAAAATATTTTTTTTAGAAAATATAAGATGGATTAATTAGAGTGTTTTGTTGATATACGTCTACTCATATAGTATAAGTGCAATATGGTTATGATAGAGGCATTTTAAGAACACAACATTGCTTGACTTTGACGTGTCGATAACGCTTCGCGTTATGAGGCGTGCAATAAACCTCGAGTAATTACCTTTTATTTAAGAATGCGCCTACATACATTGCACAGCTTAATTAGTCAACACTTTGTTCTTTTTATTTGAAGTTTTCCTTGCGGCGACGTGACTAATATTTTGTCAACAATTCTTAATAAAATTGTGGGCCAACGTACTCTACCTTCTTAATCACTGCATTTTACAGTTCAACTAAAGTCAAATGATTTAAAGTTTTAAAATACCTAATTTAAATGATAGATGGCAACTATAAAACAGTTTCTCATACTTTTGTTCGATTATTTCAATAATCTATTCATATAAATAAAATTGAAACTGAGAGGATTAAATGCATGCAATTAAGATATGAGTAAACATTTTAATTTGTTGTCTGTCTGTCTCTCTGCCCGGCCTAATCTTTGGATTGGCTGAACATATCATAATGAAACTTCACAAACAGATAGAGAACAATGCCAAAAGTGATAGAAATAACGAATTAATAGATTCCACCCAGGCAAAGACAAGGCGGACGCTAATACCGACTTAAAAAAAACTAAAAAGAATAAAATAATTACCATTTTATAGCAGCTGACTTTCTTTGATACACTATATCTTAGCGCCGAGGACACAAGCTATTATGTGCAAAATTATTTTATTACTTTTAGTTTTGAAGTTGTTTTTTTCATTTTATACGAATTTTAATTTTCACATTGTTTTCTGATAGAAATACATTTGCTGGTAAATAATTTCAACGATTTGCTGTACGCATAGACGACAAAACAAATCGTTCGAATTCTTGATTTACGAGTCTGCAACGAAACGATGGAAATGCACCGTATGTCTTGTTCCCGGACGATGTAAGAATTAAATCATGCAATTTTCGTACACACTCGAAATCCCAATTCCTAAAGTCCTAATGACCACATTGCTACAGAATTAAGTTTGCTCTCAGCTTCTTCAGACACACCCAACTTCCACTACTATACGATAAAGTAGGAACTAACACAGCATTGTTAATTGCCATACGTGCCTTTTTTGGCAAATTCTGATTTCCTACAGCAGAGTATAAAGCCTCATTTACTCTATTACCTGCATTCACTCTTCTTCTAAATCCTTGTCACGTCTATTATTCCTGCTCAACCCACATCCACATGTTCAACCAACTCTCCTTCTACTCTTATTTTACATGTCGTCTTACTTTCTTCTCTTACAAAAACTATAGCAAACCAAACACAGTCTACCTGATGGTAAGTGGTTGCTGTGACCCTTAGACATATAATTCTATCTTCAATAAAGAATCAAAATGCAGATGCGTTGTCACCCGTGAGGAATAAGATGGAATGCCTCTTCTCCAGTAAAAAAGGTCTCCGGTTCTCTACACTCACCATACGAAACACAGCAGTGTTACTATTTTACGCTAGTATTCTGTAAGAGCGAGGTCATTCCCTCAACATTAATACAACATTAATATAGCTGTAGCGTACCTCTACCTATCCTCCTCCTCTAGCCATATCCATCTTGCATATCTCAAGTTTTTTTAGGTTATCACTAGCAACACGGATTGGTTGTAGAATCTTGTTCGACATGATGGCGTAGATTCCGTGGTAACATAGAAACCTGTGAACAAGCGAATTGAATAAGGAAAATCATGGCTAAACAGAACATGCCGGGATCTATCTCTCAAAAAAACCCGACGGAAGTTTCTCAACATCGCTGCATGAAACGCATCGCATCCTAATTGAAACACACTTCCCAGGTTGCTATGTAACTCTAGGGGTGACTTGACATGAAGATATAATCACACCACCAAGAGCAGAGTGCAATTCACCACAGAAATTGGCCACGAAAATCAGCACAGAAAATAAACAAAATCCATTAGGCCATTCACAGTATCCTCCCCTATAAGGCAGTTGACGGTATTTTCCCGGCAGTCTTATAGTGGAGAGGTAAAGACCTAATATTCAGACTACACGTTTACATAATGGGAGCATGCCTTACGTTCAGGTATGTTTCTAAGGGATGGAGGAAAGTGAAAGTTATGTTCATATCCAAACCAAGCAAAAGTGACTATAGGAATCCAAAATCCTATTGACCCATTAGCCTCACATCGTTTCTCGTGAAGACGAAGGAGAGGGTGTGTGATAAGTAGAGAGAGGGGTTGATTCTAATGAGCTAACAGCTACATGACAAACAACATGCCTACAACTTGCAAATCGACAGAATCGGCACTTCACCAGGTGATAACAAGGATTAAAGAGGCCACTCAAAACAAAAAATATATCTTGGTTTCTGTGTGTTCCTAACTCCCACTTTGTCTTGCGTATGTGGACTATAAGATACCGTTTTTTTATAGGATAGGGGGCAAACGAGCATGCGGCTCACCTGATGGTAAGTGACTTTAGCCGCCCATGAACAACTGCAACACCAGGGGAACCAGGGGAATTGCAGATACGTTGCCGGCCTTTTAAAAAGGAGTAGGCTCTTTTCTTGAAGGTCCCTAAGTCGTATCGGTCCGGAAAAATCGCTGATGGTAATCGATCACAAGGAAGTCGTGCGAGGAAGAAAACATCTTCTAAATCGCACAGTGGTGGACCGCCAATCATCCAGATGGTGTGGATGGTATCGAGAGTTCTGCCGCGATGTGCATTCGTGAAATTTGGCGGATGGAATTAATCCGAACAATTCCTCAGAGCACTCTCCGTGGTAAATGCGAAAGAAAATGCAAAGGGATGCAACATCTCTTCGCAGTGCTAATGAATCGAGCCGTTCGGAAAGGACTCGGTCGTCGACGATTCGAACCGCTCTGCGCTGGATGCGGTCAAGTGGAAGGAGCTGGCACTGGAGAGCCCCTGCCCAGAGATGGGAACAGTAAAGTTGCAGGCGGTGTGCCGGCATGAAATACTGTCCTGCTCTGCTGAGCACGCCAAGCATTTTAGAGGCCAATTTGACCTTCTCTTCCAAGTGACCACGAAACTGCATGTCACTCGATATGTCGACGCAACCTGGCTGCGCAGCCAGGCTGCGGCGGCCGAAATATTTGAGCAGACACATCTAAACAGCCAATGGACGGCCAGTTGTGAACCTTTCTTCGTCATTTTGTGGTTTCGGAAAATAAAATGCATCTGGCTGCTACGACAAGTGCGCGGTGACTGACGGCAGCCACATACATTCGCCTACTCGCTCTGGCTGCGTGCAGCCAACGGACTGCCGTGCAATCAGGCGCACTTTTATGGCTACCGCAGCCGAGCGTTCGTGGCTGCTTAGGTGCGCGAGCTCCCATACACCGTCATATGTTCTACTGGCTGCCGCAGCCAGGCTGCCTAGTACGCGGGGGGCCTAAATGTTTTCATATTTTATTGTACAAGTACATTATAAGTTATTGTTTAAAGAAATAGTCCCGCTGGTTTTCTTGCTTATTCATCCTAAGACAGAGTTTCAATAAGCTTTCTATTAATCAATATTGAACAATTATCCCATTCTATTCTATTCAAAAAAAGCCAAAAGAGATTTTGTTATACTCGTAATACGGTCCAACTACGGCTCATTACACTACAGGCCGTTTTCCTTGCTGTGTTAAAACAAAATTGCGAGTATTGAGCTATGTAATAGACCAAGAAAATATTTTATCATTACAGGCTTAGCAAGCCGTGGTAGCTCAGATGGTTAGCGCTCGCTGTAAGCTTCACAGTACACGAGCAACCCGGGTTCGATCCCCGCCGGCACCAATGAAATTGTTAATTGCAATTTTAAGTGCTGATTTACCACGTGCTCGGCGGTGAAGGAAAACATCGTGAGGAAACCTGCTTGTCTAAGAAATAAGAAAAAAATATTTCAAAGTCTTGTGAAGTTCGCCAACACGCACTGGGGTAGCGCGGTGGACATTTCCTTGCCCTAAAACCCTCTCAGAAATGAGAGGAGGCCTGTGCCCAGCAGTGGGACGTAAATAGGCTGCAACTTTACTTTTAACTTTAGGTTTAACAAAATAGAAAACTTCATGTAGTGAAATGATCATCTCAAAACTTGCTCTACCTAAAATATCCGGACCAGTGACGAAATTCAATATATAGAAGAGAGAGAAAATTGGCTACAATAAACAACAAATACGTGTTCAAATAGGTTTATGATATATCTACATCTACAGGCTTGTTTATACAATTTTATATATCTTTTTTAATTTTTACCAGCGCGTCAGACAGAGAATTTGCCATCCTTGACAGGTATATTGGTAGACGTAACAGATGTTTCGTATCTCTGACACGGCTTCCCGACATAGATCTTTACTTCAACAAGCGGCAAACCACAGTCTACCTGATAGTATGTGGATTCTGTAGCCTATAGACACTTATATCTAATCTTGATTAAGAAGCAAAATATAAAATCGTTATCACCCCAGAGAACTAAGATAGAATGCCTTATTACTAGTAAAAGATATCTTCAGTACGCTACACTGACAACGACGAAACACAGCACAAAACTGCTATTTTACGTATTCTGTGAGAGCGTCTTCCCCAGTCAAACCCCAGACAAACTTTTAGTGCTGCAGTCATAATTCAGCTGCAGCGTAGCTATACCACGTTTGCTGTGGCCTATAGCTACCTCCATCTATTCTCGATTAAAAGCTGATGCATCGTATCCCCGAAGAACTGAGTCGGAATGTCTCTTTACCAGTAAAAAAGGTATCCGTTTCTCATTACTCACCATTCGAAACCAGCTTTAGTCATGTTGCTATTTTATGCTAGTATTCTGTGCGAACGTTGCCCATTCTCGATAAAACCAACCCGACGCTGTAGCCTTAATGCACTACAGTGTGGTTCTGCCACGTAAACCTTGAAACACTAGGTATTTACATCCAGCACATATGAAATGTGATACTGCCATCTCTTATGAGGGTCAAGCTCCACTAGTACTGGTAGAATTCTTGTGTAGCTCTATGTAACCTCAGGAACACTTACCCATACTCGCCTCTTACAACACCGAGACGATATTAGCGTGAAGAATGCTTTTACGTCACCACTGGACTTATGTTCATATGTAAGTATAATGTCCTCCAGACCAAATTACAGTCACAGAGACCAGTTTTAATTTTGACTTCTGCCATCTGCAGAGGATAGGATTATAGATTTTGGTCCGGCTCGGCATTAGAACCCGAGACCACTTGCTTAAGTCGCGCTTTCGACCATTAGTTCAACGAGGCAGTCATATAGATAGGTAATTTATTAAATACATAAAATTAAACATAGACAATTATTTTTAACACATTTGTAAAACTCATAAAAAACGACGTCAAGCTTAATGTTACTCTCTCTTTCCACTTAGACTATAAAAAGAGACAAGAGACAGGTATAGAAATAAATAATTCAACTATTATAAGGCCGTAGGTAAACTCCTTCTTCACCATATCAAAATTTGTATAAATAATATGAGCTGAACTCAAATTATCACCTTTTAGAGCTTGAGATTAAACTCTAGATTATTTCTGTATAACAACCTTCGGCCCATAGTTAAATCTTCTCGTTTACTAACGACATAGGCCATTTGTCGAATTTACTTTTTTACAAAGAGAATGTAATCACTATTTCTTATTTTGAAATGTTTGGCACTTCGATCTGCATTAAAGCATGGAATAAATAATAGTACAAGAAATTAAAGTCATTGTATGTTACAGTGAAAACCCAAAGCCCCGGATAATTATTGGAATTACTATGACTTCTTTCAATTTTGTCAAAAATACGAAAACACGTCGGATAGTTGGTTGAGGTGCGGCTGCCAAAGACGCGGACATTTTTGATCCCTTGACCCACTGTCTTATATACATTCAAAAATGCCTGTGTATGTAATGCCGCAACTTTGGCCAAATTGGCCTCTAAAAAGCTTGGCGTGCTCAGCAGAGCGGGACAGTATTTCATGCCGGCACACCGCCTGCAACTTTACAAGGCGCAAGTTCGGCCTCACATGGAAGACTGTTCCCATCTCTGGGCAGGGGCTCCCCGATGCCAGCTCCTTCCACTTGACCGCATCCAACGCAGAGCTGCGCGAATCGTCGACGACCGAGCCCTTTCCGATCGGCTCGACTCATTGGCACTGCGAAGAGATGTTGCATCCCTTTGCATTTTCTTTCGCATCTACCATGGGGAGTGCTCTGAGGAATTGTTCGGATTAATCCCAGCCGCCAAATTTCACGAACGCACATCGCGGCAGAACTCCCGATACCATCCACACCATCTGGATGATTGGCGGTCCACCACTGTGCGATTTAGAAGATGTTTTCTTCCTCGCACGACCTCCTTGTGGAATCGATTACCATCAGCGATTTTTCCGGACCGATACGACTTAGGGACCTTCAAGAAAAGAGCGTACTCCTTTTTAAAAGGCCGGCAACGCCTCTGCGATTCCCCTGGTGTTGCAGTTCTTCATGGGCGGCGGTAGTCACTTACCATCAGGTGAGCCGCATGCTCGTTTGCCCACTCTCCTATAAAAAAAATAAAACTTTGGTGCTGGGGTAGCACCTAAACCTACTAAATAATAAATAATCTTTATATATAAAAATTACGTGTCACGTTGTTTGTCCGCGATGAACTCTTAAACTAGTGAACTGATTTCAATGAAATTTTGCACGCTCTGTGCAGTTTGGTCCAACTTGAGAGATAGGATAGTTTTTATCCTGATCAGTGACACTTAATATTTTTTTTTTATTACGAATTTAAGGGTTTTTTTATATGGAGGTTCGTCGAAAAGGGCAGAACAACGTCTGCCTGGCCAGCTAGTATAATTATATATTTAACATACATATTTGTTTAGCATTAAATTCTAGTTATTTTTAAATAGTTGTAACGTGGGCATTAAGTAAAGACTTTTTGATAATATTTAAACGCACATTTTATTAATATGGTATAATTTCATGGGGAGCTGCTTTTAAAACTATTATAATTCACGTTGAGAGAGCTCAGCGATCAATTATAAAAATAATTAACTTTAGAAATCTCCGATATCCAACTTCAGGCCTTTATAAAGATTACTCCGTGTTTATTGTACTGTAATACAATTGTATATTAAGACCACAGTTATAAAACAACATACCAAACCTTTAGAATTATCTAATACAAAAAGTCCTTTTGTTGTCTATAATATTCCTCTCTGTAGAACAAGTTGTGTCCCCAACTTTTTCCGTACCTAGGACCTACTATAACCGTTAATATTATAACCGTTTAAATAAAATCTTATCTATATCCAAATGCAACAAATTCGATTGTTAAAAATATATAGATAAATGTCTCAAAACTATTAACTATGAATTAACTGAAAAGTTAATAAGAAGTGTTGAATGATTTCTTTTAAGCTTTTTGTGTAATTATTTACTATTTTAAAATATTTCTATTTTAAGATATTTTTATATTAAGATTTTTTATTTTTTTATTTTATTTTTTACTAATTTAAAATATTTATCGCTTTTGTTTTCTTTATTTTGAGTTGCTCGTTTATATGTGAGGGATGGCAATCATAGATGAACTGCATTAAAAATCGGTCGTGAGTCACTTTGTTAATTAATCGTCGCCGTTATGCGACTTAATAATTAAATGGACGACTTGTGGGCGGAGGCCGGTGACGTATAGATTGATTGATAAATTTACCAGTTCAGTAACACCTTTCTATTCATTAATATCAAATAACTATAGTAAAGTTTATTGACCTGCACTATGAATTGGCTTCGAGCGACAGGAATGTTAGTTTAAATCAGTTATGTTTTTATCCCGATAGTGTCAATGATAGTGTCATAAAAAGTGACAGATGCCTCGACAAAATTTCAATATTAAATCCAAAGACCAATGACTTCCGATAACATCGAAACAAATGGCGACAAACATTTAATGAGCGTTAAATGTTAATATGAGTTTCCTAAGGCTTTTTTTGTGATGTGTTAGATGAAGAAGTCTCTCTCCCATTATCCTGCGTTAAGATATGCAAGTATGTGTCAGGTACCTATAGAAAAAAAAATTTTTGGTGGAATATTATTAATTATTAAAAAGGTTTTGTTATTATAATTTATCTAAATAAATAAATAACCTTCAACAGTAAAGCGTTATAGTTTACTGTTTTCTATTTTCATTTTTATTTTTAATTGAGAATAAGAATTAAATTTCAACCTAGATTTTAGTTTGATCGGACGAATAACTTTGTCATCGAATATCGATAATTTGCTGTTTTCAATTTTTTCTTCTTTGTGCGTAACTGATGATCTATCTTGATGCCAAGTTTCTAGTTTCTTTCTAGAAGTGGCATAAGTTTTTCATGAGTGAGTCAGTGAGTGATAACGATGGAACTTTCAGACCCTTAATAATTCTAGAACAATAATTGATTTAATCATGAAATCTGGGATGCTAGGTATATAAGGGGCCCTTATTAAAAACCTTATTGCAAACTACAAGTGTGTAAATCTAATATTTTTTGAACATAGAGAGGTTCAAATGTGTCTGGAAATGATTCGTGCAAATAAACACACTGCCGATGTCTAAATTAATATAATACAAAACGGTGACAAACGGGCACACAGTCCACTTGACGGCAAATGGATGCTGCGGCCAACAGTTAGCTTAATCTATCCTCGATTTAGAAGTAAAATATAGATGCGTTGTCAGTTTTCAACCCTGATGACTAAATTAGAATGCCTCCTTACTAGTAAAAAGGATCTCACGTTTTCTAAACTCACCACACGATACTCGACACCGACACAAAACGTATATACAATTTATATAAAAAAGACTGCATGTTAGTATACCTTGCAGTAGGATCCTCCTTCACCACGACAACGCCTCGTCGCACACCACCAAGCAAACAATCGACTACTTGGCGACGTCAGACGTGGAATTTTTGGGTGACCCACCCTTTAGCCCGGACAGGAAAGCATCGGAAATAAATAAAAATCGCATTTTGCGATTTTTATTTATTTCCGAAAATAAAAGAAAAACTTCGAGGTAAACGTTTTATGGACGCCGAGGAAGCAGTGGCTGCGTTTCAAAATGCTGTCGAAGAGACCCCTAAGGACGAGTTGGCAAAGTGCTTTTCTCAGTGGTTCAATCGGATGCAGCGATGTAGTGATGTAAATGGACACTATTTTGAAAAGATATAAAAAAAAACTAATAACTTGCTAGTTTGTTCAGTTTTTGATTTTCTAAGAACTTTCAGTGTCACCCTCTAAGTACTGTAATTACTGTAACCTTTGATCTACCTAGTATCCAACCGAAGGTGACGATGACTTTGGCCACTTTCGGCCAAATAAAGCACTTTCTGCCACACATTCGGCCTGCGGCCAAAATCAAACGAAGGTTTAGCAAAGTTTTATTAAACAACGAAAAACATAAGAATTTTTGAATGACGTCAGCATAGCGCACCCTGCGCGATTAAGACACCAACGCGACGTGCGAGACAATTCACACAAATTTTATAGTGTAATTGCACGTTACAGTATTTTATAATTATTATTGTGTACCTATAGAAAACCACCGTTACCGCCTATTAAAATCCACTGCTAAACATAGGCCTCCCCCATAGATTGCCTCATAGGGGGGATATATATATATATATAACGACCACAGTTCACCTGATGGTAAGTGGATGCTGTGGCTCATAGACATTTACATTTATCCTCGATTAAGAATCAAAATACAGATTTCACCCCTGAAGACTAAGATGGAATGCCTCGTTTCCAGTAAAAAGGGGTCTCCGGTTCTCTGCACTCACCATACGAAACACAGCAGCATTTAGCTGCTATTTTACGCTGGTATTTTGTAAGAACGTGGTCCTTCCCCATTTGAGCCCACCCATTCGTTCTACAACTATACTATCATTGCAGCATGACTCTACCGCATCGACAATTAATTCTTCATCGTTTTATGACTTCAAACTAAAACTAAATATGTTTCTTTATTTAATAAATCTCTTTTTTAATCATTAATAACAGCACAGCGACGTAAGTGATTATTTTCTAACCTTACGTAAGAAGTACTAAATGAAACCTGTTAATTCAATAATATGATACCCAAATCAGGACACTTATAAATTTATTACGATGTTTCGGATTTTCCCTCTGGCGTAGTATTAGCATGACACACACTAGGTACGTCATGAACTGTGTAAAATTTTAACTATCATTAATTTAAATATTATTGCATATTAACATACATGAGGAAAAGAGAATTACGTTGAAGATTCATTATTTTCCTCGGTATAAAAGGAGTTGCTAGACAACCTTTATATCAGTTGCAAAGTAGCCAAGTTCGAAGCCATTTATAACTTTGCGAATAAATAACAGATAAAATAAAACATTTTAAATTAAAATGTATATAAAATTCGCTCTGTGTGTGTTTCTAGTCGTGAGCCTTGAATGGAGTGTAGCGCTTCGTAAGAGGGATGGAACAATTGCAACAAAAAATACAACGGCTAAACATAGGCCAACTTTACCAGTAGATTCAGAAGAAGATGGTTTAGATAACAGATTTGGAATAAGATCAGGATCCTGCCCATGGGGTTTCGTTAGAAGGGGCAGTATGTGTTTTCCGATCGATTGATCCAGCGTGTCAAGACTGTCGTTGTAATTAGTGACTAGTGTGAATATAAATTGTAAGTGTAAATAAAAATTATATACCAACATACTACAACAAAAACTTGTTTTAATAATGTACTTGCGAAATAAACACGTAATACTTGTTTCTAAATCCTTGGCTTTTATAATGTTAAGCGTTTTAGCATACTTTTATCGTTTAAATAATAGTGGCTTATCAACAAATGTTTCAGTGATTTCTTCTTTTCAATCGACTGCAAAAAAGGGAATGTTGTCGCTTCGTCGGAACCATTTTTATGTATGTTCACCGATTACTCGAAGAAGCTTGAACCGATTTAGAAAATTATTTTTTTGTTTCAAAGGGTATACTTCCCAGGTAGTCTCATATAAATTTGATCAAGGTCTGACGAGCAGTTTTTGAATTATCCATAATAATTTATATTGAAGTCGGTTGTACAAAATTTTTAATTTTACCACTTTTGATAACATAAAAACGACATCTATTGATATGTATTTAAGTATCGAAAGTATTATCTGAGGTTAAAATCAAAGACGAAATAATTTAAAATTAAAAAATTTGTACAACTGACTTCAATATAAATTATTAATAATAACTCAAAAACTATTAATCAGACCTTGATCAAATTTATACGGAACCACATGTGAAGCACCAGCTTTCAAATAAAAAAGGAGACCTCGAAATCGGTTCACCCAGTAAAAAGTTATGAGGTAACACACATAAAAAACATACAGTCGAATTGAGTACCGTCTTCTTTTTGAAGTCGGCAGAAAATACGTTAAATTACTTTTATTCAAATTTAAAAAAAATAAAAACAAAAAAATATAGTTTAGCAAAACGTCTTACTAAAGTCTAAAATCTTACGTGTACTTTTTACCACCAAGAAGTATAAAATATTATGATATATATACCGTGTTTTATTGTTAACCCACTTCAAAAAGGAGGAGGTTCCAATTCGAATTTATGTTTTTTTGTATGTATGTTACGCGATATCTTAGCAGATTATGAACCAATTTTGATGATACTTTACGTGGTAGAGACATACTGCAGCTATATTAGTAGTATAGTTGTAGCACGAATGGGTCGGCTCGACCGGGGAAGGACCACGCTCTCACAGAATGCCAGCGTCAAATCAAATAGCAGCTTGACACTGCTGTGTTTCGTATGGTGAGTGTAGAGAACCGGAGACCCTTTTTACTGGAAAAGAGGCATTCTATCTTAGTCCTCACGGGTGGCAAAGCATCTGCATTTTGATTCGCAAACGAGGATAAATGTAGATGTCTATGGGCCACAGCAGCCACTTACCATCAGGTGGACTGTGTGCTCGTTTGTCACTCTATACTATAAAAAATACTTTTTTTATTAATAAGGTTATACTTCATGGGTGGTCTCATATTAATTTGGAATAAAAGAATTCGAAAGTCGAATTGAAGAAGAAGAAATTGAAGTTCGAATTTGAAGTCGGTTTTTAATTTTGTTAAAAGTTATAATTGTGATACCTATTTTTATTGAAGTCAAAGTAAAAAATTCACAAATACATAATAAAAATATGTTTATACGCTGTATATTTTAAATTCCAGTCTCAATAGTCTCATCACTTTGAGTTTTGTTTTGCATTAAATCATAAAATTACATAGGCGATTATTAATAGTTAAATTTTAACTTTGGTTTTCTTCTTGTATATATGAATGACTTTTCTGCCGACTTCCAAAAAGGAGACGGTACTCAATTCGACTGTATTTTTATTTTGTTTTTTTTTTTTATATGTGTAACCAATTTCGATGATTCTTTTTTATATGAAAGCTGATACATCTCGTGTGGTCCCATATGAATTTGATCAAGGTCAGACCAATAGTTTTTGAGTTATTCTTAATAACTTATATTGAAGTCGGCCTTACAAAATTTTTAATTTTAAATTATGTCCTCTTTAGTGTTTTCTATGTTTTCTACCGACTTCAAAAAGGAGCCAGTACTCAAAATGAGTGTAGGTTTTTTATGTGTGTTACCTCATAACTTTTTACTGGGTGAACCGATTTCGATGATTCTTTTTTTATTTGAAACCTGGTGCTTGACATGTGGGCCCATATAATATTGATCAAGGTCTGACCAATATTTTTTGAATTATTCTTAATAATTTATATTGCATTCGATTATACAAATTTTTTAATTTTAGATCATTTTAGTTCTGAAGTCGGCTTTATATTTTTTATTTAAAGTTAAATTATGTTTCGTTACTGTTTTGTCCGAAGCTGGGCGCTATTTGAACGTAGGTAATATAATCAAATGACATGAACAATCGAGTTCAAACAAAATTACTAAGAAATGTTTAATCTAGTGAGAACCAGAACAGTACTTTTTTCGTTAGATAATAAGGATTACGAGCTATTCATAGCACAGTTTATTTTATAAAACTGATGTGACAAACGTACTGACAGTTCATCTGATAGTAAGTGGTTTCTGCAGCCCACGTACACCTGCAACTGCAACCAACTTCAAACAAAAAAACCTTCTTCTATAGTATAAGAGTGTCAAACGATCATTCAGTCCACCTGATGGTAAGTGGTTGCTGTGGCCCATAAACATCTACATCTAACCTCGATTAAGAATCGAATCTGTTATGAAATTTCTTTCATGTGGTAGAGCCATGCTGCAGTTATATTAGTAGTATAGTTGTAGCAAGAGTGGGTCGGCTCGACCGGGTAAGGACCTCGCTCTGACAGAATACCAGCGTAAAATTGCAGCTTAACACTGCTGTGTTTCGTATGGTGAGTGTAGAGAACCCGAGATCCTTTTTACTGGAAACGAGGCGTTCCATCTTAGTCCTCACGGGTGACAATGCATCTACATTTTGTATAGAGTATAGATGTAGATGTCTATGGGCCGCAGCAACCACTTACCATCAGGTGGACTGTGCGCTCGCTTGTCGCCCTTATCGTATAAAAAAATGATGTCGTAAGTAAAATTCTTACATTTAATATTTTACTAAATATATTATTACGTACACTACTCATAGAATATCTATCTATCCATTTATACATATAAATAAATTCGACGTGTCTGTCTGTAATATTGAAATAACTGGTTTCTATTAAGCTCGGTAGCTTGTTTGCGTGTTGTTAAGAGATAAATAACCATAATTAAAATTTTTGTCTGTCTGTTCGTCCGGGCTAATCTCAGGAATGGCTAAACTGATTGGGTGTGTTGTGAGAGCAATGCCTGGAAGGATCTAGGTTATATTTTATCCGAAAAAAATTTGTTTATCTTAAGTCTATATAATGCCACATTAATCGACCCTATCCGGGCAAAACCGGGGCTGGTCGCTAGTATATAATAAATAAATTTGAAGTGTCTGTCTGTAATCTTAAAATAACTGCCTTCTAAAATAACTGCCTTCTATTAAGCATACGAGTATATGGTGGAGCCACACGGCTCGACCGGGGAAAGACAATGCTCCCGCAGAATATCAACGTAAAATAACAGCTTAAGGCTGCTGTGTTCCTTATGGTGAGTGTAGAGAACTGGAGGCCCTTTTTACTGAAAACGAGGAAATCCAGCTTAGTTCTCAGGGTGACAGCGCATCTGCATTTTGATTCTTAATCGGGGATAAATGTAGATGTCTATGGACCACAGCATACACTTACCATCGGTGTGCTCGTTTGTCACCTTTATTCTATAAAAATGTACAGGGAGTTATTTATACGCTATAAATACATGAATAATCTCTCTCGGTCTGTCTATCTGGGCAGAAACAGAAACAGAAAGAGAAACTTTCACTCTTTTGTTTAATTACCACTGGTTCGAAAAAAAACCTCTGTCCTGTGAAGAACCAGCAAGAAACCCAGCGGGACTTTTTTTTAAATAATAGCTTACAATAGAATAGAATAGAATAGAATAATTTTTATTAAATATACAATAGATGTGTAATTCTTATTGAAAATCATTTTTTACTTTACCACTGGTTCGAAAAAAAACACTCTGTCCTGGGAAGAACCAGCGAGAACCCAACCGGGACTTTTTTTTAAATAAATTTTACAATATAAATGATTACGAACTATTTACAAGATTTATTTTAGAAACCGCTTGGAAGCGACCACCTCATTCCCAGGGGTTATTATCAACCATGTATTCATTTATACTATAATAACCGTTTTTATACAGTTTCAGCTTAATAAAACATTTAAACTTGGTAATAGAAAAAACCTGTACACTTTCCGGGACCTTGTTGTAATAGCGTATAGATTGCCCCAAGAATAAATTACTGACTCTGTGGAGTCGAGATACTGGCATCACTAGCTTGTGTGTTCCTAGTGTTTACAGAATATATATCACTTTTTTTACTAAAACTACCTTTGTTTTTGTGAACATACATTAAATTTTCGTAAATATACTGAGAGGCCAAAGTTAATATATTTATTTCTTTAAATTTATCTCTAAGAGACTCTCTCGGTTTTAGATTTTAAATAGCTCTAATGGCCCTCTTCTGTAAAACAAAAATAGTTTCTGAATCAGCCGCATTTCCCCATAGCAAAATCCCATAAGACATTATGCTATGGAAATAACTGAAATAAACTAAGTCAGAGAGGCTCACAATATCCTTACGTTCTTTATATAATAATGACTTATCTGCTAATATTAAGGAGCCACCACGTAAACTTTTTTCTCTATTGAAGGAACTGACCACCTGGTGATTTCTGAAATTAAACATGAAATTATAATCTTTTAACCAATGGTCAGTAATACAAAGGATGTGTATATTGTTACTATTTAAAAACAATTGAACTTCCAATACTTTGCCCATCATGCCTTGTACATTTTGATGCACCAGGTGTAAACAATTTTTATTACTTATATGTGGGCTCCATTCAAAATTAATTAAACTCTTATTATTGCTAGAGATTGCCTCTATTGTCACATTCACTAATTTAAATTATATGGAACTGATTCTAAATTAAATGTCAAATGATTATGCTCAATAAATGCAGTCTTGGTAGCCAAAAACTTGGCTGAGTTAAAAAGTAAATAATAAGATAGCACATTTGCTACCAGTCTTAAATTATATTTGGATAGGTAATACCTATCTTTTGTCCAAAACTTTTTTATTAAATTATTGATGTCAATTACATGAAATTTATGATTATTATCATTACAATTATATGTCAAATTTAAATTATTATTACATATTAAATTATGCATTTGTATATTTAAATTATGTCTTAAATTATTTTCCTGTGGCAATTTCTGTATATAAGGCAGTGTAAACAAGACAATTTTGTGTACATTTAAGTTATTAAGTTGTTCAATATATCTTAATAACTGTTTGTTGCCTCTTCTACCAACAATAATTATTATTGTACTATTTGGGCAAAATTTAGTAACAATAATTTTATTTAGGATGTCACTAAAAGATGCTCCAGGCATGCAGCAATTTGTAACTTTTTGTCCCTTTAAAGAGTTATTTAAAGTTATGCCTAGATTTTTTTCCCATGTCATCGCTATACACAATTATATTATTTTTAGTAATATTTGAGTTATTTATTATTTTAATATCCTCTGCTATGGCACTGTCATAGAGTTTTGGTGGTGGTATAATATTATCAGCACACACTGACTCTGAAGAATCTGGCATTGAGCGCTGACACTCACATTGATATTTAACTAAGGAGTCAAACCGCTCCTCATTATATTTACAAGTCTTTACCAGATTATCCATAGCCAATATGTGTTCTTTTATTTCATTTTGGGCTAATTTATATTTATTGGATACAGTTTGAAGGGGTTAATAAGTGATAATATTTCTGATTTAAGGCACTCTACTTCAGTCTCATAACATTTTTTTATGTTATCCACCTCAATTGACTACAACTTAAGTTCATATAACAACGCTTGCTTTTCTTTACATACATTAACATAGTTTTTAATTTTTTTCCTTGTGTATTTATTAACTTTTATATACTTCTTCAATTTGGTTTTATTGCAATTAATCCTTACTGTGTTTCCTGAACTGGAAGAGTCGTCACCAGTCAAGTCTATTGTTGCAGATTGCTGTAACATTCTGGAAGTATGTTACACAATTAACCACACAAAACAAATTAGAGGTAGCGATGACCTCACTCCCAAGGGTTATTATCATCCATAATTTCCTTAATATTATAATAACCCTTTTTATACAAACTTTGTTTAATAAAGTTTTTGAACTTTGAGCAGGTCAAATTTTGCATATTTTCTGGGATTTTTTTGTAGAAGCGTATACATCGCCCCAAGAATTAATTACTGACTCGGTGGAGTCAAGTAACTGGTACAACTAGCTTGTGTCTGTTCTTGTTTACATAATTGATATCACTTATTTTATGTAACTACCTTTATTTTTGTGTACGTACATTACATTTTCATAAATGTATTGAGAGGCCAAAGTTGATATATTAATTTTCCTAAATTTTTGTCGGAGTGACTCTTTAGGTTTTAAATTATAGATTGCTCTTATGGCCCTCTTCTGTAAAAAAAATATAATTTCAGTGTCAGTCGCGTGTTCCCATAACAAAATACCATACGATATTATGCTATGGAAATAGCTAAAGTAAACAAGTCTAGCTGTTTCCACACTGGTAAGTTTTCTAATCTTTTTTACAGCATATGCTACATAACTAAGTTTGCTTGATAATTTTGTTATATGGGGGCTCCATGGAAGTTTCGCGTCTAGTGTTATTCCAAGAAAAATAGTGGTATCGACGGGACTCTGTTCCTCCCCATTTAAAATTACATTAGTATTCAATTGTTTGACATTTGGAGTCATGAATTTTATACATTTCGTTTTAGTGACATTTAAATGCAAGTTATTAACATAAAACCAATTTACTAATTTAGGTATAGCATTATTTACTTCGTCATATTTTAATAATTGTCGTTTTAATTTGAAAATTAATGAAGTGTAATCAGCAAATAATACTATATTATGGTTATCCCCTACTATGTAAGGTAAGTCATTAATATATACAAGAAAGAGAAAGGAGCCGAGAATTGAGGCTTGAGGTACGCCCTTTTGTACTACCGACCCGGAGGAGCTCATACTATTAATGACAACTTTTTGCGTTCTGTTACTTAAATATTAAACTATTAATTTACGAGTAAGAGCATTGCTGCTTACACTAACGGCTAACTGAGACTTCACAAACAGATTATAGCAATGCTAGGAGTGATCTAGGCTATATTTTATCCGAAAAGCTTGGCTATTTTTATTAATTTTATTTATTTAATATTAAGGATAAAGACAACAACAAAATAAATAATGTATAGAAAATAATTACATGACGAAATTAATATAGGCAATTACATTTATCGACATCTTACCTAAGTACATGTGAGCAAATAAGATGAGAGTGATACAGTTAAACAATAACAATAATTACTTTTACAAACTATTATGGTTAGGTTACAAATCTTGTAACGAGGTGAGATGAAATAGGCATAAAATCAAGGTAAAAAGGATTTCAATATTAAAACGACACCATGAAGTTGTTACGATGCGCGCGCATACTGACACCTCAAAGCGACAACTTCATTTTTTTATAGGATAAGGGTGACAAACGAGCACACAGTCCACCTGATGGTAAGTGGTTGCTGCAGCCCATTGACATCTACATCTATTCTCGATTACGAATCAAAATGCAGATGCGTTGTCACGCGTGGGGACTAATATGTAATACCTCGTTTCCAGTAAAAAGGGTCTCCGGTTCTCTACACTCAACATACGAAACACAGCAGCGTTAAGCTGCTATTTTACGCTGATATTCTGTGAGAGCGTGGTCCTTCCCCGGTCGGGCCGACCCATTCCTGCTACAACTATACCTACTACTAATATTGCTGCAGCATGCCTCTACCACGTAAGATTCTTTTTAATTCATTGGGTAAATGTCTCTCAAGTTTTCGTGGGAACTGATAACTATATTTAAGGTAGTTGTTTTTAGTAAAATTTTTGTTTTGTTACGTTAAATAATTATAAGTTCCTACGTGCGTACACACGTTTTTCCCCTCATATTTAGTTTTCCTGTAAAATTATGTGTATTTTTCTTGCAGACTTTGGAATACAAATATGTTTTAATTATCATCATCATGATCATCATCATCAACATCATCATTGGATACTCTCAAGGTCTTCCATTGGTTCTTCGAGCTATTTAAAAAACTTATCAGGTGGAACTATTTTAAGCCTAATTATGTAAATTTAGATAAAACTTCTATAAAGATAAAAAAAGAAATGCTTCAATGGTTTAGACACTCATAAGTGTTTTAAATAACATATTATGGGAAGCTTTTTGTAAGAGTAATGAAATTGACATAAATATAGACTTTATTTTATTAGAATTGGTATCTACCATATTCCAATATGTAATGTATCAAGAATTGCGTAATGATGAAGAATATGTTCACGATCACTAAGCGAGCTATGAAAAGGGCTATGCTCGGGGTTTCTCTGCGTGATAAACTTAGAAATGAGAATATTCGCAGTAGAACCAGAGTAACCAACATAGCCCAACGGATTAGTAAGCTGAAGTGCCAATGAGCCGGCCATATAGCTCGAAGAACCGGCAACCGATGTGGAAGCAAGGTTCTCGAGTGGCATCATCGTACCTGTAGGCGAAGTGTGGGGCGGCCTCCCACTACATGGAGTGACCAGCTGTTAAAATATAAAGGAAGTTGGAGGATGCAGGCTGCTCAGGACCCTGCTTTGTGGCATTACTTGGGGGAGGCTTATGTTCAGCAGTGGACTTGTGAAGGGCTGTAATGATGACGATGATGATGATGATGATTATAATTGACATACTTAATGTCACGATTACCTAAATGTTTAATAGATAAATTTTCCACTAATTCGACGACTTATTT
This sequence comes from Parnassius mnemosyne, assembly GCA_963668995.1. Taxonomy (NCBI): domain Eukaryota; kingdom Metazoa; phylum Arthropoda; class Insecta; order Lepidoptera; family Papilionidae; genus Parnassius; species Parnassius mnemosyne. The sequence continues at coordinate 30,997,975 of CAVLGL010000057.1, read as the reverse complement.
GTTTCATTCGTGAATTTCAATATTGTATCATATTATTACAATAATACCACTTACACGTTGACCGGCAAGTGGAATCAGTGTCAAATGTGCGAAATGCCTAGTACTACAAACGCTAATCCGCTTGCTAACCGTGACTATTATGGCTAATCCTCCCAACAATTGGAAAGACATTTGTCAAACCGTAAACTGTTACGTGTTGTTGACGATAATTGCAATAAACTCTATAATGTTTTATTCGAACAATTTCATAACTTACCATAGTCGTTAACGAAATTTTTGCGTCGACCGATAGTGTTCAATATTTAGAATCACCGTATTATGCATTAATTTTAATTCATAAAAATGGTGATGTAAATATAATGTGATTTGAATGTGATATGATTAAAATAATCTCTAATGTCTTATGCTACTTTTGTGCATTTTTATAACTTATCGCAACTGATATTAAAATTAATGCAGTCGACCTGAATGTTTTGAATCAGCGTCTGTAAAATGAGAACTCCGACTCATACATATGTCCGTTGGAACAGGAAACAGTAAAGTGCTATCTGTATCAGTATTTCTGTTATTATTTACAAATTCTGCAGCTGTACCTGAAAACAAGGGAAAAATTACTTTCTCAAATATGTATATAACAATATATGAAAAATTGTTTTCAATACATATAGCAATCGCTAGATTTTTAAATCGCTATACGTTTAGATAACACGATGGTTGCTACTTAAAATCAAAAAAAATCAAAATCAAAAAATGTTTATTCTGTAACAATAAATTTACATCATCAGCAGTACACAAAGTTCTCCTTTTAAGTATTTTTCAATACTTGTGACAGGAAAACTCGCTCTTCCATAATTAACATACAATACTTGTAGTTACAAGAATAACATAAAATTCCTTTCCCTTTGATAAATTAATTTAAAAAGAAAAAAAATATATGTGTGTGTGTGTTTGTATGCGTGCGTTTGTGTGTGTGTGTGTGTGTGTGTGTGTGTGTGTGTGTGTGTGTGTGTGTGTGAGTGAGTGTGTTTGTGTGTATGCGTGTGTTTGTGTGTGTTTGAGTTATTGCACGTGTATGCACGTGCTTTGTAGGCCGTGTTATTTTAACACATTTTCGATTTCGTGATAATCTTTCCTCTTGAGCCATTCAATAAGAAGTTTCTTACATTCTTTACTAGTTTTTGAATAAATATTCAATTCTTTGTTTAAGTAATTGTACAAATAAGACGACTTTTTTGCCTGTTGCCGTCTAGCAAATGCTGTTTTAACGGGAGCACTTGGAGCTACGTTAGTTTTTCTCCTTTTATTTTTGACTTCAAGATTATATGCAAGGGACTTGTGTAGCTTAAGAACTATATTTAATATGTACAACTTGCGAACTGTAAGAAGATCACACAGATCGTATAAATCTTGTGTTGGGAATCTGTAAGGCTTAAAATGCATAACTTTCAGTAATGATCTTTGAACTCTCTCTAAATCCAAAAACTTTGTTTTCGTAGCACCTCCCCATATACTAATACAGTATGCCAGAACTGATTGAACTAAAGAAAGATACACTTGTTTTAATATCTGAGTTGTTGTGAGATGTCTTAAAATTTTGAAAAACCATATGAATTTTCTAATTCTTGTCATTAAAAGTTCGATATGTAGATGCCAGGATAAACGCTGATCCAATATTATTCCAAGATATTTTGTGCTGGATACCTTGTTTATATATGGGCATGAGCAGTTAGAGCTATTATGGTCAACACAAGAATGAATTTTAATATTAAAATTAGGTTGAGTCCTATTGTAGTTAGTAAAACATATATAGTTTGTCTTAGATGTGTTCAGAGTTAACAAATGTATTCTTAACCACTCCGCAACCTTGGCTAACCCTACTTCAGCGCTGTGCCGAACGTCTTTCCAGGTTCGACCACAAAATACCAAAGCAGTGTCATCTGCATACGAGAATAAGTGCCCATTTTGAAGCGATATATCACAAAGGCTGTTCACGTAAACCAAAAATAGAGTCGGGCCTAAAACACTCCCCTGTGGAACACCGTAGGTAATGGTAGAGTCATGACTACAGTGCTCTCCTATTTTGACCCGTTGTCTACGGTTTGTTAAGTAGTCTTTAAATAAGTCTAGGGGTTTACCTCGTATGCCTATATGTTCAAGTTTATTTACAAGAGTGGGGACAGAGACGCTATCAAAGGCTTTTTTTATATCGAGAAAAACTGTTAAACATTTATTTCGTTTGTCAACTTGGTCAATAATGAGTGACGTCAGCCCTGAAATAGCGTCTTCTGTGCAAAGTCCTCGTCTGAAGCCAAATTGTGACATTGAAAGTATGTTATATTTATTTAAGTAATTAATCAAACGGTTATTTAACAATTTTTCTAAAATTTTGGATATTGCGGGGAGAACTGATATAGGTCTGTAGTTACTTGGATCACATCTATCTCCACCTTTATATACAGGGGTAATTAAAGCCAACTTTAGAGCTGTAGGAAAAACGCCATCCCTAAAGCAAAGATTAACCAGGTGTGTTATTATGGGTACTAATATCATATGGACCTGTTTTAGAAAATTGGTGGTAATATTGTCATATCCAGGGGCACTCTCTGTTTTAAGGTTCATCAGTATACTCCTAACTTCCGAATCATCAGTCTCCAGCAAAGCAAAAGATGAAGCATGTGAGCTTACTGTTTTATCCGCAGTGGAAATGTTAATAGAATTAAATTTTGATAAAATATCCTCCGCCAAGGATTTCCCAACATTAGCAAAGTAACTATTAATCAAATTAACGGATTCAAGAGGGGTCGATCCTATTTTTAACAACTCTATATTTTTATGTAAGAATTGCTTGCGATGTGTGATATCATTTATAGCTTTCCAGAGCGTTTTAGGGTTTCCGGTGGCATTCATTATCTGTTCTCGCTCATATTTGCGCTTAAGTTTTTTAATTAAACTGTTGCAGTGATTTCTATAGCGTTTATACGTGATCCTTAACATTTCATTTTCTGGATTAAATTTTAATTTTAATTGCATATTATTACGGTTCCTAATGCAACGTAGGACACCTTGTGTCATCCAGGGTTTTATTGTTCGACTTGTTTTGGGGACTAATTTTAAAGAGGTATTTTTTAATATAAGTGTTTGGATTTTATTTGTGAAGAGTTCAGTTAAAATGTTAGAATCACAACATAAAAGCAGATCTTGTAAATTAGTGCTTTTCAGGCTATTAATAATATTTTCATAATTGACTGACCTTTTGGATTTATTACTAAATGCAGTTTTATTACAAAAATTATTTAACTTCAGGAAAGTCATGTAATGATCTGTGATAGTTGTGTTTATCACTATGATTATTGCATTCGATTTATTTGTATCTATTTTTAACATACAGTGATCAAGACAGTTGTTACCTCTCGTAGGTATCGAGTGTCCTGGGAGCAAGCCGTGTGTACACAACATATTTAAATAGTTTAGTCTATTCATCCTTTCATGTGTACTTTCATTACATTTGTGTATTATATTAATGTTAATATCACCCGTCAAAACAATAAGCTTACACATTTTTAAGGACTCTAAGTAAAGACTAAGAGAGTTGATAAAACTTTCAGCATGGATGTTAGATGGTGAGCGATAAATACCAATAATAATGTAGTCATTAAATTGAATTTGCAGACAAGACGCTTCTAATAGCGAAATTTCCTTGACACTCACTGAATGCATATTATTAATATAAGCAGTCACACCATCACAGTGATTTATGTGTTGTGTAGTATTATAGGACGTATAATTATTTAACATGGGAACAGGTTTGTTCTGGTCTAACCAACACTCGCTAAGGATAATAAAATCAGGCTTTATTTTAAGTTGAATAAGATTTAAGTGTAAGTCATCAAAATTTCTATAAATACTCCGTATATTTTGTGATATAATAGTTATATCGGATTTATGTATTATGTGCTGTGTTATAAAGTCTTGGACACGACATTCACTGGATTGTGCAATAACTATATTGTCTAATTCATGTAAAGTATTTAAGGAACTATCCATTATCAGTATTAGATCTAGATACTTTATATATAATTTGGAATACGTGTCTTAATTCTAAGTGTTTATGTTTTGATGTATATATATATTTGAAAAATGATTTTCGAAGAGACATTAATCGTATGATTGTGTTCTGTGAACGTGTGAGTTTGTGTATATTTGTTTGTTGCTGAGAAATATTTGTGTAGGATTGTAAGAATAATAAAATAACAAAATTAGTATACATCTTGAACATAGGTAAAATCAATAACAGTAACAGAGACGAATGGTATGGAAAACATTTTAGGATAATAATTATTATTAAATAGAAAATAGCATGTAATTGCGACGTTGTAAGAAACATTACAGTCGGTGTACCTTGGTTGAGAGATAAGGTTTCAGGTAGTCAGATGGCAGGTAGTGCTGGGGATTGGCCTGTCAATAATTGCTGTATTTGACTCTCGTTTTTAATCATAATAATACGAGAGTGTTCGTTTTCTCTTACATATACCTTGCCGTAAGCGGTCCAACAGAACTTGTATTGTTTTGATTTGGCTAAGTCTCGTGCTAGAAAGTATAGGCGTGCTCCTCTTGGGGTTAGGTGTTCTGACAAATATATGGGGGTGTCTTCTTGGGTTTTAAATCCAAGATGTTTAGCACACAGCTTACTTTTATGTTTCACGTTGAAGGATTTAGCAGATTTTAATATATTGTTCTTTAATATAGTTGAGTTAGTTTCGACAACAATAGGTGAGTTTTTTTGTCAGAGTTTGAGCCGGCCATATAGCTCGAAGAACCGGCAACCGATGTGGAAGCAAGGTTCTCGAGTGGCATCATCGTACCTGTAGGCGAAGTGTGGGGCGGCCTCCCACTACATGGAGTGACCAGCTGTTAAAATATAAAGGAAGTTGGAGGATGCAGGCTGCTCAGGACCCTGCTTTGTGGCATTACTTGGGGGAGGCTTATGTTCAGCAGTGGACTTGTGAAGGGCTGTAATGATGACGATGATGATGATGATGATTATAATTGACATACTTAATGTCACGATTACCTAAATGTTTAATAGATAAATTTTCCACTAATTCGACGACTTATTTGTTTCATTCGTGAATTTCAATATTGTATCATATTATTACAATAATACCACTTACACGTTGACCGGCAAGTGGAATCAGTGTCAAATGTGCGAAATGCCTAGTACTACAAACGCTAATCCGCTTGCTAACCGTGACTATTATGGCTAATCCTCCCAACAATTGGAAAGACATTTGTCAAACCGTAAACTGTTACGTGTTGTTGACGATAATTGCAATAAACTCTATAATGTTTTATTCGAACAATTTCATAACTTACCATAGTCGTTAACGAAATTTTTGCGTCGACCGATAGTGTTCAATATTTAGAATCACCGTATTATGCATTAATTTTAATTCATAAAAATGGTGATGTAAATATAATGTGATTTGAATGTGATATGATTAAAATAATCTCTAATGTCTTATGCTACTTTTGTGCATTTTTATAACTTATCGCAACTGATATTAAAATTAATGCAGTCGACCTGAATGTTTTGAATCAGCGTCTGTAAAATGAGAACTCCGACTCATACATATGTCCGTTGGAACAGGAAACAGTAAAGTGTTATCTGTATCAGTATTTCTGTTAATATTTACAAATTCTGCAGCTGTACCTGAAAACAAGGGAAAAATTACTTTCTATCTTATATATATATTATCTTATCTATATACATAATATAACAATATATGAAAAATTGTTTTCAATACATATAGCAATCGCTAGATTTTTAAATCGCTATACGTTTAGATAACACGATGGTTGCTACTTACAAACTGTGATCATAATATGACATCGACCTATTTATGCTGCAACTCAAGTGATGCCGAAACATTGCTAAACTTCTTGACACGCACTGACACACACACATATCTTTCTTCATCCTTTCTTTATCATTTTTTTTTAATAAAATAAGGCTCACAAACGAGCACACAGTAAGTGGGCTTTGTGTATGGTAAGTGGATGCTGTAGTCCGTAGACATCTACATCAATCTTTGATTAAGAATCAAAATGCAGATACGTTGTTACGCATCAGGACTGAGATGGATTGCCTCGTTCCCAGTATAAAGGACCTTCGGTTCTCTACTCTCGCCATACGCAACACAACGGCATTAAGCTGCTATATTCGCTGGTATCCTGTAAGAACGTGCCATTCGTGCTTCAACCATAATATAGCTGCAGTATGGCTCTACCACGTATAAAATATCAGCCAGCAAAATTTCTCTGCTAGACGTACACATATACACTTAGAGCCATATTGTTGATTTCAAAAGGTTTTAGATTTGCATCTAAAACCTTGCCTTGAGTTCGTGAGTGCATGTTCTTACTTCATACATGG